>CM036594.1:3088111-3702429 GCA_020745705.1 Hemiprocne comata | reverse complement strand
GTTAAACCTTTTTCTTCCCCTCTTTGCCTTGTGCTGCCCTGACCTCCGATAAACTCGAGGGGACTTCAGGTCTGGTGTGAAACTTGGTCACATGTGAAAGCTCAGTGTTTTTAGCTGAGAATAATTTACTGAGCGACTTTCTGCCTGGTGATGAATGCCTAAGACTGTGAAATTTAGAAGGGGAAAAGGAGTTGTAGAGAGGATTAATGGGGGAGGAGGGGAGAATTTTAAAACACTTCTGGCAGCCCCATGTACTTGCAAGATCCTATGTCCAGCAGTCACGTACATGGCTCAGTCCTGATGTGGTTCTTGTGAAGAGAATATAACAACCTGGCCTGGAGTAACTAAACTGTTAAGCTGTCATTGGGGGAATGTGAGTGAAAGCCCTGGCATTACAGGAACATTTTTACTATAATACTTTTGAGCAGTTGCCCAAGTAGGTTTCAGTTTGTAGAAACACTTGAGCATGCACGGGAGTTTTAATCTATTTATTTGTATAAATATCAGTTTCCACTTAGTGAAAATTTTGCTTTTTATGTTTCTTTCCTTTTCGTCTTGCTTTCTAACAGCGTTGCACAGTTGCACTGGCAGCCTTTAGCTGTCCAAACAGCTGCAGGCTTGTTGTGTGGCTTATAGCAGGGGAAAAAAAAATTGCGTGCAGAAATTCAGGCCCTTCCCTGCCCCCATTCCCTCTTTCAGGAAGGGCAGGCCAGGTAGAAGATTTAGCACTTTCAAGATCTTTAATTTTTAAGCTGGAGGTGGAAAGAACCTGACTAAATTAGTCCGCTTGTCTCCTCTTTCATTGCTGTCTTTCTATTCCTGGTTTTCATATGTCCTTTCCCCCTGAAATTCTGTCAGCCGGTGTCTGTACTTTTTCGTCGCTTTCAGCCAGCGCTGCGGCTCCCGGCCCGGCTGCCCCGATCCGGCCCGGCCCGGCTGCCCCGATCCGGCCCGGCCTCTGCTCTGCGCCGGGAAGCAGGACGCGTTCCCTGAGCTTGGGCTTTGTAATGCAGATTTACGTTTCAGCCTCTCCTGGGAATGCTGGGGAGAGCAGCGAGAGAGAGGGAGGGAGGCAGAGCCGCGTCTCCATTCAGGAGCCGTCTAGCTGTTTCTGACTCGCCTTTGTTGAGTCCCGCTCAGGTCTGCCTTAAGTCACACATTTGCACTTGTTTTGAACGAGGTAGAAGAGCCCTTGAGAGGCTGCGTTGCCAAAGAAGGCCTGGGGGGTGCAGGGAATTCATTCGGGGTTGGGGAAAGCAAAGGGAGGGAAACCTAAAGCTCCTCGACTGCAGCAAATGAAGGTCAGAGGTCTACGGTGACCTTGCTCTCCCTTTGTGACCTTCTTAAGGCTGTGGACTCTGATGTCTGAGGGATCACTGGCATCTGCAGGCATTCCAGCATCAGTTAAAAACCTGTGCGTTTGCTGCTGACATTTCATTAGGGCAAGTCATGAGGCTGGATATTAAATGTCTATCTTTCTGATTGCTCAGGAGAGAAAACAAAGGAGGGAAACTACAGCCTGGCTTGGGACTGGTGAAATTCTTGTAGGAAAAGTAAAAAGCACTCTTCCCTCAGCCCTGCTAGCAGAGCATGGAGAGTGAACCCAGCACGGCTGGGTTCTTGTCCTACTGCACTGTGGCCATGAGCTGAAAACATGTTTTCTTGTTGTTACAGCCATGGCATAAAGCCCTTGTGTCAGTCTCAGGTTCTTCTTAGTGTGGTGAAAATTCAATAAAGCTTCCCTGGGACAAATGCCCACATCTGGGCAAAAGCTTACCCTGTAGTATCCAGTTCCAGTCATTCTCCTCTGTGCTGGGATCCTAAGCTCTATGTTGCCAGGTTGCGTCCCATATTAGTTTATGGAGAGGGTGGGAAGGAATGCCTGCCACAGCCTGTGCTGGGAAAAATGCTTCTCTCCTCTCTGTCTCTGGGCCTGGGCTGCTCTCAGCCAGCAACCTGAAGGGCTGGGAAGCAAGGTCAAAACATGAGAGCTTCCTAACTTTAGATTCAGCAAATGAAATCTTAGGGAATGAAGTGCTCATTTCAGCTGTCAAAGAATTGTATGCTTTGAAATTCCTTGTGCAACTGATACTCCTACACCACAAACACATACTTTTTCAAACCTAATAAATGTCAGGCTATGATTGGCAAAACAAACAAAACCCCAAGAGTTGGAGAAAGGTAAAGGTATCTCTACCTACAGACTGCTCCTGCAACAAACTGCACCTCCAAATACAAGTCCTCTTGTGCTTTATAGGAGAGAGTGGGCTTATCCTAATAGAATCTGAAAGGGCTGGATTGCTGAGAAGGAAACGGGTGTCCATGTGTACCTCAAACATGTCTGAAACCAATGTAGCATCTTTCTCTTGGAGTGCTTTTTCACAACAAAGGCAGCTGTCATTCTGCTGTTGCTCGTCAACAGGCAAAAATGGGTTTCCACAACCACTCCTATCTTCAGATAAAAACTTACTGAAGTAAGTGGAATAGTGATATTCTTTTTAATTTGGCTGAGATTTCAATGTGGACCTTTAATATCCTATTTGTCACTTCTGGCTGAAGAGCAAGATCAATGTTGCTCAAGTTTGTATTGAGTTCAATTGAGGGGTGTTTAAGCTTCCCTCTGTCAATATGGAGTGTTCAAAATGAGTTGAGTTTACCACAGTATAGGGAACAGTTAGCTTGGGTGTTTTTTTAGCCCTAGGGAAATTATTGGAAGATTGTATTCCTTTTGTTGCTGATGTACAGGACAATATTTTCATGAGCAGCATTTTCACTTCTGACAGTAGGTGGCCTATAAATCACTTTGGCATAGAAGTATTGTTTGGAATCTGAAAATCCTATGTATCTTAAATAACTGTGCTCCTGCCACCAGGTCAGGAGTGTAAGCACAGAGAGTCTGAGGGCTGCTTAGACTATTTTATATACACATGAAAGAAACAGTAGTTTTTGCTTGTTCCCAGCTGTCCACATGTTGGTTTTGTTATGTGTCTGTTCTCTTGCCTTCATACTACTACAGGCATTAGTGCCCTTGCAGATTATTCATGAAGGATTGTATGTTTTTGTGTTTCCCCTTTCACCATAGCTGTGCCTTATCCTGCTAGGGCCCTTAGTGTTTTCACCTCTGTTCAACATTTCTGTCCCTACTCACTCCTCTTCTCCCTTGGCAGAGCTGATACACACTCTTAATTGGTTCAGGGTTATGCTCAGTCTGAAAAGGAAACTTCCTTGGAGACTACAGTTCAGTCATTGTTACGGACAGCCACTACAGGCCATTAGACACTGTCTTTGGGCTGTCCTCCATGCTTCCTTCAGTGTGTCATGAACATCACCCATCCCCAAAGCTTCCATTTTTCTCCTGGTTCCACCAACAGTGATGTCTCCTGTGCTGCCTGTGAGCTGAGTGACTCCAAGAGGACTTTGCTTTTTAACTCCCTTCCTCTTCGCCTTCCCTGACATAAAAAAAAGTTTTGAGTGCAACAACCGTGCTAATAACAGTGAAGATTTGTGATGGTGTTTTAGATGTGAGAAGCAGTGAGCTGCTCTAGAATATTGGATCTTGGCATGTTGTTATAATTGACCACTAGACTCTTCTCTGCTGCATGATCAAGTAAGCAGGATAACAGTGTCACAGCAGTCCCATGAGGTTTAACCATGACAGAGTGTGCTGGGCAAAGGCCTCTTGTGTGCTTGAGAGAAGCGATGGAAGGTGAAGAGGAGAAATGTTTTTATTTGCTTTTTGAATGAGAGTGACAAAATTCATTATGTTCACTCTGATAATGTATCAGACGATTTGCAGCTGCACTGTGTTTTCCTCATTCCTAAACAAGAGTGAGACTGAGACTTGGGTGGACCTGAAGTTCTGTACTGACAATGTTAAGACTCATGCCACTCTCCCCAAGTTTTCAGGCTGGATGCAAGTGTCATGACATGGAAGTTTAAAGCCTGCGTAGATTTTCATACCTACTGACCTCTGAACCTTTTATGTTACTTTCTCTCTGATTTTTAAATAGATATGTAGCTAAAGATTGTCTGTGTCTGGATACAGGTTTCATCACCAAAAGCTGATGACAGAGTGAAGACAGAACAGAGTCAGGGAAAAGTCCAACACTTTTCGAAAGACTCTGGGAACGGTTTTGTAACCACAGAATCTACAGAGAATATACTTTTCAGGAGCTAACATCCCTTTGTTAATGAAGACTTTTCTTTCTTTTGGACTCTACAAACAGAGAAATGAAGGCTTTATTTTAATTCAGTTCATGGTGCTGTGGGAGAAACCAGGCTGGTGTTCAACCTGCCTTGCAACCAGTAGGCCAGTGAGACCTATGAGTAACTATGGACAAGCCATGAGTAGGGGAGTAATTTTCTCAGCTCTTCTTTCTTTTACTTTCTGTGCTAAGCCATTATGCATGTGAATTCTGTGTCTATTTATAAGTAACTTTTAAGCCATGAGCGCCATGGTGGAGGGAAGAGCAAGCGAACTTCAGATCATCTTTTCTTTAGTTGCTTGGTTGAGGTTTTCTCCATATGGCTGCTGTCCCACAGTGGGTTTTGTTCCAGCCGTTCATCAGCAAGCCTGGCACCAAAGTTTGGAAATGGCACAGATAACTAAGAGGAAAGGGCACTTGGCTGGCATTGAGTGCTGGCCATGCTGACCTTTTAAGCTGGTGCTAACAGGCAGTGAGGTGGTGTGAGCAGACAGCAGCAGAGATCATCTTCTGAACCTTTGATGAGAGGTCAGCTTCAGCCATTCAACTCATCCACAACATGGTTTTGAAACCGGAGAAGAGCATATGTAGGACACAGCTTCACCTGCCCTTCAAGTAAGATTATGGTTTCATGGACAGTGCAAAATAGGGCAGCACTTTGGCTACTGAAGGGCTCGTTCACTCCAGCTGTGCCAGAGCGACTCTGCTGCTGTAGTCAGAGAGACTCTGAGAAAAAATACTGAGGGAAATCTGCAAAATCATTGTCATTTGGTCAAACAAAGTGGTATAAAGGTGGGTGGTTTTTTTTTCTGCGGAACATCATATAAGCTCATGGTAATGGACAGTTCCTGCTTTCAGATGCCTTGCAGTCAAAGGTGGGAGAAAAACAGGCACAGGAACGTAAAGTGGTGCTGCTATGGCTGCACAACAGGACAGGGAACACTGGTGCTTTAAGATCCAGCACTCTTTCAACTAGAAAGGGCTGCATTTGCCTTGCTGTGCTGTTTTTTTTTTTAATTCAAAGCAAACCTTTTAGTCCCCCTTTCTCGTAACAAAGCTGTTTTCCTATTCCTAATATGTACCTGATGTGAATATATTAGGGTTATAAAAATATTATGTATTAGAATATATATTCCTAATATAGTATAGGAATATAAACAACACTTTAGGAGAAAAGTTGATTAAAATAGTACTAAATATTTTTGTTTTTCCAAAGTAAACATCCCTGTAATGAAGTAACTCTCAGAGGCATCCTCTGTCCTGCTTCTCAAGGAAGAAGAACAGCTTCTCAAGAACAAGCTGCACTGAAAGCAGGGTGGGATTCTAAAAGCTGCAGGATGTTGATCTAATTCTATGGTTACTGAAATCAGTAGTTTTGATTTCAGTGACAGCAAGTTTTTCTCCGTGCTTGCTTTATTTGAGAAAAACAAAGAAAATTCCCCTCCACCAAAGGTACTTGCTGCTTTCAAAGACCAAATGGAATGGCAGATGTATCACAGAGTCTCAGTGGAGCCACAGATTTTCTTCTTGGTTCTGAAAAGTACTTTTTAATGGTTAGTGAAGCAAATATTCCAATCTTGCACTTAAAAGCGATTCCATAAAAAAGGTATCACTTTAATTGCCTGAAAAGCTAACGTTTTTGGAGACATCTGATTGCTGTTTTTCAGTTCACAAAATACGGTAATTCCCAAAGTGAAATACTGAATGCTTTTTAAATGTATATTGGGGAGAAAACTGTAGTTTCATCAATGTCCAATATAAAATCAGCCCAGTTCATTCAGTAACAGAAAATGAAAATATTTTAGTGACAATTAAAAAGGCATCAGTGCATTTTCATTTCACACAAACCTTTTTATGAGTAATCTGGAAAAAAAAACCCATAGCATTTACCATATGGCTTTATTTCAATGGAATGTTGGCTTATTCTAGAAGCAGTGAAAGTCAACAAGGCTTTTGAAAAATGTTTTCTTTTTTTAGTGAAACTGGTTTTCATCTTTTCAGATTGCACAGGGGTTGTTGGGATAAGGTCTCTGGAGCTCCCTCTGCCAGCTGGCCTTGTGCTGATTTCTGCATCTGATGCTGTGTGAGATCTTGCCCAGACTAGGTCATATTTTGCTTTATTCATCCCTGCCCATAGATTGGAGACAACATTGCTGTGCATGTCTTTTGAGACCGAGGGGACACTGTGCATGAATGCCAAGTGATGAGATCATTTGAGTCTGAGCTATGAAATTATTTGAGCTGTATTCTTCTGTTACTCCATGGCCAAGACTTTGAACTAAAACCCTGCTTAAAAGCTGAAACCAAAACTCTGCTGTCTTGCCACACCCAGCCAAGGGTCAGGTTTGCAGAAGAGTTTGCCTTGTCGTATATTTTCCAAAGGAAATTCCTTATAGGGGAGAACACTAACTGGGTTTTGCTCCCTTGTAGTGTAGTTGGCTTATTATCTGATCTGAGAGCAAGGACTTGTTAGTCCTCAGGCAGTGGGAATTAGGATTTTTAAAATGCAAAAAGAGTGTTTTGACTGGAGTATTGTATTGTGTTATTTTTGCGTTATGCTGTAATTATTAATTATTATGTGATTATTAAGTCAGACCTAAGCTGGGAACAAAGTTCGTGTTGTCGATGTTTAATTTTGTTGTCTCTGCCTCTTACCAATAGCTTTGTCTACTTTTTGTTTCCTCGTTGCTGCATCTGTCAGCTTTGGACAGCTTGCATGATTTCCTTGGCAATGCCTCGTGCCTCTAATCTTAATGCCTATTACGTTCTGGCTCTGGGATTCAATGGAGGTTCCTCTAATACTCTGCAGAAGGTGGCCAGCAACGATCTTTCTTCTTTATACCTCCACAGCTCTAATCCTGCAGAAGTTCTTGCTTGTAAAGATAAAGGTACATTTATCCTCCTTAATGAGGCAGCAGGTCTGGAACTGCAAATCATTACTGAGTTATGTCAGCAGAACCATACAGTGACTAAAATGTTATTGCTGATAAAGACCAAGTGGTAGTGAAGGAGCATCTGGACTTTACCTAGCTCTAAAGAGTTGCTCATGTTTGTAAGTTATTTTAGATTAAGAAGAAAAGCATAAAAATACTGTGTTTTCCAGCACAGAGTGACACAGAGTACTATGAGGGCTGATAGTGAGAGGAGGAAGTCCTTCAGATTGGGGATGAGAGGGTCATAATTTGGTTGGTTGGTTTTAAACCTCTAGCCTCAGAGAACATAGTCCCAGTTATGCAAAAAAGCAGATGAGGAAGCAAGTGCCCTTCCCTGGGCAATGCTGGGGCTCTGTGGGAGGGAGCACTGATGTCCCTGCCATGGCTCCCACCTTGTCTTTATGGTTACGTTAAAGAAGCTTTGTAATATGAATTCTGGATTATCTGTGGTTCAAAATCCAAACATTAATGATTAAGCCAAACACAAAGAGATTGTTTAGTTTGGTTTTGTTTAACTTTTTCTAATTAATCTCATAGAGTAAGAGGAGCTGTTCTTCTTTCCTCCTTAATCTTTTCTTTTCCTCAACATCTTTTTTTCCTCATGAGCACCTGCTCTAATTTCTAGTCTTCCTGGAGAACAACCAGGCTTGAACCTTTGAATACTAGAATACAACTATCTTGGGTCAGATTAAAAGCCCATCTTAACATAATGTCTCCAATGCTGGTCAAAGAGAGATCTCTACAGATAACTATAGGTGCTATAGGTGCCTGTGTTTCTAAGTTGCCCACAGCATGAAGGATTTGCTTACTGTTGTTTGTTTTGAATTTGGCTCGTTGTTTCTTTGTCTGCTGCCCAAACTCTGAGGGTGGACAAGACTGAGAACAGTTGATCATCCTTTGTTTACTGAAGGTCTGGATGAACATCATCGAGTCGGTGGCCATTCTTTAACAAGGATAATTTCATTTGTTTGAGCTAACAGAGAGGTTACAAGGAAATTTTGTATAAAAGTCATGGCAAGATTCAAGATAAAGTCACAGTAAGATTTGGCAGGAATAAGAAGATTAAAATGAGAGACAGTGGGGAGCAATGGTATGGTCAGCTGGTTGTTGGAAATGTCCATCCCTGATTTAGGGAAAGGAAGGGCTGAAGTGAAAATGTGTATAGTTGAGGTAAATAAAGCACAGTCTTAATCCAGCTGACATTGGTTGGAATAGAAATGTGGGTTATTGTGAGTTACTGCAGCTGGTGGAACTGAGTGCTTGCTGTTCCCCTATAAAATCTTGGTTAAGAATCAAGATTTTTCCCATGCAATGGGATGAAACAATAAAGTAAAATTGTATTAAATAAATATCATTGTAACATGAGCCTCAATGAGCAAAACCAGTGCAAAATAAAGATATTTTGAAGAATACTCATTTTCCTTTCTTTTTTCTTTCCTTCTAAATATTTTTTTTTCCCTGATGATTATCTGCTCTTGAAATTAGCTCCAGGCTTAGCACTGCTAAGAGTTAATGGGTTCAATAGGAATCAAGTTCCTGAAACTTCTTAGCTGAAGTAAATGAGAGTGGAAGGTAAAGTGAGGCATTTGTGTGCCTGTGTTGAGCCTGTGCAGAAACAGTCTTAGGTGGGCAGCTTCTGTCAGCCTTGCAGGTGGCATCATGTCTTGTCCGTAGTGCTCAAAGGATTTGTTTTTATTTCTCTTTTTGTGTTACTTCCCTGCACACCTCATACTGCTTCTGAACCAACACATAGCAACAAGGCAGCACTCTAGAGTGAATTTGCTAAACTTCGCTCACCAAAATACAGGTTGGGTCTGATTTGTTTGGGGTGTTCTTAGCTCCTATCATCAAGCTAACTGGAATTGCCTGTCTTTAAACTAATTTGTTGCCTCTTTTTCTTTTCCTTTTTTTCATGTTTCCATGATGTCTTCTGACCCGAACCTGTTTTGCCATTTGATGCTGTTTAGGTAAGGGGATGTGCTCTAAAGAAGTGTTGTTTTCTTGTGGGATTTTTTTATTCCCTTCCTCTCCCCTGTTTCTCGCATGGTTAGGAAGCAGTTTTTGCAGTCTGTCACATTACTGTTCTGTGGGCTGAGCTGTGATGCTACACCCCCTTGGGGTCCCTTCAGCTCCAGGGTTGGAAAGGAAGATGACCTCATAAGCTCTTTATGGTGATGCCATCGTTAGGCTTCCAGCCTGTGGGAGGCTAGCAGCTCCCTGCTGGGGAGCATCTCTAGATAAAACAGTCAGGAGTAATATGGAAGTGATATCACACAGGGTTAGCACACTTAATGCTGACGAGAAAAGCTTTGTGATGTTTCCTAAGTGATTGCTGTGTAAAAGCCACCTTCATGTACCTAGGGTTCCAGTTTTGTCATTTGTTCTCCCCTTTTCTGTGTCTACAAATCAAAGATGCAGGTCGTTTAGTATGGGAGCTTCATATGTATTCAGAGTCTACACCACTTGCATGCTAAATTGGAGCTGGGGATTTTTTTAAATTCTCAAAAACTTGAATCTTACATAGTGGTTCATGCAGTCTTCCTTGCGAGGCTTCTTGAAAATTTCACCCTT
The DNA here is from genome assembly GCA_020745705.1 of Hemiprocne comata. Lineage (NCBI taxonomy): Eukaryota > Metazoa > Chordata > Aves > Apodiformes > Apodidae > Hemiprocne > Hemiprocne comata. The sequence continues at coordinate 3,692,720 of CM036594.1, read as the reverse complement.
TTAGGAAATGTATCATATACACTTTTGAAGAGATAAATCCGTATCACCATAAATGCAGACAGAAATAATTTTCCTATTGAACAGTAGGGTTACCAACTGATAATGGCTCTAAAACATTATTGTTCCTAGCCATTATTTTTTTAAAATTCCAAATAAAGTGCTTCTTTTAGGTCTTAAACATATATAGAGGTAGAGAATATGCTGGCATCAATTGAGAATGTTAATATAGCTACATGACTGAGGCAAGTGAAGCACTTGCTGTGGGGGAACTGACTATAATCTACTGGTGGTTGCAGCTTTACATGTTATCAGAGTGCCAGGTTTTAGTGGATTTTTTTTGCTAACAAAAATACAGAACGTAGAGATACTGACATACTAGGCAGTATTTTACTCTTACATGATGTAATAGAATAGTTACTGACTTCACTGAACCACAGTGGATTTCCACTGATAGAAATAAGGCATAGTTTGAATTGCAGAATAGGGATGCATGAACTGTCTTTCTTTCATGAGGACTTACGTGTGAGAAGTATCACTTGACATGCAGTTATGGAAAGCCTGCATGCATAATGTGGGATCCCATATGCTTGACAAAAGAGAGAGTGTAAAGTTAGATTTCATATGTTGATAGGAACCTTGTGGATTTAACACTGAGATCTTCTGTGCACAGCAAAGCTAGCTGGTTGTCCTGTTCACTTCTACAAGGCTATGATGTGAGTACAAAACAAGTAAAAGGAAAATACTCCCAAGGGGTCAGGTTCCTGACCGTCTGGTGAGGGACCAGGATAAGGAGGTCATCAGCCATACTGCCCAGTGTCAGAACAGTTGTGCCTAAACCCATCCTGAGGTCTTACAAGCCTGCTCAGGGGCTACCTGTGCAGAAACAAGGAGGTGGAACACTTGAGCAGGAGACAGCTCCGAAGGGGGCTGTGTCATTTATTCTGTAGTAGTGCTGAAAAGACTTGATTATTTTAGCTCCTGTGTTGTGCTGGGTTCAGAACAAGCCATGTAGTTAATGACTGCCTCAGCTTAAACTTGTCATCTCGTTCAAGGATAAGACAGTCAAGGGCTGGCATGAAGAGGGAGAGGTGACATGCAGACCAAGCCAGGGAGCTTGTGCTGACACTAGGAGAAGTGGTGAACTTAGGCAAACACGGGAACAGGCTCCTTGAGCATGTTTGGGAGAAATTCGCTTGATGTTTTAGAGTGGCTAGGCAAAATATTTTCTCAAAAAAGGCTGAGGTAGAATTGAATCTGTCTTGGGAGCAGGATCTCTTCAGGGTCTTTAAGCACGCTTCATACTCTCCTTCTATCTTCTTTCTTAAGTCTTTTTCCCCAACTGTTTTTGCTTGTGCAAAAAGACAAAGCACAGTCCTGAGAGAGGAAACAGCCTCTCTCCACCTGATCTCCTCGGCTTGTAAGTCAAAGCAGAGTCCTCTGCTAGCTTGATCAGTTCTGGTGAGCTTTATCTGTTGTGACTTCAATGCATTGCTTTTTTTTTAATTTTGCAGGGCAGGGGGAATGTCAAACGTTTGCTTAGCATAAAACACATTTCCAGAGGCTCCAAGGCTCCAGATTACCTGGCAGAATAGAAGCAGGATTATGTTATTAGTGTCTTACCTCTTCTTTAAAACCGTCTCATTGAATTTCCCCGGTGTTACCTTCTGTGAATTACCGTGACACTTCACCAAGTTGAGAAGTGGAGCAAAGGAAACCAAGATTTCAGGACATGTATTTCACTTCAAGCTTCACATACTTAGTGTAATACACATTTTGCTTTGTAATTAGCCAGTACGCTTATGTACTCTAACATGCAGCAATTTTTGCTCTATTAATAACCTATTAGTAGCCTGTGGTGTGTTCTTTACACATCACCACTTCACAAATTAGTGAACTTCCTCTCACAAGTTTGCATGAACTGAAACAAATCATAGCAAAAAGGGTGAGAAAGATTACTTTTTTTTTTTTTTTAAAAAAGTGCCATCTCAAGATCACAAACAGTGACCCCTGGAAACTGCAGATGCTGAATACAGCCTGTTTCAGGCCTTGGTACTTCCTATCTCCCTATGCAGTCAGGTGGAATGTGCACACTCCAGTTTGGTTCCCTTGCCTAGTGCCAGCTGCAGTTGGGTAAAGCACAGCCTCAGGTAGCACAGCCTGTCATTCCAGATCCATGAGGCTTGCAGTTTCCCTTTGTGCCCACGTGCTATTAAATACCTTGCCCTGGCTTTTATAAATTGCTGTGCAGGAAAGAGGCAGAGATTATGGTACCTCTGCTGCTGATTGCACTGTCGTTGTGGGTCATTAATCTCTGCCTGGCTTTGAGCCTTCCAAATGAGCACTCTGCACCTGCCACAGTTGTAGCTGCATCCTCTGCATCTGCAGGATCCAGGCCTGGCTTTGAAACCCTTGGGAGCAGGGGAGTTGCAGGAATCCTGGCAATCTGGCACAAACAAGGTCAATGAATGTGTCATCTGTCCATGTGTGGACATTGAACTGCCTGGTGATTGTGCAAAGTAACTGGTTTCCAGAGTGACTTATCATGATGAGCTGTTGTGTTTTCCAGCTGGGGCAATCACCTCTGGTTTTTGTACTATGAGAGAGACCCTTACATTGGCAACCTGCACGTTGAGATGGGTGCCTGGTCTAGTTACACAGCAAAATCTCCTTTATTCGAAGTTTTGTGATTCCATCAGCTCCACCTGAGCTGCTAACAGGCAGCAGCTTGGATCCAGCAAGTCCGTAGGGCTAAGTGTCCCCTGGGACTTTACTATTGTCAGGCTCCACGGAGTGGGTTATTCCATAATTTGGGAGGCAGCCAAAAGCATCTCGTAAGCCTGACCCAGATTCCCTTAGCTGATGGCGTTGCTTGCTGTTTGTCTATAGACTGTTTGTTGGGCTCTCTGGCCATGGAGATTTTTGGCATTGACACATCCCAGGTTTCTGCAGAACACATTCTCTGATCACTGAAGGAGTGCAGGCTTTCCCTCTGGTCTCCATTTTGAGAAAGTCACAGATGCAGGTTAGTGTGGTTCCCAGAGCAGCCCTTCCTGCTGGACACTTGGTGATGTCTTGATGGCCTTGCTGACTCTCCCAGGATGCCTGTGCTGGATGGTGTGCAAAGTTGCTCCCAGGGTGCTGTTCCCATGGTGGCTGAGCTAGGTATTCACCTGTGAAACAAGGGCAGGACTGGTGAAAATGCATACCCACAGTCCAGCAGAACTGACTACAAAGAGCTGATCAAAGGAAAGTAGTTTGTTGAAACAGATTCAGCTGAATATTTGAGCCAATATCATTTTTCAGTAGCTTTTTCTTCATTTCAGGATTTCTGCTTTCTCATAGTTCTCCTGTATATTTTGCTTTTTTTAATAGCTTTTTCCCTGTTCTTAGAGAAACAACTAAATTATTTTGAAGAGCTGAAATAGTATTTGTTCAGTTTCTGCTACTTTTAGCACCAGATTTGTCCTTCCCACGCTCTCACAGCATCTTTTTTTTCCTGTAGAGAGACTGCCTGAGTGTTTGAGCCAGGTCCAAATGCAGAATCAATCACTGTACATGTCATGGTATTTAGAGCTCAGCCAGTGAGACTCTGGTGGGAAGGAGTTTGCTTCTAGCTCGTTATCAGGCAGCCACCATGCTCCTTGGCTTTGGGGCCAGTACCCCACGGCACCAAAGGAAAAGTGATGCTGTGCTGGTGCTTCACAGCAGTGGAATTAACATTGCTTTATAACTTAGATGTTTTACCATCAAGTCACAGTACTAATCTTTCTCTTTTCCTTCTGAAAATCAAACAGACCAGACTTTGGAAATCCTTTCTGCAGGGATTCTACTCCTTGACTATGCAGCAGGATAGCTGAATAGATCATTAATTAATTATTATTATTAATGCATGTGTATGATGCCTCTTGACAGTTCATCAGTACTGAGTACTTGGCTTTGGGAATTTTTTTTTCTCCTTTAGCCTTTGTTTCTTCCAGAAAAGTAATGTAGAAGAGAGACTTGCTTGTGTTTGTTGTGGTTTTTCTTCCATTCCATAATTCTGCATACTTCATTTTTGAGTCATCTATCTTTCCTAAGAGATTAATTTTGAAGGTTGTGAACTTTGCAGCTAACTGGGAAATCCTCTTCTGTAGCCAGCAGGGTCGGGATTTACCATCTTTCCTACAGTTCTTTCTGGAAGGTGAAAATAAATACAGTTGGTGGGGAAAGAGGTTCTGGGCAATGAGAATAGGAAGCTTAAAAAATTAAACCAGGCATAGAAGGCACTGTAGCATCAAGGCTGTATTTTAGATGAAATAGTTTTTGTCTCTTATTTAATCTCTCATTCTTCAAATGCAAATTGAGTTTTTACATATTCAAGGAGTCTTTTTCATTTGGAGGCTGAGTTTTGATGTTTGGGATATTCTTCCCAAGAAATAGGCCAGAAACACAAGCTTCAAACACACACACTGCCTGAGGCATTCCTCATGACCAGCATTTCAGATACCTGCTGCCCCAGCTTGAGATCTGTGGGCATAACATGTTGCCTGGAAAATGGTGCATAAAGAATGAATGTTGATTACAGAGTAGAAGTTGAATAAAAAGGGGGAAAGTGGGTTTTTATGACACCATCTGCTTCTGTGATCTGGAGCCTCCATGTAAAACCATGGATCAAGCTCTATACTATAGGTTAACAAAAGCCTTTAAATAGGGTAACTAATGGGTCAAATGTATCTTCACTTGTAAGGTTAAGACCCACAAGTCACCATTTGTAAGAAAGGGGAGAGTGGATTGGTCACTGGAGGGGAAAGACATTAAATTAAACATGCTGAAGCAGCCACATGGGACCCCTTAATAGTTTCTGAGTATTACTTCTTAATGAAACGTGGTTCAGTGCAATCCCACCCTCCTGGCCTGACAAACATTCACTCTGGCCTTTTGAAGGTTGTCAAGTCACTACTGCCTGTTAAAGGATTCTGTGCACCCTCCACTCTCTGCTGCTTTCTTGTCACTTACAGCCCCTGGTTTTTGACATAAACAAGGGAGTATATCAGTGGGAAGCTGGGACTGTCAGGCCTTTCAGTTTTGCTTCTCACCTTGTTGCCTTTTTACAATGAAAAATAAGATACACTTAAAGGAAGGGCTGTACAGAGATCCAGTGGTGCGTTAAAAACAGGCAGCAATGGTGGGGGGGAAAAACATCTGTTGAATATAAAATATGGATGGGGATCTGAGCCTCTGGAGGTCATGCTTGAGTAGGCAGCGTTGTATGAGGTAGATCCAAGCAAGCCTCAGCCCTGGGTTCAGCTGCTGATCCAAAGCATTGCTTTTTTGGGAGCAGTGAGTAGAAGTGGGTCAAATGCAAGCTGCCTGATTCATTTTTAAGAGCCATTTAGGAAGGCTGAAAGAACATGGATCTTAAACATGCCTTTTTAGCAAGACCAAAGGCCACAAACCATCCTATTAATTTTTACGAGTGTGTTTAAACACAGGGAAAGCAACACTGCTACTGACCATTACTCAGCAGCAGCAGCACCCCCTGGATGAAATGCTGTTTTCTCCTCTGATAGCTCGGTCCTGGTTTCCATTAGGAAAAGGTTTTAGTAATGTATTTATTTAACCTCCCCCAGAAGAGTTTGTCCTTCACCCCTCCTAGCTTTCTGTGTAGGAGCTGTCATTTTTCCTATTCCATCTTTGGTGGGGAAAGTGTGATCCTCGTTACTCTCCTTCTCTTCAGACTTAGAGATAAACTGGACTAGACAGTCCAGCACAGAGCTCATCCCAGACCCCACCCACCATCTAGGGGTACTTAGTTTTAATGCTTCTGAGTCCTGCAGCTGTACAACTGTCTACACAATGTTGTCCTGCAAGTTGTCTCTTCCTGGAGGCAGCCTTCAGCAGCTGTTAACTGTGCCCTTGGTGACTCTCCAGTTGCCTGGCCCAGTGGCTAAACGATCCAAATAGGTACAACTCCTTGTCTTTTCTTCCTTCATGCTGATGAAGCATGTACGCTTCTGGAGTCTCACCACTATTGGTGGTGAACCACCCTGGTTCACCTCCTGTGACTGAGGCACTGAATTTACATGGCTTGTCAAATATCTGCAGCATTCAGGCAGTTGTTTTCTTTCTTTTATCTATATTCAGTCTTTTCTTTCACAAAATTATTATTGTTTTGAGGTGAAATAGTTTTAGTTCTGGCCAACGGGATGTTAGGAATTAGAAGCTTTTGGCATCCTCTTAGAAGTATTTGGGGAGGAAAGAGTGTCCAATAGTGTCACTGAGGTAGGAGCTGGGCTCAGTAGAACACAGGGAAATCTGGTTGGCATTGAGAAGTGGCATGAAAAGGAGAGTAGAGGTGACAACATAGTCTGAAAGATTTCTCATTATCACGTAAGTATGTGTGGAAGAAGGTAAAAAAGCTGTCACTTCAAACTAAATGTATCTGGAAGTGGAACATAACTAAGTGTCCCACCAACCACGTCAGTATCCATAGTGCTTCTCATATTATTGTTTTCCTCATTTACTTTGATATTATGTTAATTGTGCATATGCAAAATTAATGTATTTACCACGCATTGTGAGTTAATCATTATTAACACTGATAAGGATAGTCCAACAAAGTCTGATGAGTCCTCTAACAGTAAAAGCAGCACTTAAAAACCTAAGGAAATGGATTGTGAGATTTAAAACTGCTCTCCTACCCTGCTGTTTCATTCAGCTATTAATTAGCTTTAATTCTTGAGAGAACTGCTCAAAGTCTCCCTTCCTTAAGGGCTGTGCTAATCAACATAATCTGCTTCACACAACAAGTCCTGTAGTCTAATTGGTGTGTCCATATAAAAGAAAACTCTGATAGCGGAGCAGAATTTCATACCCTAGTTGGCATCTCAACAAAGAGACATGAGAGTGACTGGGCATAAAATCAGAATTACCTTTCTACCCTGTGATGGTGGTTCTCTCAGGGCATGGCTGTGCAACGGCAGGGTATGCCCAGAGTTGTGAACTTACTGCTTCTGGAGGCAGAAAAGCTGTCGAAGCTGGCACAGTTTCAAAACAAAAATTGTCTGTGGAGGCAGAGAGAATGTTGTAGTCCAGCAGAATTCCTTTAAATACTCATCAGAAAGTTAAATGCCACTTGTCGAAAGGGCTTGGCGTCTACTGCAGTGAGAAAGTGGGCAGCAGTAACTCAGCTGTTGCACAGCCCAGTGCACAGACGTAGCAAATCAAGTTTTCATCTGTGTTAGAATCAAGGTGCTGGGTTGCCATCACCTGGGACCCCAAAAGAGGAGAGGGGAATTGGTTCAGAGCATTTTGTGAAGCCCCAAGGGGCTGTTGCCTCTTGTACTCCTGCTAAGAAGGCTTTGGCCCCTTCCCCCAGCTGCAAGAGTCCTTGGAACAGCTGCAAAATGTGGATTTCTGTATCCCACCAGCAGACTCAGCTGTGTCTAGGGAAGAGCTATCTTTATTTTTCTCCTTGGGGAAGGTTGCTTCTTTGATTGCATGTGCTGTCCCACCAAGGGCTGGCTCTTGCTAGGGACAGTTCTTAATAAATAGGTGTCTCTAGAGAGGCCTTTAGTGCTCAGGACCCACTGTGTGGGGCTGTGTTGGTAAGGTGAAGGTGAAAGGCCAGGGAATTCATCCATTTAAGCGTCCTCCCTTAGGAAAGATAAATGTCATGTAATTAAATAACTGTCCCCACAAGGTTTTCAGGGTTAACAAGCAGCGCTTAAAGGAGATGCTTCAATAAAAATGGTCCGTCTACCTGCTGCACTCATACTAGAACCTGCTTAAGGCAGGTGAAAGTCCTTGAGGTTATGGTGAGAGTATGATGCTGTAATTCTGGCCTTTTTTTGTTTCTTGGTATAAGTGGAACTCATTGGCGCAAGTGGGTTCAAAACTGGGTGTGCATGCAAGCCCCATCTTGCAGATTTGAGCTTGTTTTAAAGCTAATCTGTTTGTGCTTAATTTACAAACATCTGGTTGATTTAAAGGGATTTTCATACTGTAGTAAGCAAGAAGATCATTTCCACAATAAGTAAACCCATAAATTCCCTTTGCAATTGTTGTGGCTGTTTGTTTGTATTAGATCTTAACTTCCTTGGTGCAAAGCTAATCCTTCTTGGTCCTATAGTGAAGTCATGATCCTCTGTTTGATGTCACCATCTGTTGCCATAGAAGCAACTGTGATGTTGCAAATTAAACTTCATGACTTCATGGCAAGATAAAAGCACATCTTCAGCTTCTAGCAAAAGTAGTTAGGAATATTCCATTAAATATATTAAAAATATGCCAGTTTAGATTTTGTCTAAATACGGTTCTTGGAAAATTTATGAACAGGGAGGTATTGGAATAATGGACTGGATGAAAGGGGAAAAAGAATCCCAAGGTTTGTATTGAATTTGAGCTTAAAAAAAAAAAAAATCCCCTGGCAAGTAATTCGTAACTTGGCAGGATCCTCGCTTGTTAACAGGTTATTATGGTTACAAAGAGGATCAAAATAGAAACAGTTTAAAACTCAAGCATTGTGTAGGTATCTCCTCTTCTGACTGTGGATCAAAGCTCTCATGATCTCACCTGGCAGTGTGCAGCAGCTATTGATAATGACACCTTAAGTCATCGTTACATAAATATCCAGTCAAGGATTACTAGAATCCAGTCAAGATTTAACTAGAATATGATGTTATATTTTTTTTCCTGAAGCATTTAAATTGCTTAGGAAGTTAAGCCTTGATCATACTTGTAGGTGTCTTGAGAAAAATCTTCCTTTTCATAAATTAGAATGTTTTTTGCAGGGAAGCAAAGGCAGAAGTAAGTTCAGTGGCACAGGAGGAGAGCAAGAGTGATACAGATGCATCTGTACAAGAAAGCAGTCAAAGGGCTGTGTGCTCCTGGTAGCCCTTGCTCAGCTCTTCTGCCAATGGGAAGAGGCTGCAGAGAATGTGAGGTAAAATGCAGGAGATATTTTGTTTTACTTTACAGAAGAGAAGGAGATAGTGTACTTTTTTTTTCTCTGCCAGCGAAGACCTGCTGAGTCCTACATTAGGAACTTATTTATTGACCCTTTCTCTTTCCTGCCATCAATCACTTCCTTAAGATTTCCTAGCTGTTTCCCTCTCAAAAATGGATTTCAAGTTTCAGTATCTTCTAATTCTGTATCTTTGAATGACAAAGACTAAATCATCTTACCTGAGCAATCCAGAGTAATATATTGATGTCAAAAATAACTTGACAGACTATTGATGATGCAATGCAATCTCATGGGGAAGGTGCAGGTTTCCTAGTGAAGTTCAAGGAGTGCTGTGTACCTGCCTGCACCTGTTGGAGAAGCACAGGCTTCATTCTGCTCATCTGTCCTTAACCAGGTGTAACTGTGTGTGTGAAATACTCCATGTCCTCATCTTCACCCACTTGCAGATGGGTCTGTATTTGGAGGTGGTGCCTCATAGTGGGTAGTTTCCAGCTGTTGTTAAAAAGAAAAGGCAGTTTGCACTGCTTACAGTGAGGATGCAGAATCTAATGTGGGGTTTGTTTGCCTTTCTGCTGAAGACTGAGCAGGGTTGTATTGTCTCTCCTGTTAACTGCTGCAGGGTTGTTCCTGCTGATGTATTTGGGGTTATATTACTGTCATCACTGAGGTCACTTCTTTGATAAGCACATGACTCTCATAGGTGAGTTAAAGGAGTACTTGAATCATCTCTTCAAGGAAAGGCACTAATTCTGGATTCTCTTGCCATGTCTCTCTCCATCTCTGAGTATCTCTTAGGGAATTGAAAGTAAAAAATAACATCTAGGGACCCCCAGCAGAATTAGGTTCACTTTAAATATGACACATGCTCTATATCCCTGAGGCAGACACTTAATTTTGTAGTGTTTCAGACTTTTATGACATGATGATTGATTTTGTAGAGGTGAAGTTGCCTTAGTCATTAGTTAAAAAGCCTGATAAAGCTGCACAAAGATATTAAGTTGTTATCAATCATCAGTGTCTTTTTGTTTCTCCCCCAACCTTTACCCCACATTTCAAAGAGAGACAGGCAGGAGGCTGACTCACTTTCAGTCTGTCAGGGTTTTATTAGATCCTGGCTCTATTGTCAGGCCTTCTGCATCCCTGGGTTTGCACCAGATGATGAATGGGGAGCAGCCTGCTCCTGCTGAGGGGTTCCCACCAGGCTCCCGCTCTCCAGCCGCCACCCTGAGCATCCTCTGCTGCAGCTCCAGGCAGTGCCCAGCCCCTGCTCCCTGCCCAGCCCCTGCTCCCTGCCCAGCCCCTGCTCCCTGCCCAGCCCCTGCTCCCTGCCCAGCCCCTGCTCCCTGCCCAGCCCCTGCTCCCTGCCCAGCCCCTGCTCCCTGCCCAGCCCCTGCTCCCTGCCCAGCCCCTGCTCCCTGCCCAGCCCCTGCTCCCTGCCCAGCCCCTGCTCCCTGCCCAGCCCCTGCTCCCTGCCCAGCCCCTGCTCCCTGCCCAGCCCCTGCTCCCTGCCCAGCCCCTGCTCCCTGCCCAGCCCCTGCTCCCTGCCCAGCCCTCCTGGCTCCCTCCTTCCAGTCGCCTTTGCGGATGTGCAGAGGCCTCCAGCTGAAAACTGTGGAAGGGGTTTCAGGGTATTAGTTTCCTTTGCTCCCGTTTTCTGTTCCCCTCCCTCTGGTAGGGTTTAATTGGTTCTCAGTCCCTTCAGCATATGGATGGCAGCTGGAATCCTCATGTGAATTGAGAAGCTGCCCAGTGCACACACAATTGATTCTTGCCTTGATTGCATGGGGTTCTCCCAAATTATTTATTTTTTACTATATATTTTCTCTGAATCACAGAGGTATTTTTCCTGACTTCTAGTGCTCAGTTTCCTTTTTATGATAGCCATTTGCACTTACAGACTATGGGAAATCATCTCAGTACAAGCTTTTTCTTTGTGGTTGGCTCAGGTTATTGTAAGAAGAACAGAAGTATGTTTTGTGGATAGAATTTTCCAGCCAAAATAAACATGTATCCTTATGAGGTGGTTAATGAGAGGATAGTGCAAGGTGCAGGAGGATAATAACTTATGGAAATTGAACATCAGGTCACACAGTTGAGAACAGTAAAACTGTACTTCATCTTTCCAACATGTATTTAAAAAAAAAGATTCCTGTTTTTTCAGCCATCCAACCAAAGCTGAGTGCTTCAGATTGCTTACTGCAGCAATACTATTGTAATGGACTTAATTGGGAGGTGATACGTATATTTTTATTTTTCCCTAGGCTTATATATTGATTTTACATTTCCTGATGTAAGAGCATGTTTCTCACTCTGAAAATAAGACTCTGACTGCATCCCAGTGCAACACAACAGATCTATAAATGTGTTAAAAGGACCTCTCATATTTACATTTTCCCTTCTAGAGGCCTTTCACTACAGGAGCTCCACTGAAGAGTTCTTGAGTGGTACACAGATAACATGCTAAAAGCGAATTTTAATCTGTTTTGACTAAGTTCTAGATTTTTTTCTTTTTTAAGAATGACGTGTCAAACCAAAAATGGTCACCAAACACCTGTATCCAACAGCAACTAGACTGAAAGCCTAGAAAATAGCACCAGAATAGGGCAAGAATATCATTATCTGTGTGGCTTTCCAACCTCAAAGACTTCCCTGAGTCAGGGGTGACATCTTCAGATATTAGTTCCATTAATTTTTTCCAATTCCTTTAGAGCCTGCGCTCCTTTTAGCGTTTACAGCATTCTGTGAAGATGAGTTTCACACTCTAACTAGCTATTGTGTGAAGACCCATTTCCTCTGCTGCTTGTGAATTTGCTGTCTGCAAGTTTCACTTGATGCTCCCCATTACTTTTTTAGAAGGCACAGTGGACAGCAAACCTCCAGGCATCCTCTCTGTGTCATCTGACATTCAGTAGCCCTTGTCCAAGTGCCTACTTAGTCCTCTCTGTTTCAGGCTGAAAGTATTTTCTAGTTCAGTTGCATTCTTTTTCAGATGGTAGGAAAACAATCTTACTCTGTATATAAATCCATCATAGTTATTATTCTGTGTTTGCTTTTCTGTTCTTAATTCCTGTCAGTCTGTTGGCTTTTTTGACAGTTAGGGAGCACTGAGCTGGCATTTTTATTCAGCAGACTCATTAACTCCCAAGGTTGGGTTCTGAAATGACCAATTTGTAGTCCGTCACTGCATATGTAAAGTTAGGATTACATTCTCCTGTGTGCATCATTTAACATTTTTCTACCTAAGTTTCATCTGCCCTTTTATTCCCCTCATGCTTAGTGAGGTGTTTCTGCAGCTCTTTGAAATTCTGTCTTTCCTGTCTTGATATACTGGTACTTGTGAACTCTGCATCATTACTCACCTATTTACTCATCGTCTGGGAATATGTTGCCTGGGAGAGACTCCAGCACAGATCCTTGTGCAGTTTTCTGCGTGCCTTTGTGCTCTTAAGAAAAATTACTATTTTTATCTTTTGTTACCTGTGTTTAAATCAGTTATCCTTCCTCCCCTTTGCTCACTAAAGCCTCTTTAAGACAGATTTTCTTCTGAATCTGCACTTTCCATGTTGAAAGCACCTAAGTGCCCAATGACACAGTTGAGAGAGCCTCTACAGATCCCCATAGCATGGTTTGGGTTGGAAGGCACCTTAAAGATCATCCAGTTCCAAACCCCCTGCAGGGGCAGGGACACCTCCCACTAGACCAGGTTGCTCAAAGCCCCATCCATCCTGCCCTTGAACACCTCCAGGGATGGGGCTTCCACAGCTTCCCTGGGCAACCTGGGCCAGTGTCTCACCACCCTCACACTCAAGAATTTCTTCCTAGTATCTAATCTAAATCTACCCTTTCTGTTTTAGATTTAGCTGTAAGATTTGGTTTCCAGACCTGCAAGCAGAGCAAGGATCAACTTTGTTGCTCAAATGCTGTGCTAAAGAAGCTGTTCAAATAGTTTGAAATAAATAAATACATAGCCTTTAGTTTACCAAGAATGAAAACAAGTTTAAAGAAGAGGTGAAAAACATGTATGTTTCTGTTATCAATGTTTTATAGGTTGCCTATACTTTACCTGCTGTTGTACATCACAATAAATCCATTTGCCATATAAGTGGATTGGAGAACGCCAACTTCTTGTATCAAAATATACTACTAAATTTAATTTAAACTCCCTAAGGTGGGTAATATTTGCTAAAGGTGCAGTAGAAAAGGAAATATTTATATCTAAAAGTGACTAGATTATCTCAAACTTCTCAAGGAATTGATGATCCTCTTGCTTTCATCACCAGTATCCACATGCACACTGATCAGTGTAGAGTTGTTCAGGAGTAAGGCTGATCAGTGGCTTATTTTTAAAAAATAATGCCAATGTTCACTGTGGACTGAACTGTTTTCCAAGCTATTTTACTCATTCCAATTTCAGTAAACATTGCCTTAATTCACAGTGTACTTTGGATAAACAGTTATTTGGGAATAGCTCATTTGAATTATTTTTTCTTTGGAACTGGTAGTGAGTGGTCTTAGAAGGTAGGTGATGATGTTGCTCTGATTGCATGATTTAAATTTCTAAAGGGACGAAATGAACGACTGAGAATAATGAACATCCAGGTCATAATGGAGATTCTTGTTCTTGTACAAACACCCTTTCAGCTCTGGAGAAAAGCAGCCATTTCCCTAACATTTGTGGAAACAAAAAAATGGTTCAGTTGAAAGTTCATGAATAATAATAAGGCATGAATATTATCAGTAACAGCTGTTTGGTTAAGAACTACCACGTAAAGCAGTGTTTTGAAGGGTTCAGTTCTTTGTTCAAGAGCATGAAGTTTTAAAAAAAAAACATCCATTAAAATCATAAAGCCGTGGTGTCCAACAACAAAGACAAAACTCGGAGAATGTTTGAGGGTTTTGATATTTACTTCAGGCGCTCTCTGCAGTAACCCGTGGGAGGATGCACAGCTGATTTCAGTAGCCTGTAGACCTCAGCACTGACACTCCTTTTAGTCAAGTTCTTAAAGTAAGGAGGAAGCTTTGTGAAATATTTGCAATTTCTAGCTGGTAGGATAATTCTCAGAGAGGAACTGCCAGCTGTTTGCACAACAGACCAAATGCTGCGTGTGCGCAAGGGAGAGCAGTAACTGACTCAGGTTGTAGCACTGGAAAAGCCTAAGGGTCAAGAAATGTTTAAGTGCTCCTGGATGGGATTTGAGGGATGATACAAATCTGTGAATCATCAATGGGATTTTCCTTACTGGATTCAGGTTTAATTTCTCATCCTAGCAAGAGACCACCATTTCAAAGGAGTCATGAGCATGAGAAAGTGTAAACAAATGGGACTTAGGAGTGCCAGTTTCATTTAAGAACACCTTGAATATTGAAAGATGTGGGTGAGTAATCAGTCTGATTGCATGTCCATTTCAATGACCATCTACTGCTCCCTTTAAATACTGTTTCCTGGACAGCTGAAGGTAAAGCCCTAGAGGATGCTGCAGTGCAACCACTCAACAGCCTCCTCGTTAACAAAGGACGTGGCAGGACGTGCAAATGTGTGGAAGTGTTCTGTCTGGGACAGAGTAATTCCTGGGGTCACACCTGGAATCTGCTTTCTGGTAGCTATCAAGTGCATTGATCAGACTGGTAAAGTTGAGAAAAGCTGTCTAACTTGTTAGACATTACAAAGAAATTCTTCACTATGAGGGTGGTGAGACACTGGCCCAGGTTGCCCAGGGAAGCTGTGGAAGCCCCATCCCTGGAAGTCTTCAAGGGCAGGTTGGCTGGGACTCTGAGCAACCTGGTCTAGTGGGAGGTGTCCCTGCCCATGGCTGGGGGTTTGGAACTGGATGATGTTGAAGGTCTCTTCTAACCCGAACCATTTTATGATTCTCTGAAATTATTTCTTTTCTTTGACTGGGCAAACAAGTTTGCTTCTTACAACTGCCACCTTATTTTTAGACTAAGACTGTAGCGATGTGTGTAGTGATAACTTCTCTTGCTGGAAGAGAAAGATCGGTCAACAGTAAATAATTTAGGAGTACAAAAGGAGGCTGATTTCACCCCTCCAGCCCCTGTTCATTACGTGGTGCAGTTCAAGCTCGTTACCTCCCCATGTAATCTGCTCATTTTCCCTTGTCAGAAGGTGCTCACAAGTGCTGTATTTACAGCAAGGGGATTAGGCTGGCAGCTCTCCAGCAATGCTGAGAACAACTTCAGTGAGCCCCATTTCAGCTGAGGTTGTCAGCCCTGATTGATTTTCATGGTTGACAGCATTTGAAATGCTTTGAGATTGTGATTTCTCACTGGGCCTGATGTGGGGGAGGTATTTTTATTATCACTATTAAGAGTAGAAATAGTATTATCTCGATACTTATGCAGATAGAGATTATGGGCACAGACTGGCATGAGCAGTTGGTGTCAAGCTTCATGTTGGCAAGGAATAATTCCATCAAGACTTGCACTGCAAAATGTTACTAGTCTTTGGTCTTTCCAGGGTAAATGGAAATTCACCATAATTTTTCATAAATTGTACTTTGTCATTGTTTCTAAATTGGAAAGGTATGGATTTGATGGATGGACCACTTGATGGATAAGGTCACACTAAAAGAGCTGCAGTCAATGGCTTAATGGCCAAATGGAGACCAATGATGAGTGGCATTTCTCAGGGGTTGGTATTGGGATAGGTGCTGTTTAACATCTTTGTTGGCAACATGGACCGTGGCGTTGAGTGCACCCTCACCCAGTTTGCTGATGGCAACAAGCTGTG
Source organism: Hemiprocne comata (assembly GCA_020745705.1). Taxonomy (NCBI): domain Eukaryota; kingdom Metazoa; phylum Chordata; class Aves; order Apodiformes; family Apodidae; genus Hemiprocne; species Hemiprocne comata. The sequence continues at coordinate 3,677,025 of CM036594.1, read as the reverse complement.
TGGTGTGGCCCATGTGAAGTTCAGCGAGGCCAAGTGCAAGGTCCTGCACCTGGGTGGGGGCAATCCCAAGCACAAATAGAGGCTGGGCAAGAATGGATTGAGAGCAGCCTGGAGGAGAAGGACTTGGGGGTAATGGTTGATGAGAAGCAATGTGTGTTTGCAGCGCAGAAAGCCAACCATATCCTGGCTGCATCCAAAGAAGTGTGACCAGCAGGGTCAAGCTTGACCACCAGGGAGGTGATCCTCCCCCTCCACTCCCCTCTGGTCAGACCTCATCTGGACTACTGTGTCCAGTTCTGGGGCCCCCAACAGAAGAAGAAAAAACCCCTTATACCCGACATTACATCAAAGTTAACTGAGGTGAAGGACTCCGGAGTGGAGGATCGCGGTGGGGAACCCTTCCCAAAGCGGCAAAACCGTGGCAAAAGCGCTAGGAGAGAGAGGGCGCCCCAGCCTGCCTCCCTCCAGGGCGGGCAGGGGGATCTGCTGAGGGGCGGCCGGGGGGCTTGGGATCTGCTGAGGGGCGGGCAGGCCGCGTCTGCTGAGGGTTGGGCAGAGCAGCTCCTGCCGGCGGCTCCGGCCCAGCGCGGTGGGACCGGGTGACGCGGCCGGACCCCTCGGGTCCGGGGAGCGCGAGCCACCAGCGCGAGCCGCGGCAGCTTGGGCGGGCAGGGCGCGCGCAGGGCCCCTCTGTGCCTCAGGGGGAGAGCTCGGCTGGTGGGCATCGCCTCACAGAGGAGCGCCCAGCCATGGGTTACACTGGCCAAAACACATCGCCAGGAGGAATGTGGCGACCCAGCCGGGCGTCCCACTCCATGACTCTGCTGTCCGGGCCTGTGGCTGCAGCGAGTGCCTGAGCCTGTGACTCCTACTGGAGGGCAGCCGAGACAACACCTCTGTGCGCTGTGACCAGGTGAATGATCTGCTCAGCCTCGTGGCTGAGCAGACTGAGATAGACTGGTGGACCACACCTTACCATCCTTGAGGCAAAGCCTCAAAGTAGAGTTTCCACAAGAAGTAGAGGATCCCCTGTCCTCTTGTCACGAGGCAGAAGGACCTGAGAGACAAGGAGGGGGGGAGTGTGAAAAGGTCCCTTCTCAGGCAGCAGGTGAATATCCTGTCACAGCCTCTGCTGCCTTCCCAGGTGCCCTTACAGAACAGATTTGGGGCTCTGATAATGGAGGACCAGGCAAATGAGGTTATTGATAAAGGTCCATCCAGGGAGTTGCAGAGGCAGTCAGCCCCAGACATTCAGACTGCTTCTATTAAGAATAAAAGGAGAGTAATTGTCATGGGAGATTCCCTCCTGAAGGGAACACAGGGCCCAATATGTCAGACAGACCCATCCAACAGGGAGGTCTGCTGCCTCCCTGGGGCCTGGATTAAGAGAGGTTACCAGGAAACTCCCTGGTCTGGTGCAGCCCTATGATTGCTACCCACTGCTGGTCATGCAGGGGGGCAATGATGAGGTTGGTCAGAGAGGTCCCAGGGCAATGAAAAGGGATTTCAGGGCACTGGGCTGAATGGTTGGGGAATCAGGAGCACAGGTGGTGTTTCCTCAATCCCTTCAGTGGCAGGGAATGCTGAAAGAAACACGAAAGCACAGCTGATTAAGGCATGGCTTAGAGGCTGATGCCATCAGATGAATTTTGGTTTCTTTGATCATGAGGATGTTTACATGGCACCAGGCCTGCTGGCTAAAGACCATGTAGAGCTGTCACCAAGGGAGACAAGGATTTGTGGCAAGCAGTCTGGTCTAGTGGGAGGTGTCCCTCTGCATGGCTGGGGGTTTGGAATTAAACTATCTTTAAGGTTCTTTCCAACCCAAACCATTCTATGATTCTATTATTGTTGCTTAATAAGCAGAATACTGGAATTCGGATTCTTCTGTGGACCAATCCACTGGTTTTTGTAACTTTTAAAAGAGTATGTTCTTAGTTTGATGGAACAAAATTTGCACCAGTTTAAAAGATGAGTGCTTTGGTAAGGTTTTTGCAAAGCTGTTTTTGAGCTAATTCTGCTGATAAAAGGAACTGCAAGTTTACAGATTGCAGGGTGACTGTTCTTATTTTCTGCCCAGGAGCATGAATCTTTGGGTTAGTCCCTACTTTATTTACTTATTTGCAAAGAACTGCAAATCTACGTAGAGATTACCTTTTTGCCACTGTCATCCATGCTTGAGCATGGGATGGGTACAAGATTTCTAAAAGTGGTTTAGCTGTCTTTGATATACCTCTTAGTGTTTGATTAATTGCTGCATGGAAAAATGTTGTCCTAGGCCTTACATTATGTGTGCTGCCTAGAGATAAATTTGGGAGGGGAGTTGCTTTTGATTCTTTCTGTGAGTTTCCAAGCAATGCACCACCTTGCCCTGCTCACTGCATTACCTGGCATGGCAGGAGAGTGTGTTCCAGCTGAACACGTGTTCACATGGCTGGATGCAAGCCATGCTTTTCCTTCCCTCATCCTCAGCGCTTCAGCTTCTTTTAAATGTCTGGCCCACAGCTGGCTTTGAGGAAGCTGCCAGCTTCCATCTCCTGCAGATGTGATCTGTGGTCTCACTTCATGGAGGAAATTTACTGGTTCGTATCCGTATGAAGCTGATCATGTGCCATCCTGGGGAAGTGCTGCATAGGGCAGCTGAGCTTGAGCTCCAGAAATATGTTACTGGAACTATGTGGAGCTTGTCTTACAGTTCTGTCAAACGTGACAACCCGAAGTTGTACGTAACATCAAAGCTAGTATCTGAGTGATGTCTGAGCTTGGTGATGTTTGCACACCCACAGCCCTGCCGCCAGGGGCAAAGCACAGCCTAGTCTGGTATTTTGTATCTTACTTACCACGAGTCATATCTTCAGACATCCAGATGCAGGTTTTCTAGTTGTCTGGTTTTTGCCCAGTCTTCAGACCAAGCAGGTATTTTTTACTCTCACATCACTTTGGGATGTCACTTCATATGACATGTCTGTCCAGCTGGTTTTTCAGTTACTTCCTTATATATCACACTCTGAGAAGTCTCAACTCAAGAGCAAAGCCAGATGAGCATTTTATAGACTGCAGAAGAGAAGCAGCAGCTATCTGCTGAATCCACTAAAGCTGCACCTCAACCCAGGTTTTACCCATACCTTGTTAAAAGAATACTACTACTTATCCCAGTTCAATTTCTGTGTTAGTACTGTAACTTCCAAAAATATGAAAAAGAAAAGGAAAAACCCATTGAGGGCAGCACAACAGTAGCATTAAGGTTGATTTTTAACATAGAGAACATCTGTCAGTTTTGTGTTATGAAGACAACATATCCTAATGCTTTGAAATTAGCTTGTGTTACTGTTAAGGATAAGAATGAAAAGCACACACACAAAAAAAACAAACCCAAAGGATGTCTGTTAATAGCATTGCTCTGAAAAACAGTCTGATCTTTGTAGGAAATACATTACTTGCGGAAATAGGAAATCACAGGGGCTAATGAGAGGAAGTTGGATCAGTCTGCTCATCTTTGTTTGAAGGGTTCCCCCCTTAGCCAGAAAAAGGTCTTTTTAAGTTCAAGGCTGAAGTATGCTACTGTTAATGCAATATTTTTTTTCCTACAGTATAAACATTAAAGAAAATAATTCCTTATGAACATCTTAGTTTAAGGCTACAGACTTGAGGATTTACACGTGATGTGCCCTATATCACCCCCCAGGGCACACTGGTGATAAATCTGTGACCTTACTTCACTTCTGTAGATGCTTCCCATAGTGCCTGTGGACTAAGAATCCCTGCTATAAGTCATTGTATAAATGTGTATCAAAGACCAGCTGCCCTGTCCTCCAAGCCTTTATTAGCCTCTAGGTTCTGAACTCAGCAGGAATTACCCTTGGCTCTCAGAAGTGGTGGTATTGGCTGAAAAATCCTTGAGAGGGCAAGCCAGGCAGAGAGCTTGGTAGCTACTGAGGCCTTTTAAAATAAGGAGATGAGCTGTGGCCTGGAATTCCTTGGGATCTTTTTCATGGTGTCATGAAGCATAATTAGTCATCCTTTGACTACATTGATGCAGTCAGCATTTCTGTAGACATTGCAGTGCATTTACATGAGACTTCTTTCTTAATTGCAGAGGATCACATTTATCTGCAGGTGGTTTCCTAATCTACAGACCTATAAATCCAAGACACATAAATGTCAATTGAAGTATTCCATCTCTTTGCAAGTGATGGTTCTGGGTGGCAATCCAATGGTAGAGCAAGGTGCTGTTGTTACCCGTGCTTGCCTGTGAGACACCAGTAATAGCTACTATCTCAAGACTATGTATTTCTTTAAAAAAGACACGTAGCTGTCTGTAGTGTGACATATGGCTAGGATCTGGCCGGTTCATCCAGATGTCTGTGATAACCTTTAGGCAGTTTAAACATACAGATTCTCATCTCACACAGATTTGGGACTGCTTTCCTCATTTAAGAAGGAGAAGCAGAGCTGAGCATTATAACCCTATTGGGGACATAGATGAGGTGGGTAGATTGCCAGACTGAAAACATGCACCGTTTGCTTTCATGGAGAGCCACAGATGATTGCTTACAGGTAGGTAGGTTGTCTTTTTTAAAAGGATGTGTCAAGGGACTCTGATTACTTGTTCTTTATTGGATTTCACCAGCTCTTTATTGGATTTCACCATCTCCCTGCTGGGAAGGTCTGTTGTGGGCTTTAGTTGAGGTATTCTTGAACTCTTGTACTTGTGCAGTGAGTCCCAGCTCTGTCAAAAAAGGTGGGCCAGATTCTGCTGTTTCACACTGAGACACTTCCCCATATCAGATATAACATCTAGTAAAAATATTGTTTTGTCAAACTGTGGTCACGTCTGAGGCTTTGTGAATGCAGTACACATTTACTAACCTATCTGATTGTATGTGGTAGTTCATGTCACCAGGAAATTCAGAGAAGACTGTCCTGGCTCTTGTCACTTCTCTGATCTAGATTTTCCTTCTTTGTAAAAGTGGTACTACTTAACTAGTCAGATGCCTCCTTACCCTTTTGTACTGAGACAGTAAATGAATTCTTATTCTTTGTCTTCTATTAATTCAAATAAACACAACTTTTAAAAAAATCCTTTTAGTACCTATCATTTGTTATAACTCCACACATGAAGTTGATCCTGTACCCCACCTTTGCAATGGAGAAGAGACAGGGCTGTGATAAACTCTTCCTCATCTTGGTTGGTGCTGTGACATTTCATGTCATTTTCCCTAAACTGTAGGACTGCACATGAAAAAAGCATAGCCTGCTCTGCCTTGTGTCTATAGACCCTATTCAACTGTGGAATGGATTAAGTAATCATATACTGTATTACTGACTGCATTTTTTTATGTAAGTTTCAGATATTCACTAAGATCAGTTTTGTCTTTCTCATTGAGCTTTGTTGGTGTTTTTAGTTTGTAGATAAGCTGTCATCAGACAGTAGTAATCGCATAGAGGACATGCCACTGACTTACCTGGTATTGCATTTTCAATTTCATTGCTATCAATTTTAGTTGTGTTCACTCTGTCTCTGCAAACTGAACAGAGCACTGCCCATCACAATGTCCATCTCTTGGTTCTGGAGGGCTAATGCATCACAGCATAAGCCAGGAGTCATAGATCCTTGTGGGCATTTCACTGTCTGTCTGCTGGTAATGTGTTTTCAAGAGGTCAGGTTTGGCTGAGTTTTGTTAGGTTAGCTAGCTATTTCTCTGAAGCTCTCCACTGATTTTCACTCGGGAGGCTTTCTAAGTCAGTTGGTCATAAGTAAAGGTATGCTACCATCTTGCCCCTCACTTCCAGATCTTCAAATGCCAGGCAGAACACTACTGAATTTGGTGAGAGTTTTTTCACTTACTTAGAAGAATTCAGGGCTTGAGCCCAGTATCCTTTCTGTGCCTCGGAAAGCTCATTTAAGAATGTTTTCTTTCCTGTTTGTGCCTCACACTGCTTAGTTTGTGATAGAACCTTCTCATTCTTAGTTCTGTGTCACTTTAATGGCCTTTTTTAGCAGGGACTTAATGAAACTTTCATTGCAAATGTAAATAAATTATATCCTCTTGTGGTTACTTATCTGCAATACAGATAATACTGTTAGAAGTAAAATATTGTGGTATTAAGCCCAAAGAATATGTATGAATTGCAGGTATAAAATTGAAGCAGATTATGATATAGACACTTATATTGGCTCACTATCTAAAAACTGTCACACAGGTTGTTTGTTTAAGACTTTACTGGAGACATGCTCTGTACTCACTGATTCTAAGTATCATAGGAACAGGGAGCTGGAAACCACAGAGAATTTTATCCTCAGACTCCACTTAAACTCCATCATGAATATAAAAGCATCAAGGTCAGTTGAACCAACATGAAGAACAGTGTTTAAAATACAGGGCTTAAAATGAAAACCAAATTACATTCAGTCTGTCTACTTTGCCCTTATGTGGGTGGCTAGTAAAGCATGTGTATGTATTTCTTCACCTAGGACAAAGTTGGGTTTCTGGTTCCTCTGAAGAAGAGCTCTGGCAGCAATTACCAAGAACCATTTAGTTTTTCCTGTTTGCTCAAGGGATATACTTGAAGTAGAATGGAGAGAAATAAGCTTCTGTAGTGGTCTCCACTGTCAGAGCAATTAATGTTATAATGGCAATGCCAAATCTTGTGTGGGAGTGCTTCTTTTCCACATTTGTATTTAATCCGGAGTACACAGAAGTGAGGTTCCAGTGCTTGCTGTGAGTCGGTGTGTTCTGAATGATTGACTGAAGGTCTCTGCAGCAGATTTTGTCTTTTAGCAGGTTTTGTTCTAGACTTGCTGTATATCTGCCTTCTGTAGGTCTTTATCTTGTGATACTTTTTATTATTTTAATTAGCTCTACTTCTGCAAAGAATCCTCTCTCACATATTAGACATGGAGCAGGTTGTGATAACGGAACTCAAATGTTCTTTCAGATAATGGTATCTACCCTGTAGTGGACTCAAATTCAACACCTGTGTTTAACAAGTAAAAGAACATCGCACCTGCATAGTGAGGGATGTTGTAGAAGAATTTCTTTGGGCAGGTCACTCCATCTCCACAGGCTATGGCTTCAGTTAGTCACCTTACATGAAGGGATGTGTTTTTTGGTTGGCTTGAGGAAGCTGGAAGATGATGGAGCTCTGTTTTTGAGGGAAAGAACACCTGGAGGTGAATGTGGTACATGTATTGCCAGCGTTTTGGTCTTAACAAGCAGGACAACCACAAAAAGCCAACAGCCAGAGTTCATGTTGAGTAACTCTTGCCAGAGAAATCCTTTTGTTTCATTTGCTAATTTACAGAATTAGTGGCTGAGAGGAAGACAATTTCAAGGCAAACGTGAGATATGCACGGAGGAGAGTGATTTATACAGCTAGTACAGGAAATCAAGCAAGAGGAAAGCTTGAGAGGCTATTTGGAGGAAGGAAGAGCCACAGCCTGACAATGAAATTGATTAATTTTTGAATGGATGCATAAGGCTTGACCGATACAAATAATACTTATTATACTGTAGGGAACAGATTTGTAATAGGAGAGACATAAACAGTATAAACTGATTTAGCCTGTTTAACATAGCATAACATAGTTGTTTAGCACAGGTGGGCTTTTTTTTCCCCCAAAATGTGTGCTGGCTTACTGGTAACTTGTGAAAGCCCAGTTAAAGAAAAAAAAAAATTGGGGCTGTTTTCCCTTCTGTTGATCACAGCCTGTTTAACCTGTCCTGCCAAAGCAAGCACCCACTTCACTTGATGCAGTAACAATTTTCACACATTACATTCTGTTACTCTGTTTATCCAATATGGAGAGTAAAATGAAAGATTCAGGATGGTTACACGGAGTGGTAAGCTCAGTTTTAATCCAAGATGATTCTCCTGTCATGGCCTGAGCATATAGCAGTATTGAAGAAATCTTAGAAGGAATTGCTACAAAACTTACAAAAGGAATAAAACTCAGCAGCTGCTTGGCCTAGTTTTGAACTTAGCAAGTCCAAACCTTACATTCTGGATGAACTTCAGCCAGGTGCATTGCTAACATGCCTCAGGGTGCTCTCTGTTACAACATGAGAATATGGCTGCAAGGGCCACACGGAAAAGTGAGGCCATATTTCTTTCATCCCATGGCATGCCCTTTGAGGCATGCATTACTGGTTAGACAATATGGATTTTTTTTCTAGTAGCCTGTAGTATTTAACTAGCTGAACACCTAAGCCTTTACATATTGTTGAAGTTATATTTTAAAATTCTGGGTGAAACTTTCTAATCTTTTGAAAATGCAGAGTAGATAGAGATGTTAAAGCACAGTTTCACTGCCATGTTCCTTTGCTGTTTTTTTGCTGTTTGTTTTTCTTTAGTAATATAAACTTTTCAAAAACACCAGCTTTATTATATTAGCTTTTGTTATTTATTTTCCTCTGGATAAGATATTTCATTTAATGTCACCTATAACAGTAAGTTAATACTTGCATGTTTGAGTTCTATATCTAAACCACCTCTATATCAAACACAAGAGATTAATGGACTTCACATAAATTGGTGTATACTTGTCTTAAGGCAAATGTCTGTTTTTATATGTGAGAGGGAGGACGAAGAACAAGATCAGAAGTGGAGTATATTAGAGCAACACTTATATTTAGTTAGAAAACCAAAATGTCATTTTTTGGACAAGTTCAAGAGCTTTTGAGTACTGGATTGTTTTGAAAATAATTCAGAGGGTTTGTTGTTTTATTTTTTTAAAAAGTCACGTAATCACCCATTTTTTATATTCTAGTATAACAATTAAATGTTGCTTGTTTTCTGAGAATTAGATGAACTTGTACTGTGCCTTCCAGGAGCTCAGACCTGCATTCAGTTACTGCTCTTCAGTTGGGGCACAATAAATAGCCAAACTGCAGATTTCGTTACTCAGTTTTTAAGCTAATGTTGCAGGGAAGGTTTTTTTAGAGCTGAGGGGTAGACAGATGACATGTTAGATTACTCTGCATTCATTCAAATGCCTTTTTTTTTAAATTTTTTTTGGGCAACTGAAAGACAATATATTGAAATAGCAGCAGTGTTGAAAGTCTAAGGGTATATGAGTTTCAAAGACAGATGGTATCTTTTGTTCCCCTAGTTGATATGCATGGGAAAGCGGGACAAGCTTTTGATGACAGTTATTTAATCAGCTGAAATATCAAAGCACATTTTCTTATCTGTATAGCATGAAGATCGTGTTTTCTAAGATTTTCATGATGATTCAGTAGTTCTTTAAATACTACTGTTAAAGTGTGTTTAAATCAGCCAGTGGAAATAAAGAATTACAGTTTTTGCCACGAGAGGAAGGTGAGTGATAAGAACAGGCTCACTAAATGTGCTTGGGAGATGTCTGAAAGGTTTCTTCGGTACACGTTTTGGAGAGAAAGCAGTTGAAGTTCAGCAGTCCTTCATATGCTGGGGTACTGCAGTGATAAGCTCATTTCAGGTTCTCAGTGAGAACAACGAGACAGCGATACTGTGTACCAAGCATAGAAGTTTCTGGCTCCAGGAAGAGCTCTCCTGCCACCCTTGGATGTTTGGCCTTTCTTTTAATGGCAAGCTGGATGAGTCAGCTGCCAAATGCGTTTCCCCCGTCTGGCAACAGCATGTGTAGTGTATTCCCATCTAGAGAATTCACTCAGGCTGTATTTCTGTATTATTACAAGTGCTCCTCACTGTTAGCTCTCTGGCAGAAAAAAAGGCAGTGTTTCTCAGGCAGAAATGTTTGGGTCTTGATAACATGATGGCACCATTGAATTGATGAGAATTACAATAGGAAGAATGTTATTAGTTCAGACTAGGACAGTCCAACCTTGATCAAATCCCAAAGCTCCTCATTCTTTACACCAGTATTTTAAAGGAGTATCAGCCACTTGCAACCTGTCGGTCTCAAGTCTCTTGTGGAGCTTCTCTTTGTTAGTGCTTATGGTTTTGTACTTGTTTTCCCATCTTAAAACCTTTTTCCCTGGTGTGTAAACTATGTGTACAAACAGAAAAACTGACAGACTATAGAACCCAGAAGCTGTTCAATGCACAATACCCGGAATTAATAGGTGTGTAATGAGCCAATCTTCTTCGTATAAGCTCCTTTTACACTCTCTAACTGGTGCTGGAGTGGGGCTTCACTGGGATGTTGGACCTCTTCTGGATCTCTGTGCAGTTTGACTTCAAAAGAAAGTGAGTAGGAGAAGAATACTTGAGTTTTGTCTCTGATCTTTCGTTTATAATAATCCAGGGGATTGTAACTTTTTTAATAAATAAAAAACCCATGATACTGTCCAAATTAACATGTGGTTTTACCTACATGCTGTTTTACCATGTAGTTGAATTGTGCTACCCCTTAAGTGTCCTTTCTCATCACTGTTATTTTATATCCTCCCACCCCTAAGATCCCTTTATGCTTGCATATGGTAGAGGTAGAATGGAGGGAGAAAGACTGCTTGCCTGCCTGAGCCCATAAAATCAGCCTTTATGAAAAACAGAGGTGGGTGAGAACTGCTAACCTCTTGCCAGTCTGTGGTGGTAGTGTAAGGTCCATCTCACTCCTGTCAAACAAAACTGAAAATGCTTGAGTGAATGCTTTTCTTCAGTCTCGCTCACACAAAAGTCACGGTCACGGCCCGGTGAAGTGGATTTTTACCAAAGGGTCTTTCTCAAGACCTTTCTCTCGTGCTTCTGGTAATTGAGACCTTGGAGGGGATTTTAGTGTTTGGTTTTGAGACTGGGCTAAAAGTCACAGATCTCTTCTGGCATCTCTGTGCACATCAGATAGCTCTGAAACTGAGACTCTTAGGGGATGTTGGGGAAGATAAGAGTAAATCTCATCTAGACAAAGTTGCATTTTCTAAATCAAACCAGTTTGATTTGATTTCTTAATCAACCAGTATCATTGCATCAAATAAAAGTCCTTGAGGTAGGATGCATGAGCCAAACTTACCATAAACTGATACAGCATGGTTTCCTGGGCAGAATCCATTTTCTCCAGCCTGGTGTCACAGTAATTCCTCTTCTCCTTCCTCAGTTCCCTTAAATTTTGCACAATGAGACTTTTATTGTCTCCCTGAAAGTAGGGTCATTCACCTATATTTCCTTATTTGATTCTTGGTGTGCTGGTCAGGAAGCTTACTGCAAATACCATTCATTTCCTAGTCTTCCAACTTGGAAAAGGAGTTTCAGAAAGCTGGGAAGAATGAAGCATGTAAAGGGATCATTAAAACAGGCTAATACAATATTCTTTGTGTCTGCTACAAGCAGTAATCATGCTTAGACTTTCTGAATATTGTCACAGCAGGCAGAAATTACGTATTCCAGTTTCTATCATACAAGGGGTAGGAATATAGTTGGAGTAGTTCAGTACTCTGTGTGAGAATCAGAAATGAGTCTTTGCAGTCATGCTTGTGACCCACTACAGCAACAGTCTGGTTCAGTCCGCTTAGTTGAATAACACCCACTCTATCTTGGGTGTTATTCTTAAGAGTTATTCACTATGTAGTTTGTGAATATAGTCCACAGAAACAGAGTGATGCCTTCCAGAAAGTGCTTCACATTTTAGGCATCAAGCAAGTTTCCAAGTTAGGCATCATCTTTTGGAAAATGTCTGAAAGTTGGATGGGGCAATTCTGGGCTCTTTTCTCTCTCTGTATGACAAATACTCTTTTCTTTAATTTTTTGTTTGCTGTTACAGAGATTATAATTACGTACTTTGCTTTATTTTCAGTTAAAAAATAAATGTAGAAATAAGAAAGCATTAGAAGGGCATAGTTCTGATGTAAACAAGTCTTTTAGATTTCAAAACTGTCCCAGTTTCCTTTCAGTTTCCAAAAAGCAGACTTAAGAATCCACATAAGGACAACTCCCCCATCTGCCTTCCCCGTCCTTCTTTGTTTATTCTTTTTCCAGTTGCTCAGTACTTTCCTTGAATAAGAGTAATGATTTTGATGTCAGCAACAGTTATGTTACCTTTCCTTTTTAAATATTACACATGACCCTGTATTTCATGTTCACAGCTTCCATGAAGGAGAACGCAGGGTTGGAATCAGTTTGTGTTTTAGAGAGGAGGTTTTGCCTTGTGCAGATTCTGTGCTTTTTCTAAATTAAATTTAACCTTAGCAAATTAATTAAGGACAGTTTCTCTTAAACCTGATCTGATCCAGCTGCTCAACAGAAAGACAAGTTAGGGTGGTTAGGCTAAAGGAGAGCAAACTGTTCCTTTCCTCTTTCTTCCTGGCTTTCTGCAATGAAATGAACACCAATATTCACATGGGTTGTAGAGACAGGAAAACTGTGATATCAGACCTTTTGTACTACAACACTCAAAAATTAAATCTATGAGATTTCCTAGATTTTAGGTGTTCAGAAGGTAAGCTGCACAAGGTAAGCAAGTTGTTGATTATTGCCATTTATTTTCAGGTACAGTTGACTGTAGAGGACAGTAACTGAGGGTTGCTGTCTGAGAGCAATGTGGTAGCCAGTTTAGAGAGAGGTGAGTGCTCACAAGTCTTAGTAGAACAAGGATGTCCAAATTACGAAATTCATCACAGCACTTGGGACAGATAGATGTTCTCAAGCATTAAATATCGTCAGGTTTCAGCATTGCTTTGTTAAGTAATGGTGACCCACTGTTCTAAAATGGAAGCCCTGATTTAGGGCACTGCTATTCAATTAATAGATTTTGTCACTTCTCTGCTGTGGCAAGATATTCCTCCTTACTTATAAGGAGATAAAGAAGAGTAGAACAACTATAAGACTATATTACAAACCCAGCCTTTAACCTCATTTCTCTTAGCTCTTGAGATTTAAAAGGAAGTGTATCTGATAGACTGTAGGCAGGTGATTAATCTGTGACTCTGAAATGCACTCCTGCCCCGGCCTGACAAAAAGACAGCATTGTTGTCAGGTGTTCCTGAAACCTGCTTGTAGTCCTTGTTGAATGGACACAGTGCTTATCATCCTGAGCTGTAAACTGAACACTGTCTTGAACTAAGTTTCCAAGCAAACAAGGTTTATGATAGTATTTCTGTTGAATCCCCCACCAAAGTATCTGGAGTAGAGAAGTCTAGCAAATTCCAGCCAAAGTGGATTAGTCATCTTAAAGAGAAGATCTAGAAAGTTTAAGGAAAGCAGGCAACAGCATAGAGGAGAGAGAGGTGAAAAATCCACCTAGAAATTGAAACTGTCCACAAAAAACGCTTTCATTTTCAGCTTTCTACACTCTTGCATACACTATTATCAAATAAAAATCCTATTTCAAACTCTATGGTTACAGCACTGAGGTTCAGCTGAAGTGACAGATACAGGTTAACATACTTGCCATCAGGGAACAACTGAGGAAAAGTCTGAAATACAGCTGGTGTATTTTTTATTGGAATGTTGCCATTTTCCAGTAAGAGGAGTAACTGAGTGCTCTTTCCATCTTATGTTCAAGGAAACAATCCTGGAAATTTGAACGGTGTGAAATCTCTCAGTAAGAAAAATTAGCTGCAATCTTTCTGTGTGTCCCATTGGATTTGATGGTAAAACACACAAAGTTTAGTCCTAGACTGTTGTGGTTTACACTTATTTAATTCACCATTCTCATTTTTATTCAGTATTTATTATCTGTTCTATAATATAGAGAAGATGGAGGGTAACTATGGGCTCTCTCAACATTGAAATGTACATGGGATTTTTTTAATTTTTTTTACAGTTATTCTCAATTTTAGAAGCAGTGTCTGAATTAGCTGTGTCTTTAAAATCATTGTCAATGATTTTCAAATGGAATGGGGTGCTTGCTGGAGAGGGGAGAAAGGAAGACACTGGCATCTGCTGCCTGTTAAGTCCATTAATTGAAAAGAAAATACTGCTGGTGCCAGAATGTACAGCCCTGCTCCTAATTAAGCCTAGGGAAACAGTGGGCTGGTTTTAATTGAGAACAGCATCTCCCTTAATGGTGCCAGCAGTTAAAAAACACTTAATAGATTCAAAGCATGAAGCACATTCAAGACAGTAGTGACTCTTTATTTATAGGGTCAGTCATTGTGCCACACTTGGACACCTGCATCCCAGCACAAGACCTGGAGGAATAATTGGATCCCAGCTTCAGGCAGAGTCATCTATACTTTTCTAAGAGCTGGGTGTTTATAATACAAATTAGCAGTAGTCATTATTGGTGTATCCTTTCAGAAACTGTTAAAGAAGAAAGTATTTTGTGGTAACTTTGGGGGCAGGAGGAAGAGCTGCCAGTGCTTCAGTTTGCTTGTGGCGTTGTGGTTTCAATTAGCGTAGCCTTCATTCTTGAAATGCTTTCTGCCCAGGTCACCCAGGAGTTCAGGCGACTGGTGTGTGCACCACATTTCAATCCCAGATCCCTTAGTTATCCCTACTTATCATAACAGTGTAAAAAAAAAAAAAAAATCTTCATTCTGAAGTGATCAGCCAGTAGAAGTTTAGTGCTGAAAAAGGTCCTAAGGTTTCTTTTAGCCTGGTTCTTAAGGGAATGAGGTTTATGTGATTGTATCATCTGTTTTCACGCTTGTCACTCCTGCTCTAAAAGCTTTTGAATCCACATGGCAATTTTAACGGTAAAGTTCAGTGAAAATAGGTGGTCAGGCAAAGCAACATGAACTAATTCTCCCCTTGAGGGGGGAGGGTTAGGGGTAATCTCAGCTACATTATTAGACATTAATGAATCCACATAGGACACATGCCTCAGCTTCAGGAAAAGCTCTGAGTAGAGCTCCTACTTAAGTTAGACAATGGATACTCAAACCCCAAGCCCAGGGGAATCATTCCCACTGTTCACTTGCTCTCTTTGACAGATCAAGATTTCCCCAGTCTACTCTGGAAGAAAAATCATCATTTCTCCAAAGCAGGGGGCTCCTCCTTTGCCCAGCCATCTGTTCCCCTCCACCGAAGAACTGCAACATTGAGCCTTTTCTATTATTTTGAAGCAGCTTTTTGATCCATATTCTCTGCCTTCCAACACAGATGCCAGTATCCTTCGCCTAGGCAGTGAATATATTAGATGTATCCTTCTGTGCCCCTTCTAGAGGCTGTGAGCCCTTTTTTCACAAAGCCTAGCTCTTCAGCTTCAACTATAGATGCAAACAAGACTCTGCTCCAGGAGCAGCTGCTTCAGGCCATTTTATCAGCTAAAATGTCCACCGTCACATCAAACTGCAGGCATTTAAACAAAGCCAGGGTTTGGGGGACAGAAATATCTCAGCTCCATCTGTTGTCTTGGAGTTGCTGAATTAGTTAGCATATTGAGTAACACCTTAAAGTCCTATGTGCTTCTGGTACTACAGATTCAATGAGAGTATGTACCTTGAGTGATGGGTGGCACTTGGTGTGAAGGGAAAACACTGGCCTCCCAGTCCTGGCTAGGACAAGTGACAGCTCATGGTGCTAACTGCTTACACCTGAATGCCTGAAACCAGTCTCTGTTCATGAAACAATTCTCAGCCAACACCAAAGTACCTTTCAGCAGGAGGGTTTTCAAATGGGACTTCGAATATATTGTAGTGGTTTCAAAAATGCAGCTTGGAAGGGGCTGAATTGTATCTACCTCATCTGAAAAGCAGGAAGAAATCACCAGTGAATTTGCTATCAGTCTGGAATTTTTGTCTAGTATCTTTACAACTTAAAGACTGGTTTTGTTTCGTTTGTACAGATCATTTAGTAGTCTGGCTTATCAGACTTGGGCTATAATGACCTGACTATGTTTTTAAGCAGCAGCTGTGAGCCTAATTTTGTATTTAGATGTGGCTTATGTTTTTGTAGCAGTGGGCAGTAAGTCTGATCTGCATGTTGTAAACCTTTTGTCACAGTACCTACTGGATTTTTCTCTTGATTGTATCGCTCAAAATGTTTCTTAAACTTTTTTCTACTGTAGAAATCCAGCCTGTGGTTTATTTTGAGGTGTGTTTTCTCACTTTGGCATCCTCAGTATGGTGAGCTTCTGTTTTCACGTTGTTCATATGCAGATTGCAGCAAAATATTCCGTGAATAGTAAATTGGCCAAGAAATATGATTAAGGGTCGGGGAAATCAATGTTATTTACAAACTCTGGTTACATTTGTCAAACAGTTTCAGTCAAAAAACAGAAAAGGATTTTAATTTTTTTTTTCCAAGTATGTGGGGCAGAGGTCTAAGATTCAGAAAATGAAAAGGTTTTAGTATGACCAAAAATTGAACTTCTGCATGGATTTGGTTACTTCCAAAATATTATTTTGTGTAGCTCTAAGTTTAAGTTTTCTTTGAGTTTAGCCTATGCTCTGCCAGCTAAGGACTCTCCAGAGCTGAGATCTGTGATGACTCAAGGTTTCTGTATTTCTCAAGGCCCAGACTGCAATGCTTGCTAACCCTTTTGACTTCTCCAGCTTGACTTCTCCAGATATCTCTTGAGATTTTGTGGTTTATGTGGTTTTGCTGTTGCAATTTGTGCTTGGGCAATGACCTCTAAGCACAGTTCCAGCTCTTGAAATAATGTCTTTGACCTTCCAGGCAGAGCAATAGATTGAACTTTATAAACTGACCCCTGTCTGTGACTCAGTAATTCTTAACTCTTCTGGGACTATGTCCTGGGAGGCTGGTATGTCCTGTGGGGACTGCTGACCTGCGGCTCTCTTTTTAAAGACAGTAAGGACGCAGACTGTTTGGCATAAAATAAGCCTTGTTTGCACGTGCCAGAGGATATAACTCCCAAATCTGAGCATCTCAAGATATGCACCAGCCGTGCTTAGTGCCAGCCAAGGTGTTTGGCAGGCAGATGCCTGCCCAGTGCAGGATGGGGTCTGAGTAGAGAGTGTAAGAGCTCACTGCCTTTCTCAGAGACAAGCTGCTACCAGGAGTCATTGGTGTGTCTGCCTTTGAAAGAGGGAAGCTCCAAACTCCTGCAGAAGTGGAGTTTGCAGGACTCAAGGGTGCCACCACTCACCAACACAATTTGCCTCTGTGCAAGAGAAGAATGTAGCCAGCATGCATTGTATTTTTCCTTCAAAAACTTGAAGCTATCTGGTATGTGACACTTGATGGGCTGCTGACCCCTGATCCAGTGCTTAGACACTGAACCTGAGGTCAAGTGATCTAGGGGGTTTGACAAGTTTTGCCCCTGGCCTGCTTTTGAGCCTTTGAGCAGCCCGCCTTAACCTGTGGACTGTTTTTTCCATTCATCCTTTGTTTCAGACATTGAAATTACAAGTCTCAAAGACACTGCCTCTCTCACTGTAAGCATGTGATACCGTTTGTGGTCTGGCTGCTGTAGTGTCACTCCTGTTTCTGTCCTGCCAACTTTTCTTTGTCTTTTGCAGGGCCCTTACCTTTGCTACCAAATGCCCAGAAGGTAGCAGAGTGCTTTGGGGAGCTTTTAGCTCCTGCTAAAACAGAGTTTCTAAGATGCTATTTAAAAACACGGCCTGCATTCTTTTGAGATTTTGATTGGTGGTCTGGAAAACAAACATGGGTAATAGCTCTTGTGTTTGATAGGTTAGATTGGACAACATTGTCCCTTTAAATTGCTTTCTATTTATTTCTGGTCATGCTCTGTTTTAAGACAGGCCATGATGCCGAATTTAAAATCTGCTGCCTAATTATCACTGGGTGAATTGCAAGGAGAGCAAGGCAGCACCTTTGTCATCTGTTCTCATTCTTCTTCTCTTGCCCAGGGCAGAACCACACCTTTCTGCTCCTCAGCCTCTCCCCCCTCCCTTCCCCAGTGAATACACCTGAGGCATTTGTTCAGAGACTCCCTGTCTGAAATTACTGTTAGCCCATTAGCACAAATGTCAAATCTCCCAGCCCTCCAGTGTATTTTTTAATGGAGCCCTCTGAAAGTGAATGCTTTATTTTGGGGGCTTGACTAGACAATAGGCTTTCTGGATTCTCCTCCGGAGGGGGGGGACAAGCTTGTCAATCAAATTGTCACAGACAATAATTACCCCCTGCTTTATTTGCCCTGTCTGTCTTCAGAACAGTAAATTAGAGCTATTGATACAGACAAGCTATTCTCACCAAGTTCGTTTTCAGCCTAATTAAAAGGAACCTGTCAGTGCCTTTCCCATAACCCCCGGGCTTCTAATGGCTTCTCTTTGTGTACAGTGCAGGAACTGAAACTCAGCCTTAGTCTTGGAGACAGAAGGCTTAGTTAAAGTGTAGTCTTTCATCTCAGCATTTTCCTCAGTTATGGTGAGAGGGCAGGATGGAGGGAGGGAGAAGAGGATTTTCTAGAAAAGGCAGAGTACTGACTGCCTGGTTTTGTCAAGTATTTTTAAAATTCATCGTGTGGAAAGGGGGAAAATCCTCTGAACTTCAGATTCCTTGAAAGCACTCTGATGGTAAATAAGTGTTTTCTCTCTAAGTATCAAGACCTTTAAACAGACAAGTAAGGGCCCTCTTCAGGGATGAAAACCAGTGCTTTTTCCTGCCAAATGGTTTTGTTCTGCCTTTTTTCTTAAAATGACTAGAACATACAAAAGATATGCCAAAAATCTCATCATCTTGAGGATACTGCTGATCTAAAGTGTATGAGGAAAATAAATACTTTGACCGTGTTTTCATTGTAATACAAGAAACTGCCACAATTAAGGTCATTTCAACAAATCGTGTCCTCAGACATAAACTTAGGGGGGATTCTGCCATGAGTCTCTCACCTTCTGAGATCCAGTGTATGGGAACTGGTTTCTGAAGAGTCAGTGGGCAAGATCTTCAGGCCTCTGTGCCTACAGGACCAAGTTGTATGTGTTACATA
The DNA here is from genome assembly GCA_020745705.1 of Hemiprocne comata. NCBI lineage: Eukaryota > Metazoa > Chordata > Aves > Apodiformes > Apodidae > Hemiprocne > Hemiprocne comata. The sequence goes on along the minus strand of CM036594.1, from coordinate 3,658,286 downwards.
AATCTGCTGCTATAACCAGTTATTCCTCTTCTGAATTAACTGTATATCTTTTAATTTTCTTTTCCATGTTTTTGCTGCTGTGTTGGATCTTCTTTTCTTCTTCTCTTCATTCATGAACTGAAACATATAGGTAAGTGTAAAATCTTTTTTTAAGAATATCCATTATCAATATTACTTTCTTCTTTGCCTTTCCCCCAGTTGTCTGCTATATTGCAAGTGACTTGAGGAATGTGTTGCACAGAGAGAGAAATTTTACTGAGAAAGATATGGTGTTATCCACAGTGTTCTATAAATACATGTTCCCAAACAATAAGCCATTTCACAAAAAGAAAAGAAAATCCAAAAACCAAGTTCCCTGTTTAACCCAAAAACAGTATACAGTGAGGCAACACAAGTTTCTTGCCAGTGCAGTTGCTAACCCCTCACTTTGTGCCAGCATTGTAATGAAAAGCACTGGAAGAAATCGGAACTCTGCATGAAGAAAATCTTTGCTGTCCTTCAGTGGAGTAGATCTCCATAGGAAATCATGAAATAATTTTCAAGTGTAATTCAAAATGGGAGCTGTATTTTAAATGTATGAAAACCTACCTGCACATTTAATCAGTATAGCTTTGAGCTCAAAACTCTTTGCACACTTACACAGTGTTTGCTGACAAGTTTGCTGTGATATGTAAGTTGCTGTCATTCAAAACCTGTCCTAAATCCTTTCCCCCAAGCCATGTCTAATTACAAGTGTATGAAAGGGAATAAAAATTATTTGATTTCTGGACTCTTGGAAAACTTTTCCCCCACCTTTGAAGACATGTGGAGAGCCAAAAGGGTCTGTGAGATCTAAAAGTGGAGCTTTCGGAGGTGTTTTTAGCCTGGGCTGTTGCACCTGAGTTCATTAGCACAGGATATGTCCCAAGCTTCTCCTATCCTCTGACTTGAACTATGTGCTTCTTCAAAGAGCTTTGTAATGTCACAGAATGGTAGGGGTTGGAAGGGACCTCTGGAGATCATCTAGTTTAACCCCTCTGGAGCTCCCTAGGGATGAATGTGTCATTTAGAAGGTGTTGCAGGTATCTCCCACACTACTGCTCTTGCCAGCACTGCAATTTACTGTCATAACAATTTGTAGGCAACTGCTGAAGATTCACTTTTGTTCTCAACCTCATGTTTTTTGCATCCTTCCTCTCCATGATATCTGTGACTCTTCTGATGTTAGAAAGGAAGAGTAGCCATCTGTGTGCTGCTACTCATTTGCCAGTTGTAATTTTGTCTAAGTTGCATTAAATCTTGGTTTATGTGTTTACTTTCCACCAATTGGTTAATACGGTCCTGCAAAATCATACAAAACACTTTGAAATTCCCATTGTTTGAGAAGCTGTTTTGCTGTCTAAGTGAACTACTCAGCCAAGGGTAATTTAGTTGCAAGTGTAAAAGCACGTGGGTAAACTGCATGTTTTAAAAGCTGTGTGCATATTACAGTTTTAAAATTTGAAATGTAACAAAATACCATCAATATTGCATGTACCATATATGGAGCATATAAATATTTGACCTGTAGGTCTGAACTGTATCTATAAAAGCAGAGTTTGAAGTGATCCAACAATGTAAGGTCATGTGCACACATGCATATGTAATCTTGATACACTTGCACAAGTATATATTGACCTTCAGTTGTGTTCATGTGGGATATTGCCCTTTTTGAAAGAAAAAGAATAAGAACAGCTGTACTAGATTAGGAGAAAAATCCACCTAGTCTGATAACCCAGGGAAGACTAGAACAGGGCAAGCATCTACTTCTCCCTAATAGTTCTCCAGCTTCCAGTTATTTTCAGATTAGTGACTTCCTGAGCATTGTAGGTCAGAATAAAAATTAAAATTACCAGACAAATACAGGACAGGTTGTGGAGTTCCTGGCCTAAGGATTTAAACACTACTTATGGCAACATATTGCTTTCTTTCCCAAGGACCCCATTCCTTAAGGTCCCCAGCGCAGCACTCCTAGTCACCCACTGATGTTAGCTTTCTCCCAGAGGGCAAATAAATAATGTGCACCAGTTTACAGGTTCTTTTGATGTAGCACTTCCCAAATTATTTCAGTGTAAGTGATAGTTACCAAATGAAATGATAGTCAATGCTGGAAAATTCAAAGCAGTTTTTCTGTGTCTGGGGAAGAGGGAGGCTTTTATCTTGCTCATGTCAAAGGCACTACACAGGGCTGTGAGAGGCATCATTGCTTGCCTTCTCTGTGCCTTTTACATGTTATCCTCCAGTCTTGCCATTAATGAATGTTCTTTCTAGGGTTGTTTAGTTACGTGGAACATTTGGAATCTGTGTTGATGCTAAAGTCTTTGTGACTGTGGGTGGCTTGTGTAGCATTAGAAGTAAATCTCTTAGGAGTATCTACCTGCTGTCCTTTCCAGTGCACAGGGGATATTGTGAGCCCCAGTTTAATCCTCTAGTGCTAGTGATGTTCTTAAGTCCACAGCCAGCATGAATAGCTGGCCTTTGCTTTCCTTGCAGATAAGCAATAATTGGTCAGCATTGTGAAATTACTTATTTCAGAAATAATTTGTTGTCCTTTAGAAAGAATGTTCTCTTTGGCCAAGTGTGGTATTTTGAAATATAGCTGACGGCAGGCAACCTGCATGTGTTGGAGAAGTGAAACTGAACGTGCTTATGGTATTACAAAAAAAGGAACTGAAATAACTGGATTTGCGCTAAGGAGTCTTCTCTTGCATGCAGCTTGCCTGTTGTGTACCAAGTCGTAATGGCAATTTGTGGGCTTATATGGTAGGTTTTTTGTTTGTTTGTTTTTCCCAAATTCTTCTTGAAAATGAAAGACCAGGCTTTCCAAAACATTACTTGAGTGGTGTATTCTTGAAAAGCCAGTGCTTAGTAAAGGCTTCTTCAAAGAAACAGTAAAGGTAAGAGTTATTTAAGTGCAGGAAAGATCAAGTAGCAGTATTACTAATGGTACCATTACTCTTACAAAATGTGCATATATTTATATGCACAGAAATTTGGGAAGGTAACACTTCTGAAAAGAATAGAGCTCTGGTTTACTTCTGGTTGATGTCATAATAAGAATTCATTGCTAGGGGCTGACAGAGATGTGAACTGTCAATTGGCCAGCTGTAAACTCTGGAAGATTTCAAGAAATTTTGTCTGCCATTTTTGGCAAGCTGTACTCTTGGGGTGTTGTCAGCTGTGTTTGGGAGGTTTAAATACATGAAAGTCCTGTTTAGAAGGAGCAGTCCCTATTTATAACAAACTCTTCCATTAAAAAAATCAAACCAGGTTCAATTTTTGCCTCACTAGAAATCTACTGACTCTCAGATGGTTTAATGACCTTGAAATTCTCCTTGTCCTCCTTTTATTCAGTTCCCAAACACTCTTCAGTCTCTGGTGCTTTAACACACTTTCTATTGAAACATGTCAAACTGAAGCAAACTGTTCCCAACACACCAACCCAACGCATTTCACCCCTCCCCTCTGTGAATCACTTATTCAAGAATTATTATTAAAATCCACATTCATCACAACATTTTCACAAACTTGACTCACACAGTTCTGAAAACGTAGCGTTTCAGGCTAACGTATTCCTGCTCAAAGCTGGCTTCTGAGGAAGGGGAGACTGCCGTGGCTCATCAGTTTGTGTGCAAGTACGTGGTGGAAGGGAATTGACATTCTGTCATGAAAACTGGAAAAGGATTCTTGCCATTTCTTTTGTTAAGTTATCATGCTGTTCAGCCAAATAATGCACATGCATCATGTCCAACAGAAGATATGTTGTAATGGGTATTAAGAAATGCAAGTGTGTAATTAAATATTGTAACATAACACACACTCAAGAGGGAATGCATTTAGGGTCATTCCTTAGCGTAATTATTCTTCTTCTTTGGAACACTAATTATACAAAAGTAACACTTTCTTATTTTTTTTAATTGCCTTGCACTCAAAATATGAACATTACTGAAAAAATTTACTTCTGTAAATTGATTTGCCTTACCTTTTTACATGAAATAGTCTGAAAATTCATTGGTAAGAGTTGCTCCTGGTTTTCTTAGTTTCTCATGGCATTGTTGCTAACAGATACAGAGCTATGATTTTAATCACAGTGAGATAAGAACAGGTAAACTGGCTTCATGCTGTTATATCATCCTGTATTTTCTGTTCCCTGCTTTTATTCTGGCATTTATTTTGGCTGCAAACTGCAGAAATAAAAGAACACTCAGGAGGAAGAAGCACAGGGGCTTGTAAAGCTTGTGATGATCCAGGGTAAAGGGGAAAAGAAATGGTATGTTGAAAAACTGCCTGAAAGACAGAGCAAGCTTTCTCAATAAGCTTGTTTTCTTGAAAACCCAAGTGGCTCGGGGTGAGTCCAGATGCTCTGCTGAGTGGACTTTCCTAAGCAGCCTGTAGAGAAAGGCGTTTTGCTACCAGGCTTTGGTCCTTGTATTCCACAAACCCTGTTGTATAAAGTTCTGAACCTAGAGAAGGTCCAAATGGAGAAACACCACCAAGCTACAGGTTAGCAACGTTGCTTTTTCACTGGCCCTCTCTGCCTTTGCCCTCCCAGCTTCCCCTGCTGCTTTCCTGAGAAGGTAGCATCATGCACAGCATGCAGAGCTCATTGTATACTCTAGAGGTCCAGCTGAAGGCAAATCACTGTCCCTTTAGGAAAGATACAGGAGACCCAAATGTCAGTGTTGATTCATCAGTAGGTATTTACTTGGACAAGTGGGCAACCTGAAAGCCAGATTAAGTCTCAGTGAAGCTGAGCCTGGAAGATGCACAGTTTTGCCATATCACATTGTTTCTCAGTTCTTAAAGATACTCTGCTGAATTAAAAATAGATGGAGATACAGTTTCACCTCTGTTTTTTTTCTTGCCTTGTTGTGCCTAGATTCCAAAATTATTTCATTTTTTTTTTGAGAGACTTGAGCTAGCCATAGGTCTGGAGGGACAGAAGATTTTAACAGAGAAAAAAACGAGAACTCTTCAGACTTGGATAAATGAATGGGCCACATACATTGGTTTGCATCTGTGTGTCTCACAGAGATGTGCAATGTAATTTTTTCCTCATCCTGTGGGTTTTGTGGTCCCAAAGATAATTGCTGAGATTCGGAAGTGCCTGGCAGTACACTGTCTAAAACAAGGCTTTCACATCTGGCATTGCTTAAATCTACTATGTCCCTCTAGAATGCATTTTTCCAAGTTGCTATTTCCCAGGCAAAACCATGGCAATCATTGTGATTTTTAAAAGTAAAAAAATAATTAAAAAATTAATGAACCAGATTCAGAAAAGTATTAATGGCTTTCCCTTCCTAATATCAATGGCTGGGTAGCATCATATTGAGAACAAGCTAAACCAATTCAGCCAGGTTCCCAAGCAAAATTATTACATGAAAATGTACAGTTTATTAATACCAACAGACATCCTCCTGCAATATCATCAAATGGTCCAATCAGGCAAGCAAAGATGTGATCCATCTCTTTCCAAAGAGAAAAGAAAGGGAAGAGAACAACAGACCAAAATCTAGAGTTTCTTACTAGATGAGCTGGGAGTTAAAATGTCCAGAGAGAACAACTGAGTAGTGTAAGCCATCAGAATAAAACAGTGGACTGAGCATCTTACCCTTTGTCACCAGGATAACTCCCTTGACATTAGCTGAGATAACCTCTACTAACTCATAGAAAATCACACACTTTACTTACAATTCTCTAAGGCTTAAATTATTCTGATATTGCATCTCTGGCCCTTGTATTCTTCCCCTGGAGAGTGTGTTTCTGAGCAAATGCCAAACAAGTCAGATGATGAAAGACCGTTCTGCCTCTTCATATGTTATGAGGGTGGAAGGCTGTCAAAAGGTTCGACAATCACATGCCAAGCACTAACCCACTCTCAAAATTTGGCCTAAAAATCAGATCTCAGGATCTGATTTTTCCAACATACACCTTTTAAATAATTTTATTTCACAGTTCCCTGTAAAAACTCTTTATCTTTTCCTATTACAGCCTTCATTATCAGCAAAATAGTATCAAGCTGCACTGCTGTAATTTTCCCAGGCTCTTGTAGCAAGAAGTTGACAGGAATGTGACCTGGTTTGTCTTGCTCCAACCCCAAATACACTTTTATTTAATTTTCCTGCTACTACTGTATAGTCTCTTTGAATATTTTCCTGCCCTGGGGTGTTGTTTTATCTTTAAAGGTAATATAAAGAAGTAATTTAGTGTAGAAAGGAACTTGATTAGCAAATATAAGCTGACATATATTTATGTTTTTGAGGATGGTGAAACAGATCTCACTAGGGTTCTTAGAAGCAAATGGAACCAGGTGGTGCACTTGAATCTTTATTACTCGGTTTATCCTGATTTTACAGTGTGTGGATCTATGAAGACTGAAAGTTACTGTATTATTGTTTTGTAAAGACTGATAATTATAAGTTTCTCAGGATGCAAGAAGTTAAAGATATAAAATGTTTGGAAAGTGCAGAGATCTCTTCTGTTCACATAATGATTTACTGGTACAGCTGACCAACATGAAGATTAATTGTTGGACTTTCCCCTTTTCAGTTTAATTTTTTCTGAAGAGTAGCTTGACTAGTAAAAAAGACGAAAGGTGGGTTGTTGGGTTTTTTTAAGTCTTTAGGAAAGGTAGAATTTAGCAGCACTGACAGCAGGTCCTGTTTTGCAGGGAGTGTTTTTGCACAGAAATTTGACCAGTTTGAATGTGGGTGCAGAAGCCTTTGCCTGAACCTATTAGACCTGTATTTTTCTTGCAGTCTTTCACTGAACCTACAACCTCTCTGATAAGGTCAAACTGTTTATTGTGGAGGGCCAGTTCAGTTCTTCAGGGGAGACTTAAGCCTATTACAGAAATGATCTAACCAAGTATAAGCCTTATCTGTTTCAGCAGTTACCTGCTGGAGGATAATAACAAAGGCAGCTCATAGAATATTTAGTTGGGCTTTTGTTGCAAAGGCTAAATAAAATTACCTTCGTGAAGTATCTGCAACAGAGCTGTATTTAATTCAAGTCACTTTTAGGAAGAATGTGACATGCCTGCTGACAGCAGGAGAAAATTCCCAAGCCTCTAAATCGGTACATCCAAAAATGTCTCCAAAAATATAAAGGAGAAAGAGCGTGTTACAAAATTGAATCCTGATGGCAAATAGTGGTTTTGTACATTGTTTGTACTGTAATGTTGCTTCCAGGAATTAGACGTAGCTGCTAAAGCTGAGTACAAAGCCACAGTTTAATTTCAGATTACGTTATGTGCTTTGGCATTTAAAATACTTGTCATGATGCATCAGCACTCCAAAGTCTTTATTGCCATTAGTAGGGGACAGAAACTGATCATCAATTCCACGTATAGTAAGGAAAATCAACTTTCTAGTCATAGGTTTCAGCTAATGAGTTCAACAGTCACTTAGGCAGAAATCCAGTGTGCTTGAGAGCAAGCATTTTGCTTTGGGGTTTCTTCAGTCATACCCTTAGGCTTAGCTTTGAACTGATTAAGGGCCACAGTTTCTCTGCCCACTCCCTGATCTGCTGGCAGGCTCGCTGTTCCCTGTGCATCTCTAAAAAGCCAGCAGGGAAGTGTTTTGAGGGGAGCAAATTTTGTGAGACAACACAGTAATGTTGCTGCTCAGAGTTTCCAAGCACATTGTTTGAATCTGTTGCTAACAAAACCCTTCTCAGCAGGCCCAGGTGAGTCCCTACAAGTTCTCCATCAAAATTAATGTAAACTGCAGTGACTGGTGCCATTCTGCAAGTGAGAAGATTAGAATCTACTATCTATTTGAAAATCAAAATGCTGTTAATTTGTCATACACTTAACCTAGGCCTTGGTCAGTTGGATGTTGTTTGACCCCACTGGCCACTAGCCAGCCTTTAGATGCTGTGCATGGTTTCAGTGTCCCACCTGCAGTCCCACAGACACATACAGGTGCTGTGGCAAAGCAGAGTCCTAAACAACCTGATTTGTCCTGCCAAGAAGTTTGATAAAAACTATCTGGAGTATCTCTGTGATACACTACAGTCTACAATACCGAGGTACTCATATAATTGTAGAAAGGACTTTCTTATCTAGAAGAGATGGGTTTTTTAATGATGGGTTGTTTACTAGACTTTCTTGAAGTTCTGTACTAGCTCCTCTCTTCCTCTAGTCAAGAAGACTGAAATAGGTAGTTTTCATCTTCAGAAATCTACCCCAGTTTTCTGCTTCTGTCAAAACTTTGTACGAGGCCTGGAATCTGTGCTGGGATTGTGGGTAACTACTGTTTTTCTCTGTGTATTTATCCCTTTGCTTTGTACAGGTGAAGTAGTCCATGTGCAGACATAGAAAAGGCTGTGTGGGATTGCAGCACTTTCACTTACTCCGAGCAGTCACCGTGGCTGTGGGCTGTACCTCCATGTGCAGGAAGGGTCTTTGGGGCTTTATCCCATGGATTTAATGTTTGCTGCTGGGGCCAAAGAGATTAACAAACCAGGGTTTGAAAATACTGCAGCGCTTCTGCTGTGCCCATCTCAAGTGAGTTGGCAGCCTTGGTTTTAAGAATGTATACTTGGACAGGGAAAGAGTATGTGGAATTGCTTCTGGTTCCTTGATTTATTTTTTTAAATTATATTGGCTTGATAGCTTTATCTCAGCAACTGTTTCTGAGATGGGCTTTTTGCCAGGTTTACAGCCTTGTCAACTGCATCAATCACACAGCTCATCTCAGGTTCACAGCAGCCAGTGGCTCAGCCAGCATGAAAATCAAGAACTTTCCTCAATAAGCACATTCACCTTTTCCTAAGGACAGATGGCAGGACTAATCCAGCATTTGTTCGTAGCAGTCAATGTGCTGTGTCACCTCAGCAGGCTTTGTGTGGCTCTGGCCTCTGCCTTAGTTGACTGTCTTTTGACAGTTGACTGGCTGCAGTGCAATTAGAGGTCGTTGTCCCTGGTGGGCCCACCCCAGCCTGCTCATGGGTGCTTATGAGAGGAAAACAGAAAATTACAACTAGGAACATACTGCATCTCTTCATTTGCATGAGTATTGGAGGTATGGTACCAGTTAAGGAGTGATTGTCATCAAGCAGATTCTCAAGCTTTTTCTGTATTTTCCCTGACTGTGACAAGTAACTAAAGCTGAACAGTGCATTAGAGGCAATGGATAAGCAGCATGGTACTCTGGTGGGAGGGAAAATGGTGTATTGATCTGCTTATAAACTGCAAAGCAGAATAAGGTTTCAGTGCTAATAATATCAGTAATAGCATGTAGAGCAAGTGTCTGTAAGGAAGGAAAACACACAGTGTGAAGGGCCCCATTATAGAGCTGGAGCTTTAGGTGGTTTCAGGGGCATGGCCCAAAAGTGTTCCAATCACAGTGGACTCAATGCAGCTGTTGATCTTGGAAACTAAACTGTCTTGGGCTTGTTCAATACAGGGATGAGCGACTGCTTGGCAATCTCAGGTACTGTAGGCAGAAAGCAAGGAGTCCAGACTGAAGAGCTGTTGCATGTTAAACACTAGAAATCAAGTTAACTCCAATAGTTAATTCACCCCTATCACCACTACTGAGCTGCAAGTTGTGCAAAAGACAGTATCTCGATCATCCTTTGTCCTTTGAAAATTTTTTTAGTATCGTTCAATTTGTCAGCTGGTACTTGTATTTCTACCTGAGAAAGATGATTGAATTTGTTGCAGAAATTCATGCTTGATAACCCTACACTTTCTGCCTGATATTCCTAGCATTACACTAAGACTAATAGTAACAACCATAGTCCGGACACGAGGTGGTCCTGGCAGTTGGGTGGACTGGAAGATTCTCTGCAGAACCAACGTCCAGTGCAAACCCATGGGAAAACAGACCAGAGGCAGGAGAAGAAATAAAGAACTGGAGAGTCTGAGGGACTGTGCTTTGCACGTAGCAGGTCAGTAAAGGGTTTGAGAATATCAAGTCTTCTGACTCCAGCTTCCAGGAAGGTAATAAACCATTAGAGCCTGCTGTTACAGCTCCTGACTGGCTGTTAGGACTTTAATCATACATCTTCATTTCAAGTTCAGCAGGCAGTTCGCTGGCTTTCTTACAGCATTTGAAGCAGAGGAGACTGCTGGAACATGCAGTTATTTGCTTAAGGTGACAGACATGCCAGGATCCTGGAGTACAGTAGTATTTGAAAACTGGCAACCACAGATCTGTTCGATTTATGTAGAGGCATCTGCCTGAGGTGATGATAGCAGGGAAAACTGTGAGGGAGCTTGGAACAGTGCCTTTCTTCTCTGCCAACCCATCTCTGTGTGGTGCTGCTGATGTGGCATCCTGTGGCTGTTCCAAATGGGAACACTAACTGGTGGTCTTAAAACTTGACTGCATGAAATGGTGGAGGCAGATGTGTCCTTTGGTTTTCTCTCTAATGCATAAAAATGTTTAGGAAAATTGTTGAATTTTTACTCACATCTGCTTAGGCAGAAGTTGAGCATGGTCTCTAGTTCTCCTTGGCCAGTGACTGTTTTGCAGCTGGTTTCTGTGACAGCTTTCCTCTTTACATTTTCTCTCCAAATTACAAATGCTGTGAAATATGGAAGAAGCACAGGGTATACCATATACTAGGGAAACTACTGGATTCCTGGTAACATTGCAGTCTGATTTGAGAACTCAGTTTACCTTTAGATAAGGTCTGATCCAGTGATAGGAACTAGTCTAGTTTTTCTGTGAAGTTTCTTGTACCTTTACTAGCTAAACAATCTAACTTTTTTCTTGTATGAGTTTTTTTAAGTTAACACAGAGGGCTGTTTTTATTGCTTTTCTCTTTCTCTATCCCCAAGTATGCTGCTCTGCTAACTCTACCTAAGAATGGTTAAAAATCTGACAGAGCTAACTTTTTTGAAGTAGTGGAAGCCCAAGGACATTCCCCATCCTTCCTCTTCTACCCCATCTCTCTTACTGTGCTTCACCCATTGTTTAGTCCTTTCCTTCCTCATTGTCAGGTAGTAAATTCACCATGAAGAGTGTCTGGAAAGTACAGAATAACTCCCTCTTCATATGGTAGGGATCTCTGTTAGGGAGGGGGAAGCAATGAATCAGCCTCCCCTGCATCCTCTTCCAGCATCCTTCAGGCAGCTGTCAGTCAGGGTAAGCAGCCTGGCGAAACGGATGGTAATTATGCACACTTAAACTACAGCACTTTTCTCCTATAGAAGTTGGAGTCCTTGATGTACTTAGGGAAGTTATGTGTATTCTGCCAGGACCCCAGGCAAAACATTTGCCTTTCTTCTTGTTACAAAGATGCTTATTTCTAACTAAATACTATAGTCTTGTGTGTATCCTTCTTCTACCCTGGCGTTGGATCCTTGGGTGAATGCAGGTAGGGGGCACGATCACTGAATGAAAGAACAGTGATGTGTGGCAGATGAAGTATGGCCTTCTCAGACCTGTGCTCACTAGTTCTGAATAAATGCCTCTTGTTACTAATGTTTTGTGAAAATGAGAAGGAAAATATAGGGAAACATGCATATGGTTTGGATGGTAAATGATTTGGCTATAGGTCCTTAAAGCAGTCTGTTAAAATAAGATGAAGGTGCTATCAGAGGTTTATTAAGTGTTGCTTGATATATTGCCATTTTGAATGGTCACATGCCATCTCATAAGACACCTTCTGGGTGCTATAGTCATGAAGTGGGCCTGTGTAAAGACTCTGATACCATAAATTTTTGATACACCCATGCTTTCCCAAGTGTCATTTATTTGAGATACTGTGTAAAACATTTTGATGTATCTTAATTTCACCTGATTTTATTGGATTGTGAAAAGCTGTTAGATCCTCACTGAGAATGCCACATACCATTTAAACTCATTAACTGACAATTATCTAACAAGAAATAAGAATAGATCTCTTGCTGGGCTGAAGCCTGAAAAGCCCATTTGAACCTTTACAAATGTTAGCACATTTAATGAGCTAACAATGAATTTCAGTTTCTGCATGTTCAGTGGGAATTCTTCCTAATTGATGGTCAATTGCATTTTTCTCTTCAATCTGGGAGAGGTAATGAGACTGGGACAATGTTTAGAGTAGTCCACAGAGAGCCTCTCTTTAGAAGCTGTTCCTTCTTTCTCCATCATGAGGATGAACTAAAGAGTGCCTCCCGTTTCAAAGGGTTAGCATCTGAAATACATTATTTAGAGTTCCTGTAATTTTATTAACAAGAAAGTTGGAGGTTTATGCAGCAAAATATTACATTTCAGTGTCAACTTTAATCCATTCTCTGGCCTCAAATGCCCCAAAAGTACTTGCTGCCAGGATGAGGAGCTGGAAGTATGATTATCATTGGCATTGGACAAGGCAGCACAGCAGTCAGATTCAGTGCTTGGCCACGCGTTTTCATCTGGAAAGCAGGCTTGATGTCTTGACAGCAGTCTTTCCTTTGCCATGACTAAATCCTATGTCTAATTTATTTAGCTTTGGATACAGATACTCAGGGTTTAATGTTTTTACTTTGTCGCTATGTGTGTCTGAACATTGAGTACATAACCCAGCTGCTGAAGATCAGCCAGCAATGTAACGCGTCAAGGATACAGAGCTCTACCTGAAGGCAAAATTGGTTGAGGTGGTTTATTTTAAAGGAGCTTTTTCTAACATTACAAATTCAAGTTCCCAGTCCTGGGTGAAAGCTGGAGTCAATACTAAGGTTAACCTAAGAATTGCTAAGAAAGCTACACTAGAAGTGTTTTTTCAGGGAAAAAGCCACCATACTGACAAAGTGCTCTTGCTATGGAATCAGCTGTACTGACAAAGCTGTTCTTTGTGCTGTTTTAGTAACACTTATCCCTGGAGTGCGCACACATGATATAAGCTTTCCAACCAAGAGCATGTGCTGCCAGTGTAAACATGTCTGCAGAGAGGGGCTTCTGCTGGCACAGCACTGTCCTGCAAAGACCCACCCCTATCTCACCCTTCACAGAGGGCTGTGCCAGCAGGAGCCTGTGGTATTTTGATGGCTTTATGTTAGCTGAGCTTGTTTATTCATCCACTTTTGTAAAAGTCCCTGTGATGTTGAGTATCGGGTGGCACGGTGCTGTTCATGAACGCCAGCCTCTCAATGTCAGTCTGTCTATTAATCCTTGCTAAACCTGTTAAACTCTGCCTCTTAATACACTTCCCACCTGCTTTACTCTGCAGTACATGTTACTAGGGACAATGCAAGAGTATATAGCTCAGTAGATGAAATTTTCACAAATGTCTGAGTGAACTTAGTGACTCTTGGGAGTTTTAGTCTGTGTAGCTCTTAGCCTCGTTCAAGGTCTGCAGTCCTGTATTTATATCCACTGATCACTTAAATGGGTAGGTGATCCTCACTATGTTGTTTGTAGACAGAGTGAGCCAAATCATTGCTGATATAAATCAATATCCCCCCGTAAATTTCAGCGAAACAAGCCCATTTACACCACAGTAAGGATTTGGTGCTTTTATGACTGAACTCATCAGGGAAAACATTTGTATGAAGTATTTGAACCCCTAAATTCTGTTCAGAGAATCTTTCACATTGCCACATTTTAGAAACTGCCACCTCAGACGGCTTCCCCTCTTATAGCATATTTCATATGATACGTGCCATACAAAATATGTGTGAATTATGAACTGCAGCCTGATTTCATGTATGTTTGAGGCAGCCATAACACTTCTTGTATTTGCTTTTCCATCAGCCCACAAATGGGGGATAGAAAACAGATTACTGTTATTGCATGTTCTGACAGTGAGGACACAGGCTATCATACAGGTTCCCTCTTCCACCTCACAAAATAAATTTTCCCAATTCTTTCAGCACAGTTATGGATCTATCCACTTTTTGTTAGTCTTGTTCTCTGTGCAAAAAATGTTATAAATGACTTTATTTTCTGAATAATATCCTTTATCTCATACCTGTCCTGAATACAAAGAGGTCTTAGGACTTAAGCATCAGGTCTATGAGCAAATCCAGTGCATTTCCAGCAGAATTTCTTCCGTGCATCAAACAGCATTGTCAGTCCATCCAGAGAAATCTGTACTATTCCATGCCAATTACAGAGTCATTCTCTCTGATCTGAGTATTACATTTTTCATTTGCATAGAAGAAATATGCTGTGCTGAGGTTTCTGCAAATGTCCCTTGCCAGTGTCATGGGAAGTTTGTCAAAACCATAGTGCTAAGGAAGTAGAGAAATCCAATCTGGGATTTACCTAGGACTTGTCAGTCACTGGTGCTTTGTCTCAGTGTCAGGCAGCAGGAGGGAGGGAGAGACAAATGGCTCAGTTTCTTTCCTACTTGGAGTGACTTGTTAGCTAAAGTAAATCCTACGTTTAGGGTTTGAGAGCACTGTTTCTGCTCCACTGTGCTCCCCAACTTTGGGATGGACCCTGCAATGTTTCATTACAAAAGCACTACTAATTCCACACCAGATTCAGTTCAAGGCCACTGTCACTTACCAGTGCATTAAATCAGAGATCTGACTGCATATGAGGGACGGGAGTTCAGAGGCTGACGTTGGCTCTCCAGCCAACTTTCCAGCTAACATGCCATCCATGTGACAACTCAAAGGGCTTTCATGCCTCAGAGAAAGACCTTTTCCGTCTCGTATTTCCAATGTTTCAAGAAATAAGGCTTTTTCACATGTAGTGGAGCTTTTGCCCTTGAAGGATCTGATGCCTTTGTGCTCAAGCCCTCCCATCCTCCCTCCACTGAAAACGAAGAGGTCCTGGTCAGAGGGGAAATCTTCAAAAACAGGACTGGGACTTTAATTCTCTGACCTACCCTTGATCTACCATTGTCTTTCAGCAAGTCACTTTACATCCCTAAGTTGCTGTTTTCCCTCCTGCTTTCCTTTTCCTGCTTTATCTGCCTAGGAACCTAAGACTGAAAATTCTCTCTTCAGCTGTAGGTGCAGGCAGTCATACACTAAATATTTAGTAGAGAAGGGTCTATAAAACACCTGCTTCAGATGTACACATATCTGTGGGCTGCCAAACACTTTCAGGTTCCCTGAGAAAGAAACCCCAAAGCTATGGGCATCGCTGATTTTTTTAGGTCCTTGAACAAGCAGAAATCTGTCAAGTAAAACCCTGGGAGACTGTGCCCTCTGCTAGAGAGAAAGGTAGAACAGAGGAAAAAGCCTGGTCTCAGCCATGGAGAAAGCTTTGTCCCACCCCCATCAGGGACCAGTGGGGGATGCACATTATATATTCTGTTTGTGGCAGGGTTTGTGTCTGTCTTGGTGCTGTCCTGCTACTAATAAATATTAATAGGTGTAGATAAAGGTAATTCAGGATTTTTTTCATGCTAGACTTGTAACAGCTTTTCAAAGGTGCTGAGCCCAGACAGCAGCTCTCAGTAATTTTGTGTTCAGTGCTTTTAAAAATGATCAGGTCTTCAACATGTTCTCCATTGAAAAAAAGTAAAATAAGTGAATGATTATCAAGAAAATGCACTTTTTCTCACCTGATCCTCACCCTTCTCTTCAGCAGCAAGTGAGGGAATAAATGCAGAATAATTGAATTTGAAGACAATTAAATGTATTGAAAATTTTAACATGGTGTTTTTTTAATAAGCATCAAGATGCTGTCCCAAGGCAGCCTGGCACACTGATGGCTCGATATGAAATGCAAGGAAGAGCTTTTAAATAAATAATATGTGAAAAGAGCTCCTTCAGCCCGGTTTTTATTCAGCAGGAGAATAGATGCAGGGGGTGGGGGGGAGGGCCCATTTCCAAGCCAAGCAGTGGTGAAAATCTATGCATTCAAATGTGAGGAATTTTTAACTGGGGCAGAGGGAGGCTGAGAGCAGACGGGACTGGAACAGGGGATAGAGCAAAGGGGGCAGAGTGAGGCAGAGATGAAATGACAATTCTTTAAGATGCATTAAACTGCAGGGAGCCTAAAGTAGGCTTAGAGATGAGCCTAAGTAACTGGGACAAAGTCTGCTCAGAAGCCACAGATGGGCCTTGGCTTTCACTGTTATCTGCTTAAACTTACAAAGGGGAGGAGACGGAGGCAAGGTTAAGGTGTTTTCTCGCCTCCCTCTGCCTTGCACTTGCATCTAGAGAAAAGTTTTGTTTGCTTCCACTTGCACTGGTACAGGCAGGAAGAACGGGAGGGTGAGAGAGAGCAGCAGCTCGTGGTAGCTCAGGGGATCAGACGGCCCCAGATTCTTCCATCCTGCTCTGCCAGGCAGGGTGTTAATATGGCATGAAAGCAGTATAAAGCCTTGGGCTTCTCTCTCAGTCGGCAGGGTGTCCCAGGCAGGCCAAAGTCCCCAGTGGGTGGCTGTCAGTGGCAGTTCGGTCGGTTAGGCAGAAATTTATTAGTATTATATTTTCCCCTATTTTTTTGTTGGAGCAGAGGGGAGAAAGTGACAGCTGTATTAGGGGCTGAACTGCCTCCAAAGGGATCAGAAGACATCTGCAGAGGTGGCTTCTGACAAAAACCCCTTTCAGTATGCCTTAGCAGCAGCTTCCAAAGATACAATGGAAAAGAAAGGAAGGTTTACTGCTTCTGGAGGGCTCAGGCTCCTGGCTTTTTATTTCTCTGTTTGTCTGTTTCCTTACTCCTTTCCAGCCTTTCACGACACAGACTCTCTTCCTGTTAGCGCCCAACAGCCTGGGAGAAGAATTACTGCTGTGCTCCCTCCACTTTCTTGCTCCTTTCTTGCTCTTTGATTTCCAAACAACAAAAAGTGGAGGCTTTGAGGAAAAATTGTCTCAGAATCATGTCTGAAGGCAAGTCCTCCTGCAAGGCAGGGCTGAGTTTCTCTGCACCTGAGCTATTAGGCTTGCCAGAAATATTTAAAGCAGTCAAAATGCTTTGTACATGTTAATCTCTCTGTCCCTAACCTTCCTTCTCCCTCTCACATCCCATTGAGTTCAGCTGTGGAGCTTGGGAGAGTTAGAAGAAGGAAAAAAAAAAAAAAGCAATTGCTTTTATCATTAACCCATTCAGCTGCAAATCCCCCTCCCCAAAGAAAATTCACACACAGATTTGCATACGCAATCAACTGTATTCTTTATTTCTATAGAGCCTTTCTTATTAACCACCTCTCTCAAAGGAGCTCTTAGGAAATAAAATTGGTTAGAGATTAAATACAAGAAGTCAACCTTCCATGTTAAAATACTGCATTTTTTTGTGAAGGAGGTCACATTAGCTGGCCTTATCATTAACGGTGCTGGTTTCCACGTTTCCTTCCCCCACCCCATTGGGGTGTTTAACACAGCAGATCAGGTTCTGTGCCAAGTAGCTGTGGGCAGCCTCCATGTATTACTGATCTTAATCCTTCATTAACTTAACAGGTTTTGCTCTCAAGGATTCAGATTCTTTTTTTTTAGGCTTTGAAGTACTGTAGAGACTAAAATGCAACTCTGTTTTTTTAAATTAATGTTTCAGAAGGTTACATTCACACTTGCCCAAGTTCAGTTTATTTCAGTTTATTTCACCTTTCACACAAGTGGACAGAGAGCTGCAGCTGGATGAGCAGTACTTGCTTGGGGGGTCAGGCAGCTGCCACGGTGCTTGGGGGCTGCCAGGCTTGGGGGCTCTCCTGCCACTTGCACCCTCCCAGCTTTGGCTCAAGAGCTTGTTAGAGTGATTGCTGGCAGTAGAAATGTAACTTTTGGGTTTGGGGTTGTTTTTCTCACTAAAAATAATATAAATAGCTTTTGAGAATTGACGTCCTAAATGGAAGGAATAGTATTTTTTAAAAAATGAAAGAATGGAGATTAATGTGATGCACTTTCTTATCCATATAGAATATATAGGTACAATACATGAAGGAAGGTGTAACATCATGTATGGGACCTTTGTGATTGCAAATATGCAAATGCTGAGCATCAGAAGAAATTCAGCAAAGAACGTTTTCATGTTACTCTTGTTTGTCATTGTTCTGGATCTGCTTCTTCATTTTCTGAAATCCTGTTTTAAATCTGTGATTGTTAACTCAACGTTTGAAGCTGTAAGTGAAAATTCATAATACAGGAATTCTCAGCCGGAGGCTCATGCATCAGTTACAGTTGGAGCGATGCTGCGTGTTTTACTGAGTACAAGCAGAAAAGACCACTTTTCCTATAAAGAGTTGGGTGAGTGGAAGAAATTACTTTTCAGATTCTATCATCTATAAGCAGCAGGACCAAATAGTGTCATTTGGTAAAAAAAACCAAACAGGTAATTTTGAGTAGTCTCCTTTACTGTAAAAAAGATAAGAAATTCCAAAGTGCTTGCCAGGGGGTTACTGAAAAACATAGGTATTGTTAAATAATTTCTCATTCAACTCCAAAACAAAACTCAAATGGATGTCATATTCTGCATAATCTATATCCAGAGACATCTCATTCCTTCATGATAGTTTGTTTTCCATTAACTGTAATAACAAGAAGAAATTTTGCACTAGAATTTGTTCACTCTTATTTATAAATGGAGAATAAATGGACACTGTAGTAACAGCAATGCTCCCCTGGGTGAATTGTTCACACTCCAGAAGGTGGTGGAGTTTTATTGTGAGTATTGCATGCCTGTTACTGTGGACTTCAGTTATGTTTTAATAATTGAAAACTCATAAGACCAGAAAAGTGATTGGAAAATGTACAAATCCGAGGTAAAGCAACGTTAAAGACAGATGGAAAAAGACACTGAGAGCTGGTCCACTTGGCCAGTTTCCTTTTAGTAACACATAACTCACCTGTTTAGGTCTTTGTAATCCCTATGTAAGAATAAACTGATGCTGCAGCTGGAGTCAGTGAGGGAGGTGTCACCACCTCATTTCTCCTGTTTACAGTGAAGCTTAAATAGTTCATGGTTTAAAGTTACTTAATGAAAATATCAGGCTGGAAATGTAGCTTTAAAATAAAAGCAGATAACTGCCTGTATCAGACTGTGACGAAAGTTGAAACATCACTTGTTTTAAATATTTTATTGTTTGGATTTTAATGTCATGTGAAAAATTATGAAAATCCTAATTGAATTGAAATAGTATAGTGAAAATTGAATCAGAAGGGAATCTAACTGTTCCCTGGTTTGTCTCAATGTATTGATGCTTTAGAGACCTTTAAAACCACAGAATCACCAGGGCTGGAAAAGACCTTTAAGATCATCAAGTCCAGCCTATGACCTAATACCACCACATCAGCCAGACCATGGCACTAAGTGCCACATCCAGTCATTCCTTGAACACATCCAGGGATGGTGCCTCCACCCCCTGGGAAGTCCATTCCAATGTCTAATCACCCTCTCTCACTAACCCTTCTCAAAGAGGTGTCTGGTCCTTGGGTTGCCCTTCGGCTAATGAGGATCCTGCTCCTACACGGCACGGGTTAGTTGTGTGCTGCCCTGGGCTTCTGATGCTGTTTGTGATGGCTTTTGAGGTCCCCAAACATGTTTGGAAGCAGGGCTAAAGGGGGACAGCACTCGTCTGGGATAGAGCAATTAGGGAAAACAGCTAGTGTCTGAAAGATGTTTAGACACAGCTGCTTTTGTTGGAGTACTAAAACTGGAGCTGCACCCAGCAAACCAAGAGCTTAGCAACCTGTGTGTGTCAGCAGAATCTTTGTTCAGAAGTGTAAATTCTTGGGAACAAAAATAATGAGTATCCTCTTTCCACTGATTTCTCTCCCAGCAATTGAGTAAGTCATGCATAAGGGTCAGAGCCATAAGAATGGTGTCCCTGCCCTGGTTTTCTCTTTGTAGTCCTCCAGTGCAAGCAGTCCTGGCCCAGAAATTTAAACCGTATTTGGAGAATATGACTGCAAGGAATAATCTTTGGTTTTGAAAATGAGAGAATAAAGAGAGGAAACCCAGAGAATCTCACTGCACATGTACATCCTTGCTCCTGGATGACTCATTAAAAAGACAGTGATCAAGAAGTGCTCCATTTTGAAACAAACATGGGAATTGCATGCAACTCCCCTGCTACCTGCCACTCTCTCAACTGCCACTCTCAGAGATCAAGGAGTGAGCAGATAAAGAACGCAAACCACCTTCCCTTGATGAGAGATGATCTCTCACGTTGCAGCATCAATCATAACAGTGATAATGCTATGGATTAAATGATCAAAAGATTGACGAGAAAAAAGGATCGTAGGGGTAGTTAGTGTGTTTTGTTGGGCTAACTAATATAACTGGAAAAAATGGCAAGGCTTTCATCAACTCAAGCAAACTGGGGAGTTTATACTGTGCTGCAGTTGTCTTTGCTGTACCTGTTCCTGCAGGATATAGGAGCACAGATTTTGCACCTGTCAATCAGTGACTTTGAATGAGTCCCTCGAAACCCACTGCCTTAAAACTTGCTTGAAGGCATGCACACAAGACAACGTGTACTTGCATGTATCCTCCCTGGAGTGTATTAAGCAGTCCTTGTGGCTGGTTCTGCTGCAGGAAGTATATCATCATAAGAGGAGAGGGGGCAAAACCAAGAAAAAGTCATATGCATATGACCTGACTTCACACTAGCAAAACCTGAATGTGACTATTTTAGTACTTTTTCTTTGGTACTTCTGTGTAATACATACCATTTCTTAAAATTAAGAAACACAATCTTAACCCTTGTTTTAATACCATACAAAAGAGATAATCATTGTGATTGTTGAAAAGGGGTAGGAAAGGGAGAAGCAGGGAATTGCCATGAGGATTGCTATAAATAGAACTTTGCTGTAGCAATGCTTTTAGTGGAGAGTGTTCTCACAGACAGGCTTGTAATGAGGAGGGAGCAGATTTATTGTGCAGGACTGTCAGCCTTTTTCTGAAAGATTTGTTGATGCTGTGCCAGTATGTTCAGTTTAATTCTCTTGTGCTTCTGCCTAAGAATCCCCCCCCCCCATGCTTTTTGCCTAAGATGTTCTGTATTTGTAAATCGTTCTTCCCATTGCAGTACAAGGAACAACACTGTTTATTTGAGGAGGATTCTGCAGTTTAATTTGGAGAGTGGTTCACCTACTTTACAGGGGTGCTTTCCTCCTTTGAACTGTTGAAGCTAATCTGAACTAGTCTTGGTATATTCTGTGCTACCCTGTGCTTTGTGAAAGTGAAGATGGAGAAACCGTTTTCTGTAGTCTGAACAGGGACAAAGAAACAAAGAAAATATTATATATATTAAAAAAAAAAGGTTTCTGCCTAATGGTTTAGTGTAGCTAAAGGCTGAAACCATAAAGAATCCTGCATTATTGTCTAATTTCAGACTGTCACGTGAGAGGTTTCTTTTCCTCCTCCTTCCCCCACAAACAATAATTTTTTAATGTCTATGGACATGTTCTTTCCCTGGGAGACAGGCGGGCCCTGCTCCTTGCTGCCAGAGTCAGCAGTAATGTTCAACCAGGTCAGCCTCAGTTGACTTTGGGCACTCACTCATATCAAACAGCAGCAGATAATTTAATTTTAATTTACTGTTTTTGTTCTTTCCTAAGTTATGTCTACATCAGTCCCTGAATCTTTCTGGATTTAATGATCATATTCTAATGTTCTCTAGTCAGAAAGAACTCAAGACTGGACATATTAGTGCTGCTGTTTCTTTCTCTTCTCCAGCTGAAAGGGGAGGCTGAAAGTCCACACTAGACAATACAGAGATGGGCAGAATCTGCCTGCTTACCTCCCCGTTATCCTCATCCCAGCAGTCAGAGCTGAGGAGAGCTAAGGGGGCAGAATCTCACCCCTGTCTCCTTGGCAGGTCATGCCCCTGGCAGATCATCCCAGGATCATCCCTGAGGAGCAGCTCTTTTCCCCATCTTAACTATAAAATTACTTATTACTGTGTCCAATGTGTTAGTGGCAATTGGTGAGGCCATTTATGCTCAAAACAGTTTCCTGTTACAGGCTGTCCTCAGTCATGAGGCATATCAAGATGATTGCATTCAGAAATTGGGATGGATGGCAGCTGTTCAAATACTCCTTGAAAAAATGTTATTATACGGCTCAACTATAAATCTCACTAACATCCTAGTTCTCCTGTTACAGAGACAGAAATATCCTGCACTTGTTGGCTAGAACTTACCAGTTAGCTGTTATGACTTTCCTCGTCTGGAAGAAACACCTGATGTAATGGGAGGGTTTACTGGTGGTGGTGATTCTTCCACGCATGGGCTCCTTGGGTTTGCTAGGTGTCATGACAAGGTGCCTTCCAATGGCAGGACCACAGCCTGTCTGAAATGTGATGCATGTGAATGTTAAATCCAGAGATACCAGAAAGTAGGAAAAGGGACGCTTTGGGCATTGCCCTTTTTAGGAAAGTATTTTTTCAGATTCAGGAATAGAAAATTTCATTATTGCAATTTATTTTTCCTTTTTTTTCTCTGGCTTGTTTCTGAAATTGGAGAAGATGTGAGTGCCTCTAATGCTTGCCACATGAGGCTGATTGTCATGGGAGGAGACAGCTGTGTGCTGTCTCAATCTAGGGGAGAAGAAATCAAAAGTTCACCCCAGAGCAGACCCTCCTGTCAGTCATAATGCATCACTGAGCAAGATGAGCCTTCCCTCCTCTCTCCTGCTGGCAAACACCATAGAGGGGCCCATTGTTGCAAAACCTGTTGTCAGAACAGACACGCTACAGTAGCATATTTAACCCACAGGAAGCTTCAGCAACACTATATGTATTGATCACAGCAGCTTAATTGAAGAATAGCTGATGAATGAACATCTGGGTAGTGCTTAAAAGGAGGCTGCTAGCTGGAGCTGGAAGCATTGTATTTTGATCCAATTTGTAGGTTTGTGTCATTACAGTTTCTCAGGCCTGTGACAAAATTTCACAAATATTATTGTACTTGACATATCAAAAAGGAGAGAGGCTGCTCTTCACCCTGATGTTGGCTTGCCTTGACAATCCAGTGGCCCATAAGATTAGACCTGTACTCAGGTGACTCAACAGAATTACACCAGTAAGTGAGATCAAGTCCAGTCAAACCTTCATAAGGCTGCTCCAGAAATGTCTGAAGGTGTCTCGAGAAGGCACAGTCTGTATGTCCTTTAGTTATGGTTGCAGAAAGTTGCTGACAACAGCACCGTATGGTGCTCTGTTGTTAGACACTCTTTCAGTTGGAGCCATGTCTCAGTTCTAAGTGCTTCTGTTTTCAAAAGGCTTGGGCAAAGTGTTTCTACTGTAGTCTGTCAAAAATAAAGAATGGATGTATGTAGAGGTAGAAATCACAGTTGTAACAAAATTCCTGCTAGCCAGGTGGTGACTCTAATAGGAGGTTTTTGTAAAAAAATAATCTTCTGCCTGCTGGAAGGAGGGATACAATTGCTTAGTCCAGGCTTGCAGGGTAGCCTCGTTTTGCAATTTGGTCTGTATTGTATTTAAGGCAAACAGCACTCTTTTTTCTCAGTGGTTTCAACACTCTGCAAGTGACAGAGTTGCCATGTATGCTGCAGCAGGTCGATTATCACAGCTATATTTCCCCTCCCTTGTCTTTTTTTAGGAATACCATCTGTTTAGTCATTAGCCCCATCAGCTCTCATTAATTGAGTCATGTCTCATTTAGGCTGCTGTATTAGCTTCTCATTGTTCCCTAGACAGGGAGTCACAGGCTTTTTTCCAGATGCCTTGCTTCCTGTTGAGCTCTGTCCAAAGTCAGGTGTCAGCTGGAGAACAACGATGGGATCCAAACCCAGGCTGTCTCTCAAAGCCTCATGCCAAACTGCCAGGCTGTTCCTTCAGGGCACCAAGTGCCAACTTGTCTGCACTTGCCCAGCTTTGGAGAGTCCTGGGGAATAAGGAACGGCCTTGACTAAAGAGAGGAGGCCTTCTGTCCCCTTTTCCCTTTGATTCCTCTGCTTTTCGTTATCTCTGCTACAGCTAATAGGGGTTTTTCCAACTCCCAGTAGCACAGTGGGTGCATCTAAGCATCAAAACCCTGATGCAGAACAGGTATTAAGACCAAACCACCTAGAAGGAAATAATGGGTTGCATTTCAATTAGCACACTTTGGTTACACAGAATTAGTCCTGTCATTGAGTTTTATCAAGAAAGCCTTCAGAAGAGCAAGGAGAAAAAAGAGCCCTCCTGTGTAGTTGAATTTCAACACTGGAGGGCTGAGGTTTTGCTATAAAATCTCTGTTTAACTCAGTTGTTCCAGGGTAATGTTTTTTTAGCATTAGTTTTATTGAGCTTGCTGAGATGATTTTTATTTTTTTGAAGAGTGGAAGGATTAGTTACAGCACAGCCCTTTGATTTGATTTCTTATCCTTAAAAGAGCCCAATTTGAGTGGGAGAATGTGTTAGAAACTAACCAGCTCGCTGCAGAATGGATCATTGTTAAGACTACAAAATGTAGGTGTGAGTTTGCAAAAGCTGCCTGAGAGCAGGATTAGGAAGGTGTTGAAGTAATCAAGGCTCCTCAGAGTGATTCACAAAGAAATGAATTAATAAGAGCAAATTGTGAGTTCACCATTTTCTTGAATGACCTGCCTGTTTTTCATGCTCTGAGGCCTTCAGACAATGTACAATCCCTAAACATTTTAAGCGCTTTGCCAAAAGAACGAGAACAAAGTGTTTCTTTTTGCAGACATTTAGCTGAAGACCTGTTGTGTCTGTGTGGTTTCCCTAGCCTGCTTAGCTGTTAAATAATTAAACATTAATAATAAATTATTCTGCTCCTTTCATTCCCATGTACATCCACTTTCATTTTAATTTTGCTGAAATGAGATGCCTACAGTTCCTTCCTCGGACTTCTTTAACACGTCAAGTAGAGGGGGAGCTTCCTTCAAAGTTTTGGTTCCATTAACATGTCATGTTTGCTAAATCTCTTAAAAAAACAAACCTGGCAGTTTGTATTGATGACCTTCACTAGTAGGCAAAAACTTGGAAAATTCTAAATCTGGAATGAAACAGCACATAGACTGCAAATCTAGTGTTGGATGTAGGTGATACTGAGCAACCAAAATTAGTTTCCATGGAAGACCTGAGCTACCTGTGCATTTCAACTTGACCTTCCCTCCCAGAAATGCCATGTTTATTTTGACCCGTGCAGTTGAAGCCGAAGCTGGAGGACAATTTACTAAGACTTAAGAGGACGTAACTCCTGGGCCATCTGTTCTACCCTGTGCAGCCTCTTTGCTTACCTTGGTGCCTGGCAAGTGCTTAGCAGGGCTAGGCAAGTTATTTCTTCTCCCTGCAGGGCTACTTCTGGTTTCCATTGCTGCCTCCTTTATATTGCTGCTCTAATTAAGCAACACAAGCTGTTTGTGTTGCATATATTTTATTGCCTGTCCTGTCTTCCTCCAGCATCTTTTGATTCCAGGAGAGAATAAAATACTAAAAGACAATCTTCTTCAGCCAGAAATCGTGTCCCTACATGGGAAAACATGTATAATTTACTAGCTCCAGTTCCTGTGATATCTCTGTGGATTGTATTGTAATTACATAAAAAAATTATGTTTCATCATTCAAATGGTTTACAGTCAAAGTAAAAAAAATGTGAAGTTTGGTAGGATAAAGCATAATTTGTAGATAATTGTCACAAAATGTAAAACTTAAAAAAAAAAGCAGAAAAAAATAATTGTACCCAATTCTTTTTTAAATGCTGTAACCTCTATGTTTTGTGTCTTTATTCCCTGCCTGTCTCATCCTCTACAAAATACCTCTTCTAAACTAAGGCATGGCCGGATGAAGCTTCAAAGGTATTGATTTTTTATAGAGAAAGCTTTAGCTGGCTTCCTAACGAGTCATCTAGCTTCAGACTTAATTGTAGATAGATTCTGGTTCACCAAGGTGCCAAGATGTCCATGATGTCTCCAGATCTGCTTGTCATTTTGCAAATGAGAAGAACGCATTAATAGCGATAAATACACTGAAGTCAAGTTGAACGGCACCTGTGATTGTGCTGTCTGGGGGAAGAAAAGAGCTCAAGGATTACTAGGGCCTTCCATCTGTATGCTAACTGTGCAGTGCCAGGGGAGGCCTGGCATGCTGCAGATGGATGTGCAGTGAGCTCGGGATTTGCCTATGGAATGGGCTTGTGTTAACACTTCCGTAGATGGCCTGCCTTGTTCTTTCTCAGACTGCTAGGCTAAAGCAGAGGGGCGAGCAGGGTTATCCCTAGAGCCAACAAGCTTGTGCTCCTTAGGAGGTTTAAAATCAGCTTGTCATAGTAAGCCGAATACAGACATTTTTCTGATTATCATCTGTGGAGGAGAATGAGTGAGGATAGTTGTTTG
The DNA here is from genome assembly GCA_020745705.1 of Hemiprocne comata. Classification (NCBI taxonomy): domain Eukaryota; kingdom Metazoa; phylum Chordata; class Aves; order Apodiformes; family Apodidae; genus Hemiprocne; species Hemiprocne comata. The sequence continues at coordinate 3,632,151 of CM036594.1, read as the reverse complement.
CCTGTAAGTATCATTTCTAGGAGCTGAGAGGCTTAGAGGATTAATCTTCCTTCTGGGATGTGGATCAGGCTGAAGCACAGGGCAGAATGATTATTTAGACTGAAATTCTCTGTCAATTTGTTGGCAGAGATAGTTTCTCAGCATCATGATGATGGTGGCAGAAGCGTCTCATATCAAAGGCAGCAGAGTTTTTTGTAAAAGAACCTCTGGAGGGGATGGAGACTCGTTTTGCAATGCTGCATTTCTTTTAAAGTCTTCCTATTGCAAGAAATATATTTTTTTTCCTGTAGAGTTTTTTGTAAAAGGCGTGTAGATGAGGCACTTAGATACATGGTTTAGTGGTGGACTTGGCAGTGTTAGGTTAATGGTTGGACTCTGACCCTAACGGTCTTTTTCAACCTAAATGCTTCTATGACTTGCAGGCATTGCAGAGAGCAGCAGTGATCAATGGCCCATTTCTGATCTTCTTTTGATGGCTGAAAAAGTCCCTTCAATGCTGGAGGTCCTTCTCTGTTTTCCCCTGGAAGACCAGAAGGTTTTTGTCTGTCACATTCAGAGTCAGACTGCTGGTTGCACTGAAGCAGTGCTAAATGCCATCTTGGTGCCAATCAGTTGCCCAGCAAGGAGTGCTGGTTTTGAGGCTTCCTTCTTTCTCAACCTTTGCTAGTCCTTGCCTCCAGCTCCTACTTGAGGAATAATAATTCAGTCGGGAGCATATATTGGAGGTTCCTAAATGTCACAAATGCATAAAACCCATTACATTATATGTATTTTTGCTATATTCATTTTGCACTATGAGAGGTTCTGGGTCAGGAAGACACTGAGATGCCTGCTTACATGAGCTGTATTGCATTGATGTTGACTTTAGTCCTCACTTCACATTCAGATTGCTGCGCTGTGCAGAACCCCCCATAGCAAAACAAGACTCTGACTGTGCTGGGTGCTGGACAAACACAGCAGAAAACATTCAGTATTTTTGGTTCTGTGGGGTTTCTATTTTAAGTGTAAGATCTGCAGTTGCAGATGGAGGCTGGCATGCAAGGACACAAGGAGCCAGTAGTGGTCATTTTGAAATTCTTGTAGCAATTTTTTAATTTCAGGGATGTTAAAAATAGAAGAAAGGTAAAACTGGGACCTCTTTGTTTTCTGGTATTTAAACAGTGCCCTATTGATTCTACTTATTTTGTATTGAAGGGTATATTAAATTAGTTTTGAATGAATTAGCATGTTACGTTCTCACTTAGGAGCTTGTCTCTTAAATACTCTTATGTAATGTGAATTTGCACTGGACTCTACAGTAGAAAGAGTAGCAGGTTTGGGCTTTGATAGCCACAGGAGCCTGTAGACAGGTGTGTCTCATCCTGAGGCAGAAAATAGATTTGTGAGTGCAGGTTTTTGTCTTCATACATGGTTTAAATGCAGGCCCAGGAGCAAGTTTCTGGAAGGATCTTTTCCAAATGCAGCCTCTCTGAGCATGCTTGTCTTCTCCCTTATGGGTGTGTTTCATACTTGGGCTTCTCCCTCAGGCTAGTCGGAGCTTAGCTACTGAAGCATGTATTCAAATGATCCCAGATACTTCAGAGACATTTTTATCCTTCCTGCATATTTTACTTTTATTTTGGTCCAGGTTTTATTTTTAGAAGATTTAAAAAAGAAGATAACAAGAGTTCTCTTGGCCATTTTTCCTAATCTACAGTTCAGTTTTTTCCACTGGGCATTGTGGGAAAGAGATGTGTGTGCCTGACCTCCTTCCTACAAAGCTTTCAAGTCAGGAGACTTAATCCTCCTTTTCATGCCTCACCTCTACACAATCAAGGCCAACCTTTGAGGAGAGAGCATAATTATTTAGTGTGTCAGGCTGGGCAGATGGCAGGGTAAAAATGCATGTGAGGTATTTTGGTTACTTCTGGGGAACTACCCCCATCATCTAAAAGATGGTTGGTATAATTTGAGCCATGACTTCAGTTGTTTGGATGGGCAGTAGCCTCAAGGCTTTCCACAGTTTCAGTTGCCTAGTAAAAGGCGCTTTTTGAAAAACCTCTCTGGCACCAGTGCTTAGAAATGGCCAGATGGCACTGAGGGGGTCAAGTCAGGGCCTTGCCTGCAGCTCCAGGGCATCTCACTTGGGCTATGCTTTGTATTTATATTTGAACTGACAGGTTTTTAATCCTAGTCTACTTCTGTTTTAATGTCTTACTAAGTAATGGAGACATAAGCAGAATCACCTAAACAAGAAGTCCTAGAAACCCATTCCTTTGACATACCAGGAGCTCCAGCTTTCAATGTCACTTCTTCCCAGTCACCCATCTGCCACGTCTTCCCCCACCACACACTCCCAGCACAAGGAGACCCACAGGAATTCACACGCTGCTTGAGGACCTGTCAGACTGCAAGAGGATTAGCAAATTCACTTTAAATAGGGAGTGCTGGGAACAGCAGGAAGTTCACAAACAACTGCTCAGTCAGGTGTATTAACTGTTTCCACACAAAAATAAGAAGCCAGCTACAAGCCAGGGAAGATGATGCAGCTCAGGGTGCTCAATTAATGCCTGTTCATGCCCCTGTGCAGAGTGCACTGCCCTGTTATAAATTTGATTAAGCCTTCCTGTGGCAAAGCGTTGTTGGAACATAAATCAGTGTGCTGTAACCTGGCAAACCCTGGAGGGCAAAGCGTTGTACCTGGAGCAGAGAATGATTAAAATATTAGGCTGACACATATGTGAGATCTAAAAAGTTTTCTACCTCAGCCATTAAACTAAACCCTTAACATTGTGCCTTGGAATGTGGTCACGAGTCATAAAAATGTCTGAACAGGCAAGAGGGTTGGTGGTGTCATGAATAATAACGGCACTGCTGTCCGCACATGCGTGAGTACAGAGAGAAAAGGAGAAATAAGGAGCAGAGCAGGATGACACGGGAAGATTTATTACCTTTAGCAGATGTAAGATTAAAGACTGGAAATTTCCTGATTAAAACAAACAAAATACAGTAAGGTCTTATAAAATAAAAAAGGGAAGGCTCCGATTAGTGCTTGGTATGTCACTGGCCAACGTTTATTTTTAGTTGCAGCTGTAGTAAAAGATCCAAAAAGAATTGAGCTGTTAGCTTAGATTAGTTTGACACACCATACTGTGGCTCTCTGTTTAATCTACAGTGTGTGCTAGGCAAAGGAGATTCAGGGACTTCAGTGGAAGGTAATTTTTTTTTTCTTGGGTCATGAAGATGCAGTGAAACACAGCCATTTTCAGCAGAAGCTGCCAGTGAGGATATTATGCGAGTAAGAAGTCTTGGCCCAGAATGTGTGCTTTTGCGCAGACACTCCTGTGAGCAGTGGCACTGAGGATCCCTGGTTTCTTAGAAGAGTTGTGTCCTATGGTGTAATTTTTTTGGTGTAGCAAGGTTTGGAAAGCTTTGCCTGAAACTGGCATTCAAAACAAGCCTCTCTCATGCAGAAGCTTTGGTGTCTGACAGAAAACTCCTTCCCCTCCGCTGTTGCTATACTTACCTGGTATCATCTTCTCTCTGGGGGTGACAACAGCTCTGTGACACAGCTCTGCTATCCAATGAATGAAAAATGCTCTGAGGGGAAAAGTAGGTAGGTATTTTTGCTGTATCTTTTTTTGCTGCCATGTTGCTGTCCATGATCCTGTTTTAACCAAGTAGTTTTCCTCAAAGCCCCATTTTCTTTCAAATGCTGAACAAGGTATTCCAAAGACCTGGCTGGATTCAATGCTGTGAGGGAGAAGCTGTGAAGCTGGGACACCTCCCCTTCAGCACCATTCAAAGCCAGGTCTGGGAAATGTGCTGAAATACAAACAAAACATGCTGTGGACATTAGAGAAATTGTGAGGATGTAATGTTTAGCAAACTCGAGGCAGGGCTAGAGCTAGCTTTATGTGCAGGGACACCTGATCATCCCCCATAGCCAGGATGAAATCATCACCTCACCTCCTCTGGGCAGTCTGTGTTGCACTTGGGGTTGTGCCTGAATTTCCAAGTATTGGGTGGTTCCTGCATGGGTGCTTCAATTTGCAATGTTCTAAGTAGCCATCCACAGACAAAGAGACGTTTATGGACTTTGTGCTTATTCTTATTTATTCAATGTGACCTTAATCTCTCCCTATCTTCCTGTCCTCTGTTATTATACATATGGATGCAGCTTGCAGACTAACATCACATTGATGGAGTGAGCTTGCACTAATTAATCCATTATATAAAACAATGTGACAGGACAGTCCATGAAATCCCTTACCCTAGCAGTGCTATCTTACATACTTGAAAATACTGTGACAGCCCTGAATGATAAGAAAAATAACGTCAACATTTAGTAACAAGTAGTGTTTTCAGCTACAGGCCAGGCCTTCTGCACACAGGCATGGACAGACCTATCCTGCTGAGCAAGGAAGGCCAGTAGGAAAGCCAAGGGTCTATAGTAATGCAAATAGAGGTTGTAGACCCTTTTAGTAGAGTTTTGGATGCTTTACAAGGAAGTAAGTTTTATACTTTATAAATTGAGGCTTTTAGGAGAAATAGGTCAGAGAGAGTTGGCAAGGGACACAGATGAGAAGCTTTAGAAATGGTGAACTCCTCACCTCTAAAGAAACTAGTTTAACCACAGGATATACAATCAGGCAGCTTAAGTTACCCACAGAATCACATCAGACTAAAGATAGGCCAATGCATTTGAAGGCAAGGTGATGAAGATGGGAATGTCCCCTTGTTGTACTTCATGCAGATGTACCTTAGTCTTCAGATGGTAAGAGAGGCAGCTGCTCTAACATGGAAATCTTTTTGCAGGAGGCAGTTCTCAGCTCCACATGTAATGAGACGCTTTCTACCTGAGAAACTTAATTTCTTAAACATAGATTATGATTATTTGTAAGAAGCCAGCCAGCCTGTTAATGTTCCTTGAAGTTTGAGAACTTCAGTATTTTTGGTATTTAGATTCCTTCCTTCCTGCGATGTTAATGGATACAGTACTCCATGTATTTGCTGCAAAATTAGTAATACATTATTAATTTGCTGTAATTTTTTTCTGTTTTTCCTGAAAATATAATTTTGTCTTTCTTTGAAGTACTTGTTTTTGCTGTGGCTGGGTCCTTGCACTCTCCCAGCCTCTGGCTCAGGTCAAGGCACAGCTGAGGAGGTTAAATAACGGGACTTTTTGCTAATGCAGAGTGTCAGATCCCAGTAGGTCTCTGGAATACATTGCAGCACCCACTAAAGTGTACATTGGAAACCACTTTGAAATTTGTAGATTTGATATACCAGCAGACAAAGGCCAAGGTACAAAGAAAAGTTACACTCAACTTTGGAGAGATTATGGACCTTTTTGCGTTGCAGCATTGGTAAAAGCTGCCTCCCTGCATCTCCTTTTCTGAGCTGTAGCAAACAAAGCTGAGCTTTTTAGCTCTGTCTCTGGAATAGAAATGGACATCAGAAGCCGCATGTAAAATAACCAAACCAATATACAATTGCAAACTCAGATAATCTCTTTAGCCTGGTTTCCTCCAGTAAATGTCAGTTCTCTGAATGACTATTGAGAGGCTTAGAAAGCACCCCCGGAGCTGTGCTGCGGGGAACTCGCTTCTCCTGACTTCCAGGCTGCATTTCTTTTTTTTTTTGTTTTTATTCTTTTCTCCCCACGCCTCCCATCTTTGCTTCTTTCTCTATTTCTGTCCATGCAAACATTATAAAAGGCCTAAAAGTGGATAACTGTCTGCTTCTGGTGTATTTAAGAAGGAGTACCATGCAGAGAATCCCCCAAGACAGCTGCTTTGGTTCCAGGCCAAGCCAGCATTTGTGCTGGAGGGAATTAATTATAATATATTAATATATAAACATAGAATATATTATGCATTTATCTCTTGAAATGGACTTGTTCATTAACTTTGTTTATAATTATTAGCATTTGAATACTTTCACCTGATCTTGGTATACTTTGTCTGTCTTCAGCTATGTGCAAAATACTGTGTGGATGAGGATCTTCAGAAAGCCCCTGCTATATTTTAATACCTTGGGAACATACTGCTTAGTGTATGGATACAGCATGTGTCTGAAAGCGTGGGACAGAACTCTAGGGTATTGAATTACACTGCTGCATGAGAACAGCAGTGAAAGCAGTGGTGGGTGCAAAAGCAGCGTCTTTTAATTTCAAAATGCAAGATAGAAGAGATACTAAGCTGTTGAATTAGAGAAACAGTTTATGGAATGTCTTAGTTCTTCTTAATAGCAGATTTCCTTTTGGTTTTATTACATTATCTGGATGCTTCCCTAACATGCACTCAGACAGTTCCTGTCTCTCTCAGTTTTCTCTTTTTTGTTATCTAATTATGGAAATTGATTTTAAAACAACAAATAGCCAGTAAATATGTTTAGTGAATGCAAGTCACAGGGACAGTCTCTTACTCTCCAGTACAAACTGGTAATTACGGGCCAGTTCTCTGAACTGCAATAGCTGTAAGGATCCCAGTTTTCCTGGTTTTCTATTGACAATTTTGTGCACTTTATTCTATACAATTGGCAGTGTGTGCAGACCTCACCGAGCCCAAGGGTGTATTAAAGGCCCATGAATCTCACAGATGTTCACAGATGGCAAGTTCTCTGCCGTCATCTTCCTTGTAGCAACACATGGCTCATTCCCCAAGCTGTCAGCAGCCTCTCCAAAGTGCTGCCCTAAAGCTGTGAGGGGTAAGAAGGGGAAGGCTCCCTAGAGCACTCCCTCCATGCTCATTTACTATTCCTGCTGCACCATTTCCACATCTCTCCTAGATCCCTCAGCAAGGATGTTAAGGAAAAATTGAATTTCACAACCACAGGGTCAGCAACAAAGTGATTTCTTGGGGTGATGTGTGAATGAGATGGGCTGCTCCCCACCTTCACTCCCATCCAGCAGGGCTATCCACCTCCCTCTTCTACTGGGTAAGATAAGAAGATTTTAAGGAGACAGATTGCACCAAGTATAATGAGGCCTGGCTACTGCAGCAGCCAAAGCAGGAAAAGGATGCAAACATCATCATCTCCTTCCTTCTTCCCCAGTCTGGCCCTGGTGAGGGATGCAAGCTCGGCAGCAGGTTGGTCTGCTGAGGGCAACAGCAGTTTTTCCTGGCTGTTGCCCTGCTGTGTGGGAAGGATGGGTGAGGAGGGGGAGCCAGGAACCAGCCAGGCCTGGGATTGCGTCAGTCGGGCTGTGTGGCTGCCCATGCCGTCTGCCACTCCAGGCAACTACCTGCTGTGCAGACACTTGATGCCAGCCTTGATCAGTGTATAAATGTGCTCGTCTGCAGCCACTGAGGCTAGATTTATCGCAGAGCTTTGGATGAGAGCACTGTGGTGGGTAAACTGCTGGGGAACACTTACTCATATATTTGATCACTAAGGAAGATACATTGCAGTGTTCTTTCATGTAAAAGAAGTACACTCAAATCCTACGCCCTGCCCCATCCCACCACCATTCACTGCTTGGGATGCATTTACAAAAAGTCTGAGCTGAAATGACAGCTGACAGCTGCCAAAGGGGCAGGAAAAGTCATCTGTTTTCCCTTCTCCATTCCATGCATGCCTTTTCCTTTGCACTGGCTTTGGGGTGTGATTCGCACCTTAGTGATTTGCCTCACTGAACTTGCAGAAAAACAATATTGAAAAGAAGGTTGGGTGCAAATTATGCACTGACTTGATGTGCTTTTTCACATAAAAGCTTGATGTGCTGACTTTGCTCTTGGAGACATCAGATGAGTGCCAGACCAGGGCCAAAGGAGAGGGCGAGAGCATGTATCCCAACATGATGAGGGGAGAGCAGCATGGCTTCTGGTAGCAGCAGGCTGTTAAAGTGCTCTGCCCCACTCATCAGGTCTCATTCTCAGGGTCCATGCTGCCATCCAGTGCTGCTGGGGGAAAATTAGTTAATCCCAAACTCCTTGGACAGGTGCACATCTCCTAGTCATTATATCAAACACCGCTTGGGACTGTGTTCATACCTGTGGGTCTATGAACTCTCAGTACTCATCTTGGCCACCTTCAGGCCATTATTTAGGATTTCTATGGGCTTTCAGCAATAGGTGACCCTTCTCAAACTTCCTTAAGTGTCAGAAGTGCATTTGCAGTCAGCCATGCTTGTATCTGAGCAAGACTGACTTATTTGAAGTTTTTGGTGTTCGTGAAATCCAGCTTCAGCATAAGTTCCATCTCTTGGATGCTGTATTTTTTATAGCATTAGGAAAACAAAAGCCAAAGTAGTTGAGAATTCAGCCCTATGTTTTTCCCAGCTCCCACTGTGTGAGGAAAACAGTTGTCCACACAGTATCTTCTAGGGGGTCATGGTTGCGAATGGATGGCATTATTATGGGAGTCTTTTCATTAAAAGCCAAAAGGACAGGATCTCTCTCCATCACCACCCTGAGGCCCTGCTTCTCCTAAAGAAAGAAAACCCAGGACCCCAGGCAAGTCAATTAAGCATTGTATGGACCTGTCAGACAGATAAGAAAGGGACTCTCTGGCCACAGTGAGGCCAAAAAGAGGGGAATGAATCCCAGAAAGTCTCTTGAGCAGATAATAAATAGCCTTTATCTGGGAGGTGTGTCTGTGTGTGATTTTTGAGGAGGTGTGATGTCGACCTCCCAGACTTGCCTTCTTTGTTGGGTGGACACTTGCTTTAATTAAAAACCTCCAAGGGAATGTTAATTGGCCTGTGGGGTTGGGGGGGGCAGAAATCATTACTTCATCCTACCTCTCCATCCAAGTCCAAACACACACATATGCATGAATACACACGCTTGCTTTTACAGCAGATAAAAGCAGCCACAGTGAGTTTTCTGGCAAGGCCCCCTTTCCCCAGTGTGCCTGTTTGTATGTCACAGTTTGGCAGAGGAGCAACAAGTAAATGTGGTGCTTTGTTTCTCTCTTCCTGAGGAGAAGCAAGGGGAAGATCTGCCAGCTCCTTCCAAGGGTTTCCCTCTGAGCAGACCCTGTGGGCCTGCCTGAGAGTCCTGTGCAGCCCAAACTCTGCAGTGCAAGGCAGCAGCAACACCAGAAGTGAGTTCCCCCAGTCTGAGATAGCATTATAGGAAAGTGGAGGGGGACCCGCTTGGCTAATGAGCATCCTTTGGCTTTGTTCCTTTGAATATCGTTTTCCATTAGTTTATTTTTTAAAAAAATTAGGTCATTTTATTCCACATTTCAAAGTGGAACAAGTGAGTTTGTGTAGAGACATGAGACGGTTCTCTAACCCAGAAAACCTTTGCTTATTTGTCATTCTTCTTTTCAGCAATTCCAAGCTGAGTGAAAACAACCCTATCCAGCTTATATGCTGAATCTATATATTATCACAGCGTAAACTAACATTCCCCCTATTGTCATCCAACTGACAACACCATCATCTGATTTTTTTCTTTCCTGTAACCAGTCAGAGCAGTAAGGGCAGTTTCTCAGGAGTATGCTGTTGGAAGCAGTGGTGGTTGATGGTCCTGCTGTGTGAATCTAGTCCTAATGTGTCCCATGGTTTCAAAAATCCTATGCTTTTTTCTTCCTGCGTTGTGATCTGGTTAGGTACCAGTCATCCTCATGACTATAGCATTTCCTAAACCTGTGTAGCTTCAAAATAATGTGAGCTTTTTCCTCTGTCTCATCCATTGTCTGTTGTGACAGTTTAAAGAAACAAACTCCAAAATACAAATAGCTGAAATGAAAAGACCCTGTGCCTCCTAACCTCACTGTCATCTCCCTCTAACAAAAGACGTGGGTTTTTTGCTTCCATTGCCATAATTACAGAGCAGGGGAGTTGAAGTGCACAGCAAACTTCTACCTTGAACTACTGCTGTTAATAGTTTTAATGTTGTTAGCATGCTAAGTAAAGAAGGTTTTGGGGAGGGAGGATTTAAGCAAGGGCTGGGATCTAGATGAAAGGGAGAGGGGAAAACTCACAAGCAAGCCATCCTTGCTTTCTGCCAAGTATTAGAAACGCTACTGACATTTTGTCAGGAAGAAACCAAAAAGATGAAGACTACACGCAAAGCCAATTTAAAAATAAATGTATGGCACCCCTTTGATTTGTAGTTATTTCTCAAGTTCCAAGTATCATTATTCTACTGCAGAAGCAGTACTGAAAGCAAGATAAAGGACTTTCTAAAGCATGAGTTAAAGCAGGTCTGTGTAAATGTAATTTTGAAAACTAATCACCTTTAAAACCACAAATTACAGCTTTGTCTACTCTGGGCATATTTTTATGTCGTAGAGCTGTCTTAGAGATTGCTAGTTTTCTTCTTTATTGGACTACAAGGTCAACATAAGCATTTCTTTCCACAAGCCTTGCAAATCAAATCATTTCAGTCAATCAACAAATGGGGTCTGCTGATACACAGTTAATGAAATGCATTAGGGTGCTAATCTCTTGCCCAGTAAAAACCTGAGATTAAGTCCTGGCTTGTAAATCAACTTGAATTGAAAGACTGAAGATCTTTCCCAGAAGCATGCTAAAACTATGTTGGGTTTGGGACAGGCAGCATCAAAAATAACAAGGAATGTCTAGGTGGAGGATAGCAGTGGGTCTGGGATAAGAAGAGCAGGGAAGATTTGATGCTTGCTTTGGAGGTATATTGACAGATGCTACGTGAGGAAGATTTACAGGCAGCCTAATGCATGGTGTCTTGCTGTCAGGATGGCTCATTCTTCATCTTGTATAAAGGCAGCCCACTTACATTATTTAAAAGAATAAAGGGAGGTAGCTTAGTGGTCTATAATAGCTGTTTTGCTGTTATGGAAAAGTTGTTGAGTGGCAGGACAAAACAAAACAGTTTGTAAAACTGATCTTTCAGCCTGTGGTCTGTGTCAGCATGAGTAAGGAGGAAACTTGCAAAGTGCAGGTAGTTTGCCTGGAAGCATGCTTCCAGAGAGTGGAAATGGCTGGCAATCATGTTACATGATAGGCAATTTGTCATCTATTTATGCTTTTAGAAATATATTTTTGTAAACTACAGGAGTTAACAGAAGATGATCCTAATGACTCAAATCTGCTATTTTCTCCTTTCCATTTCTTTTAAGAGAGCCCATCAAACACCAGTAATTCTAATCTTTTACAAGTACCTAATGGCTCCCAGCCAAGAAAGGTTTTAAGAAATAAATAGTAGCTCTTAATGCAGTGAATCTGAGTTTTGCCTAATCTGTGCAAATTGATGAATTAAATCCCTTTGCATCTCAAACCCACTTTGGTGATTTGCATGGTGATTATTTCAGTTTTCATAAATTTTCCCTAGTCATTTCCTGTCATTTCTTGAGAACAGACATGTAATCTCTGCAGAAATGTGTGTGTGATAAATAGTGTTTAAAATTTGTCTTTACATATTCAGCTATTGCACGGTCATAGGTGATGTATGTAGATACACGCAGGACACCAGATATCTCAGCTGGCCCTGGTGAATGTGCCTGCAGTATCTATGTGAGCAGAAGCATATTCTGAGATCTAATGAACATGATTCAACAAGCAGTGATTAAGTTTGGCTGCCCTGCATTTTGTGAAAACCTAACTGGAGGCCAGTTGTTATGTATGAATCCTGTGTTGTGTACACTTACCTGTAAAATGTATTTTAGTAAACTACATTTTATAAGTAAGATGCAAGATGATATATTATAGCTGGGCTGCTGGCATGGAGTACATTGAAGCAGTAGCTCAACAGATAAGCCAAGAAAGAATTTTTTCTGTTTTCAGTTTCTGTTCTGTGGTGTGGTTTAGTGAAGTTTAAACCACCACTCTGCTCAGGCATTAACTGAAAAGCAACCACTAAAATGCAGCTAGCTTTTTCTGCCTTCTGGGGCCTTCACACAGAAGTTCTGTCATGTAAGTCTGTCCCTCTTCTGTGGATTCTGTCAGTATGGCATGAGCTGGAGAATATTCTTTATCTTAGAGCTTACATTTTACTCAGTTTGGCACATGCTGGCACGAAGGGAAGATACTACTGATACACCTGATGTTTTGGAATATGATGGCTACAGCATACCATGGCAGTCAGTTTTTTGTTCTGGCTTCAGGAGTTGTAATCACTCATTTGTATTATAAGAAAAGTTCAACTAGTGTGACTTTCTCTGCTTTAAAAATACAAGTTGCAAGGAGCAGCTTTGGAATTGTTGTTATGGTATCTTTAGCCTTAATACCTTTCTTTTCATTTTCATCTACTGTTTTCATGGTTATCTGGAAGCTCAATATGAGCCAGCAATGTGCACTTGCAGCCCAAAAAGCCAGCTGTGTCCTGGGCTGAATCAAAAAAGCATGGCCAGCAGGCTGTACTGTCACTGGGTGTTGCCATACACAGGATTTCATGGTATCCCTCAGAAATACAGGACAAAGTGGGACTGTGAGTTGGATGGATGTCTGTGTTTTGGTATGTAGCCCTGGCAGTTCAATAGGCTCTTTCTGTGTTGAGATGGACTGTGATACTCCATGTTGTGGTATTTCTGAGTCTTCTATACTTAAAAGAGTCTTTTGGATATCTCTTTAACAATTCCAAGCCTGTTCTTTCAGTCTGGGAAAGGGATTGTGGAGGTTGATAGTGGAGTTTGCTGGAAGTTCTGCATCTTCTTGGTAAATGTTTATAATGTGATTGTCCTGTGGGAAGTCCACGGATAGGGGAAGTACAACTGAACTGGAAAAAGAGACACAGTTCTCCTGACTGGGAAAAACCAGGCTGTAGTTTCATATGATGTTTTTGGAGTTACCTTTTGGTTAGTAAGTTGGAGCTACACGAGGTTAATTTAATGTTGTTATTCCCTGTTTGGTCCCTTGCAGGGGCAGGAACCTGTCTGTCCCCTACCCCCACAGCATTGCACACCACAGGAGTGCTGTCCAGGCTGTTGAGGCAGTTTCACATCCCCTATAGAGCATGTCAGATATTGGAGAAACCCCTACAGAGAAATCGTCTGCTTGAAGTACACTCGGGTAGCAGGCAGCTGGAAGAGGCTGGTTTTTTCCCAAGAGGCAAAGTGAAGAAGAGACAGAGATACTCTGGGATGTACTGAGGCCCTATGGAGAGGGTCCAGAACTCCAGCATCCCATCCCTGATCCTAGCTCACTTCTGGTGTGTGGCTCCATCAGAGCTGTTCTCCAGTGTCTGGGCCTGGTGCTGAGGATCAGCTGTTATGTCTCTTCCCTCCTGTGCCGTCTCTCTGCTCCTCCAGGACCCTTGGCACTTCTGGGGGTTTAGAGATGTTTCATATTTGCCACATCAGCTCCCAACTCTCCAGTTACACAGACAGGGCACTCACACTGGGATATTTCACTGCCTCATTCTTTTCTGTCAGTAAAGGAAGAGTTGATGTGTCAACTATTACAGGAGCTTGACCCCTACAAATCGACGGGCCTGGATGCCATCCACCCTAGAGTGCTGAGAGAGCTGGCTGATGTCATTGCAAAGCCACTCTCCATAATCTTTGAGAAGTCATGGAGATTGGGAGACATCCCTGAAGACTGGAGGAAGGCTAATGTCACCCCCATCTAAAAAGTCATTCCACTCTACTCGGTGCTTGTCAGTATTGCGTTCAGTTCTGGTCCCTGCTCTGCAAAAAGGATGGGACAGACTGGAGAGGGTCTGGAGAAGGGCCACAAGGATGTTTAGAGGACTGGAGGATCTGCCATGTGAGGAGAGGCTGAGAAAACTGGGTTTGTTCAGCCTTGAGAAAAGAAGTCTTCAGGGAAGCCTTATTACCATGTTCCACTACTTAAAGGGTGGCTACAAAGAAGATGGAGATTCCCTGTTTGCAAGGAGTCACATGAAAAAGACAAGGGGTAATGGGCACGAGTTGCTCCTGGGGAGATTCTGATTGGACATGAGGTGAATTTTTCACCATGAGGACAATCAACCATTGGAATAGTCTCCCAAGGGAAGTGGGAGATTCCCCCACATTGGACAGTTTTAAGTCTCAGTTTGACAGGGTGCTGAGCCATCTCATATCAACTATAGTAGTACCGAGAAAGGTTGGACCAGATGATCCTTGAGGTCCCTTCTATCCTGGCATTCTCTGATTCTATGAAAATGAGGCAAAAACTAGGGCAGTTCCATTAGGTTGGTGGATGTGGGAATCAAATTAGAGCATGGTTTAGAAATCTAATTATTGGTGGCGTCACTGGCTAACAGCTCCTTTGCTGTCCCTTCCTCTCTCCCCTGCCTGCTGTAGCTGCTGGCTCTGGGGCTGTGTGCTGAACTGGATCAGGAAAGCAATCAGGGCTTGTTTCTTTGCTGGGTTATTTTTAACTTGGCTGTGTTGCCTGATCAAGCCCAGCATTCAGCCCTGAGAAGCAGTTGTTCTGGCACCACTGAAGTGGGTGCTTTAGGGGTGGGAAGGAGCTGTGCAGGGCAAGGAGGGAGGCTGGGAGCTACTTCAGTTTACCTTGCTGCCAAAAGTTATGTAGGTAATTCTTCCATCTCAGTCAGCACAGCTGAGAAATGCAGCCTTGAAAAGGCTGGTGCATGGGCCCCCATCTTCACCACTTAGACTCACTATGGAGACAAGAAAAACAGTTTTCCATGCAGTCCCCAAGCAGACCATTTCCTCTTTGGCATTAAGAAACCCTTTTAAAGAACATTAACTGAGCTATTACAGTGATGAGGATGCGTGTAGGTCAAAGTGGCCATTCATTTGCATGTCCTCATTCCTTTGTCTCTCTTCTGGCTTTGCCAGTTACTGTCCACAAAGTTGTGTAAGGGTTTGTTTTTTAATATAGATATCTGTTGCCTAGAGACTGGATTAGGAGTGCCTGAATTTACATCGAGCACTGATCAGTCTCTAGGTAGAAACATCTATCAAGGCTGGATGTGAGGTTATGACCTTGGAAGGAGAGCCTGGCCATTATCTTTCCCCAGAGTTGAGTCTCCTTCCCTATGTGAGTAATCCTAGAGTTTGCATATTTTCCACAGAAGAGATTCCAGTAGGCCTTTGAAGTTACCTCGAAAATATATAGAGAGGACAAGTCAACTCTTTTATACTGTAAGTGTTCCATGTACTCAGAATTGAAGTGTAAATTATATCCTTCTAAATGCGTGCATCTACTCTTGAGTATCAGAGCTGGTCTTAAAATAGATACTGCTTGTGAAGCATTTTATTAACATTATGAAGGAGTTAAATGTCAATTTAGAGTAAGATCTTTTTAAGCTTTATATATGAGGAGGCTCTTTTCACCTGTGATGTTTTCACCTTGCCAATGTTTATAATACCACAGTATCCAGCAATTATCCTGAAAGATTGGAGTCTATCGATAATTAATTTGCAATGCCAAGTACTGTTACACCAGTTGGTAGAGATACCCTGAATATTACAAAGGAAGAGAATATTACAGAGGAGGAGAATATTACATACAGGGGTGTTTTTAACTGGATCTCTCGATTTGCAAGAAAGAAAAGCCAGTTAATCATACCTTCCCATTGCAAATCTTTGCAGTGTTTTGAAGCTTACCCTGTCCCATGGTTGCTATCCAACAGTCCAAGATAAAAAGGAAAGAGGTTACAAAGCTGTGACTTTTGCAATCTCAGAAAAAGATGTTACTTCTCCATATATGATGCCCAGCAAAGCATGACACTTGTAGTCTGACCATGAGGAGTATTACATTTTTCAAAGACAAGTAAAGCAGTCTCTTGAGCTGGGCCTTTTAATGGGACAGCCTGCATTTCCACTCTCATCTTGGTTTTGGTGATGAAAGCTGTACCCCTGAACATTTGTTTGACAGGGTACAAGGTAGGGCTGAGCAAGCCAGCAGAGAAACACTGGCCGCAGAGCCTGAACTGGGTATCAGGCCATTTGAATGCAAGCCCATGTGCCTGTAGAGCTGCAAGAGGAGTGTTGTGCAAGATAAATGCATGTTACAACTTGTAAGGATCATTCTCTCCTGCCTCTTCTCACGATTATTATCCAGATTCATAATTAGCATAGTGCAGCTTTTAACTCAGTAGTAGGGTGCATTTTCTTGTAGTTGAAACAGTGCTCTGTCCTTCTGTCAGCACATCTGACAGCAAGCTATTGCGTAGTTTCCTTTGAGAGATTTCCCCAGTTTAGCTGTTTAAAAGCATTAACTTTACGAGGCTGTGAGATTTCACAAAGCCATTTGTCTGGCATTTCTCAAACAGTTAGCTTCCTGTTGATAGTAAACTGATGTAAAAATGCCAGAGTTGTAATAAACTATGTCCACTCGTGCACTACTGATCTGTTTAAGATTTGTCTAAAAGTCATTGGAACTGTGCACCAAGTACTTATTTTATCTTACTCTTTTTATTATTTTATACAGCAAAGGGCAGAGCCAGACTGAAGGTCAGTTTATTTCTCCCTGCAAAAAGGTGGCATGTCATTTTTGTATTTGCCAGTGTTTAGTTAGTGGATAAACAGACAAGAGAATCAGCTTGCCGTGGGGAGCTATGGAGCTGACCCAAAGGCAGTCAGATCCTGCAAAGCTACTTTGGCAAGAAACAGGCAAGGGGGGATGGAAGCAGAAAGCACACTTACCCTGCTGCCATTTGCTTAGGACATAAACATAGGAAGTAATAAACTTGTCAGAAAGGTCTGTCTGTACATGTATAATGCTGGAAAATATAAAAGTGACACACAGGAGCATAGATTAGATCTGTTCCTGACTTTGTAAGGCTAGCAAGACAGCTGTGTGAAAAGTTGGCCTGAGAGAACAGACAGCAGAGCTGTCTGTTGGCCATGCCTGTGGTTGGTCCCAAAGGTAAGCAAGGGAGTGATGCTCCTTGTGTAACAGTTTGCCTCCAGCTGTAAGAGTTCATTTTGAACTTGGCAGATAGTGATGCAAATGAGAAGAATATAGAATTAAAACAGAGTTGTGTAGAGAGTGTATAAGAGGTCACCCAACCAATATTTTCCTAGAAGAGGTAATCAAGGTGAAACACTAGCAGTGCATATACAGGTGAATAACTAGACCCCAATGGTAAATCTTTGAGCACTAGAATTGTGTAGCTTGAGTATACACAGGAGATGTGAAGCAGAAGCCACCCATAAAATAAGAAGCAAACCAACCCACACTGATGGGAAGCTTCTTGAAGGTAGAGCCTATGTCATCTGCTTTGGAGCCTCAGACAGAAGTTTCTTTCTGAGATCTTCAGGAGAGATCTTGTACCATGTTGTGTGTTAAGGTGAGAAGTTCTCTGAGCCAGGGACCACTGTTGCTGTGTGTTTGCACAGTGTGTCTCAGCTGAAGCACCTGGGCACTGGAGAATGCAGGCAGTGCTTGGCAAAAAGCAGAATGTTCCACAAGGAGGTGGTTACACTGCTGCATTCTCTTTTTCCTGGGAGAAAGAATATATTGTGGTGGTGGAAGATAAAAACAGCCATCAGTCACAACCCTGGCAAGCATCTGGATATGTAGTAAGCATTTTACGTTGAGGCTGAATAATGAAGCCATTTAATGCTCCTTTCTTGGAACAGTTTAATAAGAGAAGGCTGGCAAAGAAGTCCAGAGCCAAAGCAAAGTCCTAAATGTTTCTGTGGATGTTGCCTAGCAGGGCAGTGCCACTTGAATAAGCAAGTTCCCAGCATCTCTTAGCTCCTTCTGTGAAAGAAACCGCAAGGGAAAGGGCAAAACCAGGGTAAGTTTGGTCATGAAGGATGCTGAAGCAGGGCTTCCTGAGACAGAATGCCAGGGAATGGGTGAGTTCTGGAGAAGGCTGAGTGAGGACAGCCACGTTGGGTCAAGGCAAATCCACCTTTTCCTAGTAGTAGTCAGAAGTGGTGCTGAGAGATGGCCAGGAAGATGTCAAACACATAGGATACCTGCCCCTAATGCCCTCCCAGCCTCCAAGAGTGTTTTCATTCCTTTTTTTTTGCCCCTTGTGTGTTCCAAAAAAAAAAAAAAAGTTGTTTTTTTTTTAGATTGTTGTGCAGTCTTCCTTACTTGCTAAGAAGTATTGCAGCCATATCAATTTTTCATGGAAACAAGATAGGAAGGCTTTGAATTTCTTACACTGTTTGGGCTAAAAGGACAACAATATGATGCCTTTTAATACATGCGTTTTGAGTTTCTTCTAGCAAAAAATATCAAGTAAGCAAGTTAAAAGAGTGCCAGGGCTAGTTCTGAAGCTTGCAAAATAGATAAAAGCCCAGAGTTTAAAACATTTCATTAAAAATGAAACCAGAAGTTTTTTGAAGCTCAACATTTTGTTCTGCAAACTCAGCATCATTCATTAACCTCCCACTGAAGATTGCTGAACAGCTGGATCCAATTTCTGAAAAGATAATGAAGAAATTAGATTAATAGTCTTCAAGTGGAGCAGTTGAGGATCATTTGTGGCAAGCTCTTTTATATGTAGCATGTTGTTAGCTATTTTCCATGTGAAGATGGTTACTGAAGTCCCAAGAGGACTGAGGCTGTATCTCAATGATACAGATATCAATTCTCCTGACTGTGAACACAGCAAGGCACAGATAAGCAAGATTGCTGCTGGCTCCCTTTTCTCCTCTTTCCTATCTGCCTATTCTGAACACATCACCCTCATACCACCTATGCATATTTACTGCAAGGAAATGGCTGCCCTTTCAGTATCAAAGACAGCAGTTTCTGACAGGGCTCCTGCAGGCCCAAGTGAAGATTGAGTGTCTTTGTGCGAGGCTTTGTTGTAATACAGAGGTAAATGTAAAGGATGACCTGTCCCTCCTCAGGCACAGCCACAGAAAAAGTAACACTCCTACTGCCTTCCCTCTCACTGAATTAACTGTTAAAACTCCACTGAGCTCATCAGTAGCTGAACTGGGCCAGGGCAGAGCACCTCTAAATTCCACATTAGACTGGCTTATCTCCAGCCTCATTTTTCACTTGCTTCAAGCAAGAAGAGCTCTGAATTTTCCCATGTTCTCAACTCAGCATTAGCCACCTTGGTGGAAACCCCAAAGCCTCTTTTGCCCCACTCCCACAGCACAAACAGCTCCTGCAGGGATACACGTTTCCCCCCGCAGCCCAGTGACACTGCTTCTCTTCACATCCTTGTAGTCAGTATAAAGTGTAAGGCAGGTGTGCCTCATGCTCTCAGTCTTTTTCTGACAGTCTCTGAATACTGCATCCCCACTGAAAAGTGTCCTATTTTTACTTGCATCCAGTGACTACATTCCAAGGAAGCAAATACTGTTCTGAATGCACACATAGGGCCCATATCAGTAATTTCTCCTCTCGGTTCATTTTCTAGTAGCTTTCTCTCAGGTATACAAGCCAACAAGATTGTAAATGTAAGGCAGGAATTAAAGCACAGATATATTTGCACAGGGGACCATTCTCATGGTGCGTTGATCAGCACATCCTTCAGCAGACTGGCTGCTCACTGCTTTGCTTCTTAGCTCACTCATTCTCCTACCTGGAAGTTTATTTCCATTCAAGCAAATAGATTTAGAATAACCTGGCAAACCTTAGAGCTTTGATTTTCCTGACCAGGTGACCATATGCAGTCTGGTTCACAGGCAGTTTAGTATCAATCTTTAAAAACAAGAGTCCATAATCACGAGCTTTCACTCATCTTTCTCTGTTCTACAATTAGCAAAACTGTATGCTGGTTCTCACCACCTACATTCAGTCATTCCCTGTGCAAACACAAATCCTTATATAACTGTACAGGTCTTAGGCATAAACTGCAGCATTGCACCTTTAGGTGACATCCTGTTGATGTCGTGGCTGCCAGGTGCTCTGAGGTCTGAGGCTGCTCCATGACAGCTGTGGTTGTGCCCTGGGTTTGAAACAGGACATCCCAGAGCAGCCTCTTCCAAACCTGCCAGTGTAGGTGTGTGCCAGTCCTTGTGCAGGACTTGGTGCTAGTTCTGGCACTGCCCACAACCCTGTGCACACACACAGGCACATTCTCCTCCTTTGCTGGTCCATTCTTGCACCACAAATGGCTTAAGCACATGCCTGAAGGTAAATATCCACTTAAAGGCTTCGTAGCCTGAGTGGGAATGGGTCTGGGGTCAGCTCGAGTGTTTCTCTGAATCAAGGTCAAGAGAAATTCACTTTTTAGTGTGTCCTCCAGTGGTCCCATGCCAGAAGACCCTTCACTTTGAGTGAAATGTGGCAGTAGAATAGGCCATGCCTGACTTTTGACAGTGCTGGAAGCCAGCCAAGTCACTAAAAGGGTTTGTCTTCTTTGCAGCTCCGAAAGGAACATTTGGAGAAAGTGACAGAGCTAGGTAAAGAGGCAGAAGGGTTATTTCTTTTCCTTTTTACTTAGATTTTCAGTACCTCATTAAAACGTGACACTTTAGTTTGGTATTTTCAGTTGAGACAGAACATGGTTGTTTCTTGGGTTGAAAACTTGAATTCTAGAAATAAATAGTATTTCTGGCAAAGCAGACTGCATTCCAGGCAGGATTTCATCTAGTAACTAGTCCAGAAGAGTCAATATTGGCTAATATGACTATGACTGCATGTATTTCTCATTAATTTTCATCAAAACTTGCCAGAAAACTCATGTTTTGGTGCCAGCAGATCACTCTTCCTTTCCATTTATTTTGTAGTGTCATCGTTCACTAAACCCAAAAGTCTCTCTAAGGAAAAGAAGCAGCTATAACACAACATGCTCATCTCTTCTCGTTGCCCACTTCAGAGTTACAAAAGAGAGGCAGATAGAGGTTCTGTAGCAAAAAAATGAGGAGTTCTTCCAGAGAGCACTTTTGTGAGTCCCTCGCAGGACAGATATTTTCTGGTGCATAAGAAAACATTCAAAATTAGGTCATCAAGTGCAAGGCAGCTTTGACCCTCACTCTGCTGTTTCTGCTTGAGCTCAGAACAGAGCCTCACTGATACCTGATCTAATTTTTATGTATGTTTGGGCCAAATTGCCTCAAAATGTCTTTTGAGAATCCTCGGGACATTCTTGCTCTCCCATTCTGACTTGTGATGGCCTCACCTGCTGCACTGCATTCCCAGCAGTGGAGTCTAAACATGCAGATGGTGGGGCTTGCTCACTGTCTCACAATACATGGAAGAATGGGAACTCTCAGTGCCTCTTCTACCTGCAAGAGTCCTGGATTTGAAACAAGATGCCCATTGTTTGTCCAAGATGCAAGAATGCAGTTGCAGATGCCAGAATAATCTGTGAAAATAGATCCAAACTTGGGAATTCTTCTGGTGGTTAAGTGCATTTCAGGGTCCCATCAAGCAGCTAAATAATTTCTGTGTCTTCTCTCTCTAAAGATTATTTAATGATGCCTTTCTGCAGGGACCAGTTAGTGATGAAACTGCCAAAAAATGGGGTTTTTCACCTAAGCAGTCTGTCACTTCATCAGTTCTCGTTCCTATGCCCTCAGTCCAGACCTACCACAAGTTTTGCTTTGCTGCCTCAACAGGCCAGTCTTCTCCCTGCCTTTTGGTTATATCTAGAAATCAGAAAGTCAAACTCTTCTATCCCAGAGACTATCCAAATGGATCCCAAGGTTTCTTTTACAGAGCTGTTGGCTGGCATGCAAGCCCCTTCTCTCTGAATGTCAGAGCACTTTCCTGCCTGCTCCAGAAACACTCCAGTCTTTGCAGCAGATCAGTGTAGCAAACCCCTGACCTTTGTTAAAACACCGTGTGCTACATGTGGCAGCCAGGTCAGATGCCACGTTTGGAAGAGCCGTGCTTCAATCAGCCTGACTGACAGAGCTGATATTTTTCTTTTCCAGTGTCCAAAGAAGAGATTTCTTCTTGTAAGATAGTGCATGCCAGAGTCTATATCCCTGGGTATTTCAGGGTAAATACGTCATCTGTGGAGTTACTTCAGGAAAGGTAGACCTGGTGACCCAGCTGCCTTTCCTCCCCCTCTGAAATCCTCAGCAATGCAGATGTTTAATTCTGAGGAACCTTCTCCTGCCTGTTTTTATAGCAAGAAGAAGAGGCCATAGGAGCGTAGGCTGAGGCTTGTCTTGATCTGGGAGGGTGAATGACACTTTCAGCATGTGCAGCTGAATTGACTAAAGAACTAACTCAGAGAAACTCTGTTACTGCAAGTTACAGCTCAGTTTTAAAAACAAATCACCCAATCCTGCCAGTGTATTTCTTTTGTGTGCTTTATTCCTTCAGAAAGAAAACACTGTGAGTGATCCATAAAACAGAATTACATTCACAAGCCTTTTACAAATGGGGGAGATATATATATATTTGTTTAATTATTCACTGCACTGAGTTCACCTGTAAGAAGTACAGCGTTACATATTGTACGAAGAGGGAATTTTATGTTGAATGTCAGTAAGCTGAGTCAGAATAGTTGAGCTATGCTTAAGAACCAGGAACTAATGTTTGTGTTTATAGCAGTATTGCTAATTTGAGGCTTTTAAAGTAATACCAGTGTGGTGTTTTTCCTTGTAGCTCAGCTGCTGAAATTACATTATCACTTTTGACTCCTCCTATAGTGAGGAAGGAACAGTTTTAAAATTCAGGATGTATTTTTTAATAAAAGCTGTGACTGTGTGCATGCATGTCTGTAGGTGGAACATCCTAACTCGTTCATTGTTTTCTTTATTTGGCCTGGCACTGTTGTACATGGATGTGCAAAGAGAAAACAGCAGGGGAATCTAATCTGCCTAAACTCTCATTGAAAACTATATGGTAGAGTAATATGAAGGCAGAAAATCCAGTCACTGCTCTTGCACCACTCTCCCCAGTGGTGTGCAATATGCCCAGTTTTTATCTTTTCCTGACTCTGTAAAATTAAGAGGTTTTGAGAGCTAAGTGAGAAAGCCCCTTAATACCATCTCTGTGACCAGCAGTATTACTGTCATCACCGGCTCTGCAAGCTCAGCTTTGTAGGCATCCCCTTCGAGGCTGACAGGCAGGAGAGGCAGGGGTAGCAGGGGAGGCAGCTTTGGATGCTCTTCTGCTTCTCTCCCCTCCAGCTGCACACTTTGTTCTGTGTTTGGGTAGGTTTCTTTCCTCTAATTAGGATTTCAGAGGTGGGGACATGGAAGGTGGCTAAAGCACTTCCGAAGCATGGAGCAGCAAATATTGAAGAAAGACTCTCTAAAGGAATAGGAGGAAAGAAAACAGTTTCAGCAACCTTTAAGAGCTATGTGCCATCCTGCAGACCAAGGCAATTTGAATGATGTTAAAAAAACCCACAACCCTCTTCCCCCCCCCACCCCCATTTTCATCCTGACACTTCCACTTAGCAATGGAAGACAAAGTTACATCAAATGAAGTGATTGTTTTGATTTATATGGCACCCTGGCTGGACTAGGTACTTTACAAGACACGTAGCACTACTCCAGCTTCCAACTGCTTACAGCCTAACGAGATGCATGAGATGTGACAAGCTCTGCTTGCCCGGAGCACAGACTGCAGGGATGTTCCAGGTGGGGGAAGAGGCATGTATGGCTGGAAAGCAGCTCAGTGCCGTCAGGGATTCCTGTCCGTTGAAATGAATCCCTCAAGTGGTGGCTCATTGCAACTGTCTACAGCAGCCTCAGCCTGCAGGTGGGAAAAATAAAAGTAGGTAAAAGCTTTTTATCTCACTGAGATTTGATGCCAAGTGTAGTTTGATCTGACTGTCAGTGATGATGCTGAACCCTGAGCAGAGCACTATGTGGCTCTCACCCTACTGTTGGTTTTTTTTCAAAATACAGTTTCTTATTTGCTTATTTGTTATTATTTGCTCCACGTGAGCAAAGCCACATCAATCACACCGTGCTGGCTTCAGCCCCAAATTCCCCTCAGTGCTCTCCTACTTACTTATTTCAGCTTTTCTTGAAACTCCATTTAATGGCAGATCTTCCTGTGGTGGTAGCTTTTGTCAGAGTCCTTATAATCACAGGTCAGACATTGCAATAGGTTAGGTTTGGGTTTTGTTCTTTTCACTAGTGCTACTGCTGGGCTGAAACCTGCAGTTTCCTTAAAGACAGTGCCCTTCTTTCTATTTCTCAAAATATAAGGGGTTTGTAGGATCAGGTTTCCTATTTGTAGAATGGATGGGCATCCATTCAGCTTGGATAATGATGGCCTTTACTGAAATACCAAAATGAGGTGAGATCTCAACTGAGCAGTCCATCACCTCTCAGGAAAGTGCCAAAGTATGTGTGAAAGACCTGCTGAAATCCGTGAACATGAAGCATAAGCTCAAACTTGAGCACTGGCCCTCTCTGCTTGGTATCCCTGGTTGTATTTCTCTTTTATTTCTGTTTATTTGCCATCGTTGTGAAACTACTTTGGAAGCTAATGATTAAATACTGTGAGAAAGCAGACAGAAGAGGAGGAAAGGCCTCCTACCTGTGTTTTGACATTTTTTGACATCAGCAATTCTTTTAAAGGAAAGGTAAAAAAGAAACAAAACAAAATCTGTTCAATCAAGATTTTCTGCTTTTTGTTCCTTGGTTAAGAAAAATCAGGCTGCAGAGAAGCTACTGCTGCAGAACCAAAGCTTGCCAAAGTAGGAGTTTTCATGTACCCATCTTCCATCTAAATGCAGTTTTACAGAAATCTACAGTCCTGTAAAGTGAGTGTTTTCTTTGTAAGTGATACAGCACTTCAGCTTTCACAGGACCTCAGTGAGATGTCAGCTGTGTGCCTGGGTTTTGCATCACTAGGTAAAAAAGCCAATGGAATAGCATGTCTGTGTTTTGTAAGATTAAAACCTTGGCTGAAAGGGGCTGCTGTACCAGCTCCTGAGGAGAGCCATAGCAAAACTCAGGCAGTATCTTCAACATGGAAGGCATTCTGAGGAGCTGTTTCTCTTACTAGCATTTAAGATGGGTTTCAAAGGTATTTTCTACATATCAAACCCAAACTGTTACAGTAAGATTCCTAACTAATGACAGAACTGTCATTTAGCATGTAGATTTCCATGCTTTGAAAGCGTTCCCCCAGAGTTCAACAATGGCTTCACACAGAAGACAAGGAAGGCCAATAGCAGATCTAGCACCTAAAGCAGGATTAATTTTTAAATAATTTTTTTTTTAGGTTTTTGAGGGGTTTTTAATTCTGAAAGGGAAATAAAGCATTTCCAACCTTTTCTTACATTTACCTACCAAACTTTAGGACTGAGATTGTATTCCTGCCCTGTAACAGAGGCAATCCTGTTTTCACAGAATCACAGAATCACACAGAATCACCAAGGCTGGAAAAGACCTTTAAGATCATCAAGTCCAGCTTATGACCAACACCACCACACCATCTAGACCATGGCACTATTTTGCTAGCCTGTGACTCTGCAAAAATTAAAATAAATGGTTAAATCCAAAATCTTTGTGGGGAACATGGTTGGTTCTCCTTCCTGATGCCCTGCTGGAGTGGGTGGTCCAATGTAGGTGGTTTTAGGGAAGCATCCAAAGGCACAATCTGTCCTCCATATCAGTGGATAGCTCTGAGCTGGGTAGAGGGAAACATTACAGAAGCCTCTGAGTCATCCAGTGGGACATCTTAATAGATGCCCCCACAAAGCAGGTTCTTTTCATCCCCCTCCAGTGTTCCTAGGGGCTCTCAGCACAGTTTTCTTTCCTTTAGCTGCTAAGGATATTTTTTTCCTGCTGCCTGGTAAGCTTTAATACTACTTCTTTTCTGGGGTTTGGCAGGTAAATCAGAGCACAAGCTTCCAAGTGTTTTTTTACGAATTACTTTAAAATGTCTCAATTTCCGAATGACTAATAAAACCTGAAATCTCCTGAGAGATCTAGGGCTTTTCCCTAGGATTAGCCCCAAATGAAAAGGCCATTACTGTTTGAGTATTTCCAAAGTACATTTCTAGATACGTTTTAAAATTTGTTTGATAGTTAAATGTACAAGTTAATTTGAAGGGCCTTTCTGTTTAGGTTGTCAAGCATATGAGTTGAAAGGAATGAATTACCCAATTTGAGCAGAGCTGAAGACTTGTGGGATTTCCCACAAGTGGGATCTGAAAGCAGTCTGAACTCCTCCTCACCTGGTACTTGTGGGATGTGGTTTTGGAAGGGACTCATGAAATGATATATGTACAGACAGCACAGCTTCTGGCACTTCTGCATGGCAAAACAGCATTTTAGGGTCAAGCATAATTTCAAAGGAGAACGAGAAGAAAAAGCACAGTTTTCGCTAATAAGCTGTGAGTAGTTTTCTGAGCTCCAGGAGCTGCAGTCGCACCCTGTTCCCCTCCATGTCTCCATCAAGGCACCCCAATCCTGCCAGTCAAAATGGATGGGAATATTTTGCACATTAACTTGCTAGTGCAGGGAATGGTGAATTAAGTTATTCAGCCACCTGGCTGTTTACAGAGCGCTGTCTGCATCACGTGCACATTTGAGTTTCCAAACATGCACAGATTCACATGTCCACAAACTGGTACGCATAAAGGATTGGGTTTGTCCCTTGAATGTATTCCCAGAGTTAAGAGCCCACCATCTGAAAGTAGGGTTAATACATAGCATGACACAATTTCTTAATAGTTTTGCTGTTCCTGAAGAACAATAGCATGAAGTGCAGATGATACTCTCTGAAGTTGTTGCTTTGCTCTGATTAAGGCAGAATTTTAAAGCCCTATCCTAGCTCACTGCCATGAAATGTAGTGACAGCTCTGCCACTCACTGGAAAACTTCTGAAGTTCGAATGTCTTTGTTGTTCATTTTTTGGAGATTGCTTTGTTGCTGTTGTTGTTTTTTAATGGTAGTCTTTTCATTGCTTTTATGCCTATGGATTTGTACATCCCTGGTGCTTTGCTGACAATTGCAGCAGCCCATGAGGAGCTCACTTCAGCAATGTGTAGCTTTCTCTCCGTGAATGCGAGCAACCAGTGCTTCAGTGCAGTGATGGTGGAGGGATATTTCAGGAAAAAGAGGCTGGGGCAGACTTCTGTGGTCAGTGAGCAGGCAGTTTCTCTTGCTTTACTCTCTTGTTCAGATCTTAAGAATAATTTGGCATTTGTAAGAGTCCAGAAATTACTGTCCTTGGAGACACAAAACTCTGAATTGTTCAGCTGGCATGCCAAGGCACATCTAAGCTCTTAGGCACATTCCTGCTCATTCCCCTCTCCCTGCCCAAAGCTAACAGCCAGGATGCCATCCTGCTGTCATTTCCAAGACCACTCTTTCATGCTTGCAGCTCCAGCCCTGGATGAGATGTCGCATGGAGCAATCCAGCCCTTATAAGTTGGCACACAGAAGCCTAGGAAGTAGTTTGGTTCTGCTTGCATGCATCTGTTCACAAAATTAGAGAATGCAAAAGGCGTTGTGATTCAGAGCTGTATTAACAGCCAGATGTAGGAACTTTAAAGAAAGGCAATCTGCAGAATGATCACAGCAATGCTATTACCATCAGTGGTGTGTAAAGTGTCAACTGCAGCTGTGTTGAATTATTCATTATTTCATAAATACAGTGAGGTTTCCAAGGGTGAGGTTTTTAAGATCCATTTGAAAAGTGAAATGAAAGCCCCTGTAATTAAAAATCATTATTAAACTTCATTTATCTAACTTCATTTCAGCTTTTCCCTATGTGATTATTATTAAAGTTATTATATTTATTCATTTTTCTATTACTAATGAGAAAAAAAGTGGGTTTGAATTAAGCAAATAATCTTGCTCTCCCTAGACAATTGTTCTGTGTTCTCATGTTGACCCTTGGAAAGAGATTTACTGGGTGATGCTCTTTTTTTTTTCTGATAGGAGACACTGTGACCATCAGTGCAGGGTAAAAGGAAATAAATTAAAAGGAAAACTTGAGTTTTGATGTGTTTGCATCTTAGACCCTTAAAACTGCCTTTAGTTTTGGAATGACTGGAATCTGCCCTGAGCTCAGTGGGGCACAAAGTGCAGCAGACAGAGAGCAGTGCTTTCTTGTTTAAGAGAAAGCTGAAGACAGAGTGTGTGTCCAATTCCATACAAACAATGTTATCTTCAGTTCATCTCTAGGAACAGAACATGCCATTCAAGATAAAATAAGTTAAAAGGCCCTTTGAAACCTCTGCCATCTTTACGGTTATGCTACAGTTCTCTTAAGATCAAGGCTGCAGTATAAATACCTGCACTAGCTTGTGTGGCAGGACCAGAGGGACAGAGGCTTAAAATAGCCTGAACTGAACTCTGATGTGGTGAGGGTCACCCATTTACTACATCTCAGCTACTCATTTGCAACATGCAGGGGGGCATCCAGAACAGCAGCAAGGTTGCTATGAGAGCAGCATGCTGTCCCAAGGGCTCCCAGCTCCCCAGTCTCCTCTGGCTTCTTTCAGCTACCAGTCCAAGGGTGGCAGCAGCTGGAGGCAGCTGGATGGGGTGGACACACAGTGGGAATGGTCACAGGAGCAGATCTCACCTGCCACCACATCTGATCCCTCCCTCCTTCCTGAGCCCCTCATCACAGTCCACCTGCCCCTCCCCACTTAGCACACAGCGTTAGCACCAGCCAGCCCCAGGAGCCTGACAGAACCAGGGCTGGGGCCAGGGGCATTGTTACCACCAACAATATACCTGCATGACACCTGCCTCCGAAGGATTATTAATTATGGCTCTCTTGCCTTCAGTTTTCCTGCCTGCCTATTGGAATTACTAATCTTCTCCAGTTTCTCAAGGCTGCTGCAGGGCTGTATTTACTGATGTTTATGAGGTTCATTTTGAGGTGCTCTTAAGTCTCAAGAAGTTGTAATTTATATTGTTACCTCTATAAACAAATATATTGACACAGCTCATATAGCACTTGGCACAGAAATAAGGGCTAGTAATTCCATTTTGTCTTTCTGTTTAATCTTCCAGTAGTGCAGTATTGCCTGCAATTGAAAGCCAAACTGGTAAGATGCAAAGCATTATGTAGTCACCTAGAAAAGGGTATATTTTTCTGGAATAAGTTGTGCAGGAATCTTTTTTTTTTTTTCCTGGTGATTGTGTAGTGTAGCCTTATTATTGCACCTCTGGGCATCAGAGTATCTTAGAAATATAGAGAGTAAATTCCCTTGATTTGTGCACAGTGTGCCAGTCCCCTGCAGCAGCAGGAAATGTGCTTTATATTTCATTCCAGCTCTCCTTGGGGAAATGGAGCTGCAGGGCCCTGTTGAGACAGAAGAAAAGATAAATAATCTTGTAGAAGAATTTATTGGAAAACTCCCTGTCACGGTCAGAGGACCAGCTGAACCAGCAGTTTTTCCCCCAACCTAGAGGCAAGAAATCTCCTCAGGGCAGATCTCAGTGGGAGGGAAGAGCCCTCAGACTAACTCTCTGCCCAAACTCCAGATCCTTTGGGTGCTCCTGACTTACAGAGCTCTCTTCCACTTACCATGGGTTTTTTGAACCATATTCCTCCATTTTCACTGCTTTCCTTATAAAACATGGAGTTCACTGAGTAAATTAAATGCATTGATGAGCACTGAGGTAGTAAGAGGCAGCCTGTAAAAAAGGTTTTGGGGTGGAAGTCAGAGACAGTTCACATTCCTGCTTACTTCTGTGACTGTATGAACCCAGTGAAACATGTCTCCTTGCACGTGCGCTTGCTCATTTCTCGTTAATCTTTGCTCAGTAGTTACTGAAGAGTGAGATCATAACTGGAATGTCTTTAGAGCTATGTTGTCTCTCCACCCAGTTGGGTCCTTCAGCAGAGTGGCTTTATCCAAGATTTCATTTCCTCCCTGTCTTTTTGCATAAACAGAAAAAAAAGGTAGATGGAAGAACACGCTGGCAGAAATGCTTTGGCAGGAGGCTTTTATTTTCATCAGAGCCTCACGATGCGTGAGAGCCAGCGTCAAAGCTGAAACTTGTCTGCTGCCTGTCCCCACACGTGTTTTGTGGCTAGAGGACTGGTTTCTCAGCACCCAGCTCTGGACTGGGGGAGGAGAGGAGTTTCACAGCCCATTGTTATCACAGAGGATTTGAGTGCTGTGAACTGCAGCCAGCACAGAGATGCCCTGGCAGCAGAGGCTGCTTTTGTGGTGCCACCAAGAGGGCTTGTTCGCTAGGGGGGCAGCACTGAGCAACCTGGGCCAGCGTCTGGTTAACATAGTCCAGGAAGGTTGTGATGAACCGAGTGCGTATCTTCCTCCATCAACCACAGGAGAAACACGTTTGCTGTGCTCCCCCAGCACATTACAGTTGCTTTCTGTATCTGTCAGTGATCCTTCTTCTTGTATTACAATCATAAGTTCTCTGGAAGAACATCTCTTTATATGTAGGCCATTTAGGCTCAAGCATTGGAGCTCAATTATAAAAAACAGAGACATCTTATGATACCCCTTTGTCAAAGTTTGCATATAAATGCACACTTGATTTTGCAACTCCTAAAAAAGGTTCCTCTTAACATTTTAACAAAATAAAGTTATAGTTGTGAATTTATCATCAATGAAAATGGAAAGTATTATAAAAATAATACTGCATGTCCTGCCAAATTCATTAAACTTGCACGCAGGCATGTGGGGGAGACAGACAACATGAGACAGGATTTCCCATTTGCTTAGGTTTATTCTTTTATTCACACTTAAGTCAAACCTTTTACAACAGTGTTGGAGCACTAATGGAGAGACAATTAAAGGACTTGAGCCTTCTCCTTGCCTTCCTTCAGTAGCACTAGAAATCTTTCAGTCTCTGATAAATTCCCCAGTGAACTTGCAGAATTTCTGACTTCGCTCTAAAATATGCTCTAAAGCAATACCCTTTGCTTCTTTTCTTGCACATAATTATTCCTCTCCCCTTTTTATCCCTTCATTGCGCCGAACTTCTGGTGTTTTATGGCTTTTTGTTCTAGCTTTAACAGGCCTCCAAAGCATTTTGCTTGGTTGAGTGCTGGAATTATGCTGCTAATATAGAGACAAGTGACTGGATAGTAAAACTGCACCCAGGGCTTTGAGATAACATGGCAAATGCAATGGGCTGGGCTGCTACCACTGAGAAATGGAGTTTTGCCAAGGAGTTAATATTGTTAAGTGTCTGCAGCCAGATACATTGGTACATACCCTACCTTTTCCCTGTATCTGCATCCATTACTTATACTTAGTGTGCAAAAGTGGAATTGTATGTGTCTGTGCTAAATTTCATAGTACATAAAAGATCTTCCTGCTACTCCTCTTATGACAGCGAATCAGTGTCACAAAGGAATGCTGGTGAAAAGTTATTTGCATAAATCTTTGAAATCTTTATCCACTGACAAAAGCTCTTTGTATCACACTATTTCATTTGGTCCATTGTTTTTCCATTATCATTTGCTTGGAGAAAGCAAACTAAATTGAATAAAAATGTCTTCTTTTTTTTTTTCCTGTTTAGCTGGCATGCTCACAGTGAAATACAAATCTAACTGTTTCTCTCTCTCTCTGTTTTCCATTTCTCATTTGACCTGGATTTGTCTTTTGGTGGCTTTGATATCCCTGTGTGATCCTGTCATCTTCATTACTTTAAAGGTAAGATCATTATTTCCTCAGTCACTATTATACATGCATCAGAGGTACAGAAATACAACTTGAAAGCCATCTGTGGAAGAGGCTAGCAGGGAAACAAGATAATTAGTGGCCATTTGGAGTGCAAGAAGTCCAGTTAAGAAGTACATGTAATGTTTTGGCTTCACGAACCATTGGCTGCAAGTCGGGATGCTCTCGGGAGAGGAGGCTGGGGTTTGCCTGGGCAGTCCCTGACAACAAGCTGTCCGCAGTGCAGCTGTGCCACGCGGAGCTTTGTCTCCCTCCTGCTGCTTCCCAGCTCTGCCAGCGCTTCCCTGAATGCAGCCCGGAGGCAAGCGAAAGGTTAGAGGGGGCAATGGAGCAGCCTTGGAGCAGCAAATCTGCCCAGGACTGCAAAAAGCAAGACAAAGTCACTTCATGTTTCCTTTCACACAAGAGTTCCCGAGACTTGCAGCTCTTGAGTCCAGACTCAGTCATTTAAAGATACACATATATCGACTTGTTTAAATTACAATAGAGAGACGGGATGCCAATGAGGATCAGAATATACAGTGATAGGTTTACAAAGACAGGCAGGGACATTGTCTCTTCCCTGAAAGCTTGCAGTGTTGCCTTTCTATTGCTGTGTTACAAGTATGTCTTTGGTTTACACTACATTTTTCTGCCGCTCTGGGGAGTCTGCCAAGTCTGAGGTAAAGTATCTCCAAACCACTCCTTCCCAGAGCTTGCTGCCTTTTAATGCCTTTTCAGTACCTTCTGTTCCTCAGGAACCCAGGCCATAAGGGAAGAGAACCTTCTGCAGGAGCAATTTGTAAACGTGCAGATGTTGGCAGGCAGGGCCGTGTATTTTCTGACAATTTTGGAGCATAGAATTTTGATGGAGACAAGCAACAGAAACTAAACTGGGAAGTTTTACTTTAATGAGCACTTTTATATGCAACCAGTAAGTGGCAAATAGTGAAGTCCTGACACTTCCCAGATTGCACAGAGACAGTCCTGGTGTCTGACAGATCTGGAAGATACTATTATTTTTCCAGACTTCAAACTTTTCCCCCCTTTCAGAGGTCAGAAATACATGCTGTAGTGTCTGGGTCATCTCCGCAGCCCTGCAGAGGCCTGGCTGAGTTCCAGAGAGTGGCTGTTGGAGAGGGTTGCACCCAGTAGCCTTGTGCCTCTCTCAACAATGGTAGGTTTCCTCCATTGACATAGTGACAGTGGAGTCACAGAAGACTCAATGAATTTAATTAGTAGGAATGGAAAAAAATGTGTGTAGCCATTATGTAAAACATGTAAATTTAACCCTTGAAATGGAACTGTCAATAACAGCTGTGGCTGGATGCCAGCGCCAGAGGCAAAATCACAGAAACTGAGAGTGTGTCACAAGAAATTAAATCAACTACATTAGGGTTCCTGGGTTTTGTTGAGGAGGTGGTTGTTCATGCCCATTATAGACTAAAAACTTGTTAGAAATACTGGTTTTTTCTCCATTAAAACGGGCTTTGAAGCAGGATAGGTATCTGTAAGAAATTTAATAGATAGAAAACCAGAAAAACATAGAGTAGGAGGAATCATATACTGGGTCTCTCCCGGAGTGTGTGCACAGACTGAAAGGCTGTAATAAACTTTACACAGTGTGTGGCCACCATAGTAATACTCAAATCTCTGAGTGCCAAAAAATGGCTGTGAGGACAGTTTCTGCAAATGTTAATTCACAGACCCTCAGGCAAGTTACATGAGGCTGGATTATTGCTGTGGGATGCCCTGGGGTCTCATTCTGCCTCATCGTAGAGGACATGGAACAAAGAGTTTCATGGTGAGCTTTAGACTGTTGTTTTCAATAACAAGGGAAGGGACTTAACCCTCCGGCTGTTGCTGACACTTCTGGATCCCATCCAGGAGCAGGTGTATAAAGTTGAAGCTCGGAGGATGGTGCACAAAAAAGAATTTTTAAGGGTCTTTTTGAACCACTGTCACTGTTGAGGACCAAAAGAAAAGTCTCTTAATGACTCCGACTATGACACCAATCATGTGGTAAGTGAACCTCAAAGGCTCTAATTTTTCCACCCTATTCCAATGGTTGACATAGCACTGTACTTTAATCTGCATAAGACTGGAACAGGACTTGGGGCCAAAAGGCATGTCCTGGAGTCTCTCCCTCTGAGGGGCCCAGGAGTCCAGGGGGGGTGGCCTGTGTCTGGTCTGGCTTCTCTTTCCAGTTCTGCAGACCTGTGTCTGACAGCAAGGCAGGCACTAACCGGGGCTGGCAGGGCTGGGAGCAGCTGTCAAGGAGCTCAAGCGCTGAGCTGGCATTTTAGAAAGGAAGAGCAGTCTGGGAAACACGGCCGCCACCAAAGGGAAATAGGGTCTATTGCCAGGAATTATTTTTTTCATCCTCAGTTTATTTGCTCATTTACTCCACATTTCTTATTTTTTATTATTTATTTAAGAACTGCTGCTCTTAAACTTTCTCATCCCCTCAAGGGGTTATTCGATGTGTAATGTAGCTCTGCTTGGAGGTTCTCGCATTTCTCTCCACAAACATGCTGGCAGCATGCTGCTTCCAGAAAGGGCTCTGTGCTCCCAGAGCTGAAGACAATGGTCTTTCCTGACTCCAGTTCCAAATGTCACCATTCAGGGATCTCCTGTGTGTACTCCAGAAAAATCTATCTAAATTCTTCTCAGAAAGAGGCAGTAAGTGTAGACCTGAAGCCTGGCAGGCCTGTCAGGAAAGCCCACCTCACTGAGCAGTGAAGCACACTTTGCAGAGCAGATGTAATGGGCTGAAACAAAAGTGCTGAAAGCATTGGAAGGGTAGTTGGTTTCATTCAGACAAACTTCAGCCTGAATTGTCCGTGTCTGCCTGGCCATTGATACCTGCAGCTCTTCCTACCTGCCCATTTGACCTGGCAGCTCAAGGTGAGCAGGTTCTTAGCCAGGAATGACACAATTAAGATTTTTTGGTGCTGTGATGCTGCTTTATTTCCCCAGTTTTGCAGTGTGAAAGCCTGAGGCGGTTTTTAGACAAGGATGTTTAACTAGATCAGAGTCCAAGATTATTCCAGTGTCGGGTCACCATGTCAAGTGCTGCTGTTTGCAACAGTAGTTTGAAGGATTTAACTTCTTAATATCTTCAGTGTCCTAGGGAATGAGTCGGACTTGCAGTGGAGAAATGCTTCCTTACACAGAATGGTGTGTAATCTTATGTCTGTGATTTACACCACGCCTCAGAAGAAGTAGGGAAGGCCATCCAGGAAAGTTTAACTAAGGACTATAGAGAAACAGTTGTGAAAAGATTCTTACCACATTTTTAACACCTAGAAAAAGTTCTGCTTCTCTTCCCAAGTGCTCCCACCACAGTGCTCCACCATAGTTGCAGGGGCTGCATATGCTCTTCCTCCATTTTCCATCCTCTGCTGCATATTCTGGAACGTGTCTCACCCACTTGCTTCCTGCTGGGTCTCCTCTGCCCAGGAATTTTTCTGACTCTCTTTGTCTTGGTTTGTCACTGCTGCCAACAGCCAGCCATGGCAGAGCAGTGAAATGCACGGCCCCTTCCTCTGTTAACCCTAGTGCAGATGGGATCTGTGGGAGTTAGGTGGCGTGGGGCAGCTAGCCCCTCTATCTACAAACCAAGCAAGGCTTTTCCATAGCAGCTGGTTTGCTCTGGAGTGCAAGGATTTAAGGATTTAATGTGGCTGGGTGTCATTCTGAGGCTAAAGTGCCTGCCTCACCCAAAGTGACACATTTGAAAGTCAATCTCAAACTATGTGAAAAGTACCAGAACTGACAGCAGTGGAGATCAGGGACAAGCAAAATCATTTCATCAGCATTTTAGCTGACTCAAACACTGTATGTCTGAGAGTTGTCATCTTCTTGAATATTACTGGCCTTATGTTTTATGTAGGAAATAAAAAATAGCCAAAGAGGAAAACATGTTTGGGAAAAAGAGGTGAAAACCTTCCAGGCAGTTGAACAGTGAGAGCAAGAGCGCACAGAGGGAGAGGGAAGGGGACTTGTGCTGTGTCACAGCACTGTCAAAGCAGTCCAAACATTGGAGGAGCTTCCAGCACCCTCCTCATTTCTATCACAGATATTAGAAAAAGACATTTGTTTGTGGAATCAAAGTCCTCCTTAACAGTGGACCCTATCTTCATGGGAGCATTGCTCGGAGGACAACTACATACTGACCTCTCCTCCTCCAGCCAAACAAATTAAAATCATCAAAGCTGATTGTTGCCAAACCCTGAAAGGCCTGTGGGCTTCTGAACTTTCTGGCCTCGAGCAGCACCAGCAGCTGTGCCACAGATTTCCTTAGAAAGTACCACTGCCATGTCTCCCCACTGACTCCCAACGTGGTGAGTTGGGTACATCTAGCCCTCCATCACTTTTGGTGAAACTGCTGCTTGTGACAGTCATCCTGGATATTTGTCCTCTGGACTGAAGCAGTGAATAACTTAAACACAGACTACTAAACATTACCTGCTTCCCATTACTGTTTTTCCAGTCTGGTTAGAAGCGTATGTCATAGAAGTAAAGTCACTGCCTCTCATTTGCCATCCTGCGAGACACTTCGTACCCCAGGATTACTTGATTTCAGAATTTTGACTCAGTTTTCCAGACCTTCTTATAAAGACAGCTCTTGCTCTAACAGGAGCTGCCACTGCTAGTCAGCAAAATCTTGTATTCATCTAGCTACTGACACTCATTAGTGGCTGCCAGATTATAATGAGGTTTTCTTCATTACCCTTCTCCATCTGATCTGAACTCCTGATCCAGAATCCAAATCCTGTAACATCTCATTTTCAGTCCTGAGCAATTTCAGGTCCTTGTTTCTCAGTGTAACAGTGAAATTTGTCCAGAATGCCCCTGTCAGTATTTTCATCTTTATGGTTACTTCATTTATATTCTTTTTGAGAAAGTCAGTCTGTTCACTGAGATGGGATCAGTTGATGAACACAAACACAGCAGCAGCATGAGGAACATCATAACAACATCTGAAGTGGGCCAGAGGATTTTAGTTGGCACCACTGCTGGGATCCTCACGTGTGAGCAGCGTTGAGTGTAGCATTCCCCCTCCTTCAGTTCTGGTGCCCACAGTTGGAGAAGGGGGAAAATAAATAGAGGAGGGTTCACTGAAAAACTACATGAAAGAAAAAGAGTGGAAAGCAGACCTCGAGAGGAAACCTGCAGGGCACAGACTGCTGGGTTCAAGCTTAAGTTTATAGGGCCATTGATTTGCAGACTGTAAGGGGAACAGCAAGCTGGTGGTAGACTAACAGACAAAAGAAAGATGAAAGGAGACAAATGAAGACTAAAGATTGTAGAGAATCAACTGGGTTGTACTGGGTTGAGCATTGCTGATAATTGTTAAATGTCAATTAGATTATTTCAAGAAACATGCTGAATTAGAGGAAAAATTAAGTCACAGAAGCCAAATGGCTCCTGTGATTCAGAAGTCAAAATTTCAAAGTTGTTTGTGGTTTTACTTCCTATGAATGACAGTGAGATGAAGAAGTTCCTGATTTCACTGAAATGTGTTCAGGAAATGAAAATCTGTGTGTATCCCATCACTTGATACTGTGGCATTGACTTGGAGAGATATCTCTCCTTGTTTTCCATGGCAGAAGGACCTTCCCCTTCAATTTGGGAGGCTTTTTTCCTGACACATACACAGTATGAAAATATAAAAATGAAGCTTTACATTACAGCCATGTCCAAGCTGCTGGACAGCTTATTTGACAGGCAAGACAATATCAGAGTTTGGAGGTACATTTACTGATTTAATGTCAGTGTGCTCTCAAAAGAAAAAGCTAGGTGACGTATAATCATTAGTATTGAAAAATAAGTAGACTAGTTCACGTAGGAAAATGGTCTAAATCTTGGTAGCTCCTCATCTCCTTGACAAAAATAGGGATGGTGCAGCTGATCATTTCAGCAGGGCAGATCTCAACAAGGAAAGTGGGAAGATGAAAGGTCAAGCCAAAAGCAGGTGGCCTCACAGCACTGCCCAGCCAGGTTGGGCTGCTCTGCAACCCCAGAGGCACGTGAACTGTAGCACAGGTTTGAGTTGTGGTGATTCACCACAACCGCTGGTGTTCCCTGTTGCAACCAGGAAAAAGTGCTCTTGGAATCCCAACATGAAGGTGAACAAGGGCACAATCAAGAAAGGGAAGAAGCAAAAACTAGAGATTACTCAGTGGCAGCATTTTCAAAAGCACACAGGTAATTTTTTTCCATGCATAGCATTTAGGATCATCCTTCTCATAAATTATTTTAAAGTGTTGCCATCCTTCTGTACAAAAAATTGGCTTTTGTTCAATGTGGGTGCTCTCAGGAAGCCTGCTGTAACATCAGCCTCCTTCAGCTGAAAAATCTGGCATAAAGAAGAAGGCCTACACTGTTTTGAAATGCAAGGAGGCTTCCAGTTTATCAATATAAAAGCTGGTAGTTACTGCTGCACTATTTGAGCCAAAGAATCCTCAGTGGAGTATTATACCAGTAATGTCAGGCTCTACCTAATGTACACCATAGCAAGGGTTAAATGAACTGGAAAGCTCATAGAAAAAAGCTCATACAGTGCATTTTTTGTTTATACTGAAATGTTCCCATATGTTTTAGTTAATGCAGAACATAATTTGGCCTGCCTTCAATGGAGACATCCTTCTTACATGATTCATCCATAAATCTGGTGTGGAGGAGAGTCCACTTCACCAGAAATAACTTCCTTTCCATTTTAGCCAAAAGCCCACAGTTCAAAATCTCCTTCCTTCTCTCTTCCCCTTAGTGTGCTCATTGTCCTCTCCAAAACGTTCTGGTGGAGCAGTTTCAAACTTGAGGAAAAACAGTTCTGCCCTAAAATAGCTTCCAGTTAGTGTATTGCCTGGTTCAGTTTGCTGAGCAGCTCACATTGCACATGGATGTTCCTAAATTAGAAAATCGTACATATAAAAGTTTTCTTGTGTATTTACTTGTGTGCATGTTGCTTCAAAATCAGGATTTCTGGTTTTTATTTTAGTACCTCAAAGTAACAGGAATTAATTGTGCTTGACATTAATTACATCCTTCTGCTGCTTTATTATTATTAGAATAAACAAGCTACTGATTTGAGGAAAAGTCCACAAGGTGTTTGAGGTCTTTACTTCCTTTTCCTTTGATAAACTTTGAGTAATTTAGCTTGCCTAAATTGCTGCTGGAAACCTGCTGCTGGGAGCACTCTTACCTGAGAAAGAATAAAATTAGTGAGCTGCAAGGAAAATTTCAGCAATGAGATGAGAAGCAGGGAAAATTTGGCTTTGTTTGCTTTTTCTGCGTCAATGTGCACAAAAAGCAGAAGGAATATTGATTGTCTGAAAGCAAGAGAGTGAGCTGTGCATGAAATGGTGTTTGGTGGTATGATCAGTCAGTTAGGCATTATGAAGTGTTCCAGCACCAGGTGGGTGATATGGCACATACACCTTCAATTGTCTTTCCAGACAGAGACAGAGGTCCTGTGGTCTTTGATCTGCATTGGTACTAGGTCAGGGACTCACAGCAGTGTAACTGATCACTGAATTATTAACTCAGCAGAGGGGAATGCTCTTGCATCTTGGAGTTTAATAAGTGGCTCCCCAGTGCTAATCTAAGGGAATCAGGGTGGGTTTCTCTCCACGCTGTCCCTGAACCCCTGGTGCTTTATTGGCCCACAGGAGCCCCTGACAGCCTGTACATTTAAGCCAGCTTTTGTAGTATTGCCATTTACTAGGCACAAGGCACAGTCAGGGTCAGTGGCATTCAGCAGCTACCTCTGGCCCTTTCTTGACCTGTACTACACATTTCTTGGTTGTAGCAGTGGATGTGCTGTAGTGCTTGGAGGCAGAGCAGGTTGGGGATCGGCTGTATTTCACAGTGTACAGTTGCTTTATACCAAATGACAGTCCCATGAACAGTTGTGTTCCCTGGTTTTTTGAACCAGTGGGTTGTCAGTGTGTAAAGACTGGTGCCACTTGTGAGAAAAAAAATCACTGTTTTATTTGGAGAGAGCTTCAATTACTTTGCTAATGTAGTCCAGCCTCAGAAACTGCTGCCGTGGAAGAGACCCTCAGAGTTCTTCCTTGTGCATGCACACTTGTACTCATGCACACAGGTAAATAGATCTTTTAGTGAAAAGTTGAACTGATCATATGGGAAGAGTTCAGTAACTTTAGTTGACATTTAGAAACAACGTAGCCTATTTAGTCCAGTGGTTTTGGAAAGCCTCCTTTCCTCATCTACTACCTCCCTTTCTGGACCCCTGTTCTTAGTCCCATATATTATTTGTAGTTAGCATTTACTTACATTTAGAAATACCTGTAAATGAGATTAGTAGTCGTGTGTGGGTCCACTGAGATTGCAGGAAGATCTTACGTTGGCCCAACATTTGGAACCTGGTATATGATCATCAAGCCACACTGTCTTAAGCATAATTTCTTACAATGCAGATTCTGTAAGCCAAAATATTTCCCTTATTTCATATGTGCAAACTCTCTAAGTTCATTGTTTGGATCTTTGCACCACCATGTGGCTAACCAAGTGCTACTTGGGATAGAACTTGGTTATCAAGCTTAATTCAAAATAGTTCTATTTATGAGACAAAAGACATAGTTGAGTTCAACTGACATGCTTGTAATTATAGTGACTGTACAGCAAATGGTTGTAAAAATGTACTAAAAATACCCCAAATCAGCAGACATGACACTGAAGACATGTGGAGAGACAATCTGTCTGTTACTAAATTGATGTATTTCATAGCCCTGTTTTAGGAGAGAACTGAAAGGCAGGACAGATCACAGCTCCTCTGCTGCTGGGGTGCTCCTGCTTGGGTATCTTTGCATTTTGTCTCTGGCTGTTTACTGTTCCTTTTCGGTTTAATTAGCAGAATTCCCTCTTGCTTAACTTAAATCTTTCCTTGTCACTTTGTAGTTTGGTCCACTTCACCCATGTGCTTACAACCCCTTTGGATCATCTAAAATTTATATCGTAGGAAAGAAATTGCCAGCTAAGAGAGAGAGAAGTGTAACTGTGCAGGAGGCAGAACGATAAATTAAATTCTAGGAAGAAGGAGTGAGAGGGTATTAGTTGTTAACTGTTTCTAGAAATCCTAAAATAGACCAGAACTGGGCCATGATGAATAGACATCACGACTGCTTGCTGATGAACAGAGGCAGCACTGCTGTGACAGGAGAAGGTTTGGCAGAGGACACCACCTGCAGCTTTCACGTAGTTACTAGAGCAGATGACTGGGAGCTGGAAGGATCCTAAGCTTCACTGCCAGAGTTCTTAGAGTTAAGCAGAATGGGGTCAGCTTAATGTGGTGGAATTTTTCAGCTGGTCCAGTGATTTTTCCAGGGGCCCGAGTAAATTTTTCTGAATGCATGAACCTGGCAATTCATAAATCTTTTGGCTTTTATAACCATCAGCTACAAACAGTATAAAAGATGTTTTGCATGTACATGGGGAGAGGAGGGAATTTAGGATCAGAAGATGCCACATGAATGGACTGAGAAATGGTGTTTTCATGGCAGAGCACTGACTGAACTAAGAGGCTTCAACTTTCTGCTAAGGCTTTTCTTTACCTTTTAGCTTCTTAGTGAATTGAGAAGGGAGAAGTGTTCAGTTTTCTTGGCTGCTTTTGAACAGTTGGGAGTCTCCAGTGCTTCTAATGAAGGCATTGAAATCCACACAGTCCCAAGTGACAAACTGGGTACAGAAGGCTGACATTGTGATAATGGCAAGTAAGACTATTCTGGGGAGAAAACAGTATTTGGCTCCCTAAACAAGGCTTGACAATCACTTTTTTCACAACTTGTCCTTAGAAAGGATGTGGCTCAGTGTTTCTGTCTAAGGTCTGGGATATGTGTGTTCTGTGGCTACCCCTTATACCCTCATCCCTCTGCCATGGTACCTGCCTGGAGCAGCCCTCCAGCAGATCAGACCACAGCATGGGGTGGCTGGGGAACCCCTGACAGTCAGGACAAATTGATTATCACACCTGGATTAGAGTTCCCGAATCTGATGGTGTAGACTTAGCCTGAGAGAACTGGTGGGGGCACAGAAGGCAAAGCAGCTGCAGCTGATATTTTTCAGCACCTCTTCCTTAGAACATGAATTGGGAAGGGGCCACGCATCCTCACTAAGACATGTCTACCCTTTTTGCAGGAAGGTGATAACACCATTGGGGTCCTAGTTGTCCCTTTCTGAGAAAGGCCCAGCATTGAAACAACATGGAGATAAAAGTCCCTGCTTTAACTAGATATTATTCTTCTAAATTAGAGTTTGGCACTAATGGCAGGATCATGTGTGACTGTTGTAATAGTGTAATGGTTTCTGTCTGCCTCTCTTCCACAGTTTTTACTGGTTTTCTCTTCTGCTGTGCTCTTCTCACTGCTGCTGCTCCAGCATGGGTCACCAGCAGGCTGCAGTCCCTCAGGAGAGTCCCTGCCCTGGCATGGATCCTCCATGGGTCACAGTCTCTCAGGGATACTTGTCCTTCCAAGAGTGTGTCTCCAGCCCTGTGTCCTTGGCATGTCCCTCGCCATGTCTCCTTAAGCTTCTCCCCACACATTTCCTCTCATGTCCTCCCCTAGCAGCTGTCACAGAGCTCAAGCACAGCGTTTGCTTTGTCTTCAAGGAAGGCATTTGGCAGGCAGGCAGCTGAAGTATGATCCAAAATCCCTAGAAGTCAGTGCAAATCTTTCCTTTGAGCTCAGTGAGCTTTGGATCATGCCATTATGGAATGAAAATTTGGCAGAAGTGTGTATGGAGTAGTTGTGAGTTAAGAGTCAGGCAAAAATATTTTAGCAAACCAACAGTGACTGGAACATTTTAAGAGGAGTGCAACAGTCCAAGCACAGGAAGGCAGACAGAGGTCAGCACTGGTGCCCAGAAAAACGTTTCTGAAAACAGCAATTCTCCGTCAGAGTACAAGCATGTTCAGTGTATTGAAAGTGACAATTGGCCTCTAAGGTGTTCAGCTTCCAGCCTTCATCAAGGCCAGGTTTGTTTGTCATTGATCCATATTAATGGTAATAATTTGAGAACTTCCCATTTCTCATTTTGGAGTTCATGTGGTTTTTAAAGTAAGACCTGTGAAAGCCCTACCCACATAAAGTAGGATTATAGTAGGTATGGGTCTAAAAGTAAACATTTTTGGATGATTAAATATGCACCTAACCTCACCCCAAATATTCACCATAAAGATAATTAATTCTATAATTTATAGCCAGAACATTCTCTCCTTGCACAAACTGGTTTTAAAAGAGAAAACATCTAATATTTTTTATTTTGTCTCTACAAAAGGGAAGCCCTTTGTTTCACAACCAGACTGATATGATGGTGAACTCAAGGCTCATCTGTTTAACACTCTAAGCAATTTTGCAAATTTAATCTAACAAATTTAGTAAAGTTTAAAGTTAACAAATTTAATCACAACTCACCTCAAGCTCCTCTTTTCTTCTCTTCTTTCCTTAACCTCTCTGTCCTGTCATCTGGGTCATTCTGAGTTTTTCTCCCACAATATTTGCTAACCCTTAAGGTCTAGACAGATGAGAATCTGTGTTTAAAGGATAGTGCTGTATTCAGTGGAGATGAATACAATTGCAGGTGGAGCTATGTGTTGTCAAGGATAACCAGTAACTTTCTGATGGAGGGAGAGGGTAGTAAGAGCTATTGAAGGTTCTTTGGGTTAAAAAATCAGAGTGTGATTCATTAATCTGCCATCCTCCATCTTTAGTACCCAATCTCAAGACTCATAGCAGCCTTTACAGGCTCCTAGATGATGAGAATGAGAGGAGGCCCATCTCTCTTTGTAAGGGACTTTTCACCCCCAACTTCTTCAAGTGCCATCAGAAGCCTCATCCATAGTTTTTTTCATGGTATTAATGGGTATTTTGTTCTTAGATGCAAATAATCCCCCTTGTTTCTGAG
This sequence comes from Hemiprocne comata, assembly GCA_020745705.1. Taxonomy (NCBI): domain Eukaryota; kingdom Metazoa; phylum Chordata; class Aves; order Apodiformes; family Apodidae; genus Hemiprocne; species Hemiprocne comata. The sequence continues at coordinate 3,588,943 of CM036594.1, read as the reverse complement.
ACTGAGTATGCTAGAAGAGAAAAACCCTCTCAGAAGTTGATGTAAATTTCTCACAAAATATAATGCCATTGTTTTCCAAGGATGGCATGAAATATGCTTGGGTTGTGCTAGATAAGTAACTTCAGCTCAGGTTGAATTCCAGGTCCCATTCAGGAAAGCCATCTCATATTGTAATAGACTTAAGCATGTACTTTTTTGACCTGTGCAGCAGTATGAAGGGTTGTCTCACAAATATGGCAATAAGGGGAATCTTCCTTTGTGTTTGAAGCACTGTATAATATATATGAGATATATAACATATATAACAAGAAAAACATAGCTACTATTCATCAGATTGAGGAACTGCATTTAATTCTGATTATGAGATGGAACATATACATACCCAGAGTCACGTAGCTGGAGTTGAGTTACTTGCAAAAAGTTTTAGAATTGAAAGCTAGTGTTGAGTGTTTTCTGACCAGTGCAATTTCCCATCCTCTTCCCTATTTTTTCCTCTATTTTATTCTTGCTTTTGGTTACAGTTACAATTTTTATGACTAATCCTGTCACTCTGTCCTTGTTCACTGGAGCGGTGGCTGATGAGTCATGGAAGAGCGGCTTTCTCCAGCCTCTGCAGCTCTCACTTCCATACCCTCAGCAGTGAGGTACTGCCAGACTAGTGCTCAAACAGGGAACATTTCTAGCATGATTTTGATACTTGGGTTTCAAGTTTCTGTCAATGGAAGTCAGCTGCCTCGTATGGCTTTTAAAGCAAAATAAAACAGATCTCTCCAGTCCTTCAGTGATTAAGGAGAAAAAAAAAGCTGAGCGAGACAACTGGTGTAGCTACACCTCCACTGACTTCATCTGAATGAACAAGCATGGTTTGGTTAGGAGACACAGACAGCAGGAGACTCTTCCTGCTCCTGTGCACATCATTGAGGCTTCCTTGGCAATGTGGGAAGAGACCAAGCACGTTGGTTACACTTGCAGACAGTAAGGAAATAGTGTTTGTGTGGCTCCAAGAGCTGAAGGGTACATCTGCTCATTTCAAGCTGAATTACAGCTCTTTGGGAATGGTGCAACTTCCCACAGGCATGGAGACAGAGCAGACATTTCCATAATGCAGAGCTCTCTGCCATGGGTCATAACTAACTCTCAAGAGTAAAATCTTAAAATTGGTCCTGAAAACATCTGCCTGACAGTTCAGACACACGTGTAGCTGTCTGCCTAAAAGGTCAGCTCAGTCCTTTGATGTTTCTTGAGTTTGATTATGGGAGACTGCATGAAGGACAGGAAAGACTCCAACTTTCAGAATTATTTAAAAGTGCCCATGAAAAGGAAGGACTTTTATCCAGAGGAGGTGAGCTGTGCCTTGCAGGATGGAGGAGACCAAAACCAGGCACAGCATACAGAGAGAGGGAAGGACTTGAAGGACAGATAAATGTTGGATCAAAAAATAAACAGAAATTCTTAGTGCTGGTTATTAAGTCTCCTCCTGTCCAGTTACAGGGAAATAGGTCCCATAGCAATAACAGAAAGGAAGTTAAGTCAGTGCCTCTGCTGTTAATTTAGTGCCCTCCTGGGACAGATGGAGAATATTGTTCTGCAGCTGCCCTGCTAACAGGCTTCATCTCATGGAAAGATTCTGGCTCTTCCCAGCACTTCCCAGAGTTCCCTGAAGCCTGGTCCTGCAGCTCGAGGCCCTGGAGCATCCCTTGCACAGAGAGACCAGCTCTGTCAGGAGGCCAAGGGTAGACTGGAGACCCTGCTTTGGAGGACAGGAATCAGAAGTGTCTGCTCAGCCCCAGCTGGTACCTGCTACCAAACAGCTGTCAAACAGTGGTGGAAAAACCATTCAGTGTCTGTTTTCCAGAGAGCTGTCCTGGTGAGCCACAGCGCACAAGGTCTAAAATATCTTGGTTAAAACATGTGTTGCAAGAAATGAGCAAAACCTAAAGTAAACAGTTTACACAGAGGTGAGCATCTGCTGATTGTTGATATACGCAGGCAAAATGAGTCTCTGTTTGAAAATGGCCTCATTTTGCCCTTGCCTGCCTTTTTTTTTATGTAGTGGAATAACTGACTCTTCGGCAAGACAATAAGGCTCCATGACTTACGTTTCCACAGTGCCTTTTCTCTCCCAAACAATGTTTGCTGTCCCAAGAGCCTAATTATCACCTAAGAGATGTTAAGAACCAGATCATTGAAACTTCCAAAAGGTTTTGATCAAATACAATTAAGATGTAGTTTGTATTTTGCTGCCCTGTATTCCAGGAGCAGTTGGTCTCCTGAGGTAGTAAAGTGTGGACTAAGTTAATACATTTAAATATGCTTCTGTTAGATCTTTTAATGGTGAATGTGATTGCATCTGGTAGTCTTTTTCATTTTTAAATATAGATCAAGTGATTGGATTTTTCTTTTTCAAATCTATTGCTACTGTTCCCTCCCTTCAGGGAATTCTCCAGCAGGAAGACCTTGTCTTCCCAGAGTGAACACTGGGAATCTCCACTGTACTGATTCTTTCAGCATTAAATGTCTGTATTATCCCCTTTCTGTCCCTCTCTACGGCTGCTTCTGCCTTTGTTGTGTCTGGCATAAGGAGAATGCACATGTAGTAACAGGTACACCAAGCCCAGGCGTGGACTGTGAGGAATTTACCTTTGGTTTTCTCTGTCTCTGATACATGCCTTTCATGCCAGCTCTGGCACTTGTCTCTAGGCTGACTGGAATAACAGGATGCACAAGCAGCATCGGCCCATCTTCTCAGAAAAGCCAACAATCTGAACCCCACAGGTGACTGAGAGATGCAGCTTTTCTGTGTTTCAGCTAATTGATGATAAAAAATGTCACCAGGCTAACTGACGCAAACAAAGGAAGCAGTGCTGGCAGTTCCTGTGATGCTAAACACTTCCCAGATCTTTTGGTTTGTACACACCCTCCCTTGGGGATGAAAAAATTAAAAACGCCTAGCTGAGATCTCAAAGAATATTCAAAGAAACTGATTGCAGTGACTCTGCTATACTCCAGCTCCCATTGGCAAAACACTTAAAGAAAAGATAAATTCTTATTTGAAGAGATAGTCAAGGGATTGAATGACTCAGGGCCGTGGGATATGGAGCCTCATATAGCAAGATCACCAGCTCTCATCCATCCCAGGTTGGTAGTGACTGAAAGCTTCTCCAAGCTCAGCAGTTTGCCAGTCTCTCTGAAAGAACTACTGGCCCTAGCCCAGCAGATCCCAGTGGGCAGAGACTTATCACAGCATGCTCTAGGGATGTAGTTTGCCACATTCTTATTTTAAAATTTACCAAACACAAGAAACTTTTTCTCTGTGATAACTGTTTTGTCAGAGAGACTAAGCACATGTCTGCATTCAAAATGTGATTATTTCAGTAAAGCTGTGCTGATAAACCCCTTTTGGAAGAGAACTCACACTGGCATGCATTCCTCTGCTTCTGTAACTTAACCCATTTCCCTGGACAGTATAAGCTGTACCCACAACTGTATTTATAGCTACCCACAACTTTTTGCTGGCATTGCTGTTTGGCTGAAGTTGTTATTTTATTATTTACTTCTCACAGTAGAGCTATGCCAGCAAAGCTTTTCTATGTAACCTAAGCTTATAAGGGAGAAAAAATCCCGTGCAAACATTTTGAAGATGAAGTTTCATAGTCAAGCCTGAGGCAAAGACTTAAGCAAAAGGCTCAATAGATACAGAATTGTAATCTCTCATTGCAAGATGCAGTGCTCTGTGGTTAGGGATGCAATAGCACCTGCAGGCCAGGGGCGTTTCATATGCAATCACAGAATCATGAAATGGTTTGGGTTGGAAGGGACCTTAAAGATCATCTAGATCCAACCCCCCTGCATGGACAGGGACACCTCCCACTAGACCAGGTTGCTCAGAGCCCCAGCCAACCTGCCCTTCAACACTTCCAGGGATGGGGCTTCCACAGCTTCCCTGGGCAACCTGGGCCAGTGTCTCACCACCCTCACACTCAAGAATTTCCTCCTCATGTCTCACCTCAATCTCCCCTCTGCCAGTTTTAATCCATTCCCCCTTGTCCTCTTACTACAAGCCCATGTCAAAAGTCCCTCCACAGCTTTCCTGGAGCCCCTTCAGGTACTAGAAGGTGCTCTAAGGTCTCCCCAGAGCTTTCTCTTCTCCAATGTTTGTGTAAGCAGTGAATATATGCTATTAAATTGGAAATGTAAATACCAGTGACAAGTACTTAAGTCCCTCTGGAAGGAAAGTTGTGTGTGCAGAGAATTGTCTTGGGAGGCTGTGCTGGTGCCAACCCCTGTGTCTGGCCGTGCCATCCCATCAGGTGACACGGTGCCATTGCTGCCTCCAGCCCAATCAGAAGAAATAGCACTCATGGCCTTAATATGTAAAACAACAAATCCCTTGAAAAGGGAAGAAAAATATTGTCCTAAGGAGAGCTTCCCCTTTCTGCTTCCCAGGCTTCAGGTGCCATTCCGCAGCGGGCAGGTGCCATCTAGTGGGAGCTGGGCGGGATCAGCCCCGCAGCCGGGATGGGCCTCGGAAGAGATGGATTTTCCCTTAGCGCTGGAATGTTGGGGGTATTCCCTGATGACAGCAGAAGCAGGAGGAATAGTCCAACTGTGCACTTTCTTTGGAGGGATGCAAAGGGTTTCTCTGAGTTGAAAGCAGTGCTTTGGTGAATTGCAACATACGCTTTCAAGCACATAAACCACAGCTGCTTTTCAGAATCACATGCAGCACATTGCTGCTTTTCTGGTAGTCGTGAGTGCTCCTGGTAGCCACAGGGGGAGGGATCTCATTTACCACCCTCAAAAGCAGAAGAACCCATGGTTTGTTAGGGCACGATATGCCTTCTTGAAGATGATCAGAGGGCTGGAGCACCTCTCCTACAAAGACAGGCTGAGAAAGTTAGGGTTGTTCAGCCTGGAAAAGAGAAGGTTCCAGGGAGACCTTAAAGCACCTTCCAGTATCTGGAGGAGGCCTACAAGAACGCTGGGGAAGGACTTTTTACAAGGGCTTGTAGTAAGAGGACAAGGGGTAATGGCTTTAAAATGAAAGAGGGGAGATTTAGGTTAGACATTAGGAGGAAGTTCTTCACTGTGAGAGTGGTGAGACACTGGCCCAGGTTGCCCAGGGAAGCTGTGGAAGCCCCATCCCTGGGAGTGGTCAAGGGAAGGTTGGATGTGGCTCTGAGCAACCTGGTCTAGTGGGAGGTGTCCCTGCCCATGCAGGGGTGTTGGAACTAGATGATCTTTAAGATCCCTTCCAACCCAAACCATTCTGTGATTCTGTGATTTTATGATTCTTCAAAGTCCAGGAGTGCTGTCCCTGTGAAATACCCTCTTGGTACTTTGTTAGACCTTACATTTGCACAGATTTGTGAACTCTTAACCCTCCTAATGTATTGATGTGAGGGATCACCCAGCAGAGAAATCCTGTGGTTGTTGAAGTTCTGAAAGCTCAAATGTACTTTTGAAGACCTAAACCACAAGTCTGATTTGTGATTCCTGTTGAGTGCAGCTAATGGGAAACAAGAAGATTCCTCTAATTAGAACTAGCTTTGCTGTTCCTTGCTCCTCTCTTGGCAGCGCCTGGGACAGGTCACTGTCAGAGACAGGATGCTGGCTGGCCTAGATGGATCATTGATGGATTTGGAGCAGACCTTTCCAGCACTGCTCAGCTAATGAATTTTGCAGGCTTTGTCAGGTTCCTCAGTATGGTGATTCACTTAAGAGAGAAATTTTTTCTGTGACCTAGACCATCACACTGACAAATCCTGTTGGATTGTTCTTTATCCCTGCTTTCAATGAACTGTGGCTTTGGAGGTTGGCAGGGAGCACTAGTGCTGTTTGGTATAAAATATCTGCACCCTGTACTGTGTGTGTTACGTATTTTCCTTTTCTTTACGAAACAACATTAACAAAAGTGTTAATTGCAGGCCAGCTCCTGCTGGGTTGTTTGCAGGCTCAAGCAAAAGAAGTTGAAACCATGAATTAACCTACTGTTTTCAGATAAGTAATTTGTGAAAACATTAGCAATGAAGTCCCCAGTTGTGTTTTCAGGAAGGGGTGGTATTGGTTACAGCAGGGGCATAAATAATAAACCTCTCTCAGGCTGGAGCCCTTCCTGCCTGCCTCAGCCCCACTTCCTTGGGTCTGACTCTGGATGCTGTGCCACATGCAGAATGCACTGCAACCTGGATTTCTTGGCCTGGGTGAGATCAGCTGCTTTTCACTGCATACCCTTTGATGGATTTGTTGCATACAGCTTTTATTAATGTCTTGATTTCCCAGGAAATAATGTGTTTTAGACAGAAGCCAGGCATCTTGTTACTCCTGCCAACTAGCAAGGAGGTGCATGTATGCATATAGATAGTTGGTGTTTAATAATTGAACCTAGATATAGTGAGGTTGGCAGCATGTCTTTCAGTTTTAAAGACAGGGCATTGTTACAGGAAAATGGGATGTTTTCCTGTGCTGAAAACACATTTTTTCTTCCCCAGCTAATGCTGATGTCTGCAGCTGCTCTCTAGATACCACCTCTTAAAAGGCAGGTAGTGAACTTCTGTAACAGCTACATTGAGTGGTGTGGTTTATTGTAGAATTATGGATAATAACGGCTGGATTATTAAATTGTAAATCAGTCAAAGGTGTTCTGATGATACTCTAAACCATGAGAGAGAGAGGGACTCATGCAGGAAGAGACTGTGATTTATTTAACCAACTGGTAACACATCCATCCCCAGTCATTTTTGTTTATCCTTATTTTGAAAATATTTCAACCCTTCATAAAAACGAATTAAAAAAAAAGCAATTTGTAATGATGATAAAGTTTTGCTGCAATGGAAATTGACACTTGTGCTTTCTGGTGACAGGGAAGTGGAGAACAAGGAACTTAAGATACACAAACTTCACAAAAAATTAGTTGAACAATTGACTTTGTTTTGTGGGGTTTTTTTGTTTTAAGAGCAAATGAAGGGAGCTTTTTCCTTTTTATTCTTAAATCTGTGGTTTTGAAAGTGTCTCGCACTATCTGTAGTTCTAAACCTTTTGGTACCCAGGATTTTGAATGCTCAGCAAGTCATCCATTTCCAAGGCATTAGCAACACAGACAGGATTTATTTCAATCTGTGCAGTTCATTCTTTGATCTGGGGCTTACTTAAGTGCATTCCAGTGCAATTAATTAGAAAAACAATATAAGGCAATGGCAACTCCAAGTGATCTTAAATGTAAAAGTGACTGATTAGTAGCTCTGCTTTCTTGAGGATTATTTGTTGCTTGACAGCATCTGCTATTCCTGAGCAAGGGAGAGTCAGTTAATTGAGAAGGGGGAGCTTTGGTACTCTTTATGAGCCACTATTATGAGTATTCACAAGAAAAGAAGCAGTGTGGGAACCTTTCCCAGCATTAATTTAAAGAAGGAACTGGGTAAATGGCATTGGTACTACTCCCCTATCTCATGCCGTGAGGTGAGTGACAGCATTTAGTTCACATGGATTCGCTGTGCTGGGCACTAGGCGTTCCCTGCGGGGCTCACAGGCAGCACATAGAGGAGCTCTTTGGAAATCAGTTCTTGCAGCAGCTTGCTCTGTGCCTCCTTCCAGGAATAGTTTCTGCTACTCTTTGTGTTTTCCTGTTTCTGGCTGGTTGAAAGTTCCAGTGTTTACTTCTGTGTCCGGCACATGTCAATCTAGTTTGAAAATACTGTGCATCTCAATTCTGTTTCCTGAGTCTTCCCACTTTGATCAGTAAAAGTATCCATCCATCAATTCTTGATTGGAACAAGATTGATCCACAAGCAACTCACGGGTGTCTGTGTTGCAGTTGCAGCTGCCTGACACAAACGTTGCCTCCCTTTTGGCTGAGGCAGACAGTTGGGGAAGAATTCAATTGTCCGGCAGAAGCGATCAATATCTGCTCCTCTGACTACTCCCGCTCCTTTAATCTTCCTGTATGGTTTCTTTATAATCTAATCTTCCTCAAGGGGACATACTGCCTGTCTATCATATTGTTACACTTTTCTTGAGTCTTTCTTGAGTCTCAGTGCCTGTGGAACTCCTATGATTGGCAAGAAAAGCTGGCTTACAATTCAGAAGAAAATGCAAACCCCAGCCTATCTGCTTTGTTTGCACCTGATTCGGATAAAATATCTTTGCATATTGTATATTATTTCTACTTTGTCTTCGCACTAGTTCAGTTTGCTTCTGGTTTTCTTTTTTCTGTGCAGCAATATCCAGATCATTCTTTCTTCTGTGTCCTGAAGTGTGCAGGAATCAAATGCAGAAATCCTGCTTTATTATGTAAAATATGCATTTGTTTTATTCATTGTACCCATCCTGATAATGAAAGCAAAAGAATGCAAAGACTAGAAACGTGCAGCCCACATTACTACTGGCTCTCCTTTACCAGCACTGATGTAATCCTTCTGGCAGTGAAACTTTCCATTGCAGTCCCTCAGCATTTAGATGTGCTATCGATTAGTGGGGTTTACTAAGGTCACTTCAGAATCATAACAAACCTCCTGAAACTTGGGAAAGGTAATAAATCAAAGGTATTTGATTTGTAACTTGTCATCAGTTTTGGTGCCTTGCTTCAGTAGAAGACAGCAGTCAACACTTCCGAAGGCTTGAGATGAGGAAGGTTATGATGGCAAAAGAAAGCAATTGTTTATAAACAGCACAAGTAACATAAGCTTTAAATGGGTCCCAGAGGAGTCCCAGGCTCCAGAGGGCTCTGGAATGCCTTCCTCTCTGCCCCCATCTGCTCCCCTCACGCTGACCCCCACTCTTTTTTTTCCAAGTCTTTGACCAGTTTTCATCACATCTGTCATTTTGAAAAATGAACTGGCAGTTCAATCCTAAGTTTCATAACATGTAATGTATCTTTTCTTAGATTAACTTGTTTGCAAGAGATGATGCAACAGGAAATTCTTGTATTTACAAGGCAACTCCATTTTCTTGAAAAGCAGAGATGTTGTTAAAACTCATAGTCTGTGTCTCTTCTGCTAATTGGATATAAAAAAGTCATGACGCATGAAGGTGACAGGACCATACTTTTTCTGGGTAGAAGCCTGTTAATAGTATATTGCTAACAAATCTGAAGTGGGGCTGAGTACGTAACTGTATGAGGAACACAGCAAGTATCTTGAAGGTCTTTTCTAACCATGGTGAAATTAGACCCTAGGAAGAGACCTGAGTGAAGATCTGGAGGGTGAGCAGAGCCTGCATGATGGTGGTTACATTTCAAAACAAACTCTTGATACAGCAGAGTCCCAAGAGCAGAGACCGTCAGGCAAACAAACACAACTGTGCAAAACAAACCCAGTTACCAAAGCAAGCACAGACTTGCTGTAAAGACACCCCCCTCATTTACTGGAAAAGACAAATGATGCTGCAGGTGTTTACACAGTGAGTACTGGAGGGTTGGCTTTGCTATTAAGTTTGGTGTTTTGTGTGGCAACCTTTATTTAAACATAGGGGACAGAAGAGGCTTGTTTATTTGTTTGTTTGGGGTTTGCTTTCATTTTCTGTGACTTTTAAAGGGCTGAAGAGTTTATTGTTTGTGAAACGCAGGAAGAGTCTAAATGAACACCAGATGAGAGGAAATAGACTGAGAAAAATTAGGGCTATTTGCTACCAAAGGAAGTGATCATTGTACATATATTAAATTCCAATCTCTAACTGAAAGTGTGTTTGGTTATGCAAGAAATCTGACTGCAGAGTTAAAAAAAGAATGGAAATACATGGAATCTTCCCAAGTTTGGGCTTTAAAAAGTGATAACCAAGGGTTTGGTGTACTGTTGGTAAACAAGGCAGGAGGCAACTTTTACTGAAGCAAGTGCTGATGTTGGCTGGAGAGTGTTCTGCACCCCGGTGTTTCCCACGATAGCAGAAGGCCATTTTGTTGCTCTGTGCAGAAGGGTAAAACAGATTTTAATAGATCTGTTATCTGTAGGTTTCATTTAGGATGACTATAGAATGAGACTATAAATTCCTTGTAAACTTTCATCTGCCACATTCTCAGCTCATCTGTCATTAGAGACGCCTGATTCACCTTACTTGTCATTTACCTGTAAGTCATTGCTGGCACTGCTCCTGTAGAGGACACTGTCCATTTCCAGTGGAGATAACCAGTACCAAATAATCCCCTTAATTGTCTCTGTAAAGTGAGGGTTTAAGTGAAGGCAGAAGGGTGCTGGCTGCTCCAGTTCTTTCCTTGGTCTCTGCAGGCTAACGGCAGGGTATGTGCACCTTTTCATTTTGCTGGCAGGTGGCAAATTCACTGGCTGTTTTAGTAATGAACCATTTGCAGAGAGAGACAGTATGAGCTGAATAAGGACCCTTGCAAATTATTTGAGGAGTGCCTAATACATGGGCTTGGCTCAGAAAGATGCCTTAAATCAGCCACAAATTCGACATTACTACTTCTTTTAAAGAAAAGAGTGTTTCTCATTCCTGCAAGCTGGCAGACACCCTGTTCAGCCCAGTGAATTCAGCAAGGACATAGAAAGATTTTTTTATTGTTTTTTCTTCAGCAGTAGAAAAATTGTAGCCTGGGGATATGTTGCTTTGACAGATTGGGGTTATATGGTTGGAATTGACCTATGCAGCTTCCTTCCCCTTCCCCCTCCTGGCAGGCGGGATGAAGCGTGTATGATTGGAAGTGGCTATCCCTGTTTTGCTCTTTATCTGATGGAATGCCACCACAGTAGACAAGAAGGACTTGCTATGGATTTTGCTTTTCGTGTGATTGGAAGCTCAGTGAATAACCTGTAGAAATAAAAAATAAGATATTTTGGCTTTTGAGGAGGGAAGCACAGCAAGGAATAGGGGATCGCAAAGTCAAATAAGCAGTTCTCGGCAGATTTTAGAGACCAGCAGTGGGAAGCAGGAAGGGTTTATCAAATAGATTGTAGGAAAGAATAAATGGAAATGAACTGAAGAAAGATAATAGCATCATATTTAGAATCTGCCACTTTATCAGAATTATGTTGACTCGCTACTACCAAAAGAGAAGAAATTGGTTTTGTAGAGGAAGAAGGCTTTCATTTCCCCTTCATTAACTGAGGAACATGCTGACAGGAATTAAGGCAGAATATTACTAAATGGGGGCTTCAGCCACTCCCTGATGTCTGCAAGAAAGGGTTATTTTTAACCTAGATCTGCTCAGTGACTGCGTTTGCAGCATGGCCCTGCCAAAAAAAACCCAACAAAACCACACAAATAAAACCTCTGCTGGCAAAACTAAGGCTGCTTTGTGCTGATATGTAAGACTGGGACAGAGGTCTGGGGTGGGAATCCTGCAGGGCAACAGTGCCCCTGATGCCTGTGTCTTGAAAACATGCCTCAAGTTAACTACTGTCCTCTTACCTCAATCCATGCTGAAACAGGGGCTTTGCATGATCATTGAAGGAGACATTCCAGCTCTAGAAGATGTTATGTTTTGAATTGCCAGAATAAACAAAGGAGACATTGTCAGCCCTTCACACATGGGAAACAGAAACAGGGAGAGATTTGTCTGGGGCTCATAGGCTAATTTTGACAGAAGGGGTACTTACACTCAGGTTTCCTGAATTCATTTCTGTACTACAACTGCTAGACTGCCCTTCCTTTCCAATATTGAATTTTTTTTCTCCCTGAAACTGCAATTCTAATACAGGGTTGTTTTTCAAAAACACAATTTCATTTTGCTAGTGATTCTTTCCTCAGACAAAACTGTGCAGCTTGCATGCAGATCCAAGTTGCAATGCTGAAGTTGCAAATGGCCCGAGGAGCTTCAGGTGGATTTTCACATTGGGACCACCAAGGACAATGATAGAAGGAAAGGCAGAGATGTGACTTTGGCCCCTGCTCTTCTTTGTCCTCCTGGGGATCACAACACCATGGATATGTAGAAGGAGAGCATGCAGGAGTAGTAATGCTGTTCTGCCCAGCTTCACAGGGGAAGAAAACACAAGAAATCTCTTTCTAACTAGACTGTCCATTTTTCTTGCTCAGACTTGTTAACTCCAGGAAGGCCAGTGAGACTTGGCATTGCATGACCAAACTGGGGCTGTTTGTTTTTTTATGAGGCAGGATGGAGTGGAACTATCCGGGCTAGAAGACTACACTTCTGAAATTAGCTTTTAGGAATACTTAAGTAGCTGTCTGGGGCACCTTAGGTGCAACTTCTAGTTGCTTCTGTAACCCACATAATAATAATTTGCTTCAACCTGCTTCAGGAAAAATGCAACCTTCAAAGAGTTGGATGGATCAGCCTGGAGAAGAGAAGGCTCCAGGGCAATGTTATAGCACCTTCCAGTACATGAAGGGGGTTCAGGAAAGCTGGGGAGGGATTTTTTGCAAGGGCATGGAAAGAGAGGACAAGGGGTAATGGTTTCAAACTGAAAGAGGGGAGATTTAGATTGGGTATTAGTAAGTAATTTCTTTACTGTGAAAGTGGTGAGACACTGGCATAAGTTGCTCAAGGAAGTTATGGATGCCCCTTTCCTGGAAGTCTTCAAGGGCAGGTTGGATGGGGCTTGGAGCAACCTGGTCTAGTGGGAGGTGTCCCTGCCCATGGCAGGGGGGTTGGATCTAGATGATCTTTACAGTCACTTCCTACCCAAACCATTCTGTGATTCTATTATTACATTGCTCTAAATAAAAATTCCACTACAGTTCACAAGTCAAAAAATGCTGGTAGCGTTTAGCATCAAAGTCTGTCGCTTGAACATCTGGCATTCATCACTGCTTTCCTTTTCTTTCCACTGTCATATTTTATCCCCATCTATTAGAGGTTTCTTAGCACTGTCTGTATAAATCATAGTGCATCTCAGTCTGAGTAGCTGAATCACTACAGGCTGCAATGTAAATGAAGGAGAAAGAAGTAAATTGAAGGGAAGTGTTTCTCTTCTGGACTCTGCTCCTCTTCTTTCTCTCCTCTCTCTGTACACAGACAGTACCAGACAGTGTTACTAGACACCATGATACCCCTGCTATGAAGAAAGATGGAAAAGTTTCCAAAAACAGTAAATGTTTTTACCAGCCCTAGTTCTGAAGGCAGAAAGCAGGAGAGGAGTTGAAGTCAGAGTGGACGCCCACTGCCATTGTTGAAAAGACCAAAATTTACTGCTTTGGAACAACTCTTCATCAAGTTACTTGAGAAAGCAAACATTCCCTAACATCAGAGTTCCCAAGCAATGTCTTTGATGTATTTACTTAAATTACTCTTACTGCAGTAATTTAGGTTAATACTAGGGAGAAAAATATTGAGGATGCTAGGAAAATACGGGTGTGTTAATATTTGACAAAGCAGATTCTTTTTTCTTTTTTTCTAAAAAAAAGTATGCAGTGCCCTCATAATGGCCATCATGTTCAGCTCTTCCAAGCCCTGCCAGCAGAGCAGCAAGCAGTAGCAGCATTCCAAAGGTGCATTTCTGCTGGGGAAATGAATCCACCACCATCCCTATATGAAGTGTTTCCAGCAGCATCCATGCATTACCCTGCCAAAGCCAGGTGCTCCCATTTGTGCAGTGTCACACAGCCCCGTGTGCTGGGAGCACATGTGGACTTAATTCCCTGCCAGCTTTAGAAACTAGAGAAGGTATTTCCTTGTTCTAGAAACACTTGGAGACACCACAGGCCCAGGCTACTGGAAGCTAAGGAAAAAAAGGCCTGTTTTCCTCTGTCTGGAGACAGTCACTGCAGACTGCCATTGCTATCAATCCCAGAACTTTATCCAGGCTCAAGGAGGGCTGAAACTAGGGGGTCTCTTTGTACAAGACAGCTGTAGTTTTTTCAATTCAAGGGACTGCTCGTATAGTTGGGGACTTCATTCTACTTGGAAGAGCAGGAATGCCCATGTCACTATGTGTGTTCTTCCTGATTTTCTTTCTTTTTCACCCTTTTTAGTCTCATGTATCCAAAGTGTGCCTTAAATTTATCCTAACTGATAGCAGATTAGCTAAAATGAGAATGAACTATTGCTGCTACCGCTGGTTGTCAACTCACAACTTCTCTTTCTACAAAAGCATATTGCATTCCTGATTTCCTGTTGTTTTTCACTTATGTTCCTGTGGTGTTATCCTGCTACTCAGTGCAGCCTCCCACATGGCAGCTAGGCAGCAACATCAGTCCAGCAGTAGGTGTCCTGGTCAGCATCTGCACCAATTGAAAATGGTAGACCCAGCTCATACCTCGAGCAGTTGCTGGGCTGTCCTGCAGAGCAAGTCCTGGCTGATACAGTCATGGGAAAGGCCTGACTGATACAGTCACAGATGCTCTCTGAAGTTGGTAGATCAGTTGAACTCTGATCAGAGGGGTGGGGCACCTTGCCTATGAAGCCAGTCCAAGAGAGTTGGGGTTGTTCAGCCTGGAGACCTTGTAGCGGCCTTCCAGTGCCTGAAGGGGCTACAGAAAAGCTGGGGAGGGAATTCTGACAAGGACATACAGTGATAGGACAAGGCGTAATGGTTTCAAACTGGAAGAGGGGAGATTTAAATTAGATACTAGGCAGAAATTCTTTAGTGTGAGGGTGGTGAGACACAGGTACAGGTTGCCTAGAGAAGCTGTGGATGCCTCTTCCCCGGAGGTGTTCAAGGCTGGGTTGGATGGGGCTTGGAGCAACCTGATCTAGTGGGAGGTGTCCCTGCCCATGGTAGGAGGGTGGATCTCGATGATCTTCAGGGTCCCTTCCATCCCAGACCATTCTGTGATTCTATGATTTGTTCTGACATTGCAGTCTGTTGCTGGAGATGGTTGTCCCAGTGTAAGAGCTGCTATTTGACAAGACTAAAATGGTGTGCAATAAGAAAGAGACACATAGGTCTAATGTTGCAGAAACTACTTTGCATGAGATATTGCAAGAAGCAAATAAGCCAAGAGTACAGTGGAATGGATGCTGTGATGTTGAGTCACTCTTGTCTTTTTGATATCTGCACTAGATGTCAGCTTGCCAAGCTTCTTTCTTGTTACTAGCAGAATATTTATTTTCTTTTCTCTTCTTCTTGTAGAAAATTTTACTACATCACACTGCTGAGAGACCCTGTATCTCGTTACCTCAGTGAATGGCGTCACGTCCAACGAGGTGCTACTTGGAAGACCTCCTTGCACATGTGTGATGGCAGAACGCCAACTCCCGAAGAGCTGCCGTCATGCTATGAAGGCACGGACTGGTCAGGCTGCACGCTGCAGGAGTTCATGGATTGCCCGTATAACTTGGCCAACAACCGCCAAGTGAGGATGTTGGCTGACTTAAGCTTAGTGGGCTGCTACAACATGTCTTTCATCCCAGAGAACAAGCGAGCACAGATCCTGCTGGAGAGCGCAAAAAAGAACCTCAAAGACATGGCCTTCTTCGGCCTGACAGAGTTCCAGAGAAAGACTCAGTATCTGTTTGAAAGAACTTTTAATCTGAAGTTCATCCGGCCCTTTATGCAGTACAACAGTACCAGGGCAGGAGGAGTGGAGGTGGACAATGACACCATCCGGAGGATTGAGGAGCTCAATGACTTGGACATGCAGCTCTATGACTATGCAAAGGACCTCTTCCAACAGCGCTACCAGTACAAACGGCAGCTAGAGAGGATGGAGCAGAGGATAAAGAATCGGGAAGAGAGGCTTCTTCACCGGTCCAATGAAGCACTTCCCAAGGAAGAGACCGAAGAGCAAGGACGCTTGCCCACTGAGGACTACATGAGCCATATTATAGAGAAGTGGTAGCCTAGGCAGACTTTTATATTAATGATATTCTAGGGTTTCCATATAAAAGATCATGGAAGTAAAATTACAAAAACAACACAAAATATTTTATTTAAAAGCAAGTCTGTAAAACAGAAGATAGATTGCTTCCTTAAGCGTAGGGTCTTTTTACTGTTTCTTACAAGACCGTTAAGATTCTTAAAAAAAAATTAAAATAAATACATAAAAATAAAAAAGGGTCAACATTATCATGCAGAGAGAAAAATTGCACAAATGCAGTTACCCCCTCTTAAGGCCAAATGCAAAAGAAGGTTTCTTATTGTTACGATTCAAACACAAATGGCAGAAGTAGGATTTTAAAAATCTGTTTATCCCCTGAGCATAATGATATAAAGATGCATAATTAAAATACAAGGAAATGGAGGTTTTCTTTTGTGGGTGTTTTTTGGAGGTGGGATGGGAATTGCGTTGCTTTTTAAGTAAGTTATAACTGTGACCAAGTTGAGGATGTGCTGTCCTGGCAGGTGGTGGTCTGAGGGCAAGGGCAGTCGCTGCCAGAAAGTAGGGCACCATAAAAAAAAGGAAGAAAAACATCAGAGGATGAGAAACATTAAGGCAAATTGACTATGGCCTAGGATATGTACTTAGCACAGTGGTTTTGATACATTTCACTGGTATTGCATATATATTTGGAACTTCATCATAAAAATAAGAGGGAATTCATGCATATAGCTCCCAGATTTGTTTCATGGGCAGGTTGCAAAACAAATTAAGCCAATCAGATTCCACAGGGGCTCAAACACGCACTCACATGCCATCCTGTTGCCCTCCACATCTGCTGCTCATGCTTTCATCAGTATTACATGTTAACAGCACATGAGGCCCCAATCCTCCATGTTAAAAAACAGGAAGAAGAATTTAAATAGCAATACTTCCTCGTAAAGCTGCACAAGTTCCAGGGAAGACTCTGCAAATAATCAGTCATTAATGGGAACATGACAA
Source organism: Hemiprocne comata (assembly GCA_020745705.1). Lineage (NCBI taxonomy): Eukaryota > Metazoa > Chordata > Aves > Apodiformes > Apodidae > Hemiprocne > Hemiprocne comata. The sequence continues at coordinate 3,572,272 of CM036594.1, read as the reverse complement.
GGGGGTGATTTTGTTTTGTTTATTGCTATGTGAAATGCTGAACTAGACCAAGCGTACAGATGTACCTGTATCTGTATTTTTTCAGTTATTTTTACTTGCTTTTATCAAAAGATAATGGGCATCAGCCTGCTTCCAGTGAAGTCACTAGAACTGATTTAAGTGGGAACAGGATGGGGCTCTCTTCCAGAGCTGTGAACATTTCTGACTGTGTGTCTGAATTAATTGTGAGACAGTGAACATTGTCTTTTGGCAGAGTGCCTGTTCTGGAGCTCTAACTTTAAACGAACAAGCTGTGTTCATAAAACTGGAAAGGGGATTCATGAATAAGGTTTTTTTAGTCTCAGACCACTTTCAAAGCAGAACCCTTTCTCTTTCAATGCTGTTTTTCAGGGACTCATGTAAGTTTAATCCTCCAGTGTGGTGACAGTCTAACCAGGTTTTGCTTACTGAATTTTGAGTCATAGAACAATGACTTCTCTAATTCCCCTTCCCACTCACCAAATTAAAGTATGGCTTATCTTCTTGCTGCTGCAAGCACTTCTTTCTTTGTCTGGAAGCATGGAAATGAAGCAGTTTCTGCCCGTTTCATGTCTCACCCCATTATTACTCAGCCTGTAAGACCTGAACCAGCTATTGTTTAGGGTAAACTGTAAACTAAATGGAATATTATTTGATTTTCAAAGGCCACATTAACTGCAGATCAAACATGGCCTTGAAATCGCCAGCAGAGAGGCAGAGAACTGATGCATTCAACTTTGGCATATTGTTTTTACAGTGTCCCTTTCCCATCACACAAATCCACTGAAGTGCTTGCTTCTTTTCTATTTTAATTCTCTCTCTCTGCCTCTGAAAACTGTTTCCAACAGTTTCAAATTCAGTCTGAAGTTTGCAAAGGAGGGGCTGCCTTAAGCAAAGGATCTGCCTTGTTTCTTCCATGTGCACCCCAGCTGATACACCTTGGTTTTGGAGGTGTTCTTCTCCAGAAGAGTAAAGATGACTAAAAACTTAAGAACAGAAAATACAAACAGCACTTTGGGCTTAAATACAACCCTGCTACAGCCCTGATCCCAAGTCCACTGAAGTCAAAGGCTGTCCTATTGATTTCAGATGGGTTTTGATTGGGTATGCATCCTGGTGCTGCAGAGGGCACAAGCACACACACTCATTCGTCTACAAGCACAGTGGGACGTTGTTACCTATTCATTCAGCTGGTACCAATATTTGCTAGTGGTGTTGCTGTCTTTAAGGTTCTGTCAGTCCTTCTCCCACAAAATGGCCCCTGTTGCCAGAGAAGCATAGCCTGGCTGTAAGCATTTCCTTCTAGCTGAAAAGTAGGAAGGAAAATGAAGCCAATTTTCAGTTGTTGGCTTGGGGGCAGAAGGTATTACAAATTTACTGACCTCTGAATTCCAAGACTGGGAGGAGCTATGTCTGCTGGGTCCTACACTTGTATGTATTGCTGTAACTAAAGAAAACACTTATATTTTTAAAATGCGATTTTACAGGCTGTTTCACCACAAAACCAATAGACAAGATATTAAAAGCAACTGTGGTATGTGCACGGGTCCCAGCTTCACCCAAAGGCTTTTCACTGTGCATCCTGCGTTACGGACCCATAGTGCACAAATGGTTACTGCAGCTCATCTGCAGCCGAGGTGCCCACCAGCCCAGCTCTGGCAGGCCTGTGTGGTGAATTCCCAGGCAGGGCTGCATATGCCAGCACTGATTCCCGAGAGCCATTCTGTACTGAAAGCCAAATTCTGCTCTCATCTACCAAAGGGAGACAGTGGACAGAACTGTGTATGATTAGAACCGGTAACATTACTTGCGCTGGCTTGCCTGACCTGGGCTCTGAGTAACCAGCTGGATTGCAATGGATCTGTCTGCAGGATTCTCTAAATCAGAGGCAGCTTCTGACTCTAGAAGCATGTCAGTAGAAGACCTTGTTCCATCATTCTCTTTGTAATACATTACAGTAACAAGCAGAAGGAAATTAAACTGTCTTGAAAACTGTCTTTTTAACAGTTTCACTTGAACCCACAAAAGGGGTGCTGACCTTACCTTAGCACTGAGGCAGAGATTTCTAGATTCAAATCCTGCACCCAACAAATGCCTTGGTTTCTCCACCTGTTCATTGGAAATAACAAATTGGTGCACTGTAGAGGTACTCCAAGGTATGAGAAGTATAAGGCACTTTGAAACAGATTCTAAGTACTGGAAATTAAGAGAATGACCCAAAAGCCATCGCTCACCCTGGCTGCCATGCTGGTCTGTTTGTGGCTGTAGGCCATGCTTTGATTTACTCTTAAGTGCTGTGTGCCAGAGCATGGTTTGCAGGACATACCTGGCACTATCCTTTAGTGGGTTTAAGGGAACATTTTTAACATTAAGTGAATGTAGTTTTTTGTGATTTCTATGTACTACAGTTCAAAGTGGTACAATTTCTGTTATTTTTAGGACTGATGCTATGATAACATGAAAAATGTATGTGTAGTTTTAAACTGAATGGAGAAAAACAGCTTTAAGGCACTCCAGCAGAAGTAGTGGCCAGATAGTACATTCTTGTTATTTATCTGCCCCTTTCTTCCAAAATGTTTTTCCTGTGATTTCCAGACACACTGAGACCTTCTTCAGTACACGAAGTGTTTCCTTGTGGGGCCTGTCAATGCATCATGATCCAGGTCAGGATAAGTGCGTGCTGTGTTTAGTGAGGGCAGATGTAGGACTGCAGCTCTTGCTCCTCTTTAACTGGACTTGGTGAGACTGTTCCCCTTAAATTCAGATTTCACCCAGTCAGATGCTTGTCCATCCCACAGTGTTTCTGCCGTGGTACCAGGGACACCTTGTGAAAAGGCTTTAGAAAGGCTGGGGCTGTGTAAGGTATTTCTAAGGGTTTATACACTCAGCAATATTAATGTGAGTGAGCATTTTGGTCAGGCAGTTGCCCAGTACCAGGGCAAAGAGGATGGCTCCTAGCCTCTGCCATCGGACACTGTGCTGACCCTTGCACATCTGCAAGCAAGGGTGATGCTCTGAGTGGGGATTTCCCAGTAAACTCCACTCCTGCTTTCCTGTTTCTCCAAACAATGCCATGCTAAGAAGGAGGAGGAAGTCTTTTTAGCTTTTAGTTACCTGATCAGTGTTAACTTCAACTGCATGGTAGGTGGTGTTGCCAAAGAAAACTTTTTACTGCTGGTTTGTCTCATCCCAGCTCTGTTGAAGGAGTCTGCATGCTACTCCAAAGTTTCTCAGACAGTTAGATGCCACCTTGTACCCTACCCAGGTCACATAATGCAGGACTGCCTGGTAGGGTTGCAGACCCAGGCTGTCATGGTGTTCAAAGTCATCAACAAAAAGAATGCTCAGCAAAGGCTCAGGGTGAATTTCTGGCTTGCCTGAATTTCTCCCTCCATGCCCAACATTTTGGAATAAATGCGGAGCACTTCAGGTTGATGTTTTTGCACACCACAGCCCCTTATTTGCTCACAAAGCTTGGACAGCAATGGAAGCAGCATAAGGAAGGTCCCAACAAGCCTTTGAATCCTCTCTCCGGGGGCTGTCCTGTAGGAGCAGAAAGGGCAGTGCAGTTGCTGAGTGTACGAGCAAGAGAGCAGGGCCACCACAGTGTCTGTGCAGACACGTGCCAATTAGGAAGTTTTAACTTTGAGCCCATCAAATCACTTCAGAGAGACCACTGAACAGCCACAGAGGGGAATGACTGACATTACAGAACCAGGTCTGACCTAGGTTTATATTCTGGGGTTGAAAGCTTCTCTAGCTTCTAACTGATGTTTGGAGCTACTGAGATCCTCTCCTGTCCCATAGAATTTTCCGAATGTCCCCAAAATAGGTAGCACAACAGAAATTTACAGCACAGACTATGCTAAATGTTCTATTTCTGGGGCTATAGCTTGGAATGCAACTCACACTACCTGTTGGATTCACATCACAGGGCTGGCTGTGTTATCTTTTTGCTCTTCTTTTCACTAACATTAGCAGATCATGTTCCAGTGGCAGAAGCAGGATTCAGCAGAGCCAAGCTGTTCAAGCACGGGGCAGTTAGCAGCAGCTCAGGTAGACCAGCTCACACAGTCTAAGCTATCCATGGCTGTATTGCCTCATCCACAGGAGTTCTGCCAAGGTGACTGCAGTCCTGATAAGCAGGTGGGAATTATAAGCCTGTATTATCCCAGCTGCAGGTGGTTTTCTCTGTAATTTTGAGCCATGCAAGCTGAAAAAAAACACAAGATTTGCAAATGAGTCTGTCTCCTCCCCTCAAAGCCCTGCAGTTCCCCCTCCCCATTTTCCCCCAGGTGTCAATTCTGCAGACTGGAGTGAGAGAGTTGTACTGTAATGAGTAACTTTATATTCAAATGGTTTACTGAGCATGATTTGTTTTGTACATATTGGAATATGATTTAACTTATTTTTATTGCCCCTTTTCATATTTTTTTTTTCATAAGGAAAAGACAAAAATCCCCACCCTCTCTCAATGTGAGATTCCTCTGCGTTTGCATGTAGTCATCCAGACAAACACGCAGCAGCCACAGGATTTCTCACCACCCTTACCAGTGTCTGAATTTATTTTTCACTGGCATTTGTTTTTGTCAGGCTTTGGTTATATTTGGTCTTCTTTCCTCTCTGGTGTGCAGTCTGCACAGGGAAGGGAAAGGGCAATGCAGGCAGGACTTTATTTTTCTCCCTCCCCCCCTTTCTTTTGTGCTTTACCTACCAAGGAACTCAGTTCTTCTAGGAGTTGTGTGACTGAGGGTAAAAAAATACAGCTGTCCCCCCACCCACCTTCCATCAAACAGATTCGGCTTCTCTGAAAGTGATTGTGGCTGGTGTCATTCCATTGGGCTGAATGTGTATGGTTTGCACTTTTTTTTTCCACTTCAGGAACTTAAAAACAACAAAATATAAAAGACAACTGTTTGACTTGAGCCAAGAAAAACTTAATGTTTTATATATTTATTTATAGCATCTTACAAAAAAAAACAAGTGAAAAAAGTGTTAAAAGGTTTTTTCTTTTATTCCACAAGAAAAATTGGATTAAATAAGAAAAAATCATCTAATTGCTTTTGTCTAGATAAGAATGAATGTTAGCAGATGAAATAAACCCTAAAACTGAGCATGTCATGTGTGTTGTCCTTGCATTGGCCTGTAGGTGCTGTTTCAGTGGGATGTCTTGTCTTCCTGTATGACAGAGAGATAAAGCTGCCGCTGGAGTTTATGGAGAATATTTGTGTTTCTACTAAAACACCAGACTCCTAACACAGAAATACTCAAGCAGAAACTGCAGACTGCAGATTTGTATTGTTACACTTGAGCCAACATTACAAAAAGCCCCTGAACCTCCTAAACCCTATCATATTTTCAAATTAATTACCTTTATACACTGTAACACTCCTGTTTCGGTCACTGTGACAAACAATTTGCAGGAAATAAATGGTGGTTGTCATACCAAATATTACATCATAATTCACATTTTTGTTTCATAGAAGTTTTTTGACCAAATGTGATTTGTGAAACTGTTCTCTAGTTACAGAAATTAAATAAGCTGGTTTTGATATAGTGAAAGTTAGTAAGTTAGGGGATAAGAAAGACATGATTGAAGTACTTTACAGTAACCCAAGTGAGAATAGCTAGATCTTTATGCAACCATTGTGAATACTACTGCCGTTATTTTACCCGATCATCATTACACTTCAGTTTCTACCATATATGCTGGACGCAGGGTACAAACCATCCCAGCTATGCTGCTTTGCTGTTTTTTTCCCCTCTTCCTGTAAAAGTAATCCCACTCCAGTGACTGGAGACCCAACCAGGTAACATTTAACCAGCAGCAGAACACCGCACCACACGCTGCAGAGGGCTCCTCAGCTGTGCTTGCTGGGCAGTGCAGGTGGGAGCCGAGGTAAGTGCTGGAGTTAGGATGGCATCGCTGTGATCTCGAGGGAAGCAAAGCTTTTCCAGTCGTTCCCTTCAGGACACGCCACCAGCCTGTGGCAGGAGCCTTCACATCGCGCTCCTCTGGCCCGGAGCCTTTTGCTGTAACCAGGAGGGGGCTGTTCTTTGACTGAATTATTCTACTTAACCTCCCATGCACGGCTCCTCCTAACCACTGCCGCTGCTGAAGAGGGATCCACGCCCCAAAGAAGCCGGACTTTCATTCATCTCCTGATTTTTCTTGCTTTACCACACGAACCATCCTGTGCCCGCCACCGCGGCCGGGAGGGGCAGACGCCTCCCTACCCGCCGGGCGCCCCGCGCGCCATTCCCGCCCAGCCGCTCGCGGCGGCGCTGCCCCGCGGCCCTGAAATGGCGGCGGCAGCAGCAGCGGGACGGGCTACCCCCCCTGTCCCGCAGAGCTGCCTCGCCGGGGAGCCAGCTCCTGCCCCGTTCTACTGGCGGAGGTCGCCTGTGCTCGCCGGGCTGACGATTGAAGGGGTGCGGACCGGGAAGGGCGGAGCTTCGGCACGCCGCGCTCCCATGTGCTCCCGAACGGGGGTGGGACTGAGAGCTCGGGCGCCCTCAGGGGCTGTGGTGCGAAGCCGGAGTTTCCTGGCTCCTCCGGGACGTGCTGTGTAGACTTGTGTGGGATTTGTGCACATGGCTTCTCTGCCGGCGGCTCTGGTGCCCCGCAGAAAGGGCTCTGAGCCCCCTCCTGCAGTTGCTTGCAGGGGATGTTACCACCCCGGCGTCACTTTTCCCGTAAGCAGAGTAGGCACCGAAGAGCCTGGCTGCCTTACTTGGGGCAGGCGGTGCAGTGAGCCTGGGCAGTTCTGGTGCTGAGAAGTGAGTGCTTCTGTGTCTGGTGGCTTGGAGCACCGTGGGCTGGTGGCCTGTGGGCCTTCCAGAGCTTTAAGAGGGTGCTGCAGCCGGGGTATGGACACAGTTTGTTCTGCTGGATGGACTCTTCTACGTGCAGTGCTCCCGTTGGAACCTCTCATTCACATCAAGTCTGTGCAGGTAAGGTGCTTTCATTGGCACATGGTCTTACTTGAACGTTTTTAATATAGTTCTTCCTCTCAATCAATGCTAGAAGCCTCCAGGAAAAGTGGGATAGGACAGCTAGCAAGCAGATGGAAGGAAGGTTTCTTCTGTTGCAAGAACTGGTGTAGGAAGGGGAAAGAAGCAGAAAGGATGCTGAAGGAGGGTTATAAGAAGCTGGGAGCTTAGTAACGGAGGGGATAATCTCCAGAGGGTTTTTTTCTCCTGCTGGAGCCTTGGTCACACTGTTGATTGTTCAGTTTCCTTATGCTTGAGTCCAGGATGTTCCTGTTCCTGTTACACTTGGTCGTTTTACACTATCCAGCACTGCTTCTGGAAGATGTGCTCCCGCAGGTTAATTAGAAAGTGCCCTTCTTTACATCCTGCTGTTACCCTAACAATAAGCAGCCCCTGATTGCTCTGCTGCCCTGTCTGCTCTTCCTGAATGGAAAAGCTGATCTTGGCAGTACCGTATCGGACGAGGTGGTGCTGAGCTCTTGTCAGAGGGTTGTGTTTTGCTTCTTTGGCTCAGGCAGTCACACGGAGTTATTTTAACTGTTTCATACATCTTTCCACTGCCTCCAGTAGGACGGAAAGCTGAGCAAGTCTGCTTTAACACCGTGATGCCAAAGGGTTTCCTGCGTTGATTGATCTTTGGGTAGTACAGGTTCCTGTTTTCCTTGTTGAGGATTTGTGTATGGGTCCACATCATGCTGAACAGACTCTTTGTCAAAGAGCAGAAAGAGGGATGGAGATTCCTGCTTAATGTGTATGTCGCACTGACTATTTCTATGGATTTTGTAAAAGTGGGCAGAGTTTAGGAGAGCCCCATGCGTTGCACTTTATAACGCCTTAGGATGTACTTCTGTACTTCAGTGGTGCTGATAGTAGAGATGTAAATTAATTTACATATAGATTAAAAAATTCTGGGCTTTCTGCAGCCAGAAATGTTCATGGGCACATATGGGTGCATCAGCTTAAATCCTCTGCTGCAGGGGGAAGCTACGACATGTTCATACATAGACTCAAAAAATGTTATAGGCTTAACAGAAAGGCAGTTTGAGCTTTACTATAGTTATTATTTAATAACCTTCAAATTAAAAGGAGTAGTTAATGAAACATTAATGAATGGAACAATATTTATAGACCATTGCTGTATTTCTGTTAAAACAGTTAAAGTTGCTGGTTAGGAAGGCTTCACTAGCAAAACCCTGCACACTTTAGCTGGGAAGTGGCTTGGAAAAGAAACCAGACATGTTCGTATTTTGCAAGCCTTATATATAAGCCTAAAATTAATACAATTTCAGTCTCTATCAATATTAATCAGACCATAGTGTTGTATACTCAGGTGTTTTGGTATGTCGTACTTTTTCTTAAGTCTTTAGAAATTCTTTGCCCAGTGTGATTTTACTGATTTCTCTCTTTGGTGACGCTCTTCTGAAAAGTTGGTTGTTTTTGTTTTTTTTACTCTGAGTGTTTTCATGTCCCTGCCTTACTGCTGCCAGCTCCTAGTGCTGCTACCCAGAAGGTTTGTCCCCAGTGACGGAGGACATGCAGTACCTCAAGCAGGGATGTTGTGCCTCTTGCACAGGAGGCTGCAGAACTGGGATACCAAAACTTTTGAATCAATACCCAGCCAAAAATGCAAGGGAAAAGTTGAGTACCTTTCCTGTAAGAGCTTGGGATCGATGGGTGATAGCAGCACTTTGCAGATGGTGTCTAACAAACTTACTTATATATTTATTTTGCTCTCCCAACTAATAGTATCATTCTATCAGGCCATGGTTATGGATTCCAGATATTTGTGCAATAAATGACTAATAGGGATGAATAATAAACGTTTAGTTCATGCTGCTTTAATATATTCTGAGTCTTGCTGGATTCAGTTTGAAAGCTCCTTCTTTCTGTTGGCTTAAACCGAATGTTACACTCAGTGGTGCTGTAAATAGTAAAGAGATGCCATGTGGCCTAATCTAGTTAATTCAGGCTGGATACCCGGTACTGAAATGAAAACGTGGTCATCAGTCACCCATTTTGTGGCACAGGCAGTGACAACATGGATAAATCATATGGCCCTTGTGAGAGACTAAATAACTTCCACGCAGAGCCCTTTCTTTGGGATTGTATCATCATTGCCAGACATAGTTTTCTAAACAGGAGCTTGCAGCCAAATTAGTGAGTGCTCAGATGTTTTGCATAACCACATCAGTACATGTTTCCTTTTGTTTCCTGAATCTAAAATATTTTGATGCCAAATGAGAATTTCTAAACTGATGTCAATTAGCCACAACTTCTTGTGGTCTCTTACATTTTACCAGGTAAAGGCACGAGCAAGTATTTTGTGTTGCTGGCAATATTACAGATCAGCCCTGCTGTTTAGTACTGGGTTCTGGGGAGGCTTTGCTCCCAAACTGGAGAACTTTGGTGTTGATAACTGTGCCACTGGGAGAAATGTACAACCCTGCATTGAGAGGTCTGCTCAGGTCTCTTAGCTTTTTGTTCAAGATGGAGTGGGCAGTAATTGCAAAGCATTCAAGACTCTGTGGTCGTCTGTTTCAGGGCAATCCAGCCTTCTGAGGAAGTAAAATACTGCCATTCAGTTATTTTGGGGTTGGGAGTGGAGGCAGTGGCCCTCTTTGAGGAGAAATGTCTTCATAATAACCTAGCTAATGGGCCCCTTTATCCCAGCTGTTTTGCACAGTTTTCATGCATTAATTTCTGAGTACTTGTGACAGACTGGTAACACCCTTTGACCGTTTTGTCCCAAACAACCAAGAACAGGAGGTGCTCTGCTGAGGTGAGCACATTATCTGACCCCTTTGTTAGGTGTTAAGCGTTGTTGCCTTATCTCGCTGTTAGATGTTAAGCTTTCTATCGGTGATACCCATCAGCTGCTCCAAATTAGTTAGGCTTGTGTTTTCAGCCAAACATCGAATGCTTTATTAGCATTTTTTGACCATTTGGGAGCCACTGTCTGGATTCCTGCCCCGGGGTTTGTGGAGAAGAATGGGTTGCTAGCTTGGCAGTGAACTGTTGCAGGCATTGTTCATGTAATCTATTAGGTCTGAAGACGATTTTCCCTTCCATAGAAGTATTTTATTTTTCTGGAATGTTGGGCTTTATTTTCTACTCCATTGCTGTAGGAGTAAATAATGTCTGTAAATTATTCTAGGTGAAAATTAGACCAATGCATGAAGATTTGTTTAGACTTCTTTATTTCATTTTTATTTTTAAGCAATGATTCAAGTTAAGAAATATGATAGTTCACTGAGGCCACAGCTTTGATTTTTTTTGTATGTACATTTAAGGAGTTTCACAAGAAAATCAAACCACACCTCAGCTGAACAGTGTATTGGGAGGAGCAATAAGAGCAGTAAATAAAGCTTTCTGCTTGCACATCACAAGTGATCTGCCGTTTCTTAACAGTTGCTTCTTCAGGGTCTTTTTCCTCTAGGCTCATTCTTGGTTTTGTGTATATTTTAGTCATCTTGACAAGGGAAAAGAACCGTATTAAATAGAAGCACAAATAATTCACAGTGCCTATAACATCAGTTGCAAGAATAGAATTACAAACCACAGAAGCATATTTTACTTTTGTTTTCTCTCCCTTTGGGACTTCTTCATTAACTGTTTTATATTCTTGTTTGTGGATGGTTGGTTGTGCTCCCCCCACCCTCCTGTGGCTTCTTAGTGAAAACAAATTGCTTTGTCTCCTCTTCATTCTTTGTAAAGGTAGTCTGCAGGTCTGGGTCAGCCAAAACATACAGGAACTGGCAGTGAGAGGACGTCAGGCAGCAGATACCTCTTCTGGTCCTCTTTTCTGATGAGGAGGTGGGAGGGGGAGTTGGGAGGTGGGAACTGGTATGTTCCTTAGAACAGCCCTGGCCTGTATCATTCACTTTTTGGGTAATCCAGAGCTGCCTTTTGTGTGTTAAAAGTGCAGAGGTGTGTTTCTCCCTCTCCAAAAATGTGTTTACAAATTGCCTATAGTGTTTTCCCCTCAGCCCCTCTTCTCACACTGATATTGTATCTGGTTTTTATTAAGCATAGATGCCTTACAGGAGTAACTAGTAGTTTTGTCTGTAAAATGTCAGTATGAGGGTGGTGAGACCCTGGCACAGGTTGCCCAGGGAAGTTGTGGAAGCCCCATCCCTGGAAATATTCAAGGGCAGGTTGGATGAGGATTAGAGAGCAACCTGGTCTAGTGGGAGGTGTCCCTGCCAATGCAGGGGGGTTGGAACTAGATGATTTTTAAAGATCCCTTCCAACCCAGACCAGTCTGTGATGTCTGATGTTTTCTGCACTTCCATGTGGTCACTCATATATGAGCTCCAATAATTAAAGCAGAAATTTCTAGTAATGAAATTATCCTTCAGCTTTCTAAAAGTTTTAGTATAAAGATTGGACAGGATGAGCATTAGGGAATAAAGACAAACTGGTGGTCACCAAACCACATCATCTTTCTCAAGGGTAGGATGGAACTCGGAGATCTCCCAGTCTCGTAAAGGCCGTGTCATGGAAACCCAACTGAATGTGCTGCCACCTCCTCGTGGTGTCACACCATGTACAGGAAGTTCCCTGTGTCAGAACCACTGAGGAAGGCTCTGTGGTGGAACTTGACTTCAAGCATCTTGGGAATGAGGCTGTTATGCCTTAGCTTTAATAACTGTAGCAAGATCATCCACCTGCCTTTACTTCATGCCTTTATGGAGAAGTACATAATTCTTCCATGCTCTGAACCATATAAAAAAAAAAATGGATACCACTTGCTGAAGAGTGAGGCTAGGATAAGCATGGGTTCTTCCTTGCTCATGCAAAGAAAGATGAAGCTTCCAGTGCACTTCCTGCACTTTTTATAAGGAAGAGGGCAGTCTGCTGTCCAGTCATTGTTATAGTGGACCATTTCTTATACACAGTCCTTCACTTTTATTCTGCAGATTACATGGCAGTAACACAATACAGGTTTCAGTGTGGAAGAGTGAGGAGCAGAAGGAGGAGGTATCCATAGCTGCTGTGCTCTAGACACTCTGCAGCACTGGTTATTAAACAGGTAGTGTAGAGAAGTGTGTATTTATACTTAATTGGAAATATGCTGTAGCTGGCTGATACACAGATTGCTGGCAGACCTGATGCTCTGGGGTAAAATAAATGGAAAGGTCGTCTGGATGAATTGCCCATGACTTCTCACCCCTAGTCTGTCTTGATCTCCCCACCATCTTGATAACTGCAGGCACCTGTAACATGTTAGCCATGTCAGGTGGTTGCCATTTAAACGTGAGTAGTTTGAGTATAAGCTGAATTATTCTTCCTGTTGTATTTCTTGAGGTGTTTCGTGTGGTTAAACAGTGGCGTGTGGTAATAAAGAATTGCAGGGAAACTTGCTCAAAATGCTAACATAGGAGTGGTGTTTTTCCCATCTGTTTAAGAACTCAGTTGTTGCCCCTCTCTGTGGAGCTTCTGGCTTAAAAACCAAAACATAAAAACCCCAGAACACCACCCAAACCTCTCTTGTTTGGGTTTTTTGATACACAATAAATGGTGCAGGTTTTCACTTGTGTTACTATGTTGAAATGTTGTGGCATTTTTATCTTGGTTCCTCAAGTACCCTTGCTGTGCCCTAAGAACACAGAGTGAGACCCTGCCTCAGGAAGCTGTTAAATTACAAGAAAGGAGAGTTAGTTTTGCCCCATGCCTGGGCTGTGGAGTAATCAGTAATCTTTGCATTAGCAGTAAGTTAAAATTAGTAGTTTCGCACTGCTATCAGTGTGAGGAGTGCAAACTTGCCTCATTAAAAATAAATAAAAGCTGGCTCTTGTCACATTTACATTTAGTTCCCCCAAAAGTGAGTGTTACTGAATTCAAAAGATTTTCCTTACGTATTTTTAAAAATGGCCTGTTAGGGCATGTAAAAATAATAATAATAATAATAATAATAATAAAATCCTCCTTAAAATTGTTGTCACTTTGTTTAAACACCCAACTCATCTGTCATGCTTTCCTGACCTACAGAGCAGGGAATGAGCCATCATTTTTGAGAGGACAATAATTTGATGACACTGATGGAGAAGACTGAACCCTCAAACTCCATTAGGGTGTATAAATCAAAAGATTTTTTCCTCACAAGTTAATTAGTAATTTTTCCTAATATAATGAAGAATTTGGTAGAATTTTTGTCTCTTGTCAGATTTTTTTTCTCCAGATGGACTGTTCTTTTTCCCCCTAAATAAAAACTTTCCATATTATAAGGTGGTGTTTTTATAAGTGTACAAAATACCAGTTTCTTTGATTATAGAAAACTTCCAAGGTTATACTCTATTGTGCACAAGTAGAGTTGAAACTACAGCTGGGAGTTTCATAGGCAATTATAGACAGAAAATGCTGAGTTCTGGTTTATGCTCTATCTAGAGGTTATCAGCACCTGGCTGATATACCAGTTATTGACTTTAAAGGAGGAGGTGCCCTAGGGTGTCTGTTCTGCTGCCACCGAGCAGCCCCTCTAATAATACCCCTGGGGATTTCCACTTGGGAAAGCCCCTCCATGCACACGGAGGGGGCCAGGTCATGCTCTGGCTGTGCTGTTAGATCACAGGAAAATCTGGAGAAGGACGACCAAGATTTTTCTTGGAAGCTGGTGGAAGAGCTGAGCTAAAATGTTGGAAGTCATCTCCGTTACTAGCAGACACACTGGATCTGTCTGTGGGGACACCCACTGTTTGTACTGGTAGTGTTGGAGAGGAATTTTCATTCTTTTGAAGGAGTCTTTTTTAAAAATGTGGGATATCTCAGGGAGCTGGAAATTAACTTCTTGTAGCAGCTGCTCTCTATAGCCTAATCTTCCTTTCAAGTCTGCAAAGGCTCACCACATCTCCCCATCCCGCATCCACTTGGAAAATCCTGACCCACTTAACCACAGGAATGTCTTGGTTTGCATCTCTAGTTCTCTTCACAGTGCTGGAGCTTGAGGAATGAGCACCAGTATGATGTAAAAACTGAAGGAGAGGGGAAGGGGGAGCTCTGCCCCTCACTGTGCTCCTGGCTTTTTTTTTATCACGGGAGTTTTCCTTTTTTCTGCTTCTTAATGTTCAGTATGTGGAAGCATATGATAAAAAAGGAAGTTGAAATAATAATCTACCTAAAGTAGAATAATTGTTTGGGTGTCTTTTGGGGGGTGCTTTTAGATCCTTGGGTTACAGAAGATTCCTTGCACCCTAAGGATGCAAAGCTTTCAAGGGTGGTGAAGAATGTGAGGGTTTTACATTTTTTTTAAAGTACTTTTTAAATTCTGGGATTGAAAGTACTGGAGATAGCATAGTTAGACTATTACCCCAAATCCAGCTGTTTCCATTATAAGCATTGTGGTGGGATTTTAGGAAGGTGTTAGACAAACACTTCTTGCGGGCCAGGTCTGAAAATGTGCGTCTGGATTGCTTCCTGCCAGGCAGGAGGGAGCCTGGGTGGCTTTAAGGCAAGTGCATATTGTTAGCTGGGCAGAGGGTGGGGTGTGACAGGACAGGCTGAGGCTGGTAAAACCGTGCTTGGTCCTGGGATTTAGAGCAGCACGTTTGGGGATGGTCCAGTGCAGGAGGGAAGGAGCTGAGGAAAGGGAAGGGAGAAGTGATCTGGTCAGAGCCGGAGGAAGCTGTGGGCAGCGGCTCTCCCTGCGGATGGGGGCAGCAGCACAGGAGTGGGAGGGCCTGGCCGGGGAGGCTGGAGGGATCAAGCCGGGAAGTCCTGACAGCCCCAGCAGCAAGAGTCGTGAGTCTGCAGAAAAAAATAGATTGCTTCCACGTTTTTATTCGAGAATTGAAGTCCATGTGCAGACACGGACTGCTTTCAGTAGTCATGTTGCATTGTGGCTACTGATAAAGGGCGTTGGGAGCCAGGCTTGTGGAGCTTTTGAATTGCAAATGAAGAAGTGATAGAGCAGTTATGAATCTGTTCTGACACATGTGCATTGTCTGGGAGAAGAGCAAAGCTTTTGTAGCTGTCAGCACACCATGCATGGTAACCAGTCCATTCAACAGCACATTCTCTGTTGCAAGCTACCTGCTTATTTGGAGTTTCTTATCACAGCAGAGCTTCTTACCAATGAATCCTTCCCTGCTCCTCTCAAAGTTCAGGTTTTGTTGCCTTTTCAATTCTCTGCTCCTTTTAATTATCCCATGCTTTGCTGCATTAGGCTTGGCACAGCATGCAGTATTGAAGGAATTACCAGTACAGATTGACTCTCCTGGACAAAGCCCATGTTCAAGTCAGGGGAATAAGTAAATTTTCTGACAGGTAAAGTGAACCTGCATCCTGTGGGAGAGGAATGGAGGACGGGTTTAAAAAAGGATTAGGCAGCACCCACTCTCAAAGGCAACAGTTCAGCAGGGACTACTCCATCCACACCCCCTCAGCAGCAGAAGCTATCTTCAGTGGTTTGGGCTGGAGAAGAGAAGGCTTTGGGGAGACCTTAGAGCACCTTCCAGTGCCTGAAGGGGCTCCAGAAAAGCTGGGGAGGGACTCTGGACAAGGGCAGGGAGTGAGAGGACAAGGGGGAATGGATTAAAACTGGCAGAGGGGAGATTGAGGTGAGACATGAGGAGGAAATTCTTTAGTGTGAGGGTGGTGAGACACTGGAACAAGTTGCCCGGGAAAGTTGTGGTTACCTCATCCCTGGAAATGCTTAAGGGCAAGTTGGATGGAGCTTTGGGCAACCAGGTCTAGTGGGAGGTGTCCAGGGGAGTTTGAACTAGAGGATCTTTAAGGATTGACCCTCCCTTTGGCACTGCTCTGTGCAGTACCTGCCCTGTTTGTTATCACTGACACGGTGACAAGAGCAAGTGCTTGTGCATTTCGGTGTTTTGTGGGACTCCAGAATACATTTCTGAGAGCATTTGCACTTGCTTCACACGAGGCTGTTTCTGCTAAAGGCTCACAAAGGTAAATTCAGGGCTTCTCCCTGGGAGTATAGAAGTACGAGCGAGCACCTGCTGGTTGTTGCCAGACTTTAAAATGCAGAGGCTTGTGTTCAATCCTCAAAGCATTTTGCCCAACTGGGACACTTTAAGTATACTTAAAAGGGAGAAGAGAGCTGAGAAATCACTTATGCTTCCCTGATTATAGTGTGCTGGTAAGAAGAAAAGTGATCTGCTCCAGTTGAAGCTCCAAGGAGTAATTTTCTTTCCAGATCAGGGAATTTCCCACAATAATGCTAAGGAGAAGTTAGCTGACTGCTGCTCCAGAGTAGCCAGAGAGTGAGTTAAGCTGTGTGTTTTCTGAGGTCAGGGAGAGGTGATGCACGTTGCTGCAGGACTTTTTTTTCAGAAATCTCCAGGAGATATGCATGTGACCAGGTCCAACTCTTATCTTGGCATCCTCTCAAAAAACACCAATGCAAGCTGCAGGAATGAGAATTGAAAATAAAACACTTTTGATTTGTAATGAATATTTCTAGGGTTTTGATTTTTCACAGGGGCTTGGTACAGGTGTAAGAACCTTTCCCAGAGTGACATCTCATACATGAAAATGCCAAGGTCCTGACAGGGCTGTCAGAGGGAATCACAGCTGGATGCATGCATGCACGGCTGCCTCCCTGTCCATCACTCCGAGAGGGATAAAAACAACTCTGCTCTGAAAAAGGAGTGAGGGGCAAGAACAAAAAGAATATTTAAAAGTAGATTGAGGAATAACCTGTCTGGAAGCCTGTCTGCCCATCCATAAGCTGCTAGGCAGCTGGGATGTTGCTCTCCAAGTACTCAAGTGCACAGAACCATGTGAACTTGGCCCATCAGTAAGGGAATGAAGTGCAGGTCCAGTGCTGAAAACCAGATCCTAAATCCCTCTAGGTATTGAGGTTGTCTGAAAAACTTTGTCAGTGCAGTATGACACTTAGGTATAGGGCAAAGCACCTGGCATGAAGCCTGAGTAAACCCTTTCAATGTCATGCTTTGCACAGAAAGGTGCAGTTCAGCTTTGAGTCAGTGACACAGAAGAGGCTTAGATACTGCACAGGGTGTAGTGCAGACTGGAGTGGTTTCTTCTGTAACTCTGTTGGAAAAGTTTCTGTCTCTGTACACTATATGGGCATTGTGCCAGGACTAGTTTTTTAGGAAGCTCTTCTCTCCCATTAGTTTAACTTTGAGTTCTGCTCTCCTAAATAATCTGAGACAAGTGTTGGTATTTCTTGGAAACTAAGGTCCTGATCCAAAAGCTGTTAAAACCAAAGCTGTAGCATGAATCCTGTATTCAGTTTTGGGCCCATCACTAAAAGATAGACATTGAGGTTCTGGAATATGTCCAAAGAAGGGCAGTGAAGCTGGTGAAGGGTCTGGAGCATGAGTCTTATGAGGAGCAGCTGGGGGAGCTGGGGATGGTTTAGTTTGGAGGAAAGGAGGCTGAGGGGAGACCTTATTGGTCTACAACTACCTGAGAAGGAGGTTGGAGTGAGGGGGGGTTGGTCTCTTCTCCCAGACGAAATGGCCTCAAGTTGTGTCAGGGGAGGTTTAGATTGGATCTGAGGAAGATTTTCTTTACTTGAAAGGGTTTGAGGCACTGGAACAGGCTGCCCAGGGCAGTGGTGGAGTCACCATTCTTGGAGGTATTTAAAAGATGCATAGATGTGGTGCTGAAGGACATGGTTTAGTGGTGGACTCGGCAGTGTTAGGTTGATGGTTGGGCTTGATGATTTTAAAGGTCTATTCCGACCAAAACGATTTCTGTTCAAAACCTACCTCTCCATACCTCTAGGATGGAACAGAACAGTTCATGAATGTGCCTTCCTAGGCTGGTGAGAGCAGCTGTCAGCATCACCCACAGGAGGGTCTGGATCTCCTGGATGTTCCATATTTCAGGCTGTGCCTGAAAGCTTAGTTCTCACATTCCTATTGAAGTTCCAGCAGGTCTGGAATGACTATTCTGTGATTCATTCAGACCACCATAGTCCACAGCTCATCTCCATTCTCCATCAGGCTTCTGCACTGGCCATGTAGGACAAGTGAGTCCTGCTGCTCACTCCTTGGCTCTCTAGATCATAGGATCAGGTTATGGATGGGGAGCAGGGAGGCTCTGCTGGTGTGGTGCTGTGCACCATGTACTGTGATACAAGCTGTTGGTACCTGCTGTTCCTCCACTCTCATGAGGCTCAGCAGAGGAGGGTCATCTGAAAGATCAGGAAGGGTAGGCAGCTGGTTAATGCTCTCTCTCCACAGCTGCTACACCAAAGGCCCACTTATACCCTTTTGGGTCTTTGAAATGCCCTTTCTGGAGAAAGTCTATACCGAGGATTCATGGAGCATCTGGGCCAGTCCCTGTACGTTGGGTCTCCCAGTCATACCCAGTTAGGCTCATTTCAGCCTCCAATACAGTCAGTTCTTGAGACCCTCTAGTGACTCCAGAGATGGTAATGGAATCTGCCCCTCTGTGTTTGGATGGTACCAAGGTGCACTGTGCACCAGTGTCCACCAGGGCTCTGTACCTCTGTGGTTCTGTTGTGCCAGGCCACTGAATCCACAGTGTCCACTAAACTCCATTCATTATCCCTCTGCTCCAGCTGGTTGGAGGCAGGGCCCCTCTAATGTTCAGCACAGTTCCCACAATCAACTGAGGGTTTGTGTGGCATACTGGACTCAGTTACTTCTTCTACTCACATTTGGGTCACAGACCCATCTTCTTGGGCCAACAGATGTTTCTTGGGAGACCAGAGCAGCCATCCTTCTGGAATTTTCTCCCTGGTGGCATTACCTTGTAGCTCCTGTTCTCTTGCACGCAGAGCAGTGGTGGGTTTTGTGTTGCCATCTGCTTATGTCCTTGCCATGGTCATGTAGGGTAGACCACAGAGAACCTTGTGTTGAGTTCTGCCTACCCTCAGCTGGTCTCCTAGGAGGAGGTCTGTTCCCAATGGCTGACACAAGGATCCATTCAGGAGAAGAATAGGTGTTATTCTCCCTCTTCATCCTGGGTATCTTATCATGCAGCCTCTCAAAAGAAGTTCTGCATTCCTCAGCCAGTTTTTGCACAGCTGAGGGTGGGAGCCTGTAGGGGATTAGAGACACTGTCTTCATATGGCCTGAGTTGGTTAGCAAAGTCACTGACAGTCAGTGGTGTTTTGTCATCTCCCCTGAAGATCCTTCTTCCCAAAATGTGGCAGTACATGGGAGGGGCACTCTGTGTGAACTTCTTTGATGGAAGCCTCCTATGTGGCAGCTCATTGGGATCTGCAGGGATTTCCCTGTCACCACAGATGACCTCCTGGACTGCCAGCTCTCTCAGATACGTGATGCCTCTCTCTGTGGTGTGCCATTTAATAGGGAGGATATGGAATATCACCCTAAAGGGATATCAGCTTGTTACAGCTGTTAAAAGACCTTTCCAGAGACTGCGAGTGCCAGCTTTCCTCCCAATAATTTTGTCAATGCTTCAATCTCTGGCTAACAGGTTAGAGAGGTTTCCTAACCTGCCCCTGCTTTAATGGAGAGATTCAAACCTCCTAACCAGGCAGGCTTTGCCTGAAGTGGTTTATGTGAGCGTCTTTATGCTGGCTGACCTGCAGCAAAAGCAAGCCCAGGCTGGGAAGGTTTTCAGGTAGCCCAGCTGTTGGGAAGGTGTCTGTGTGGCTGCAGTGTGAGACAGGCCACCAGAGGTAACCTGGGTTCTCTGTTTGGTAACCTGGGTTCTCTATTTTCTGTGACAGATGCACACATGCTCCATTTTTTGTGCACAGACCATGGACATGTCCTGTATTAATAACATATGTACACAGGCTGTTACATATGATGGTGTATTTTAGTGTCTTGCAGAGCAGAGTGAAAGCAAGAATGGGTAGTCAGTCACTGGTGAGTGTGAGTGTTGAGCTCCACTATGAAATCCTTCCCTGTGCAGGGGCTCTGCACTGAACAGGCCTCCAGTAAAACCTGATGACATGGGTTTTGCTTGTGTCTTCACTGGGAGAACAGAAACTCATACAGGACAAAAATGATTTTTCCACTTGCTGCCTGATGTGCTGTGAAGTTGTGCTTCAGTTGAGTGATGTGAAATGATTACCTTGAGCTGCTGATGAAACTGAGCTGTTTTTCATTACAGGCCTTTTGATAACAAATAAAATGGACACCTCTTCTGGATCTGGTCTCAGAAAATGCTTGGAGCCTGATGCCTGTTGATGTAGCACTCTTCTCCTTGCAGGTAAGCAACATTTAGCTCAGTCACAAACTGTTTCTCTGTTGACCTTAAATGAGTGGCAGGAGCCTGGATCTCTGCTCATTTACTTTCCGTTGCTTTTTAACAGCCCAAATAAATACTGGTTCTGCACAGTGGTGCAGCTGTGTCATAACTGTTAAGTTTGAAATTTGTTGGCAGTCTTGTGCTTGATCTTATAATTTACTCCTCTCCTCATTAATTAACTTACAGTTCAATGACAATTAGCTTAGGCATCTTTCTCCATTTCGTAGCAGGGAGTTGAGGCAGTTCTGGAATGTGATTGTATTGTGTTCAAAAGTGTTTAAATAATAGGCATGGGTTGCTCAGTAGATACTTAGACTATTAATATATCACAGGGCAACAGAGGAATATTTAGGGAGTTTTTCTGGACTGCTTATTTACAGCTTTACTGGAACTAACAGTTGTTAATGCAGTGACTTGGCTCAGGCATGAAGAAGTTCATTTGTATTCAATAGCAACTACTGGTGTGCCTCATTTAAAGCCTTTTACTTTAAAGGTTTGCTTCCCTTCCACATTGCATCTGACTTTGTAATTTTCAGCAGCTGTGGAAAATAAGCTTAGATTCATCCCACCACCCCCCTCTCTGCCCTTCCACCACAGATGGGTTTGCGGGGTTTTTTAATTAATTCATGTGTTCCTGCTGCTTTTCCTACTGCTACATGTAGTGATGATGTGGCCTGAGAATCAGCCTGTCCAGAAAGTTGGCCTAACAAAAACAAACAAAAAAACCCAACAAACACCAAACTTTTATTCTCGGATCATCTTGCTCAATCTATTTGCTTTCAAGGTGTGTAGTTAATTCTGTGGCTAAAAGGAAGGGGGCTGGGACCAGCCATCTCTGGAACTGCACTTGGACTAGAGAAAGGTCAGACTGTACCTGTGTTGCTCTATGCTGCAGTTTACTCACAATGAGGTTTTCAGAGGGGATTGATTTACAATTTTGCTAATAATAGCAATAAAAACCATCGATACTGTGCTAGGTTGGTAGGGGTTTTTTTAAATCCAAATTTCACCTTCTAAAGATCAGATGTCTCTATTTTGTGTTCTTACTGTGTACGTCTTTTTTGGCTTGGGACATGTGTATATGGTCGCATGATGTTGCTTTTAAATGAGTAAAAATGTTAACTTCTGCTATACAAATGCTTAAGAATCCTGAGCTGCCCAGGAGTTAAACGTGTGCTGTTAGGGGTCACTCTCTAGCATGACCCTGGATTATGTTTTCAGGGGTTCCTTCCCCTCAGGCTTCACAATGAAGCTGGATATATTGTGTGGAACAAGCCTTTGAACCAAGAGCACTTTTTGCATTCCCAAGGAGCTCTTTCACTGTTATGAAACTCCAGTGCAAGTGCAGGAGAAGATGGGAGCTGGTGGATTGTAGAGTTTGGGTGGGTGTTCATTTTTTGTAATATATTCAAACAGCTGAAGGTGTTCTTGCAAGCTGTGGCTCCAGAAGCCTGTTTGCAAGACAGAGCAGGTATTCTGTATGCAACTCTTGAACCAAAGCTCTGGTGCCTTGATTCCTGCCTCCTGGCAGCTGTCCAAACTGGAATCAACAGCTGACTACTTCCACATTTGCTATTTCTCTGTAATTGACTAAAATTTGTATTGCTTTTATAACTTTGAACTAGCCTATGTATCCAGGTCTTAGCTGCCATGCAGAAAAAGCCCCAAGTAGAACACATCTATAAATGCTCACTGGGCCATACAGACAGACAAAATTCATTACATATCCTTGTAACTCGCCAGTGACAGCAAATTAGAGCCAAAAGGGAATCACAAAGGCCATAAATAGTTGAAATAAATAAGAAGTCTGCTTTCAGGTCGTGAGTCCATCATTTAAATGAGTGGTTTTCTTAGCATTTTTTTTTATATCTTTGCTATTCACTACTCCTTGTTTCTATTTGGTCACTTTGCCTCCTGCCACAAGGTTAGTTAGAGAAAGTTATGTGTTGTTTTCTGATTAGAAGATAAATTAATTCTTTCCCTTCTGTTCTGGTTTGGATTTCTATAATCAGAGTAGCCTGGCTACTGATTTCAGTAAGAATTTCATTACTTACAGTTCTGCTGTGACAAATAAACTGAGAGCATGCAGAGCACTTGTTTTGGAGTGAGTCTGACATCACTCAGCTCTTGAGGGAGAAAGCATGGGAGAGAGTTTGTGAAACTCCTCTTCTCCATGGGCACACCAGGGTAGATTCTAATGGGTTGAGCAAAAAATGTCTTGGAAAAGACACTGAATTACAGCTTCCTGCTGTGTTCCAGGCATATGACTCCTTTCCCCCCTCCCACCCAATCTCAGGAAGCTGTAGATCCAAACAGAATGGAGTCTGGGTCTGAGTTGGAATGCAACAGTTGTGCTGGTTTTACATTAAAAGGCTCAGGTTCTTCTCTGCATAATGCTCAAATATGAAGAAAGGAAGGAAATAAAAGGCAAGTCAGAAAAACATTTGGTTTTAGGACCTAGATATTTGTGGCTGCTCTAGGGTAGTCACTGGTTTTTACTCTTCAATTTTTTGTGGGCAATTCTGTCTCCTTTTTAAAAGAAAAATAGGTGCTTGCAGTTGCCACATTAAGTGGCAGTCCTGGGTGCAATTTTTTTAAAAGATACCCTGCCCCTTTCCCATCCCCAAGGATGCTGCAGGCACACATTGCCAGCTCATGTTGAGCTTCCCATTAAAGAACATCCCCAAGTCCTTCTCCTCAGGGCTGCTCTCAATCCATTCTCTGCCCAACCCGTATTTGTGCTTGGGATTGCCCCCATCCAGGTGCAGGACCTTGCACTTGGCCTTGCTGAACTTCATGAGGTTGGCATGGGCCCACCTCTCAAGCCTGTCAAGGTCCCTCCGGATGGCATCCCTTCCCTCCAGTGTGTTGACCACACCACACAGCTTGGTGCCATCAGCAAACTGGCTGAGAGTGCTCTCAATTCCACTGTCCATGTCACCAACAAAGGTGTTAAACAGCACCAGTCCCAATACCAACCCCTGAGGAATACCACGTGTCACTGATCTCCACTTGGACACCAAGTCCTTGACCACAACTCTTAGAGCGTGACCATCCAGGCAATTCCATATCCACCAAGTGGTCCATCCATCAAGTCCATGTCCCTTCAATTTAGAGACAAGGATGTTGTGCATAAGTCCAGGTAGATGCCATCAGTGGCTATCTCTTATCCACCAACTCTGTAACCCCATTATAGAAGGCCACAAAATTTGTCAGGTATGATTTATCACTAGTGAAGTCATGTTGGCTGTCACAAACCACCTCCTCATTTTTCATGTGCCATAGCACAGTTTCCAAGAGGATCTGCTCCATGGTCTTGCTGGTCACAGAGGTTCAACTAACCGGCCTGTAGTTCCCCAGGTCTTCCTTATAACCCCCATTTTCAAAAAGGGAAAAGTTTCCCCTTTTCCAGCCAGTGGCAGCTTCACCAGACTGCCACAGCTCCTCAAATATGATGGATAGTGGCTTAGCAACTTCATCCTCCAGTTCCTTCAGGATCCCTGGATGTGTTTCATCAGGTCCCATGGACTTGTGCATGTTCTGGTTCTTTAGATGGTCTCAAACCTGATCTTCCCCTGCTGTGGTTGGTTCTTCTTTCTCCCACTTGCTGATTTGCCTTCTATGACTTGGGCAGTGTGGCCTGAGCACGTGCCAGTGAAGACTGGGAGGAAGAAAGTCATTGAGTGCTTCAGATTTCTCCATATCCCAGGTAACTAGGTCTCCTGTTTCCTCCTGGAGAGGGCCTGTGTTTCCCCTAGTCTTTTGTCCAGGAGCAACTTGTTCGTTCACACAAGTCTCCTGGCATTCTTGTCTGCCTTCCTCTGTGTTTGATTTACAGTCTTATGTGAGTCTTTAGGTGTTAAAGTTACCCAGGAAAAAAAGTGTTTCTCCAAGTCAGATGTGAGATGACAACTTCTCTTGGAAACAGGATTTTCCTGTAGGAAGTACAGAGTTCTGCTCTTACATCTGAGACCTTTCTGCCATAGTAGGAAGCAGGAAGATGATTCTCAAACTATGCAGGGGTTTCTATATTACTTTCTGTAAGGTTTTTTTGCCCACTCTTGCCAAAGAGCTTGTGATAGTCATGATTAGATAGAATGCAGTGGACCAAATTCAATGGAGTTTGAACATTTCTGTGTTTCCACCACATTTCTCCTCAAACCAGTCCATTTTTGTAAAAGAGGTCTCCTAATTCTAGTGTAGTACTGAAAGGGGATGATAGTCTTCATTTGAATGATTAAACTGGATCTTGATTGGCATTACAAAGTGGATGGTAAGTAAAATGGAAGCAGTTCCACAGGGTTTTATTGTTAATAAATAGTAAAAAAAACACCAACCAAGCCAGCCAAAACAAAAAAACCACCCACAACAGATCTGGAAGTGGATCTGTTTGGCTGCTCCTTTTCCTGGAAGCAGTTAGACCTTTCCAAGGTAACCACACCTGAACTTCAGTGAAAGGCCTTCTAACTGAACCACAGCAAGCCTGGCAAAGGGATCAGCCCTTCACGGAGGTGGAATTCTCTGCATCTCTTAACATGCACAGAACACAGCCAGCGTGCAGCTGCAGGGCAGCAGAATGTGTGCTTCCTCCTGGGGGCTGATTGGTTTGGTTTTTTAGGTTTCTTTTTCTTTTTTTTTTTTTTAATGGAATGCCTTAGTCGACCACGTGGGACAATATTCAATATATCCCAATTTAAACGTTACTGGAAGTTGCCAGGAAGGAGTCTCGGGCACTTGTGAATCTTTCTAGCAGTGCAAGTTCTCCATCTACAGGTCAGAACTTCTGGAGACCTGATCATCCTGCAGGCAGCATGTTCACGGTGCTTGCTTTCAATTAGGTTAATCAAATGACAACGTGGCTGAAAAGCTACCTCACAGGGTCCACTGGGGGGATTCTGCATAACCAGCTTTCAACAGAAAATTGTCTCATCCACCCACACCTCCCAAACAGGCACTTTTTGTTTGTTTGTTTGTTTTAAAGAGCTTAGCTTGTTCGTTCAGTGAGAGAGGCTGAAGTTGCTGCATGTGGGGAGGGGGTGGCAGGAGGGGAAAAAAAAAAAACAGATGTTGGCATGAGAGGAAGAATGAGTGTGAAATTGCTATGTGTAAAGGTGGCCAAGTGGAAGATGATTTCCGTCACTGTCAGCGTGGTGAGGTTTGAACAGCTTCTGAGCAGTGGGATGAAGGAGTAAGAAACCCAGCTTATTTAAAGGGATCTGGATAAATCTGGGAGTGGGGTTGTGGTATTGGGGTCCTGGATTTGGTGACTCAGGCAGCACCTTTCAAGTCAGCAGTCAGCAATTTCATTGGGACAAACAATTAAGATGTTTAAGAGGACAAAAGCTTCTCACTTATAAGACTTGCTAGTAAGTAAGTCTCTTACTTTTGAGGGTTTTTTTTTGAAAGACCCATGTTGAATGGCTTGTGAAAACAAAACAATACGTAAAAGCAGAGACCTGGACAGATCAACAGCAGAGGAGCTTTTCCATAGAAGCCTGCTGATGTGCCTCCATTCAGAGACACATTCCTGGTGTAGGAGCATAATTGGGTCAGCATGTCTGCTCATTGGCCTCTGCTGCTGCTCTTATTTACCCAAGAGACAGAGCAAAGCACAATCTTGAACACATCTTTAATGCAGTTCAGTTTAAGGACAAGAAGTAGAACATGAGGAAAAGTGTTCTTAACTTGTTTAGCTTTGTTCCCAGGTGAAAGTGGCAAAATAGCTTAATAAAAAGCAGGTTACTGACCAGGTGTGTGTGTGCTGTATGTAGAAAGAATCCGAATGGGGTGCTCTTGTTTATTGATTGTACTGGGGTATCTTAATCAGTCTGGTGCAATGCATGTTAAGCAGCTGGTATTTTAAGATTTTTCTAAAGGGACAAGTCAATAACTGGTACTTAAGAAGAGTCTGAAAAGATTGCTGGGGAAATCACTGACCTGCTGACATTAGTTTTTGATAAACTGTGGAAGACAGGCATGTGTTCCAGAAAAGCACAGCAAAGATTTACTTGTCCAGACATCCGTCTGAAACAAAACAGGGGGAAGCTCCTGGGGCATCAGTGGTGCCTTGAGAGCTGAGATTACTCTTTAGAGGGCTTTATGGGACTTAATTCTTGTCAAACAAATGTGACTTTGAGGAATTATAGGTTTGGGTTTAATAGCAACGCTGAGTGCATACAGGAATGCCTCACAAAAGCCCACCTGAGAAAGAAGTGTCGTAAGTAGAACAGCAGAAACTTTCCCCAGAAAGGGGGAAGGAAGGAAAAAACAAAACAAAAAAAGTAGTGCATGGCTTTAGTGTTGGGAATGAATTTTAAGCTAACAAAGCAGTTGGTTCTTTGTTCTGTGGGATCTTTTAGGAGGAAGCTGTACACAAGGTGACTGTAGAAGCAGGTCCAGGTCTTGCATCTCCAGGTGTGTGTCCACTCAGGTGTAGAAATAGCAGTGTCTGAAGAAGCAGAATATTTGATTGCTTAGTGTGTTTCCTGAGCTGCCTAGGAGCAGAAGAGGACCCTGCTGTGCCATAAGCAAGTATATTTCAGGGTTCTTTATTCCAGATCTTCACACAGGAGAAACACTGTTCTCATTCCTCATCAAGCCCCAAGCTGGCTAATAAGGGACAAATTGGATGTGTTCCAAGCACAGGGCAATCAGTCTTAGCAATGATCTTAATGAAGTCTAGTCAGCAACAAAGCCTGGTGGTCAGAAGGTATTTTCCTTGAGTTTTGTGATGAGAGAATGCTGTTGCCTTAGCTGGATTCCAAAGAACAGCTGGCATACATGCTGGAGATGGAAAGGGAGGGTGGGGGAGAGGTCTTTTAATTATCTTCAAGTCAGCGAAGATCAGTGTGTTGAATCAAAACAGATGGACTCTGATAGCCCACCAGTGATCAGGTAAATAAACTTACATGGCACAGATGAGGAAGGCAAAGCAAATGGAGAGGAATTTCCTTTGCATATTGGTGTATTTGCAGTGTCATTGCTAGCCAAGGTGGAAGTGTGAAGTGTAAAGACAGTGTCAGAGTGAACCCTTCCGTGGTGACTTAGGAAGTACTTCCTCATGGAGAGGGTGGTTAGACATTGGAATGGACTTCCCAGGGAAGTGGTGGAGCCACCATCTCTGGATGTGTTCAAGGAAAGGCTGGATGTGGCACTTAGTGCCATGGTCTAGATGGTGTGGTGGTGTTGGTCATAGGCTGGACTTGATGATCTTAAAGGTCTTTTCCAGCCTTGGTGATTCTGTGTGATTCTGTGTGATTCTGTGTGATTCTGTGTGATTCTGTGTGATTCTGTGTGATTCTGTGTGATTCTGTGTGATTCTGTGTGATTCTGTGTGATTCTGTGTGATTCTGTGTGATTCTGTGTGATTCTGTGTGATTCTGTGACTTGCAGTGCTGCTCTGGGGAAGTGGCAGGGTTTGGTGAAAGTCAATTTGTTGATGAACCTTGTCCTTGGTGTTCCAGGGGCAGGGCCTGTGTCACACAATTGGCAGAATGGTGAGTCTTTTGGTTCCAGAGGGGACAGCTTGAATTCTTTCCTCAGATGCACTTCAGACATTTCTGCAGTGACTGCAAATCAGGCTGGACAGTTGGTGGCCCTCACCTTCCCCTGGCACAACTTTCAAAGCCCCACCAACACTGGGGCTCCAAGCTTGCCTTGCCACCTGAAAAAATTCAAACATTCATCACCTCATTCTCCAAATCTTGCCAAAAAACAAATGCCATTTTATGGTGTGTAGGGCCATGACATCAGAATGGAGGGCAGTGTGGCTTTCTATGGAGTGTATGGCCCTGAGATCACAATGAGAAGGCATCATGGACTTATGTGGTATTTATGGTCATGACATCACAATGGGGGGCAGTATAGCCTTATGGAATGTGTGGTCATGACATTACAATGGGGGGGGGCAATGTGGCCCCTTATATGGTCTGTATGGGTTGGACTAGATGATCTTCAGAGGTCCCTTCCAACCTTGACCACTCTGTGACATTACAATGGGGGGGGGCAGTATGGCCCCTTTTATATGGTCAGTATGACCCTGACATCACAATAGGGACCAGTATGGTCTTATGTACAGCCCTGAGATCACAACTGGGGGGCAAAATGTGAGAAGTATCAAAATGGCCAATATTGTGGTAAAAAGGCCAATTTTAAGTTCAAAATGGCAAGTTTAGGGTCAACATGGGCTATTTCAGGGTCAAAAATGACTATTTGGGGGTTCAAAAGGGCCAATATGGGGATCAAATGGGCCAATTTTGGGGAAAAAATGGACATTTTAAGGGTGAAAGTGGGCAATTTGGGAGTCAAAATGGCCAATATTGTAAAAAAGGCCAATTTGGGGTTCAAAATGGCTAAGTTGTTGGTCAAAATGGGCAAGCCTAGCATCAAAATAGGGTATTTCAGGGTCAAAATGGATGATCTGGGGATTCAAAAGGATGAATGTGGGAGTCAAATGGGCCAAGTTGAGGGTAAAATGGGTCATTTGGGCAGTCAAAATAGACGACTTGAGGGTTCAAGGGGGCCAATGTTGGGTAAAATGGGCCAATTGTGGGGCAAAAATGGGCACTTGGCAGTTCAAAAGAGCCAGTTTGGGAGTCAAATGGGTAAATTTTGGGGTAAAATAGACAATTTGGGCAGCCAAAAAGGGCAAATTTAGGGTCAACATAGAGTATTTAAGGATCAAAAGACCAAATTTTGCGACTCAAAATGGGCCAATTTTGGGGCAAAAATGTGCAGTTTGGGGGTGAAAATGGGCAATTAGGGAGTTAAAATGGCCCATATTGTTGTAAAATAGGCCAATTTTTTGGTTCAAAAGGACAGTTTGTGTCGAAATGGGCAACTTAAGGGTCAAAATGTGGTGTTTAAGGTTAAGTGGCTGGAAAGCACAGAGCTCCAGTGTGAGTGGGGCTGTGAGGGCACTGCTGGAAGAATCAATTGCATTCAGTCCCAGCAGCTTCCTTGGGAGGGCAGCCGTCAACTTCGGGAGCAGGGCTCTGCTTAGAGGGCAGAATAAGGGAGCGTTAAGTGTTCAGCAGAACCTTGCACTCCAGTCTTAGTGAGGCTCTGAAAGCGCTGCTAAGGGAACATTTAAACCAGCAAAGTTGAAATCTCTCAAGTTTAATCCACCCGGTGCTCCTTGTGTAGCTGTAGTAAAGTAATGAACTGGAATGAGGGTCCAGGTGACCCTCTTGAAACCTGGTTTGTCTGGTCTGCAAACTTTAGTTCAAGATATGTGCATTTGTTCAGGACAGCCATCTAGGGGATGGAAAAATAAAGACAGTGCAACACCACCCAACAGAACAGAAAAAAGCTCAGATATGTGGAGTCCCTAGAACCCATTGCCCTGTAAAGGGTAGACGCATAGAGTCAAACACTAAACTGTTTTTTATAGATTAAAAACTCCTGGTTTCTTCCATGCCATTTTGCTTGTCCCTGGGAGGATGCACCCCCAGGAAAGGAAGGGAAGGAGAATGGGAGAGGGAGAAGAGGGAGAGTCCCCTGGGACTCTTCCAAGCAGATCCCTGAAGGGGCCAGTGTCTGCTGTCCTGAAGGCCAGGCCAAGGAAAGAGGCTGAGATGGAGATTTGACAGAGACCTTCCTCTGCAGAGGTCTGTGCTACCCCGGGGTGCTTCTCCGGGCTGGGGAAGGCAGTCCTGGCTGTCTGTGCTGTCCATGGGAGAAGCAGCCCTAGCTGGGATGTGCCTCACACATCCTTCAGGGAAACCTGGAGCCTTTTTCCACTCTGGGGTGTCCCCAAGAGGTGTGTGGTGCCAGTGTGGCCCGAAGGGTGCCAGGCCCTCACTACTGCCCTGCTCCATCTCCTCTTGTGGACTGTGTGGCTGGGCAGCTGGGCTTTGGGGCTGAGCTGCTGCCCCCATCTGCCTGCCACCTTGGCAGACCTTGCTTCCCAGTGAGCAGACCTCAACGTTTGTGTTGAAAGTTTTAGGGGCCATGTCTGCCCCAGCACAGGCACCTGAGCATGAAATAAGACTGCCCAGGGCAACCACAGCCTCTTGGTGCCTCCTGGGCCCTGGAGACAGATGCAAAGATGAAAATCTCATGGAGATTTTGATCAGAAAAATCCGCGAAGTGGGAGATGACTCTTTGGTACTTCCCAAAGGCTCCTTCTGAGCAGCATCCTCTCATCAGAGGTCCCAAGACACACTGGGCATTGAGGTGGCCCTTTCTGGCCTTACCTGGTACTCCAGGGGAGCCTGAGGCAGGATGTTTGCGAGCAGCTTTCTGGTACCTAGAGAAAGATCCAACCCTCCCAGGGCTTTTGGCAAAATCCTACCTTGGCCCACCAGCTGCAAAGCTCTGGCCCTCATCTGCTGTACCAGTAATGAGATGGGAACAGGCTCCTGTCTTTCATGACATGGCTTGCAACATCTGTCTGCTTAAGCTGAGACATGTTCTATACTACTTCCCCATCAATATTGCAGGGCTCCACGCTGCTGCCAGCACAGTGTCACCTGCTCTGGAGCTGCAGCTATATTGCAGGGTGGTGTCAGCTCATCCCCCCCCACCAGAGCTGCTCTGTGCCAGGTGTCAGCCTGTGCTGGGGCCAGGGAGGGAGCAAGAGGCTGAAGCTGTAATGGATCCTCGCCAGTTGATCGGTGTTTAAAGGCTTTGATCTGCTGCTTCTTGAGTCTCTTCCAGCCCCTCGATGGAATTTCTCACGTGTAACTGAGCCTCACTAATCCATTCTGGCCATATATAATGGATGGCGATGGAGTGAAGGAACACAAATGTGGCTGGGTATCAGTAACGGCTGTTCAGGCAGCAGCAGTCCCTCTGCTGGAGATCCCCCACTGCTGGTACCTGCCCTCTGTGCCAGACAGTGCAGAACACTTTCTCTGGCCCCAAAAAAACATGAATAACCAGCTTTGGCCGTTCTCTGCTGGCCTGAGGAGCAGGACGAGGCTTGGAGCCAAGCCACCGAGCTGTTGTTTCCAGGGTTGGCAATGGTGCCACCCACTGAGCCCCAGTGCTGCCACTCGATGCCCCTGTCAAATATTAATGCGATGCTCACTGTGCTCTCTGCCCTG
Organism: Hemiprocne comata; assembly: GCA_020745705.1. Taxonomy (NCBI): domain Eukaryota; kingdom Metazoa; phylum Chordata; class Aves; order Apodiformes; family Apodidae; genus Hemiprocne; species Hemiprocne comata. The sequence goes on along the minus strand of CM036594.1, from coordinate 3,541,031 downwards.
CCCCAGAGCTGCAGCTGTGGCCCCTGCCCTGTCTAGGGCTGCCTGACCCTCCAGCCTCCCCTCCTGCTCCATAGTGCACCTTGCTCCCTGTGCAGGGACTTTAGGGGTGCAGCTGCACATACCTTTGGATGTTGCCTGGGCAGGGCAGGACCCAACCTCCTACACTCACTGACGGTCTCCCAGGTGCCTCCTGTCCCTGGCAGCTCAGCTCTCCACAGCAGGTAAGGCCCTGCTGGGGTTGGGGCTCCGGCCAGCCCCATCCACTGGGGAAAGCCAGCCTGTCACCCCCTGGGGAGCAGGGTGGGTGGGCCAGGGGCATGGGGTGCCCAGAGAAGGGCTGGCAGCAGTGGGGGTGGCACCAAGCTTGGGTCTCAACTGCAGGGGCATCACCGTGTCCCCTGGGGGGAGACAGGACAGGGAGGGCTCTGCAGCTCTGTCTCATCTTCTGAAGGGAATGCTCACCTTTCCCAGGGCAGATTCCCTGCAAGGAAGGACAATGGGGTGATGTGCTAGGCATCCTCACAGGGCACCCCTCACCCGGTCACGCGTGGGGGGTCCTGGGGGTGCTGGGGGCCCAATCTCCCCTTGTTTGCCCTCCTCCAGGAGGAGGCCTGTGCCTCTATCCCTAACAGCCACCCAGCCCAGCAGGGGATGATGGAGCCCAGCAGGTCAATTCCGGCAGAGCTGAAGCTCCGCAGGCCCTCACCGCGGGCCAGGATCCCGGCATCTTTCTTCACCAATGCGGTAGGTCGCTGGCTCCGCCCGCGGCCCCCGGCTCGTCCCCTCCGCTGCCATCCCCTCCCGAGCCCCCGGTGACTCTGCCGCACAGGGTGGGGCGGCCGAGCCGGAGGGCCCCCCCGGGCCAGACCCCGCAGAGGCAGACGTCGATGCCCTGGTGCCCACGCACGACGAGCGGGGCCACCTCATCCCTGAGTGGAAGCGGCAGGTGATGGTGCGCCGGCTGCGGGCCCGGCTGGCAGATGAGACAGCAGCGACTGGCCAGGTGCGGGGTGTCCCGGGGATGTGGGGCACACGCTGCCGGCCCGGGGGGATGCTCACAGCCCCTCTCCGCAGGACACAGGCGCCTGGCACTTCTCGCCCTCCCGCCAGGCCATGCTGGGCCCCTTTGGGGAGCTGCTGACTGAAGGAGACCTGCAGCAGCTGGAGCGGGCAGTGGAGAGCCTGCGGCTGCGCCGGCGGGGCGAGGCATACCAGGGTGAGCTGCGGCGCCTGGCGCGGGAGCTGCGTGCCCTTCTGCCCGCCCCGCTGCTCAGCATCTCTGTGCGCAGCCCCCCACCTGCCCCCGGGCAGCCACTGCCCCTCTGGTGTGGCCGCCTGGCCGGCGCCGTCAGCAGCCTGGCTGCACTGCTGGCTCATGCCGAGGGGGCACGGGTTGCCTCCCCTGGTGCCATTGCCACTGCCACTTACCCTGCTGTCACTGATGGGCAGCCCAGGGAGCCAGGGGGCAGCCTGGCGCAGCGGGAGATCCGGCAGTGCGGGGTCTGTGTCCGCAGCCTCCGTGGTGCCTTCGAGCCGGCGCGGGGGGCGGTGGAGGGGAAGGTGGGCACGGGGAGCGGTGTGGAGGCCGCCAGCGACTCGGGCATCAGCTGTGAGGAGGCATTTTCCAACGGCCCGCTGGGGCCAGAGTGGGGCAGCCTGAGGAAGGAGCGGATAGTGATGCTCTTCTTGAGCCACTGGAAACGGTCTGCCTACGGGCCCTCTCTGCCAGCCGCTGGGGACCCCCAGGACGCCGGAGGGACGGGGAGGGGGGCGGCAGCCCGCCTGGTGCGGCAGCGGGCAGCCATCCAGCGGCTTCTGTGTGGCTGGCGCGACGCAGCCTCCCGTCGCCCCCCACCCCCCACTGCTGGCCCTGCCCCGCTCTCCCCAGAGCAGTTTGTGGTGAAAGCTAGCGGGGAGGCAGCCGACTACGACAGCCTGTCACTGGAGCTCTTCATGCTGGGGTATTTCCGCATCCTGGAGCAGGAGCTGCCCCCCGAGGAGCGCCATGGCCGCCACCTCCTCTGCTTCGAGGTGTTCGAGCAGCTGGGCCGGCACGGCTGGCCCGCAGTGCGCTCCTTCCACCGCGCTGTCACCGACGAGATTGCCGCCGGCCGGAGAACTTGGCGGGACGGCTTTGATGACATCAAGGCAAAGTATTTTGGGTCCCCCCAAAGTTCAGCCAAGTGGCACGGGGAGGCCTGGGGAGAGGGGGAGGAGATCTGCCGGTACATCGACCGCAGCTTTGCCTTCTGGAAGGAGAAGGAAGCTGAGATCTTCAGCTTGGAGGAGTGATGCCTGCTGCTGGGGAGGGTAGAGGGCTGCATGGAGCCGTGGTCTGCAATAAAAGCCTTTTCAGTTGTGTCTGAGCTGAGCAAGGCTTCACGGGGCGAGGATGAAAGCTTTTGGGCAAAGGGGGACCACCTAGGCACCTCCCATGGGATCTGAGTCTTGGCCCCTGGCTCCCTGCGGCGAGGCGGCTGCCGCCTGTTTATTTATGGCTGCTGAGGAGTGAGATAACATCCTATACTTAACACTCAGCAGCCACAGCCAGGGCAGAGAAGGAACATCGCAGGGACCCCTGGCAACTGATGGAGTGAAAAAAAAAAAGGGGGGAATGCCCTTTTCCCTGTGCTTGTGGTGCCCAGCTGGCCACAGAGGGATGCTTTCCAAAAAGCAGCAAAGCTGCAAGGCGACAGGGATGGGCAACGGCAGCCAGCTCTTCCAGTGCTGTGCCTTTAAGAGCCAGGAGCATGTCCCAGTGGGGCCTAAAAATAGTGCATCATCCCCCTCCTGTCCCGGCTGGATCCCGTGTGGCGCAGGAGTGTTCCTTCCCACTGCGGGGACCACGGCCACTTCCCTCCCAGCAGGCTGGCTGGAGGGCTGCAGGGCACAGGTGAGAGGGGGAGCAAGCGAGTGGGAGCGGGGCTCAGCCCAGCCCCTGGACCACCCCCACCCGGAAAAATCGGTGGCAGCTTTGGCAAGGCAGCTCCAACCGTGGGGAGGAGAAATCATGGCCACCCGTGGGTGGGTGGGGGCTCCAGGGAGCACTTCTGCCCCCGCTGGTGCCTGTAAAGGAGACTCTGGGACAGCGTGATTGTGCCGGGAAGTGGAGAGGGACAGGGAGGTGTCACTGCCTTTTTCTGACAGGGACACTCTTGCCACACTCTGCCTGGGCTTTGTCCACAGCAAGGCTCTGCGGCCACCCCCAGCACCATGGTGAGGAACGTGGACGACTTTGACTTCTGCCTGCCTTCACATGCCCAGGGCGTGCTGGAGGGTCTGCAGCGGCTGCGTGCCAACCCCAAGCTGGCGGATGTGACACTGGTGGCGGGCGGGCGGGAGTTCCCCTGCCACCGTGGCATCCTGGCCCTCTGCAGCCACTACTTCCATGCCATGTTCTCCGGTGACTTTGCTGAGAGCATTGCAGCACGGGTGGAGCTGAAGGAGGTGGACCCTGATGTGCTGGAGATGCTGCTTGACTTCGCCTACACAGGGAAGGTCACCATCAACCAGGACAATGTGGAGGGGCTGATGCAGACCTCCAGCCAGCTCCACTTCCCCACTATCCAGAAGGTCTGCAGCCGCTACCTCCGGCAGCAGATGGATGCCACCAACTGCTTAGGTATCTGTGAGTTTGGTGAGAGCCATGGCTGCCCCGAGGTCTCTTCCAAGGCCTGGTCTTTCTTGCAGGAGAACTTTGAAGCTGTCTCTCGACAGGAGGAGTTCCTCCAGCTCTCTAAGGAGAGGTTGGCTGTCTACCTCTCCAATGACCAGCTGCAGGTGCAGGAGGAACAGAGCCTGGCTGAAGCTGTGCTGCGCTGGGTGCGCCATGACCCAGGGCCCCGAGCCCAGTTCTTGCCTGAGCTGCTGGAGTTGGCCCACCTTGTCTCACTGCCTGACCAGTACCTGCAGAACCTGCTTGCCACCGAGCCCCTTGTCCGTAACTCAGATGCTAGCAAGGCTCTTGTGGCTCAATCCTGTGCCATGGTGGGTACCTCCTGCCCCCAACCTGGGGCATTGAGACTCAGCTCAGAGCCTGACAGTCCTGTCTCTGCCTCTCCACCAGGGTCAGAGCAGTGCTGGTGCCTGGAAGAACCCCACAACCCCACCACCAAAGCTGGAGGAGGTGCTGGTGGTGGTCGGCGGCCGTGTGCTGGAGGAGAGCGAGGACGAGGCCGGGGGGCTAGAGATGCCAGCTGCACCCAGGAACTTTGCCTTCTACAACCCCAAAAGCAGTAAGTGCCCACAACAGGGAGGGGGTAAGAGCATCTCCCCCCGGCAAGTTAGTTAGTCCTCTGTCTACCCCAAAGGCACCTCTTGCCAAACAATCTGGTGTCAGGAGGGGCACTGGGTGGGGGGAGGGAAGAGTGAAACAGGGCAGCTTAAAAGCATCATTGCTGGATGGGGGGGGGGCCTCATTCCTTGTCTCTGCTGGGTTTCAGGGCGATGGATGGCACTGCCCGACTTCCCTGATTACAACAAATGGGGCTTTTCCTTGGTGGCTCTGAACAATGATGTGTACGTCACAGGTAGGTGCTGGGGCTGCTGGTGTAGGGTGGGGTGTCCCCGAGGAGTGGGGATGGGGGACAAAGATATGGGCATGGGATGCTGGCATAGAGCCAGGGGCTACTCTCCTCTCTGAGCAAAGCCCTGCCCTTGCTCGCTTGGGTGGATCCAGCCACTGGCAAAGGGATGCCTAAGGATGGCTGTGCTCAGAGGGTGTGGCCCATGTGAACCATCCCTCCCTAGGTGGCTCCCGGGGGTCCCAGAATGACACATGGTCAACGACCCAGGCTTGGTGCTTCTGCCTCAAGGACGGGGCCTGGAAGCCCATTGCTTCCATGTTGAGAGCCCGGACAAACCACACCAGCGCCGTCCTCAATGGCGAGATCTACGTTATTGGGGGTAAGGCTGTGACAACCCCACAGGTGCTGCTGGGGCAGGGGGTCCATGGGTGCCCTGGAGCAGGGCTGCAGCATCCCACCACCCTGCAGGGACAACAGTGGATGCCGTGGAGGTGGAGCGGTACGACCCCTACAACAAGAGCTGGTGCGCCATCAGCCCGGCCCCCAAGTACGTGAGCAATTTTGCAGCTGCCAGCTGCTTGGGCAAGCTCTACCTGGTGGGCTCCTGCGCTGTCAAGTACAATGCCCTCACCCTGCAGTGCTACAACCCTGTCCAAGGTGAGAGGTGGCCCCACTGCCAAACCCCACTAATGCCTTCCCGGGGAGCAGGACTGAGGGGGACCCCAAGACAGGCGACATCCTGTGCCACCAGACATGGGCCCACGGGATGCCACTAGGTGCCAAATGGGGGCATGGGGCCAGGGCCAGCCAGGAGCATAGCTGCTGGCAGCACAGACCTGAGGCCCAGACCTGAGCTTCAGTAGAGCAGGTTCCCTGGGGCAGAGGGATGTGGGAGGCTGCCTGCCTGAGGAAGAAACTAAGCCCTGTGACACGGCCACCTCCTTGGGCAGCCTCTGGAAGCTGCGGTGGTCTCCCCCATCCCACACCACCACTGCAAACAATAGCTCCCCCACTTTTTTTTATGCAAGAGTCTTGTGTGGGGTGGGGACCACGGATACAATCCTGCCCCAGCCGCTCTGTCCCCTCCCTTTTAAACTGCCCCTTAAATAGCCATGAGCTTGGCAATGCTTTTTTTGGTCACTGGCAGCTGCATCAAGAGCCCAGGGTGGGCTGTGCTGCTGATGGCTGCTCCTTGCAGATTTGTGGAGTGTGATTACATCTCCCTTCATCCCCAAGTACCTCTCAGCACCACGCTGTGCCACCCTGCATGGGCTCATCTACCTCATCGGGGACAACACCAAGAAGGTCTACGTGTACAACCCAGAGGCCAACATCTGGCAGAAGGTAGAGGGATGAAGGACTGGGCACAGTTACCCTCCCAGGGAGGTGGGGCAGCGGTTCTCTCCCTACCAGCACCCCACAACCACAACCACACCCTTGCACCCCCTCCCACTGGCTGCCAGAACCCTCTCTCTTCCTCCCACTTGTCCCTTGGCTCTATTAACCCCTGCAGAGCTGAAGCTGCCCCAGTCCTTCCCTCACTGCTCCATCACCACACCTGCACTAGGAGCATGGCTGGCACCCTGAGTTAATGGTTTTAAGTGGCATTCATGCTGCAGAAGCCCCCAGGACCCGACCCCCCCCCCACCTTTTCCAGCACCCCCCTTCTGCAGGGTGTGCAGGGCTCCTGCCTGTGCAATCTGGAAAAATCCTGCCTGGCCCTTTTGCCCTCCAGACCCCCCTGGGGTCCCTTGGGGGACTGGGGGGGATGGGGTGGTCCTTGTGCATCTTGCCCTGCTCCTCCACAGGTGCAGCTGCTCCACACACTCCATGAGAACGGTGGGATGGTGCCACTGGGCGACCGGCTCTTTGTCACAGGCGGCCACTGGAAGGGCATGGATGGAGACTACCGGGTGGAGATGGAGGTGTATGACTGCACCAAGGACCTCTGGACACGGGAGGGCTCCCTGCCATGCCTCTGGCTCTTCCACAGCTCCTCCTCAATCTTCATGGACACCTCCAAGTGGACAGAGGCTTTCCAAGGTGACCATGGATGGTAGGAGCGCAACCAATGTGGCCTGTCACCCTGCACAGTCACAGTACCCCTCTCACCTCTCCCTGCTATCAGTTCAGCTCTGCAGGGGTGGGGAGAGGCAGGATAGAAGCCCCTCTGCCAGGCTGCCTAGAGCACTGAGGAGCCTGTTTCCCCCTCAGACACCACTGCAGGGAAAAGATTTCTCCTTATAAACACCCTTTGCCTAATGCTCTCTTTTGTTTGGTTTTGGGGTGGTGGTGGTTTTTTTTGTTTTGGTTTGTTGTTGGGTTTTTTTTGGGGGGGGGAGTGATGGTTTTGTTTGGGTTGGGTTGGTTTTTTTTTTCCCTTGCCAAAATCTCAAAGCTTTTAGGGTATTTTAAGGCCTCCCAAAGTGTGGCCTAGCCCATAATTGGCATTGCTGCCTGGTCGCCACGGCTCCTCCCTCCCTCTCCCTCCCCCCCCCAGTCACGTTGACATCCAGTACAGAGAAAAATGAGGTGGGGGGAACTGAGGCAAGGTCTGGCACCTTGCTGTCCCCTGTTGAAGTGTCAGACTTGCTCCAGCACCCCATGGAGTAGAATGACATGCAATAGAGATAAAGCAGCTTTGGGATGCTTTGTGTCCTCGGGTGGCACAAGCGGGATGTTTCATCCTGGTTTCTCTCCCGGGATGCGCAGCACACACCCCTGGCAAGTGACCCAGGAGGTTATCGTGAAGCAATGATCAGCACCTCAGTGGCTCCCGGTGCTGGGACACAGCCAGGCAGTGCTACCTGCCTTGTCCCTGTCTCTGCTGGTACCCGGTGGCAGAGAACACCTGGCATGGGGTGAGCACAGGTGGACGCTTCCCCAGAAGCCAGTGCCAGCACTGGGGCATCTAGCGCTGCCCAGGTTGTTTGATGGTTTATCTGCTCTGTGTTAGGTTATTATTTTTGAAGCATTAACCACACATCTCGAGGAGCTCTGTGGGTCGTGGGGGGGGAGCCTCCCCCGGGTTAGGGGGAGTGTGCCCCACTCCTGGCACTCCGCGGTAGGGGCGGGCCCCGCAGAGCCCTCAGGGCCCCGAGGCGGGGCCGGGGCCGCCCTCCCAGTAGCAGCGACGGGATGCGGCTGCCGCAGCTGTGCCTGGCTCTCCTCTGCGCCGCCGCCGCCGGGACCCGCTCCCCGGAGGTGGACCGGGAGCTGTCACCGGGCCTGGAAGCAGCCTCTGGGAAGGCTGCAGAGGCAGGACACAGAGGGCCGGGGGTGGCTGCGCCTCGGGCCGGTGGCGTGGATCCCCGCCAGGCGTGGATGCTGCTGGCCAGGAGCACTGGGCGGACAAGAGGCTGCCGGGGCAGGACAGGCATAGCCAGGGATGGGACGAAGGCTCGCACAGCAGCGGCACCAGCCACTGGCCAGGCTCCTGGAAAATCACCTCAGGTTGCTGTCCCTGTGCATCCCAGTGCCCCCACCGTGCTGGAAGAGCTACTGAGGGAGCTGCAGCTCCTGCTGAAAGGTACCCACCAGCCCCAGGGTGTGCTGTAGGAAGGGGAGGCCAAGGGAGATCCCAGGGCAGGGGACAGCAGGGACGAGGCACCGTGGGGCTGGGCAGCGGAGCCAGGCACTCTCATCTTGGCACCAAGAAAAGCCAAAGTTCCTTCCTAAAGCCAAGCCCTGGATGGGTTTTTGGGCCAGGCATGGTGAAGGAGCAGGTGAAGACGTGCCAGAAGGCCTGGGAAGAGCATGAGGAAAAGGAGGAAAGTGAAGACAACTCCCAGGTCAGGTCCCATCATCACGTGGAAGCAGCTTTCCACTGCCAGACACGTGAAAACATTTCTGTGGAGCAGAGAGTGCAGCAGGAGCTGCAGCACTACTACATCGTGAGTGCCCAGCCTGCCTCCCCCTCCTGCCTGCAGCACCTTGCTGCCCCTGGCACACACCCATCCTGGCACAGGGGCTCCTGCTCTAACCCAAGCCTCTTCCCATCCCCAGCCGGAGAGGGAGGCAATGTTCCACCGTGGCTCAGGGCTGAACCTCACCAGTGGGAAGTACATGGCCCCCATTGCTGGGTACTACACCTTCAGAGCCACGCTGCACATCGGTGAGCCCTTGGGCACCCCCACAGCCCTGCTGGGGAGGTCCGGGATGGTTCTCACCCTCCCTTCTGTCCTAGTGTGCAGACAACAGCAGAGGAAGGGACATCCATGCGGGGGGGAAGCGTCTGCGGGTGCTGATCTGCGTGCAGTCCCACTGCCAGCACAACAGGTAAGGCAGGGCAAAGCTGGGAGGGGAGAGGGACCCTGGGCCAGGGAGGGAGGAACGAGTCCAGCATCCCCTGCTGAAGGAGGGACCTGCTCTCCCCAGCACCATCCTCCCTCTTCTGCAGCTTTTTGGAGACTGTGTCCCGGTTGGAGAGCAGTGGTGACCGTTTCACCACCTCAGTCAGTGGAGTCCTTTACCTGAAGGTTAGTGGTGCCAGCTCTGCTTGAGACTGCCAGGCAGGAAGATGCCTTCCATGGCCCCAGCTCATGTCTGAGCATTGAGTCTCTCTCAGCCCAGCTCCGAGCCCAACCAATGGTCACTCAGGGCTGAGGTCTGCTGGGACACTTCAGACATGGCTGGTTGCCCTACTGGCATCTATGGCATCCTTTTCCTAGAAGGAGCAGAGGGATGAGCAGCCCCTCCAGCTCTCAGCTGCTGTGCACAGAGGACAGCTCTGCCAGGCAGTGCCCAGTGCTTGGAGGAGATGTCCCAGACCCTCAAGTCCTCTCTCCCTCCAGGCCGGGCAGTATGCCTCTGTTTTCGTGGACAACACTGCAGGCTCCCCCCTCACCGTTCAAAGCGGCTCCGATTTCAGCGCCGTTCTGCTGGGGGTGTGAACAGGCACTGGGCCCCAGGCACAGAGCTGAGCCTGTGCCAGGAGCAGCCAGACCTCTGCCAGCCACCACCACACCTGCCCTGCTCAGCACCAAGCACAAGGAAGACCTTTTGCTGCTTCAGGAGCTGCAGGACAGTCCAATTCTGCTTGTGCTCAAGAACCATCTGAAGCTAGACAAAGATCAGGAGGAAAGAAGGATAATAACAATAAAAAAATAGTAATAATAAAAGAAGCCTGAGAAGGAGCTAAAGGAGTTCACTTTCATCTAATGACAAGGGCTGAAAGTTTATCTTGGAGAATGCTGCTGGCAGTGGTGGCAGCCAGCTGCTTTCCCCATGGGGCTCAGCTCCCACTGCTCCAGGCACTGGAGGCTGGGACAAAGTCTTACATCTCCATTTTTGCTCTCAGATTTCCCTGCCCAGCTTCTCAGCAGCCCCAAACAGATTATTTGTATCTCTTTAGTTTCTCTACAAGGTATTAGCAGTGAATGTTGGCTGGCAGAAGCCAGTGTGGTTCACTGCTAATCTTAAAATAGAGCAATGTCCCGATAAAGCAAATTCCTGTCCTTGTGGCTCTCCAGGCCAGGCGGTCCCTGCCCATGGCACAGGGCCCAGGCCATGGGCAGTGCAGATGTTTCAGCTCCGATAGCCTCTGAGCTGAGGATGGGCCCAGGGCTACGTGCCTGAGCCCCTGAGAGGTACCCAGGCAGGCTGGGCGTGGGGCAAGGCAGCCACACGTTTCATTTCTCAGGAGCACGTCGCACTGGGCGAGCTGTGCCAGCAACATGCGCAGATAGCCTGAGCTGCACCCAGCCCCACCTTCCCTGAGGGATACACACACACACACACACACACAGGCAGGGAAGAGCACTACACCTTGCTGGTGATGGCTTTCCTGGCCTTCTCCTCAGGTTGCATCTCCTCAAGGAGCCTGGTGAAGTAGCTGTTGCTGCAGCGTTTTGTGGGTGGGTGTTTGGATCCAGGCTGGGGGCTCTGGCTGTGCAGTTTTAATGCATAAAATGGAAAGAGCTGACTAAGTTGGAGCTTCTGGAGGGCTAATTTAGGTGTCGGGAGGGGGCTAGAAGCTCAGTCAGCCCCAAGGGAGGGAGCTGCAAGTGCAACATTACTGCATGGGACACCTCAGGGTGGAAGTCCCAGAGCTCCCCACAGTAGCAGGATGCTGCTGAGCACTGAGCTGAAGGATAAACTCTGGGGGAGTTTCTTAGATCCCATCCTACCAGGAAATACAAGCAAACAGGTTTCTGACTCCCACTAAAGCTGTGGTTGAACCTGCCTGTCTAACTGGCTCACTACTCAAAAGCACGGTGGAACCTGCTCCATAGTGCCTCCTTTTCCCCTTTGTCCTGAAAAATGGACAATACAATCCATTTTGTGGAAATCATTATTACCTGTATCATAACACTGTGCTGGAGCTGTGCTTTCAGTACTCTTTCTAAAGGCAAGAGCAGAAGCAGCAGAGTGTGTTGCTAACATGGGCAATTCCCTCTTAGCTCATCCTGCAGTGCAACCTTACATCAGAGTGTGCAGCAATGCCTGGGAGCAGAACAAGCTGGCAGAGGCAAATGCTGACCAAAATATGTGCAGGGGCCCACTCCCTTCCTCAGTGCCCTGCAGATGATGTGTACAGTTAGCCTCTTCGTTAGCATAAGCCCATGAATCACAGAATCACCAGAGCTGGAAGGAACCTCTAGAGATCATCTAGTCCAACTCTCCCACTGAAGCAGGATAACCTAGAGCACTTTACACAGACTGCATCCAGGTGGGTTCTGAGTATCTCCAGAGATGGAGACTCCACAACCTCCCTGGGCAGCCTGTCCCAGGGCTCCATCACCCTCAGTGTAAAGAAGCTTTTTCTCATTTAAATGGAACTTCCTGTGTTCCAACTTGCACCCATTGCCCCTTGTTCTGACACTGGGAACTACTGAGAAGAGCCTGGCACCATCTTCCTTGCACCCACCCTTTAGATACTTGTATACGTTGATAAGGTCTCCCTTTCTGCTGCAGCAGAAATAGATTAAAGATGGTCAAGCCACCCACCCCAAACAACAGGATAGCTTTTGCATGCTCAAGAAAACACAGTCCAGGATCCAGGACCATCTCCCAATACTCCAGGGAACACAAAGATCAGGAAGGAGCCAAGGAAGCCTCACCACCCTGTACAGGACTGTGCACAAAACTGCAGACACCACCATAACAACCTGCCCAACCTCTGTAGCTGCACAGTTTCTCGTGCAGGACAAGGAGGTTGAGCAAGAAACCACTGCACAGACTGACCAGCTCATCTCCCTCACTGCACTGCCTCACCCACAGCACAAGAATGTTGCTTAATCTGGAACTGAAGTGCTTTGGTAGCCCAATCCGTTTATCTTTCACTGTGTCGTTTGGTCTGAAGCCAAATTTTCTCTGGAAAACAGCACCCTGACTCTGCAGCAACAGCTGGCAGAGGAATGGGGATGGTATGAGATACCAAATACTTACTAGCAACAAGTACCTGAAACCTGAGATGCCTGCTCCTCAGCACAGAGACAAGCACACTCTGCTGCCTGGCAGGTCCATTTGATGAAAACACTTTCCCCATAAGCATCAGGAGCAAAGTTGCTTTTGCTGTATCAACAACTGGGCTAAACCCTGACGTTTTCTGTAAGCAGAGGGAAGGTCCACTGCTGCTCTGAGAGCCATGTTTGTATCACTCAGCTGCAGGCAATCTCACCACCCAGCTTCAGAAGCAGATTTGCTGCCCAGCACTAAGAGGACAGCCCACACCACATCCCAAGCCAGTGGCCTAGGACACTGCACAGCCTGACCGGGGGCTCCCAACTCAGTCTTAAGAGCTCAGGGCTCTCCTGGGGCCCTCATATAAAGCTCAAAGAAATGAAGAGCAGAACTGCACCGTTTGGAACAGCTGGCAGAGTTCATGCCCACAGCTGCCTGCTCTTGCTAGCACCTCTGCCAAATGGATTTATTTGGTTTGCCAAGACATTCACTGGGAGTTGACAGGACAAGAGATTTCCGCAGAGGCCGATCCACTGTGGCAGCCGCTCTGGACCCTGCTAGCCAAGTGAGCTAAAACTATTAGAAAAAAACCAAACAACTTTATTTACACTGATGAGCATCCAACCAGGGATCCCTCCCCCAGCCACACATGCACACACACCAACTCCTCCCTTCCCTTACGTCCATGGGGAGCTGGGGCTCCTGCTGCTGCAGCTCATCCCTCAGTGCTCTATCCGGACCACCATGACCGTGACGTTGTCCGCCGACCCCCGCTGTACTGCCTTGTTGGCCAGCCTGTTACAGGCAGCTTCATACCTAGCATCTGCTTCCAGCTTCCCTTCTCTCATCTGGATGTTCTTATCCTGTTGAGAGGATGAAAAGCAACACTGATCACTCCCAGCAAAGCACGTGGTAATTTCCAAGCGTGCGGGAGCAAAACAAGGAAGGACAACCTCAGGTTTAAGGGAGGATACCCTGGCTGTCTATTTCTGCAAGTAAGAGTCATGCCATTTTGTGCTCCCTGCACTGCCAAACCCCACCCCCACACTCCTCACCTCCAGGCAGGACACAATGAAGTTCACAGCTTCTTCTGGTGTAAAGACTTTAAAGAGCCCATCACAGGCTATCAGAATGAACCTGGAAATCAAGCACAGACAGGTTCCAAGGCTGAATCTTTGGCTCCCCAGCTACAGAAAAATTCCTCAAAGCTATTTTATGAATACCCATGCTCCAGTCCAAAGGGAAGATGCCATAAAGCTCATCTGAAAATCCCTTGGAAGCACCAGCATACCACTGTTGCTCCAGAACCCACCATTCCCAGAGATGAGGCAATTCAAAGTACAGGCCAAGGACTCAGGCAAACAACATAAGACCCAGATCAGTGTGTCCTGTAAGTCCTACTGACCCTGCACTGTTAGGCAAGACCATGCCCTGCTGGAAAGTTCAGTTATTTCTCTAGGAACTGCTTCTTTCCTTTGGGTGCTTTTCATTCACGTATTTTCCCTGTGAAGCAGCTAATGCAAGGAAATAGAGAGACACAGCCAGCTTAATATCTCATGTGCATCCCTTTACATTTCCACACTCCTGGGGTATGCAATAACTTAATTTAAATATAAATATTCGAAAGAAAAATTAGTAGCTTAATCCAGAAATAAAGAGGCATAACTGTGATTGGAAAACTCTGTCACAGGGTATGGCTGCAGGTTGCAGGCTGAGGGGATACAAAGCCCAAGGCAAGGAGAACTGCCTCCTAGACCCCCCAGAGAGGATGGGGGAGACAGCCTGCTGTGTGCTCCCTGTCTGCACAGGGGATTGCATCAACCAGAAGCCCAACCCTGAGTCACCAGACAAGGAAAACTACTACCAGAGAGGAGCACGGAGAGGTGGCCAGCCTGCCAGAGAAGCACATGTCTCTGAAGACATCGTTTCAGAATATCTTCAGAAATATTTTAATGGATCACTTGATATAGAGCTCTCCTCCCAGAAAAAGCAGCAGTACTGGGTTACGTTTTCGCCTCAGAGAGCCTGACATGGAAGCTCACAGCAATCTGTCACTGCCAATCATGTCTTAGAAAAGTATCTCAAATCTTAAATATCAGAGAGTCGAATGCAGTATTTGTGGGCAGTGTGGCTGCTAGAAACAACTCTTGGGCAGGATAAGGATCCAAGAATTCAAGCCTCAACCAGCTGTTTGAACACTGGTGTGTGAACTTATTCAGAGTATGAAGGAAGTCTAAGGCTTGTGTACATTATCACTGGTGTGAGGCCAGTTTTTCCCAACAGGAGCCTTCCCAGTACCCTGGCAGAGAGGCAGCAGCACTACCCGCTGTACTGACAAGGAACAGGAGCAGAGAGACAGCAGCACTAAGAGCATCCTCTAATCCTGGGTGATCAGTCTCAAGTGTCAGCTTGTGCTGCTTCTTCTGAGCAGCTCCAGGACATGGCCAAGCCTGGTGCATGGGCACACTCACCTGTCGTTGTGTGTGAGCTGGCAGCGTTTGATATCTGGCACAGAGATCACACCACAGCGCTTGTACTGCCCGTCCCCAATGGAGCGGGAAACCTCCAGCACTCCCAGGACTCTGCCATCCCTGCACAAGGAAAGGAAACAATGAGTCTCAGTGATGGGGACACTCTTCACAGCTGCCTCATACAAATCCTGACCCACGTCCCCAGCAAGGTAGAATCTTCCCCTCAAAGTCTCCTTCCCTTTCTGCATGTTCAGGTAAAGCTTTAGGAAACAAGGGGAGAGAGAAGGAAGAAATGAAGCCAGGGGAATTCAAGGCTGCCTCCTGTCTCCCTGCCCTAACTCAAGTCCTGCTTAGCCTAGCAAGCCAGGGAAGAGTTCTATGCTGAGCTGAACTGCCAGAGATGGAGGTTTGAATTCACAATTATTTTTTGGGAAGGTATCTAGCCAGCTACATTTCAATAGGAGCACGGAGTGCAGCGAGACCAGGTCTGAGCCAGCAGCCTCTCCTGTGCTCCACCTATGGGGACACCAACCCCTGCAGACTGGCTCAACTGGGGACAGTTCCAAGGAGCAAGAACCACACATTTGATGCTGATTTCTTGGTCCTTACTGATCACAGCAACCAGTTCTGTGAAGCCCGAGTTAGAATCCCCCTTAGGAAGCAGTTTTGTTTGCTAAACTTTTCTAATTAACTGAGTACTGCTCCAAAGGAAGCAGCTTCTCAAACTCCATCTTTCCAACAACTGAGGATCTTCTCCCCAGAAAGGCTCTTCTGTGCACTCTGGAAAGACACAAGCTCGTTGATCTTGTAGTCCAACCAGCCCTGCTTGAGATAAAAGCAAGAAGCAAGCCACATCACAGAAGAGAGATCTGATGCTCACACACTTTGTGACTTATCTCTCGGGTCCAAAATGCTGAACTACAAGCAGTGGAAAAGGCTCCCAAGCAGCCAGGGAGGTGTTCCCCCAGTTCTGAAAAGAGCTATCAGACACTGGCCCATCTCTTTCCTGTGTACAAAGATAGATCAGTGCTAAGCATAAGCAGCAGCATGTGCTCTCCAGAGATAAGGGGAACAAGGCCCTCCAGACATGGCAGTGTGACAGAACTGAGCTCACCCCTCCCCACTCCAGGGGGCATTCTGCCTCTGCAGGCACGAAGATACTTCACCTGCACCCAGTCCTCTCTTGTGAGATGCCATTAAATCAAGAAACAGCTCTCAAAGAAGGGAGAGAACCTAGCCAGGGAAATCAGACACAGCTGCCCAAAGAGCCATGCACAAGAACATTAAGATAATCCCATTCTGGCTCCAGATACCTCTCTCCTACTGAAGACCACCTCAGTGCATCAGCCAAGTCCCAGGGGAGCAACACCAATATGAAGGGCTTCTCATGCCCTCTCAAACCATCCCCTCCTCTTACAGTACAAGGAAGAAGGGGTGATGCTGCAAGCAAGGGAGTTCTGTTCAGTGCCACAGTGTGCAGCAAGTGAGAACTTCTTAAACAATCAAGTCCAGCTCTGTAGGTCAAGCACGTCCACCCCTGCATCCCAGTGCCAGGCTTCCACATGGGTTCCTGCCTCTGCAGCACAGCACCCTGCTGCCACTGGAACCTCTGGGAAACCAGCTCCCATCAACCAGCTCAAGCCACTGAATCCTTAGACACCTCAGGCACCACTGAGCCTCTGGGCTCTCAACAGCATGAGCATTAAGCTCAGGAAACTCCAGAAACTCAGTGCTCAGGCCTGAAGTTGGGCCAGGGTTTAGGTTTGCTCAGTCACACACTTCAGGAACTTACCTGACGTTCCCCCCAGCTTTCTGTATCCGCATGCGCTCCTCGTACTGGGTGGGGTTGTGCTCCTTGCTGAGGCTCAAGGCTGTGTGCTTCTGGCTCTCCTCGTTGTAACGACACAGAATCGCCTGTGCTGACAAAAGACCCTTGTCAAGACAACAACTGAACTGCAGGAAGGAGAACTTCTTGAGGGAGAGCTGCAAGTCACAGTGAATGGAGCTACACCCGCCTGGTGACCAGTCACCAGTGGTGTTCCCCAGTGCTCGGGCTGGTCGGTATTTGTGTCAGTGATCTGGATGCAGGGGTTGAATTAGCAAGTTTGCTGATTATACTAAGCTGGGAGGTGCTGCTGACTCTCGAGGGCAAGGCCTTGCAGAGGGATCTAGATGGACTGGAGCATCAGGCAATCATCAATGGCATGAAAGTCAACAAGCCCAAGTGCTGGATTCTGCACCTGGGACACAGTAACACGGGGCACAAGTGTCATCTGGGAGGGCAGTGGCTGGAGAGCAGCCCTGCAGAGAGGGGTCTGGGGGTGCTGGTGGGCAGCAGGCTCAGGAGGAGCCAGCAGTGTGTCCTGACACCAGGAGGGCCAACCCCATCCTGGGGAGCATCAAACACAGCCAAACCAGCCAGTCAGGAGAGGGGATCATCCAGCTGGATTCAGGGTTGGTGTGGCCTTGCCTGGAGCACCCTGTGCAGTTCTGGGCCCACCATTTAAGGAGGGTGGGAAGGTATGTCCAGAGGAGGGCAACAAAGCTGCAAGAGCTGGAGGGAATGTCCTGTGAGGAGAGGCTGAGGACTCTGGGGTTGTGCAGCTGGGAGAAAAGGAGGCTGAGGGGTGATCCCATTGCTCTCCACAGCTTCCTGAGGAGGGGACGTGGAGAGCAAGTGCTGAGCTCTTCTCCCTGGGATCCAGAAACAGGACACGTGGGAATGATTCAGAGCTGCACCAGGGTAGGTTCAGACTGGACATTTTTATTCCCAAGAGAGTGGTCAAACCCTGGAACAGGCTTCCTGAAGAGGTGGTTGATGCTCCAGTCCTGGCAGTGTTTAAGAGACATTTGGACAATGCCCTTAGTAATATGCCCTGGTCAGCAGGTGGACTACATGATCACTGCAGGTCCCTTCCAACTGAAACATTCTAGATATGTGAGACATTTAGTAGCACCAAGAAAGAACTACCACACCTAGTGTTTTACATTATAGGAGACAATCACAGACTGGTTTGGGTTGGAAGGGACCTTAAAGATCATCTAGTTCCAACCCCCCTGCACGTGCAGAGACACCTCCCATTAGATCAGCCCTGCACAAAGCCAAAATAGGAAGCTCTGCAGGAACAGTTCCAGAGCTCACGGCAACTGGGACACCCCACACAAACACCTCACCCTTCAGAGGGAGACAAGCTCTCAGAGGAACTGAAACACCAGCAGTGGGCTTCTCCATCCTTACCCGGCTGTCCCCTAGGTTGGCTATGTAGAGAATATTGTCCACAGCTAGGACACAGGTAGCTGTGGAGCCATCCTTCCATGCTGGCTTCCTGAAAGGAACAAAAATGAGTTGACTAAGGGGGAAAAACAATGTTTAAGAAGTTATTCATGGAGGACTCCTGGGGACTCCTGGACGTGTCACGTGCAACACGCAGCAGCCCCCAACCAGCACAGCCCCCAGCAGCTGGGGAAACTGCTGGGGGTAAATAGCAAGCTCAACAGGGACAGAGGAGCTGCCTTCTAAATGCATGGGCAGTGCCCAGCTGACCCACATGCTGCCTGCCACGCTCCCCACAACAACCCTCCCTCCCACTCTGCTCCTCTGTGGCTGGAACAGGCTCAGCCCCAGTGACTGCCCAGGAGCTATGGCTCTGTGAGCAAAGAAGCACCCTCAGCTCCTCCTCAAGGGGCTCCTTCTTTGCAGCAAGAGGAAGGCACAGCCAGGGCTGCAGCAGAATTGGACATATTTCATCCAGTTTGCCCCAGCTCTGAAGGTGGAGCTGAATGAAGATCATTCATCTTGTCTCCAAGACAGCCAGCACTGACCATCTTCTGTCACTAGTCTCATTTCTGACCAAACGGAGACTGTTTTGGGAATGACATTGTTGTGACAGACTCAAGGAAGCCTCTTCCTTTTGCTTGGTCAAACTTGTTCATCTGATTAGGCTTAGCTTGTTTGTGATTTACTTAAAATTGAGAGTTTGCAAGGAATCCACAGAATGAGACACATCAACAGTCTCTCTGTGTTAGAGGTGTCACTATGAAATAAAAAAAGCACAACAAAACAAATGTGTGAAGGACTGGTAATAAAGTGATTGTATTTTAAATACAAACCACAGCTTCCCTAGTCATAGAATCAGAATCACAGGCTGGTTTGGGTTGGAAGGGACCTTCAAGATCATCTAGTTCCAACCCCCCTGCACGGGCAGGGACACCTCCCACTAGACCAGGTTGCTCAGAGCCCCAGCCAACCTGCCCTTCAACACTTCCAGGGATGGGGCTTCCACAGCTTCCCTGGGCAACCTGGGCCAGTGTCTCACCACCCTCACAGTGAAGAATTTCCTCCTAATGTCTAAGGACAAAGGAAGGAAGAGCAAAGGAAGGGAAATGAATAGGCTCCAAACAGTCTGTGTGTCAGTTCAACAGAGACTAAGGGTGCTTGTGCTCAAAACCCAGTGGTGAGGCAGGCTGGAATTTATCCCATAGAAAGTAGCTGTGGTGCTTTAAAAGAATCTGTTAGAAACAAGCCAACAAACTAAACCATCTCCGTTTTTAAAAGAGGTGAAGAAAGCAAGATTTAAACTCACATTGGGTGAGTTAGGTCTTTCAACACAGGGCATTAAAAATTCCCTCAGCAACGTGCTTCAGCCTGGCAAGCACCTACTAACAGGAATGCAGCTCTAAAGAAAGCTCCACACAGCAACCTGCAAAGAGCTGCTTGACAGACACCCTCCTGCCACACTTTGATGCCACCAACACAGAGATCCCACCTCAGGCAGTCATTTCAGTAAGGTGGTAAGTCTTTAAAAAGAAGGCAAACAAGATACCCTGGTATGGACAGAGGTGCATTCTTGGTCATGTTTTGGTTCCTTCCTTTACCACAAGTGTGTATTTTATTCCTGGGAGGCCGACAGAGTAAGCCCAGAACATGCCATGCTCTCTCTAGCTCTAGCAGGCACTCAGCTGGCAGAGTTACAGCCTGGCACAGCTGAGCTCTGTGGGGTGTCATCAAAGTACAGACATCACTCCAGGTTTCAGCTCCCCTGCTCAGAACTAAGGCCTGTGAGATGCAAGCTAAGGAATACAAACACATAGGAAGCATTCCCACTTACTGGCTGGATGCCTGCTTTAGAAACTCGTCATCTGTGTGTTTGAAGGTGTCCAAAAGGCATCTCTTCACAGTTTTCTCCACGCTGACTACCTCACCTGTCAGAAAGGGAAAAGAAGCAACTAAGCTCCAGCTAAAACACATCTGACCTCTCCCAGTCCCCTCGCTCAGCCAACATTCAAGCAGGCAGTGCATCTCTCAGACCCTTGCAGAGCAGCTCGAGCTACCAACAATCCATGCAGCAGCATGTCTGGAGAACTTGTGACATACCCCTCTCCCCCACAGGTGCATTTTCACTCTTGGAATGGCACTGTCAGAACTGGTAACAGCACATCTCACACTTGATTAGCAGCTCACAACTTGAGCTGCTAATTTGTACTCTTGAGCTAAAAAGGTTTCCAACCCTTTTCCCCAGGAGACAGTGCAGCCTCACAAGCCCATGGGGAATAAGGGATGGGAGCTGTAGAACTACGCCCAAACAAATCAGTTTCCCTCTACCACTGCCATAATGTTGAGGCAGAAAAGGTGATGGTTGTCCTACAGCCCTTATTCCACTCCTCTCACCTTTAGGAAATTTCTTAATCAGGTTTTGGTGCAGATTCTGTGCTGCGAATTTTGAGGCTCGGACTCCCCCGTGGCCATCGAACACAGCGAAGTAGGAGACACGTGTGCTGTGAGGGAACAGAGAGGAGCACGAAGTGGTGAAGAAAGGCTGTTAGCCAGAGGGTGGGATTGTCTCCCTAACACCCTGCCCCGTGTCAGCCAGGCTGAATCAACACTCCAAGGCCCAAAGAAAGGCAGCAGCCTTCCAGTACCAGAAGGGGCTACAGGAACGCTGGGAAGGGGCTTTTTAGAAGGGCATGGAGTGAGAGGACAAGGGGGGGAATGGTTTCAAACTGATGGTTTAGATTGGATATTAGGAAGAAACTCTTGACTGTGAGGGTGGTGAGACACTGGAACAGGTTGTGGGTGTCCCCTCCCTGGAAGTGTTCAAGGTCAGGTTGGACTGGGCTCTGAGCAACCTGGTCTAGTGGGAGGTGTCCCTGCCCATGCATGGGGGTTGGATCTAGATGATCTTGAAGGTCCCTTCCAACCCAAACCACTCTCTGAAGTCTCTAAGCTCCCACATTCAAGTGCTTACACAGTTTACATGTGCAAGCCCTGACCCAAGAACGTTCTTGTAACTTTCCACCCCTCAAGAAAATGAAGGGCAGAAGAGAGTTAACAGACCACAGCTTGGCATAAAAGCAGTTAAACATTTCACCTTAAGGTCACAGCAACTCCCCAGCACTACACAGACATCAATCTAACCACTCCTACACTTCTTTCCATGCCTAAACTTGTGGAAGCCATGCTACAGCCAAGAAACTCAGATCCCTTGGCACACAAAGCTCTCAGGACAATATTAGTTCAGAAGCTAAATACAGTATCAGGATGACACTTAAGAGGATTCCTTTAAACACACACATTCCCCCCATGTACAGTTGTTAATTTGCTAAGAGATTTAAACTTTTTAAATGAGAGTTCTGACATCTGTTTTCTCTCCTTCGAGCGTTCTCCATTGCCACAGTTTGGGTTTTACACACTGTAAAATCCCCAAGGCAAGACCTGATCACTCATAATTAAACTGAGGGTCTTCAAACACCCAAGCTTACATTTGGGTAGCAGAGGCTCAACATTCAGTTTTCAGGCCCTCACAGTCTGTGCCAAGTCAGCAACCAAATCCACTAAGCATCAAAAGGAAGTATTTGTATATAAAATAGTCCTCTCGTTTGCCCAGGCTAACAATTCAACTCAGGTTGGACCAGATGATCCTTGAGGTCCCTTCCAACCTGGCATTATATGATTCAATAACAAGCCCAAACCACACACCATGACACAGGGCACAGTTAAGAGCATCACCCACTCAGAGCTGAAGGGAACATATCATGGGCTCAGCTGAAGCAACCTGGAGCTCCTTCACCTCCTGTGATGGCTCCATCCCCAGCTTTATTCTGGCAGTTGGGGCCCACTTACATTTGGGAAGGCAGAGGCTGGCACTCTTCAGTGATATCATTTAAGATGACATGTGCATCCTGCATGTCTTCTCTTTCACCTTTCCTCTCTGCCACGTAACCCTTCAATCCAAGAATGCCCACTGACCCTAAAGGAGAACAAAGCAGATGCATGCAAATCAAACTCCTCTATCTCCTCAGTCCAGGCTAAAAAACCAGTAGATCAGCAACCACTTTTCAGCTTCCAGAACCCTCCCGTGGCACCGCAGTCAACACATCTGGCACCTTCTGCTGAGCAGGATATATTTATTTTGTAACATGTTTTTTTTTAACTGCCCCCAAGGTCAGCAGCTATCAAAGCTGCTTGCCTCCGTTTTGGCTGCAGCCAAGCAGGACTGCTGGGGATCAGACAGGGCTAGTACCAAAAAAAAGGGGGGGCAGGGGAAGCACGTGGCACTGAACTTGCTGGTTAAACACAGGACAGCTTGAAAGAGGGTGCTAAGGGCAGGAGATCAGAACCTGCTGGTTCCAGAACACGTCCTGTCCTTTCTACACATGAACATGTTACCCTCAAAGCTGCAACATCAATCTGGGTACCTGCACTGAATTCAAATGCCCTGTATGTAACAGCAAGTCCTACTCCCTCTGGCTTTGTTAGCAGCCACCCAGTGGGGACATGTGTGATTTGGCAGAAGAAACTGGTGTGGCTTTAGCCTTCCAGTGGTTTCACACCCAATCCCCCTCTTGGCAACACAGGCTCTGAACTCATCCTGCAAATGCTGAGGTGCTTGCTGCTCAGCTTCTGCCACTTCAGCAGGGCCAGTAAGAAGGCAAGAGAGGCAGGGAGTGGCACGGGGCTCCATGGAGCTCGAGGGGCTTCCACAGACTGCCACAGCAGTTTGTTCCCTACAAGAGGCTGTAAATGCCAACAGACTGAAGAACCAAAGGTTAGCTTTGGTCTGGACTTACTCAGCCCAACGTCAAAAGTACAAATCGAGTACATTTGTTTTCAAACTGTCTGAAAACCTTTACAAACTTTCTTTTCCACAAGTTCTTCCCTGCCATTCTTCTCTTCCTCCTCCACAGACTTTCTCTTCTCCCCTTTCCCATGGCTCCCTGCTGATGAGACCTGCTCAGTAGCACTGGAGGCTGAAAGAAAGAAGAAAGAAAGAAACAAAGAAGACAGCTGGCTGAAGTCTTCCAGCTGTGTTTTGCTTGTGTCAATTCAGCAGCAAGACCTTTTATGCAGAAGCACTGCCAGGAGCACAGGCTCACACACACAATATTAGGTGCCTAGTTATTACTGAACAAGGCACACTCAACTGACCACAAACAGAACTTCACTCAGCACATCCAACCTGTGACACACCCCTGTCTAACCCACTGAGCACTGATCTGATCACCTTGTGTTGTGTGACCATCCCTCAGGCACAGTACAGCTGTGTTTGGCTGCCAGGCTGCTGATTCTCCCCAACAACCCCCAGCTTGTTTCCTAGCTACCAGCCTTTTTTTTTGCTGCAGTTAACTGCACAGGAAGTTAATGTTTCCAGTTGGATCACTTCTAATTTTTTTTTTCATTATTATTATACACAAACTGTGCCCACAACAATGCAAAAATGTGTATTTTGTTACTCTGCATATTTGTTAGGAATTTCAGAAGATAGGTTACAAATTAAAGATAGAAAAATCTCTCCTATGAAGACAGGCTGAGAAGGTTGGGGCTGTTCAGCCTGCAGAAGAGAAGGCTCCAGGGAGACCTTAGAGCACCTTCCAGTACCTGAAGGGGCTCCAGGAAAGCTGGGGAGGGACTTTGGACAAGGGCAGGGAGTGAGAGGACAAGGGGGAATGGATTAAAACTGGCAGAGGGGAGATTGAGGTGAGACATGAGGAGGAAATTCTGGAGTGTGAGGGTGGTGAGACACTGGGCCAGGTTGCCCAGGGAAGCTGTGGAAGCCCCATCCCTGAAAGTGTTGAAGGGCAGGTTGGCTGGGCTCTGAGCAACCTGGTCTAGTGGGAGGTGTCCCTGCCCATGCAGGGGGGTTGGATCTGGATGATTTTGAAGGTCCCTTCCAACCCAAACCATTCTATGACATCAGAACCCTAGCCTTTTCCTTCAGAAGATTTACTCTGGTATGGTCCAGTGAATTATCTCCCCTCCTCTCAGGAGCTAGCAGGGGAGGTCAGCAGAGCCTTGGTGAGCTGACACAGCTCCTCACCTGTGTCACCACTGCTGGCTGGGGGAAGATCATCGAAGAGCAAAGAGCCTCCTTTTCCTGGAGCACGAGATAAAAGCAAGAAACTTAAATACCTTTGTCCCTCTTCCTTAGGTGTGGAAATTATAAAATGCCACTTTACCAAAGTGAGCCAAGTTTCAACTTCTGTTACAGGACTGCAAAGAATAACTCAGGCCTTACACTTGTTTCAGGGAATATTTATATGGCACATATTACAAAAGATATGTGGAAGAAGATCTTTAACATCCTGGTTATCAAAAAAAACCCAACAAAAACAAACCCCCAAAAAAGAAGAAAGCAGCTGCTCTGCACAGCGGTGCTGATAACCCAGCTATCTTTATCCTAACAAAGGAAAGGGTTTGGAGAAGTTTCATTTCAAGATGTGCTAATACAGAAAACCCAGGAAGCCAAACTCATAGCAGGAATGGAGCAGCCATACCTGAGTCAGCACTGCTGGTTGGTGGGAGATCGTCAAAGAGCAGAGGCCCCGCCTGGGCTTCCTTCCCTGCAAGACACCAGGGCAGAGTCAGGACGTGCTGCAGGCACTGGAGGCTTGATTTCTAGGACTGCTACTCGGGAGAGCACGGGGGGGGGGTAACCGGGGAGAGCCTTGGCTGCCTTTCTTTCATCTCTTAAGTTAGGCAGCTCCTACACGAGCAAAACAACCACCTGCCTGGGGATGAAACGAACTTTTATCTTGAAAACAATTTGGGATTTGGGGTTTTTTTTGGCTAGGAAACCACTCAACTTGCGTTAACATCCCTCAGCAGCCGGATCAAGATGTCACCGGACGGGAGGGGCCTAGAAAGCACCAAATCAGTTCAGGTCACACCACTGCAGCTCTCCACAGACCCACGACTCCCGGCAGCACAGCAAAGGGAAAGGCTCTTCTAGCGAGGCCTAAACCGCATGGAGAATACCGTGCATCTGAACAAGCCCCAAGGGAACAAACAAAAAACAACCACAAAAAACCCACAGAACAAAACACAAAAAAAACCCACCCCCAAACCCTGTAACTTCTCCAGCGATTTTTAAGCCAGCCCTTCCTGCACCCGCCCCCTCACCCCCCGCTCCCCGTATCCCCCTCCCCGCCGGCGATGGGAGCCCCTCAGCTGCTCCTGCCGCCCCGGGGCCCAGCGCGGCTAACCGCCAGCCCCGCGGCCTGTCAGGCCGTGCCGGGGTGAGGCCCCGCCCCGGGGCCGCGCAGGGGCAGGGCAGGGCAGGGCAGGGGCAGGGCAGGGGCAGGGCAGGACAGGAGGCGGTTAGGCACTCGCCCCAGGGGTGGCGGCCCCCTCACCCGCGGCCGAGGAGCCGGGCTCCGGGAGATCCCCGAACAGATCCATGGCGCCGGCAGCGCCGCCGCCGCCGAAGCCACTTCCTCCTGCCCCGGCGCCGCTCCGCCCCCTCTGGCTGCCAATCATCCCGCCGGGCCAATCAGCGGCCCCGGATGGACCGGAAGCGACCGCCCATCCGGCGGGAGCGGCGTCGGAGCGGAAGGTCGCCCTTTTTTCTGCCCCCCCAGGCGCCGAGTGGTGTCCACGGCTGGAGGCAGGGCGCCAGTCCCTCCCTCCGCCGGGCGGCCGCGGGGTTCCCATCGCAGGGCGGGGCCGCGCTCCCAGTCAGTCCCGCTCCCAGTCAGTCCCGCTCCCAGTCAGTCCCGCTCCCCGCGCCTTTCTCTGCTGGGTTGGCCAATCCCGCGGCTGCGGGGGGTCTAGCACCACCGGCCGGTCCTTACCGGCAGGGCGAGAAGGGCTCCCGGCGCCCCCTGGCGGTGTCCAGCCGGTGCCCGGTGCCGCCCGTCGGACCCGTTGCAGCTAAGGACCCTCGCCCGCAGCCCGAGGCCGCTGTGAGCCTCTCCGGTGCCGGCCTGGAGGCGCCCGCCCTGCCCACCCGCCCCGGGAAGGAGAGCTCGGGGGCGCGATGGTGTTTTGCGTTAAATGCCACATTTATTTCAGAACCGAACAAGCCTCACTTGCGCACGGACGGCCGGGACCCGAGGCGCCAACCCCCGGGCACGGGGCAGGGAGGGCCCGGGGGTGCTGCCATCACCGGCAGGAGCCGGAGGGTGTGAGGGGCAGCCCCCCTCCTCTGCAAATCCCCGGCAGGCCAGCGCTCGCCCGCCCTCCGTGCCACTGTGCCCCTGTGAAACTTCCCTTCTGGTGGGGCTCACGGTCGTGCCTAAACGTCGGGTTTGTGTTCCTCGTCTGGGGGGGGGGTGGGGCTGTGGTGGCAGAGGGGACAGGAGCCCAACTGAGGCAGCGTGTGGTGCTGGCGAGAGCAGAGCCGGTAAGACGGCAAGGGTGGCGTGCAGGCTGGGGCCGTCCCGCATGGATGCCCAGCGGTGGGGCAGCCCCCAGCCAAGCCAGCTGCTCTGCAGGTTTGCTGGCCTCAGGCACGCTGCGGCACTGGCTGGGGGATGCCCGTCCCAAGGCCACCCCCGCGCCTACGGCATGGGCAGCACCACCCAGCTGTGGTCGGTGAACCTGTGTCTGGTCCCTGGCAGACATGAGTCCTGCCTCTGCCAGAAGCTGCCTCCACCCTGGAAGATTCCCCTCCTCTCCCTGGGGCACCCAGTGTTTCATAGAATCATAGAATCATAGAGTTTCCAGCCCTAGGACCTTATGCTGACGCTTGGGATGGTACCAACTAGTCTTTACCCAGGAGCCAAGATGTCACAGCCTGGGCCCCTGCTTTGTCCTGGCCGCAGCTCTGCCCCCTCCGTGCCCCCAGACAGGCACCTCTCCCTCCATAATGGGCACAAGTCAGCCTCCAGGACTATAAAGTGGATCACCAGGAGAAAAAAAAAACCAAGACCCAGTTTGATGGGGAGCTTGTCCTGGGCAGGCAAGCTGCTGCCCAGCTGGGGAGCAGGACTGGGAAGAGCAGCCCCACTGTGGCTTAGGGCCACAACAATGGGGTGAGAACCCAAGGAGCTGTAGCAAGGCCAGGCAGAACCGGCAGGGGCTCAGGAAGGATCCCAAAACCCTTTCCACGACCTGAAACCCAAGGTGAACTGTGCCTGACGTGCAGTGAAGGGGTCCCTGTAAGCCTCTGCCTGCCTGCCATGTCCCTGCCTGTCTGTGCCCCTCACGACATGAGCGTAACGAGAAGACACACACACACACGCACACACACACAGCACAGACAGAGCAGGGAGGTGTGGTAGAGGTGCAGCCGTGCTGTGCGAGGGAAGGTCAGCCACCAAGGCGGGACAGTGAAGCTGGGGGGTGGTGCCTGGGAAAGTGACAGAGGAAGATGCTTGCCTTCCCACCCGGACCTGTGCTGGATGCTGCCGGCTGCTTGGGAAGCCCCAGATGAAAGCATCCCCCCCACGGGTGAGAGACAGGAGGAGGAGAGGGAGAGCTGCTGAGGTGGGAAGCAGGGATGGCTGGAGAAGGTTTCCACCGTGGGAAGCCCCCTGGATTAATGTGCTGATGGAGGCAGGGTGGGAAGGAGGTGGGTGCTCGCTTCTGCAGCAGGGGAAGAAGAGTGAGAAAACACCAGCTACAGCAGTAAGAAGAAGCCACATCCTCACCCAACACCCCCACGCCGGCCTCTCCCCTGCCCCTCTGACCTGCTTTGAGCCTGTTGTCCTGCCGGGAGAAGGGACATGATAACATTTTTGGGAAAGGGTGACAAGGATCTTGTGGATTGGGATGGTCGTTCCTAGCCCTGGCTCCTGTAGAACTTTGCCATCCAGCTTTGGAAGCAGCTAGCTGAACCTCCACACTCCCTGCGGGGATGAGACCCTCAGCTTCCTGCCCTAAGAGGGGGGGAATCTCTTTGGACAAGCCACCCGGGGCTCCCAGGCTGGGATGGTGGAGGTGGCCCGTGTGTTTTTGGTTGGGAAGGACAGCACTGCATGAGGTGACAGGCAGAGCAGTCCCCAGAGCCCTTATTTTCCCTCCAGCAGGACCAAACTTTGAAGCAAGGTGACCCATCTGTGTGGACTTGTGTGCCCTGGCCAGCCGAGGTGGCAGGCTCCACCCTTCCAGAGGTAGACTGGGCACATAGGAGTTGCCTTCTTTGGGAAGACATGGTGGGCTGTCCAGCCACTGCTCAGGGGAAAAGTAATTCAAGCTGCAGGGCTGGCAAAGCAGAAGGTTGGGGAAGGGCAGGGAGTGAGGGCATGAGCACCACTGCTGCTGGGCACATGTCAGGGGTGTCCCAAGAAAGGCATCTCTGGGACCCCAGCCCACTGCCAATGCTCTCCCCTGCCTGGGGGAGGCATTGTTTGGGGGGGGCAGGACCCAACTTATGGGTTTTTCGTGATGTAAATAGAAATAAATACTTTATAAATATAATCTTAAACTACTGACACCTGATCTAACCCTGCCATCTCTTGCAGAAACATCAATAAACTAGGAAATCCCCATACACAAACTACCACTTTCCCTTTGCACAGAGGCAATTCCTACTGCTCTCCCACCTCCAAGCTTTACCACGCTCCCACCTCTGTAGATCAAAGACCAGCTTTCAGCCAAAACTCCTCTCCTCACTCCCTCCTCTCCTACAGGGACCTTTCTGGAGCATTACAGATGGAGTGACATGAAGGTCACCCATGGGGGGGATGGGCAGAAGATGGCATGCGCACAAGAAATTCTGCCCAGGCAGGTCCAGGCTTTTGCAGCTATGAATGGAAGTGAGTTTCCCCTGTGAAGGTGTGAATCGAGACAGATCCTTCCATGGAGCAGACAGCTGGGGCAGCAGATGGTGTGAGAGATCAGAAGTTAACATGGGAGTCTTGAGACAGAATCAGCTATCTTGATCCTGTTGGCAGACGGATGAGGTGGAGGGTGTTTTTCAGGTTAGATTCTCATCTGGGCTGTTCTCCTTCTGGACAGCTTGGATCTGATTCAGAGAACAAGGGATAAAAGGTGTCAGAGAATTGGACAAGTGCGGTCCCCTGGCTTCAGGGTCCTGGCTCTAGGCTGGTGCTTTATTCCAGGCAGAGCTGGAGGGACAGGATTAACGTCTCTTTAGCCAGGGCCTGCCACTTGAGATGCTCTCAAGAACAGTGAAGGGCCAGCGCCCCTGGTGCCAGGCATGGATGTTGCTTTGAAGTCAGCACAGTGTCTCTGTACCAGCCTAGATCTGGTCCTAGATTGAAGCATTTTTGCTGGCCAAGAGCCTGTCCAGGCACAGCTCTATGCAGGAGGTGCTCCCCACACCTGGCCTGGGGATGCTGCAGCAGGGACAGAGCACTGGGAGCAGGACAGGAATCACAGAATTACCTTGGTTGGAAAAGACCTTAAAGATCACCGAGTCCAACCATGAACCTAACACTGCCAAGTCCTGAACTAAACCATGTCCCTAAGTACTATGTATATACGACTCTTAAATCCCTCCAGGGATGGTGACTCCACCACTGCCCTGGGCAGCCTGTTCCAATGCCTGCTAACCCTTTCAGTGCAGAAATTCTTCCTAACATCCAATCTAAACATCCCCTGGCACAACTCAAGGCCATTACCTCTTGTCCATGCTTTGCTGCCCACAGACCCCCACCGATGGCTTCCCTGCACCCTCCCCTCCCCCCCAGCTGCCCCAGTACCTTATAGACCCAGCCAGGAGGGGATTGAAGGCATAGAGCCAGTCGTGCATGTCCTTGTCACTGCTTGCCTGCAGCAGGATGCCCCGGTGCTCCGTACACACCGCAAACGTGTTCGGGGTCTGCTGGGGGAGAGGTGGGGCTGAGTCCCTTGCCCGAGGGGCTGTGCAGAGCGGGGCTGGCTCCCAGTGCCCTACCTTGAGCATGGCCTGCTGGTCCTCGCTGTACTCCACCTGGGCCTTGGAGAGGTTGAGTATGGCCCTCTCAACTGCATCCTTGTCCGAGTTGTAGATGTAGACGTATGGGCGCCGGACCACCACGAAGCGCTTCACCCACCCATTGGTGTGGGGCTCCAGGAAGTGCAAGTAGCCCTTTTTGGAGACAATGGGGCTGCAGAAGGGATGAAGGTCAGGGTGGGACACAGACCATGAGGAAGTGCACCTTTCCCCCAGCCCCAAAGTCCTCCCCTCGCTGGCTGCCCCTGCCACTCCTACCTGACCCGGATCTCCTGGATGTCAGGTACCAGCAAACGCTGGAGCTCCTTCTCCTCCTCAGGCCGGCGGGCTGGGGACTTCTTCTGCTCTCCTTCTACCACAGGTTCCAGGTCGGGGCTCTCTGCCCTGGAGGAGACCTGGTGGGGCCTGGGGAGGGAGGAGAGGCCAGGGTGTAGGAAGAGTGATGGCTGGGGAACACCCATCCCAGTGGTACATGTGCCCTGCCCTCACCAGAACTTCCCAGCCACCTTCTTACCTGACCTCCATAGCATTGTATCGTCCTTCCACCAGTGAAGGGCAGGTCGAGGAGGGGGTGAGAGTGGTGACCCCGAGAGCTGGCATGGAGGGGTCTCTCATCAGAGTCACGGACATTTCGGACAGCTGTGGAGGAGCAGAGGTGTGGACATGAGTCTCTGCCCACAAAGAACCAGGTGTCTGCTCATATGGGAGAGTCAAGACCTCCAGCCAGCTGGGTCTTCTCCTGGCACAGTCCCAAGAGCCACCAGCTCCAGGAACATCAGGGTGAGTGGAGGGAGCAGGCACCCCGGAGCAAAGACCACTCAAACCACGGTGCCCCTCTGGTCCCCGCCCAACCAGTGCCCCCCAGGCACACGTCCCTCCTGGCCCCCCCAGCCCAGCTGAGCCCGGGGCAGCAGCAGTACCTTGCTCTCGCTGGCACTAATGCAGACGTGGCTGTGGCTGTACTCCCTGTTGAAGGTGTGCGTGAGCAGGCGCAAGCACTGCAGAGAGAGGAGGAGGACGGTGGGGCAGGAGACACCTTCCTCCACCCTCCTCCTCCCACTCCTCTGGGGGTCTCTCCAGCCGCAACCCCCTGCTGCCCCTTCCTGGCTTCACCCCCACAAGCTGGGGATGCTGCAGGATGGTACCTTCACAGCCAGCTCCTTCTGCCTTTCACTTGGGGTCTCGGGGGGAGAGGTGCGGCCCTCAGGGGCCCCGTCGACAGAGAGCGGGGAGGAGACGCAGGAGGTGCTTCGGGATTCAGAGTCCTCACTGGAGCAGGGGAACAGGGTTTCCAGGCCCAGGCGCTGGGTTGTCTCCAGCTTCTCGCGCAGGAGCAGGTAGTGCCTCGTCTTCTCCACCTGGGCACAGGCAGCAAGGTTCACGGGTGGCCCCTTCACCCCGCTGGCATCCTTTTGAGGACCATGCTTCCCAGGCCCCATTAACCCCATCTGTGCATTTAGCTTCAGGTCTGCTGGGACCTGGCTGGCAACCGTGCACAGGAGAGCACTGGCAGCACAGCCCTACCCCCGCCTCCTCCTGCAGCCAGGAGGGCTGAGACATCTGGGGTGGGGAATCCTACAGGCACTGGCAGGGCGAGGGGCTGAGCTCTGAATTGCACTGTCTCAGCCCGTTTCTAGCCCAGACACTTACTTCTTGCAGGAGGCTGAGTTTATCCAGCTCCCACTGGTGGTCGAGGATAAGGCTGTCGCTGCGGGGCCGCCAGCCAGCCAGGTTCTCCTCTCCCCGCACGTAGGCTACGGAAGTGTCCAGCACGCGCCGGCGCCGCCTCTGCATGCCTGCAGGGACAGAGGCACAGCTGGGGGGACAGACGCACAGCCCTGAACTCAACCCCCCCTGCGATGCCTCCCAGCTTTGCTGTGAACACGCGGGCAGAGGACCAGCACCCACCTGGGCTGCCAGCATCGGCCACACGGCAGAGGCTGAGCTCATAGACTCCTGTCACACGGTTGCTGGAAGCAAAGGGAGATGAGGCATTACTGGCTCTGCTCCATCCCCTGGTTATTTTGCCCAGGCTGCTGGGATGCCTCAGGAAGGCTCCAGTCCTCAGATAATGCCTCTCCTCCCCCAGAAAGGCAGGAGCATCCCAGTACCTCTCAGAAGCCCGCAGGCTGCCACTGCCAAAAAGGTTGCGGATGGACCGGGAGGCAGGAAGCTTGGCATCCCGGGAGTAGAAAACCATGCAGAAGTCTTTGGTGATGACAGCAGGCTGAGTGCAGTTCTCCATCTGCAGTGGGGCAGGGAGGGAGGTGTCAGGGGGCTGCAGCTTGGCAGCCCAGAGGGTCTCTCCCACCCCTGGTGCCCAGCAGTTTCCACCCCCAGGGTCCCACAGGGCCCCCGAGCACCAGGCTGAATCCTGCACCCCAGCAGCATCAGTGCTGGCTAAGGAAGGGCTCATGCTGGCTGCACCCAGACAGGGGGGGGAAATATCAGACTTTGTTGGCATTATAATGTCCCCAACTAAAGTCCTTGCCTCGATGTAGGCAGAAAGAGTGATGTAGATTTTCTCCCGGTACGGGGTGACACGGTTGAGCAGCAGCGAGTTGTGCATGGAGCTATCCCACGCTGCCTCAAACTGGTAGAAGGTCCTGCCAAAAAAAAAAATAGCAGAGCCGGTAAAACAACCCCCCAGGACCCCAGGCAAGCAAGCAAGGAGTTGCCATCGTTCCCTCCCACAGCGCTGCCACAGGCCTGCAAGGACACACGGACATGCACGTGCTGGGGGGACAGATGGGGACAGCCACTCCAGAAGACGCAGGCTCAAGGCAGAAAGGGACAAGGTGTGGCAGGAGGGGGACATGCCACCCTTGAAACGGCCAACAGACTGGGGTTTTGGGGAGGAGGAACTGCGGGAGGAGTGGGAGCTCAGCTGGGGTGCAGGCAAGGCAGGGCAGGCTGGGAAGGCAAAGGAGGGTAAAGGAGGTGCATGCCACACCCCTGTGCTTGGAGTGAGGGGCTGCCACCCCAAGCACGCCTGGGCCAGGTCCCCACCATCCAGCTTGGGGCATGTACCACCTTCCAGCCCCACCAGGAGCAGCTGTCGCCATTTGGGTGACAATGGCCAGAAGGGAAAGGAGGGAGGATGCTCAGCTCTCAGGGGGTTGCTGCCAGCCTGCCCCTGGGAGAGCAGCCTCCCTGCCAGCCAGGTCCCCTTCACCAGGGCTGCCCCTGTCTGACAGTCCTGAGCCCCGGTCCCACCACCATTTAATAGTTGGCTTCTGCTGGGCTGTCTCCCACAGCTCTTCTTGCACTACCTTGATCACCAGCCCCATCCAACCCCATTCCCACTGGGCTGCCTCACTCCTCTTGCTCTTTTTCCACAGCTCCCAGGTTGGGAGAAGGAGTGGGGAACACCCAGCCCCACTCGCCTGGTGCTTATGGGGTCCTGCTCGCCTCCAGAGCAAGAGTGGCCACTGCCCTCTTCAAATCAAGCCACTGAGGGTGGGGGATGCAGGAGACAGATCTGGTTCGAGAGCACAGGGGATCCCTGTTTCACCCCCCTGCACCATTCCTGGGCTCCTGCCTGGGCCAGCCTTGGGGTTATGGGACACCCCCTCCCCAAAGCCACCCAGAGCTGCAGCAGCCCCAGCTCCCGCCTGAGCACCCTTAGGAAGCTGTGGCTCAGTGACATCTCAGTGAGGACACTTTTGCACGTCCCCAAAGCAGCATCCAGGTGGCTGAGTGGCTCTTTTAATGAGAACCAGGGTGGCCAGAGGGACCTGGGAGAGGCTCTCATCTGTGATTGTCCCCGCATTGGAAGAAGAGGGAGAGCGACGCTTTCAGACGGTGTATAAAATACATGGAACAACCCCGCATGAGACAGAGCCAAGGCGAAGGATCGCTTTGCAGACACAGGTCGCTTGAGAAGAGATTGCTCCCCAGGGAGGAGGAGAAAAGGAGCCTCAGGGGAGGGGGGGGAGAGAGCAAAAAGCAAAGGGAGGAGGCAAAGGAGAAAGAGAGAAAAGCAGGAGGGACCAGACCGAGCAGGTGCACGCGAAATACCTAGTGTCATTTCCGAACGAAATGCTATACGTGGAAGGCGACCCAAGGACAAACATACACACGTACACACACAGAAAAATGAAAGGTCAGAAAGCATCGTCCGTACGGGGCTGGCGCAGGAGCAGGGCCCTGAAGGGACTTGCCCTATGTTGGCACTGCTGGCTGAAGGAGCTCCTGCCTAGCTGGACTCTGATCAGAGCCCAGAAGGAGCTCAGTGAGGGAAGACAGAGGTTTATGTGCTTAGGTCAAAACCCTCTGCCTCTCACCTTCCTCGTGGTCCAGCAGCTGGGAAGCAAGCACGTATGCTCCCTATCCCCTTATCTCTGCCCTTGCTGCCATCCCAGGGCAAGGAGCTGCCAACCAGCACAGACCTCTGTGAAGATGCCCATCGAGGGGGGACCAGCCAGCCCACTGCCGCCCAGACAGCAGGAGATGATTGTTTGGCCTGTCGCCTGGTCCACAAGGAGATCATCACTGTGTCGAGGGCCCACAGGCAATGCCAGCGTGAGCCCATGTGCTTCTCCAGCAAAGGGCTGGATCCATGCTGGATCTGCCCCCTTGCACCCTGGGGGGGACGGTGCCATTGGAGGGACAGTTCTCCTCTCAGGCATCTCCTAGCACGACCAGCTCCTAGCTGTTGCAGGGAGGGTGACCTCCCAGGCATACAGCTACCGAGCCCATCAGGACTCAGAAGACCCCATTCCCTGTCTCCCAGACACATCCCCCTCTTTTTCCACCATGGGGCACGGTGGCAGGGTGCCCCATCCTCTGGGGGCCTTGCAATGCTCTTGTCCAGAGGCTGTTGGCAGCATCTGGGTCTGGCAGCTCTTGCCAACGTGCAGCATGCCAGGCTCACCCTGTGGTCCCAGCTGAACTCCAGCTGTCCCCAAACAGCTGCTGGCTACACAGGGGTGCAACAGTCTGTGCCACACAAGGGTGTGTGCACCCACTGTCACGCCTGCACCCAGACACACGCTGCCCGTGTGCCGCACCTACACTTGCAGGACCACCATGCACAGGGTGGGCAATCACTGTGAGTGCCACCACACCACCCACTGGTGCTGCCATTGTCACCAGGTGCCCAGGTAAGGGCTGCAGATGCCCTGAAACCCCCGCCATGGTCTGCATCAGCCCTGTGGCTGCTCCAAGTGGCGCCGGGGGCCAGGCTGGGGCTGGAGGCGATGGTGGGGGCGGCACGCTCGGCGCTGGATGCCGGAGAGATGGGAGAGCAGCAAAGTCAAAAAGCAAGAAGAAAATCCAAATCAGGCAATGGGGACGCAGGCGTGCGGAGGGGGAGCAGCAGCCAGCGAGAGTGCGGCCCAAATGAACAGCAGAAGTGTCTGAGTGAGCTAGAAGTGCCAGGGTGGGAGGGAGAAGGGATGGGATGTGTGGAGGGATGGGGGGCTGGATGTCTAAGTGCTGCCTCCGGTAGGAGTGAGCGTGCCGAGGCGAGTGGGGAGAAAGAAAGAAGGGTGAGAAGAAGGGGGGGGGTGGAAAAAAAAACCAATGGAAACAAATAATACCTAGGCATATCCGAATCAAGAAACTGCCTGCAAAAACACAAAACAATCACATGGTTAGTGTGGGCTCGGATGGGTGGCAGCAGTGGAGAGAAGCAAGGAGGGACCCTGGGCACTGCCCCCCACACCTTCTCCCTGGGTGCTCGATGCAGGGATCAATGGGTGCTGGGGAGGGAGCTGTACTGCTTCCCTGATCTCCTCCTGAGCCGCTTGGGGGGACTGTGGAGACTGGCAGAGGGAGCCAGGGCTCTCAGGGCGATGGAGGCTGCATGGTGTAAGGCAGCGAAGCAGGGAGCAGAAGCAGCCGGGGAGGAGGTGAAGCGGGCCCTGGCTCTGCCCGCTGCCCGCCCTCTGCCCGCCCTAGCGGGCTGCTCCGGCCGAAGCACACCTGCGGGAGGGCTGGAAGCGGGGTGGGGGGAGGCGGGGTCGGGGGGGGGGGGATTGCGACCAGCGCCCCTCGGCATCCCGCAGCAAGCTGGCCGCCCCCTCCTCCCCCTGCCCGGCCCTGAGCAGGCTCGATGGGATGGATACGGGTCAGATAAGGCGTGCACGCCAGCCCACGGCCCCGATTCAGAGCTGGCCCTGAGGCGCAGACCTTCTGAGCGTGCAGGTGGGGTAGGCTCTGGCAAAACACAAGCCCCCAACTCCCTGCTTCTCTCCACACGCCAAGCATCCCCTCTGCCTGAGCTGTGTCCCCTTGCCCAGCAGGACCTGCAGGGGGAAGGCAGGAGCAGGAGGCACATACCCCCTGCCAGGCTATGGTAGAATGCTGGAGAGCCTATCTAGCTGCACCTGGGACCAACCAGCCAGATCAGGAGCTGACATAAAATAGCACAGCCTCAGGAGCCTGTGGGTGCCGCAGCCACCCAGCTCCCAGCAAAAACCACCACAGCTCTGCCGGGCCAAGCCCTCATCACCTCACTGTCCCTGCCTGGCCTTGCTCTGTTGTCCCCATGGCTGTGCCAAACAAAGTCTCCTGTGCGGACACTCACACGCATACCTGTCCCTGTGATTTGTCTCTGCCCCCGTACTGCATGCCTGTGCCCAGAAGCTGGCCAGGAGCACTGCAGGGTGGCACCTCCCATCCACTGCCATCATCCCCCCTGAAAACACCCTGCCTTGGGACACGCCACCTTGGGGCAGTGGTGACCCCAAAGGACATGAGGGGAAAAGTTGTCCCTGCTACCCACCAGGATGTTTCTATGCCGGCAACCACTGTGAGCGCAGCCCAGGACTGGTCCTGCTGCTCCTGGTGCTGTCAACAACCATCCCCATCTTGTCACAGCTGCCCACACGCACACATTCTGGCCAGGGACCCCCCGCCAGTCCCCCAAATTTTGCCAGCAGCCCTGATGTGGAGGAGAGCTCTCACCCACCACCACACAATCCAGCCAGGGAGACCTTAGAGATAAAAATCCTCTGGCCACACTGCTCCCACACCCCTGCCAGATCCACAGTGGGGACACAGCCCCCTGGGACCAGTCTGAACGGGCAGGCATCATCAAAGCCACCTGGCAGTGATGGGAGATGACTTTCCTGCATCAGCCCCACACAGACAGGGACCAGCCACAAGCACCAAGTGGCCTTTCCAGTGAGCTTGCTGAGACACAGAACAAACAGCCCTTTAGGCAGGTCCCCTTCAGCCACAAGGTCAGTACATCCTCCAGACACCAGCACCGACTGGTTTTCTGCACCACGTGGTCACAACCACCATTGGAGAGCAGGACCCCCACCCAAATTCCCTGTAGTATCAAAGCCTGGCAAGGAGGGGCCTCGGGGAAGAGGAAAGGGGCTGGCGGCCCTGAACCCCGAGACCCTCTGCAGCTCCAGAAAAGCCCCAAGGCAGCAACAAGTTGGCAGGAGAACCCCTCCAAGGGAGAGAGGGCCTCTCCGTTCCCACCCAGCCCCCAAGCCCTCACCACAGCAGGGGAAGAGCAAGAGAAGCAGCAGCACGCACCGGTCATCCTGGGAAGGGTGGATGTACCCAGCGGAGAGGATGTTCAGGGACAGGATGTTGGGGTCGATGAGAGACTCATCTGCTTCTGGGGTGTTCCGGATCCGACCTGCAAGCAGAGGGATGCTGCTCAGGCAACAGGTGGTGGCCCTACCAGGGTCCCCATGAGGGGCAGGGACAGCCTGCCTGGCTGCATCCCCCAGCAGTGCCCCCATCACAGGCAGCAGCCACCCAGTGCTTGGCCACTCAGCACTGGAGGTCCTGGTCCTGCTCCTGGACGTGGTGGTCAGAACAGAGGTGTCCTGCACATGTGGCATCCAGGCAGCTGCCACTTTGCTGTTGCAGGGCAGGAGCAGAGATGAGGTATAAAACCCTCTGTGGGAATGTGGGTGAGAAACAACCCAAGAAGATGTTTGGGAGCTTGGTGGGCTGGGGGTTGTTCACAGCACACCCAACCTGGCTTGGCTTACCCACAACCAGCTCCCGCACTTCCTTCCAGCGGATGAGGCTGCCCGTCTCATGCACCAAGGTGACAGTGATTCTCCTCTGGATGCCCTGAGACCCATGAGGCCAGAAAGAAGGGGGAGTGGTTAACACAGCTCCTGGCAGGAGCCAGAGCTGGGATAGTATCTGGGGAGGGATTACCTGGTGGAGGAGGAAGGTCCCATGGCATGGCATGCCTCCACGGTGGTCCACAACAGCAGGGATATAGCTAAAAGAGAGGATGACGGCATGACAAAGAGCCCTGCCAGCCTGCCCAGATGTGCTAAACAGCAGGCAAATCACTGCACTGCCTCCCTCTTCCTTCCTGCTCCCTTTTCCAGCAGGACTTACTCGCCGTTGGCCTCCAGCTCACAGATCTCAAAGAAGACCATCAGGTCGTACTTGCACTGGCATGGGCCGGCGCTGGGCCGAGTCATGGTGCTCAGCTTGGTCGCAGGCACTGTGGTGGGTCAGAAAGACAGCTTGAAGGGTGAGCTTGCTGCTGACTTTTGGAATGAGGGACGTGACAGCATGCAGGGTAAGGGCAGAGCAGGCAGGGGCCACAGGGAGGAGGAGGCAGTAAGGCAGGAGGAGGGAGTGCACAGAGGGGGACAGCCCCATCCTGCTGACCACTGGCACGCCTTCTCCCATGACCAATGTGGAGCAGCAAGTGTCAGGATGCAGCCAGCCTCACCCACCCTCGAAAGGCACAACCTGAGCCCACAGCCCTGGCATGGACACATCCCAAACCAGGCAGCACTACTCCAGGGACCACTTGGAGACAGCTGCTCAGGAACAGCCACTCCAGGACAGCTGGAGGGAGGCTGCCCTGGAGGGAACCACAGAGCAAATCACAGTACTCGGCCAAACCCCAACAATTCAGGTCCTGGCAGACAGAGACCAGCAGGTACCCCACTACCCCTGTGGGATCGCAGGGCTGAGCGGCCATCTGAGCCATCCAGGGTGGGCAGCTTTCTCCTCCCTGCCACTCTGCCAGAAGTGAGAAGGCTCTGCATCAGCCAGGAGCTGTGGGAATGGATGCCGAGGGCTTTTGGGTGCTCTGGCCTGCAGTACATTTTATGGTGCTCCTGGGGTCCTAACTGGTCCCCCTGGGGAAGGGGACCCTGCACTCAGCACGGGGACCACGCGGGAGGCAGAGGAGCAGGAGGCCAGATCCCCTACCTGGTTTGGAGAGTGGCATCACACGGGGAAAGTGGCGTCGGGACGGCCTCAGCGGGCTGTAGAGTGAACTGGCTGGGTTAAAGCATCCAAAGGGACACCCACACCCCACCAATCCCCCCTAAACCCCGGGTCACCCCTCCCACCACCCTCTCCCCCACTTTATCCAGGTGCCCAGGAAGCCAGCTGCACCAGGTGCCCCTGTGGCACCCAGAGGCCAGGGATGGCCCAGGGTGCACCCACCTCAGGACATCCTTGCAGAGGGGTGGGAAGGGGTGCTGCTGATAGTGCCCAAACACTTCAAATACAATTGGCTGGCTCTTGATGTATTCAATAAAGGACTTGGTCACCTCCACAGCAATCTAGAAG
The DNA here is from genome assembly GCA_020745705.1 of Hemiprocne comata. Taxonomy (NCBI): domain Eukaryota; kingdom Metazoa; phylum Chordata; class Aves; order Apodiformes; family Apodidae; genus Hemiprocne; species Hemiprocne comata. The sequence goes on along the minus strand of CM036594.1, from coordinate 3,501,989 downwards.
AGAAAGAGCCATTGACAGTGCAGTTTCACTGGGAAAGGGATTCAGCCAGCATCAGCACTGGAGGGGTGGGAGGGTGCAAGCCTGTCTGATCCCCTGCATCCCTCACCCATCCTCTTCCCCATAGCCCGGGGATGCTCTCCCCACCAAGACCACTGCTATGAAATCCCAGCCTTTTCAGGTGGAGGGCTTTTGGTCTTTCCCCCTGCTTGTCTAAGGTTGGCTTAGCTGTGTGTCCGTGATGGGCTGGGAAGGCCAGGAGCAAGCTGTTCCCCTGGGGAGAAGATCCAGCCAACAGGGCCCCACAGAGACCCCAGCAGCTGCGGGGGTGAGAGAGTGTGGGCAGAGGAGGGGTTACGTACATTTTGGACATGATAGAAACCAAGGGGTGGTCCTCGTCCCGTGTTCTTCAAGGGCTCTGTTGAAAAGGCCTCATCGTGGCGATGGATGAAGCTGTGGAGGGAAGGAAGGTGGCTTGGTGGGATGGGGACATGCTGGAGCAGGGAGGGGAGAGAATGCAGGGAAGGGAGAGAATGTGTGGACCAGGAGAAGAGCCTGCTCCCCCCACAGCTGCTGCCAGCACCTTGGGCTGGGACAAGACCCCCCTGAAGCTCATTAAAGCCACTCCCAGCCTTTTGCCAGCAACCAGCCAAGGACATGGGCTCATCCTGCAGCCTTTTGTTTTGCCTCCCCATCCATGAAGGGCTCAGAGGTGGTACGGCTGGGTCTCCCCAGTGTTCACTGTCAGCTCTGAGAATGATGAGAGATGTGGGACTTGGTGGGCACCAGGGGCTCACTTGAACTGGCAGAAGATATCTGCATATTCTGCAGAGATGCTGGAGGCTTGCAGGACCGTCACACGGAAAGTGAAGATGCTGCCCAGCTTCAGGTGGTCCAGAGCAGTCTCCAGTGGCCCATCTGGTGAAGTCTTCTCTGGGCTGTCCAGGAGAAGGTCCTCTTGAATCACTGTGGGGAGGTGAGGGTCTTCAGCAAGTTATGGGTTTCATCCCCCCTCAGTGTCTGCCAGCAGTCCCACACCAGGGCAGGCACAGAAGGTTGGGTGCCAGGGTGAGGTGCTGCTCCCCAACCACTTGTCAGCACCCTCTCACCTGCACAGGTATTGTTGTTGACTTCGTCGGCAGAGGGACCTGTGTCACTGACCTGCCCCTGGCCTTCCACAATGCGCAGCTCCTCCTGGGAGGTCCCCGAGCGTGACATCCCCACGGCTGGGCACGACTCTGACTGGAACTGCACCAGGAGTGGGGCTCAGGGATGCTGGTGATCACTGAGGTGGTCCTGCTTGCACTGGCACCACCACCTGGAGCACCAGGGCACCTCCAGCTCCCACCCCACAGCGGTCCCCATGGGATACAGGCAAGAGCAGGTGCACCAGTGGGTGCCAGAGGGCTGGGGGCTGCTGGGTGGACTGGGAGCATGGTCCCTTCAGTGTGATGCCTGCACGTCTGAGAAGCCTGGTGGTCCCATGGGGGAGCACCACCGTGGCAGGCAGGGGTCCACAGTCCCCAGGCATCCACTAGGAGCTGCCCGTCACCATACCTTCTCAAAATGCTGGTCATCGAAGGAGATCTTGGCCATCCCTGACTGCCGCACACCAGAGCCGTAGTCAGGGGCTTCCTCATCCGCTGGAAGAGGGGTGGGGGTGAGCTGGCGTGGGGGGGCCAGGGGACACAAGGGGCACATTTTAGAGGGGTTCTCCTCCTACCCGAGATGGCCTGGACAGCCACGCGCAGGAAGCCCTTCACTTCACCCTTCTCGCTGACGATGGCCACGCGGTGGACCAGGGGCACGGGGTACAGGAGGTTGCTCAGGTAGACGAAGGCCCTGCCAGAGGGGGGGAAGGACACACAACACGGGGGAGAGCGGTCACTGCTCCCACCCGTGGGTCCCCAGGCACAGGTGGCGCGGCCAGCAAGTGGCCAGGATCCCAGGTCACCACTCACGTCGCGACCGCGGCGCTGCAAAGCAAAACTAAAAAGAGAAGGCAGCCAAGGCCAGCCGGGAGGGGAGGGAGCGGGCAGTGGGCAGCGGCCGCGGGCAGGCGGGCGGGCAGCGCTGCAGGCAGCACCACGAAGCAGGTGGGGCTTGCGTTACCTCTCCAGCTGTCACCTCCGTGGTGGGCGGGGAGGGGAGGGGGCTGCGCTGGTGCCACCGTGAAGCTGGGAGGGAAGAGGACCTTCTCTGTGGTGGAGAGCCGGAGGACTAGGGCAGGAGATGCTGCAACATGACTCGGGGGTGGCTGAGGAGTCACCGTGGGGGACACAGGGGCAAGGCAGGAGGGAAGGGGGGGTGACAAGGGAGGTAGAGGCCAGCAGGACTGGAGGTGGGGAGAGAAGGTCCCGGCTGAAGGCCAGAAGCCTCCAGAGAGGAACCTGCTGAAGGTAGCCTAGCCCCGGCTCTGCCCGTGGTGTCGCAGGACCGCTGGTGGCTGCAGGCAGCCTTTGCCCCAGGTGGCAGGCAGGCTGCAGGGTGCAGCTGGTGGCATTGGCAGCCTGTGTCTCCCCCATCCCATCCCTTTGCATGTGTGACTTCGGGGTCCTGGGCCACTTGCCAGCACATCACTGTGGCTTCTGTCTGTGGGTGAGGATGGAGCTGCCCGCTCCCCGCGTGGCAGATCTGACCGTCCTCGCTGTCCTCTGTGGTGTCCAGGTCACTGATGCTACCACAACCAAGTGCTGTGCCAGGGTTCAACGTGATGGCCACACCACATCTCTGCCTGCACCTCCTGCCAGGCCACAGCTCCCTCTTTCTCAAGCATTTTTCCTCCTCTTGCTGTCTTCCTTAAACTTGCTGCTGGCTGGGTCGTTGTTCAATGGTCCTCCTGGTGCTTTGGCAATGGCAGTGTGCTGTGTCCTCAGCACAAGTCACCTCCGCAACCTTTGGCACCGAGCTCCATGGCCAGAGGGGCAAAACTACCCTTGCCTGTGGGCAGCACTGCTCTGAGCAAGAGGGAGTGCAGGGTGCCCAGTGCTCCTCCCCAGGGCACCCACGGGTGTCTTGACACACATTGTCTTCAGGTGTTGTTGGGCAGGATGGTGCTGGGACACATCTGCTTTGGGAGGCTCCCATGAGGGTTGCATCTCCAGGTGGCTAGAAATGCTGCTTGTGATGTCCCAGCCTCACAGGCATCTTTGCAGACATCCAACAGCACCCAAAAGTGCCCAGGAGGCTCTTGCAGGAGGCCCCAGACCCACACTTGCAGCCCAAACCCCAAAATTCAGAGGTTCTCCCTGCTCTGGTGACTCCCATTGACCTCCAACCACTGCTTGAGGCTTCTTGCATCCAAAGCATCTTCAAGGACTCAAGTTGTGGAAACACAGGTGATGCCCCATTGCAATCTTCTGCTGGGCCCCTCACCCCATCTCTTCTTGGAGGACACCAAGGACAAGTAACTGGACCATGCCAGGGCTTCCTGGCAGGACCAAAAGCCCAGGGCAGAGCCCTGTGACCACAGGGAGGTCTCAAAAGTGCAGAGATCTGGGTGCACCCACCCACCCAAAATCGCAGGGCAGCTGGTGTTGAAGCCAAGGGGGTGGAGAGGGGAGGAAAGTGGAAGGAGGAGGGGGGAGGCGGGGAGGAGGGGTACAAGTGTGTCACTAGAGGAAGGAGGGCAGGGACACTAACCACAAGATTGGTGAGGTGCAAAGATGGCATGCTCAGACCAAAGAAAAGCCTTTCCAAAGGAAGACAAAAGTGAAAGAACCCCAATTTTTGCTAAAGCTTTGGAGAGAAAGAGCCAGCAGCTAAAAAAAGAACCAAAACAAAAACAAAACGAAAAACAAAAACAATCCAAAAAAACGTTAAAGAAATAAAGTAAAAAAAATAAAAAAATCAAAGACAAAGATCCAATCATAAACCAATCCAAGCACACTTCACAAGAAATGTGGCCGGCGGAGCTGCTGCGCAGGGAGCCAAACCCAGGGCAGACTCAAAAGAAGTTGGAAGGTGCTGAGCTCCAGGGAACATGCCCCCGGCAACGAGCGGGGCTGCTGCTGCTGCAGGGCCTTGTTTGGGTTTTTTGAGGTTCCCTTGAGAGTTTTGGGCTTTTTTTTTTTTCATTTTTTTAATTTATTTTTTTTTCAATAAGGAAAAAAAGAAAAAAGAAAAAGGGGGAAGAACCCAGCTCTTTCGGTCTGAGGCTGCAGGACTCTTACCCCACCTCCACTCTCTCTGCCTGCTTGCTGCCCACACACTGCCTGGCTTTAGCATACCGAGGAAGAGGAGCTCCAGCTCCACCCCAGTCAGGGCAGCCCCAGCAGGGAGAGGTTCACCATCATGAGCCCCTTCGGCTCCTGCCTGGGGCAGAAACTCCAGGACCATCTCCAGGTACACATTCCCTTGGGAAAACCCTGGAGCAGAGCTGGCAGCACCACATCCCACTTTGGGGGTGGGCAGATTGCGACCAGGCTTGGTGACACAGATGGTTTTGCAGTAGCTGGTGGGTTTCTCCAGACTAAGAGAGCCCAGGGGGGTCTCCTGGCTAATAGATATGAGGAATCAAAGCTCTTCCCAGCTGGAGCCAAGGAGGAATTGGAGCCTGCACCCAGGTCCCTGCAGCCTCCCTGAACATCTCCTGTGCTAAGCTGGCAGGGTTGGCCCCAAGCCAGGCACTGGGTACAGAGGCAAGAGAAAACGCTGCTTTCTGCAGAGCCTTCCTCTTCCTCTTCCTCCTGCGCTTGGCTCTCCCCTTGCTCCCCGCGGCTTCACTCCCCCAACTCCCTGGGGGCATCCAAGCCTCTGCATCCTGGGAGGCTCACGCTGACTGATGCAGCCAGGCCGGCCAAGCCAGTACCACAGGCATGCAAGCCTTTCCAGAGCCTGTGTGTCCCCAGCCAGTGGCACCACGGGGTGACTTGGAGCCAGGGGGGACGTGACCCTCCCTGGGACAGAAATGCTCAGGACCGAGACTCCTGTGCAGCTCCCTGGCTCCTTCAGTGCCAGAGGCACAGCACAGCTCCCCTTCTCAGGAGCTGCCCCAAAGAGGGACCTGCCTAAAGGGTCTCCAGTGGAGCTGGTATGGTCCACCTTCCCCTGCTATCCCCAACTGCTGCTGTGCTCCTCACGGCCCTACCTCAGTGGGCACCCTGGGCTCAGCAGCAATCCCAGCCAGCTGGCCACCCCCTGTGCTTCCGGGACACCCCAGAGGTGGGAGTTGTGTCCGGAAGCAGTTCCCTCATGCGAAAGAGCTAGTTCCTTCCCGGCATGCTCTCCTAAAACCTCACCAACCTTCCTACTAAACTGAACAGGGGGGAGCGGTCGTAAAACGGATCCCGGCCATCACACAGCGGGCACTCCGGAAAGATGTCTTCCTCCAGGTCCTCCGCCTCCTCCTCCTCCTCCTCCTCCTGCCCCTGGTGCTGCTCGTCAGCAGGCTCGGTGATGTCGGAGTCGGGGTTCGAGAAGGTAGGGGAGGGGGTGAGATCAGCCATGCGCTCGCTCATGCATGTGTTGAAAAGAGGAGAGCTGTTGCAGCCAGAGATATCTGAACTAAGGTTAGTACAACAAGATAGAAGACAGGTTAACACCAGCTGTTCCAAACAGAGAGAGCAAGAATAGGAATTTTTGCATTTTTGGGTGTTGTTTTTTTTCTTGGTTGGGTTTTGGGGAGGGGCTTTTTTCCACTTAAACCAAGGGATGTTGGGAAATAAAGTCCTGCCCGTCTGGTGTGTCTCTAAAAGAAGCCACCAATGGCTGTCACCTGTGAAGGGTGGAGAAAAGAGTGACCCAAGAAACTGGTGCAAATGGTGGGGATTCCCCTTGCTGGCTTGGTGGGCAACACAGGGACAGAGCGGGTGGCATGAGGCTCACTGCCACCCCCACCACCAAAGGGAATCTCTCCACATGCCATGACATGGGGGGGGTGCCTCTGTGGCAGGTGTGGTTGGTTGGGGCAGGCAGCTCAGGCCCCTGGTCCCCCTGCCTGCCAGGGCAGACCCCTTCTCCAGGGGGCCCCGTCCATGTTGCTGGCACCACACCCTTCCAACCAGCGCGTGGGAAGTGCACGGAGACACACGGCACACACCATACAAACGGATGCTAGGATACCAACGCGTGCACATGGACATGTGCCCACCAGGATGGAGGTCAAGATGGCATGAGCTCTCAGCCTGCTGGACAGCCATGGCCTCCCACCTCCCAACAGTGGCAAACCGAGAGCCCGTGCCCCACAGCACTGTTATGGCAGGCAGCAGGAGCGTTGCCAGCAGCAGGTCCCTCGGGGTCCCGGCAGCCAACACAGAGGAGAGCCATCACAGGCAAGGTGGGCTATGACCAGCACCGGGGAGACAACACATCCTCCCACGGCGTGGCTCTCTGGGAAGACGAACGCCCTGCGCCCAGCAGAGCCATCAGGTCTGCCTGCCAGTCCCAGCCACACTTAGGAGCCGAAGCGCTCACCTGCCGACCAGCCTGAACCAGGGGAAGCGGTCGTAGAAAGGATCTCCACCAGTCACCACGTTGTCACAGTCCTCGATGACGCTAGAAGGCACTTCTGCTGCACGGTCGTACATTTCACGCATCAGGTCCAGGCGCTGCCTGCAGGCAGAGGGCCACGCAGTGGTGAGAAACCAGGCTGAGGCCAGCTAAGCCCTCCCCAGCACAGGTATTGTTCACCCACCTCAGCTTCTCCAGGGTCCAGTAATGTGTAGCCCCATTCTTCTGGTCCTGCACCTCTACGGCCACAATGGTCCGGGGGAATGGCCGCTTCTCCCGGTCCTTGGCAGCATCAGGAGGCAGCAGGTCGGGAGGGAGAGGCGAGTACAGTGTGTCTGTGAGGAGCACGAACTGGAACTGGACCTGAAGAAGGGCAGAGGGGGACAGTGAGCCACCTGGGAGGACAGTGGTCTCCACATGGTGCCTTTGGTGACCCCCTCCTTGGCACTTCCCTGGCTGCCCATGCTCGTGGCCTCTGCCATGGGTACCACCCACAGCAAGCCAGAGAGGAGCCTCAAGCACCCACCTTCTTCTTCAGCTCCACACTGATGGCATTGGCTTCCTTGAGAAAGATGGCATTGCCCCAGAGCAGGTCACGGAGGGAGGTGAACTGGTACCACTTCCACTTCCTAAAGGCCCAGAGGGCCAGCTCAAACTCCCGCTCTGTCCACTGCACTGTGGGGACACAGAGGAACAGTCACCCCACTGCTACAGAGGTGCCCAGGGGACCCACAGTCCACTCTTCTTGCTCCCTCAGAGAGCATAAAAGCCTCACCTTCATCTTCAGGCTCATCTTCTTCCTCGTTTGCCTCAGGGTAATACCTAGAGTCCATCTGCTTCTGGAGAGCCTCCAATTTGCTCTCATAGTCCTGGGGGAAGCATAAGAGGGATGATGCAACCCACAAAGTGTGACCTTTGTCCATGCTGCCACATAGTGCTTTTCCCCCCACGCAGGAACCCAGCCTCCTCCCTCCTCTAACATCCGTGTTTCTGGGGACAACCCCAGAAACAAGTTTGCCTTTGTTTTCAGAACACACAAAGCTACCCCATGCAAACATCTGCCAGGTCTGGGCAGTCTGAGAAGGAGCCAGGTCCTGACCACCTACCAGCCTCTGCTGCTCGAGAAGGTAATTTGCCTCCTCCCGCTCCCTCCGGTACTGGTCCTCCAGCTCCTGGAGCCTGGAAGGAACGGAGAAGGAGAGGATGACTAGCCTGGAGGTGGATCCCCAACTCCCCATCGCCCCAGCCCCATTGCCCTCACCGCTGCTCCATCTCCTGCTTCATGTCAATGCCCTGCTTCTCCAGCAGCTCCCTCTGGGCAAAAGCCCAGTCCACAGGCTCAGCGGGGGTCTCGGCACACGGGGTCCGCTCTCGCTCCTGCCGAGCCTGCTCGGGATGGTTGAAGCGGAAGACGTGGCTCTTCCCCATGATGATGCGGTTTCCTACAGGGATGCATCCAGGGTGGGGGGAAAGGGTGTTGGTTAACGTGGGACAAGGTGCAGGGCCCCCATGAGGTGGAAGAAGGCTGGTTCGAGCAGCTCTGGGGACCCACCTGAGCGCAAGATGCTGGGCTCCGTCACCTTTTTGCCATTCACGTAGGTGTCAGCACCCTCACAGGGCTCCAGGGTCACTATTACTGCAGACACGGTGGGAAGGGCAGAGAGGGAGCACAGGTAAGGTGGATGCAGAGGGATAAATGCTGCATCTCCAGCTCCACTGCTCCTGAAGCCTCAGAAAGGGAGAGCTGCCTCGGTCAGCACTCCAGGGACACAGTGAGGGGCACTCAGGGCACCCACCAGCAGCATCCCCACCCTGGGAAACCAATGGAGCTCAGCCAATCTCATGTTAATCAGAGCAGTCCCAAGAACTAAAAGCAGCTGGAGCCTGGATGTGAGAGGAGATCAGAGCCTCCAGCATGTATCTCCAGCCTCCCCAGGCTCATCTTCCAAAGCCTATTCGCTCCCAGGTTCCTGCTGGTTTGCAGTGTGGGCTCTGCTCCACATCTTGGGTGGGGGAATCCTCTACAATCTGCTCTTCCCTCCCACTCTGATCTCCCTGGCTGGCCTCACCATGTGCCTTGCATGAGCTTCCCTCCCAGCTAGGTGAGGGCTGTAGCTCGCTCTGGAGGCACAGAGAGGCCACGGGCATGTGGTAGAGCCTCACTAATCTGAGGAGGGCAGGAACCTCGGCTGGGGACAGATGCTGCAGACACACAAAGGGACTGAGGTCCCTTGGGGAAGCGGAGTCCCTCCAGACAAGGCATACCTTCACCGCCGGTTTTGGTGTCGCTGCGGAAAAGGCAGTGCTCTTCCTTAATGAAGTGCCCACTGAGAACAATGTCCTGCCTCTTCTCTGCATCTTCCCGGCCAACCCTGCCAAGGAAAAACACAGCTTGATCCTTCTTCAAAGCAGCCCCTCCCTGGCCCTTCCCCCAAAACCACCCCTGGGGCTGACAGGAGCGGCCCTGGGTGCACAGCAGGACCAATGTCCCTCACTACATTGCCAGGTAAATAGATCTTCCCCACGTGGCTATGGCACTTTGGGGATGACCCAGGAACAGTGCCCAGACCAGGGACAACTGTCACCCTGCTGCCAACCCAGGCAAGTCAGGCCCTGAGATATGGGCTAGGCTGCCACTGTTCCACAGGACCTGGCCCTCACCTTGTTATCCCATCCTTGATGTAGTAGAGAAGACACTCAGACATGAGCGGGTCCTCATTCAGGTTGACCAAGTGGGGTGTCTGGGAGAGATGAACAAGGAGTCACCTCAGTGCACCCTGCCTACCTGGGTGCAGAGGGATGCTCCCAAGGGAGCTGGCAACTCAGCAGCACCTCAGGCTGCCCCCTGCATGGGCTCTCCTATCTTCTGTAGCTCCAGGACAACATACTCAGGCAGGTAGTTTTCAAGGTGACTGCAGAGAGCTGAGCAGCTGGGATGAGGATGACCTGCCTCCACACACTGACTTGCTTTCCTTCTCAAAGGACTGCCCCCTGGGCACTCCCCCTGGCTGCCTTTGACAATTCACGTTACAAACAGGCCCAACATGGAGCTGAACACTTCCCATGGCTTAGTGTCTCCTGGAGTGGGACTCTGCTCTCCTGTGCTGCATGTCCACAGGCCCTTGCCTCACTGTAGCCTGCAGCTCCACTGTGGACAGTGTAGCTGAGGCAGAGACATGTCCCATGCAACAGCTGGTGTAGGATGAGAGGAACTAAAAGTGCCTGTTTTCCTTCACTGATGGTACAAGGACAGATGAAGCACCCAAAAAAGCAGGTTCCAGACTAGAGGCTCAACCAAAAGTAGTGGAGACCCAAAGCTGTATCTCCAGGCTGAATTTCCCTGCGCGGTCTCCTTCCTAACAGTTCCTTGCCATCACTTTATTCCCCTGGGTCACAAACCACTTTGCTCTTGATGAGAAGGAAGTTTCTCCCCCAGCCACAGACCTCTCTGGCTACAGCTAGGTTATCTCACCCCATCATGAGCTGCTGTGATTGCACCTTCAGGCAACAGGCTCAGTCCCGGCAGCATAAGTAGGTGAAGTTCTGAGTTGCCCAGAAATAAGAACAGAGACCATAAGGAACATCTCATCAGCCCACTGTCACCCAGCATGCAGAGGTTTTCCTGTCATGACAGTTCTACAAGCCCTGGCTGATTAGAACAGACTCACTCCAAACAGTGCAGGAGAGCTAGAGGTCGAGGGAAACACAGGCTCTTCTCCATGGTGGCTGGCAGGAATAAGTTGGCCATAGCATTTAACCTTAGGCCTCTCTAGGCAGACATGTAGCCCCACAGTCTGAGACTCCTTCAGCTTGCTGTTTGTCTCTGGATTTGCAAGGCTGGCTAGTAGAAGGCAGATGCTCATATCTTCTGCTAAGCTCCTTGGAGATGTAACCACCCCAGCGATGGCACACAGCAGGACAACACAGTCCTGCCCTGCTTTGCCCTTAGCAAAAAGGGGTTTTGCATGCTATCAAACCTAGCTCTTCTTGCCAGCCACTGCAGAAGTCAGAGTTTCCACCCCCCCAGACAGCTGAAGAACAAGGAGGCACCAAGACCACCACAGCAATGCCCCACCTCCAAGACCAACCTGCTTTGGGGAATAAACCCCTATGCTTTCTACACAGAGATCTGTGGTCCTAACAGGCAGCAGCTGAGACAAAGGTGAGAAACAATGACAACAGTATAGAAATTTGTCCTAAGAGCCACACCAAGCCATGCAAGGGGAAGGTCTTGAAGGCTTCATCACCAACTATCACCAAGTGTCACTAAGTCAACCAGCATGAGCTGCTGGGGCAGCCCTCAAAGCATCCCTTAGTGTGGTGGGAGAGCTAAGCAAGCATGACCTGGTCCTACCAGCACATGCCTGCTCCTCAGCACCCAGTGCTGCTCTGCACACTTCACCTGGGCTGGGCCTGTAAACTGGATGTCACTACCATGATGGTTACATAGATGAGTGAGGTGCAGTGATGTGATGTAACTGATAGTTGGCAGAGTTTGCTGGCACACAAACTCTTTGGGACATGGCCAGTATTTGCTTAGAAAATACTCTCCAGGATGCTACAAGCAATGAAGACTATGGAATATTTCTGCACCCACATTTCTCAGCAAGGACTTGCCAGTTTCAGGGGCAGCAATATTCAAATACCCAAAAGTATGGATTTTCTTAAGCTGTCACTGAAGTTCAACACAGCCATCATTGGCAAAGCCCCACCTGAATGGAGACAGCATCGATGCAGTGAGGGCTGGATGTTTAGCCATGATTACCTACCAATGTTCATACCCAGCAGGGCCAACACTGGGATTTCCTCCATAGGTTTCAGAGACAAGAAAAGGCTAGTGGAATATTTGGGGCTGGCTAGAAGGGAGCTGCAGGGGTACAAACCCCTCATTTGCCAGGAAGAAGAGAATAAGATGATCCTACCTTTTTAGGAGAGAAAACACCCAAGGTTCCTCCATCCTCCCTCATGGCCACCCCCATTTCAGCCAGCAACGCCTCCCTGAAGGAACAAGGGAAAGAAGAACCTGTTAAAGCCGCATGAGTCCCTGGAGTTGGCACTCAACAAGCTCAAGAGGGGACTCAAGCCCACGGGTTTGCCCCATGGATCACAGCCCTAGGGCCTCCTTTAGCTCTCTCTGTGCCTCAGGAAAGTTCCTCAAAGCAGACCACATCTGTGCATGCTTAACATGGAGGGCACTGTGGTGCCCAGGGGGCAGTCAGGGTACAGCTGGATGGTCAAGCAGCCTGGATGCCCCCAGGAGCTGAACTGCTCTAGGCAAAGTGCAGAGGAGGAGAGATGACTGGGGAACCCCACCCACCTCTCCATCCGGATTGCTTCTGTCCTCCGCAACTTCTCCTCCCATGTCTCGTTCAGCTCTGCAATGATCTTCTCTGTTTCCTGGCAAGTTAGCAGGGGGTTAGTGTGTCCTACAGGCAACAGACCTGCCTGCATGCTGCAGCAGGACACTGGTCCCAGTCTTGGGTGGTTTAAACAAGCCACAGCAGCATGTCACCCATGTCTTTCCACCATCCCCATCATCAAAGAGCGGGGCACGAAGACCAGTGTCTCCAACCCCTTTTTGCCAGCCCACTTCTGCACCATGCTGGGGTGGGAGCACCCATCCTGAGCCAGGAGCACCCATCCCACAGGACAAAAGAACAGTGTGAGAGACGGACTCTATAATGGCCTTTAATCCAGCGACATTCACTGACCCCATGAGGAGGACAGCAGCACCAGGTGGACCCTACCACACCAAACCCTCTCCCATCCAGCAGTCGAGAGCACTGGGCAGTTCTGGGTCTGTCTGCTCTGCAACAGCACACCCAGGCATCGCTTCACGTGAGCATCCCCCCTAATGGGTTTCCAGAAAACTCGGAGCCCCCTCCACAAGCCTCAGCACAGGAACGTTGAGCTGAGCCCCTCTGTCCTGCTGGGCAGTGGCCTCTTTACCTTGAGCCTTTCGATGGCCTCTTCACTGCCCGGAGCAAACATGATGCGCTCGTGGAGGCTGGCAACAGAGGCAGCACGGCTGGACAAGGCTGACAGGGAGGAAGAGGGGCTGATCCCAGCGATGGCATTGGTCACTGTGGAGAGATTGTCATGGCGGTGACTCAGCTCTCCCCCTCTAGCATCATTATTGTTCTCAAAGTCGGACACATCTACGGGGCAGGGAAGGAGGGATGGGCCAGGGGAAGACACACAGACAGGAAGAGAGAGAGAAAGATAGAGACAAGAAAAGCTGTTGGGGGAAAAAAAGAGTGGCTGGGTGTGGCAAGAAGAAAGCCAGGAATTACAAGGGAAAGGCACAGACGACAGCGCAGTGGCACAGGCAGCAGCAGGGCGAGGGCACACACATCTCTCCCTCAGCCCAGGCAGTCCCCCAAGGGCTGTTTTGGGAAGCAGCTGTGTTAACAGTCCTGGAGGCTTCCCAGGCTCTCAGGGATGCTTTTCTGCAACACCAGATCCCGTAACCATCAGGTCTAGGATCAACCTTCCTCCCCAAGCACATGCCATGTCATCCTCCTACTGACACAGCCCAGGTTGTTTTATTTGCCTGGCTGCCCCAAATTAGCTAGATCTGGGGGCAGAGAATAAGAAAGGAAGGAGAGGAGAGGCTGTGGCCCTCTGCCTGACAAAGGGGTCATGGGGACACAGCAGGAAGAGCCGTGGGATCCCCTGGCCTGCTGGAGCAGCACCTTGGCCAAGAAGCCAGACAGAGAGCAAAGTGAGGGCAGGGTGGCACCATGCCCATTACAGGCAGTGGCACTTGCCTGCTGGCACCCCCAGCATCAGCTGCCACCAAAACTCGCAGCAAAGGGACCCAAGTATCAGAGATACTCCTTGAGCCCAGAGGAGTAGCAGGGGCTCAGAGTGCTGTGCTGGAGATGGGTGCAGGTTAGTGGGTGCAGCCATAGTCACCCATCTCCACCAGCCCACAGCCTGGGGAGCCAAGCCAGGAGGGGAAGGGCCAGGTCCCCATCTCCTTAGCGGGCTCACCACAGCCTGGCTGCACTGCCTGGCCCAGGACAGGAGGGGGGACAGAGCTTATCTACAGGGGAAAAACCTCCTGGCCATCATCACACACCCCTCCATCAGGAGAGCATTGTGCCAGCCTGCCTGAGTGCCATGCCAGGCTCCAGTCCCGACAAGCCACAGAGCCAGCAGAAGCAGCAGCAGCAGCAGCGACAGGAAACATTGTGACAGCATGGAGGAAGGAGTCCCCATGGGGATCAGGCCCTCGGCATGGCTGAGGATGCTGGTCTCTCCAAGTGCTATCCCAAGCCCAGGCACTAACCATGACTCTGCTACCATCCCCTTCACCAGCTCCCCCGGAACAGCCAGCAAGAGGGCAAGAGCCTCTCCATAAGCTTGGGCCGGCTCCAGCAGCCCTTCCCCATGCTGCACAGGTGCCCCTGGGCACAGCCTACACCTCCCAAAAGCCATGAAGCAAGAGTACCAGTGATGGGGAATACACACATTTGGATCCTCCTGCAGCAGGATGGGCTAAGAGAGAGAGAGAGGGCAGGGAGCGGGGGTAAGACAGAGAGAATAGAACAAGAGTGGGTTCATCTCAGTAGGATTTCTGACAGCACATGGAGGAGAGACCATGGGTGGGCTCAGCCCTGGGAACATCTTCTCTGCTGGGCACGGGATGCTGAAGACAGGAGGTGAAGGGGGAGAAGGGGAGGTCTGCTGGGTGTAAAGCAGCTCCTCTTAGGGGAGTGGGCTGGGGGTTGTGAACACATGGGCAGGGCCTTGCCAGAGGTGTCCCCGCCACTCTTCAGCAGCAGGGTGCTGCTGCCTGGCTGGCAGAGCAGGATGCAGGGCAGCGGTGGAGACATCAGCCCCACGGGCAGGAGGGACTCCAGCCTGCCTCTGCCTGGAGCCACTGCCAGAGAGCACCGGGTGGTACCTACTGTCTATGATGTCCCCAAGGCCCTGGGCATAGAGAAGGTCGCGCAGACGGGCCACCTCGTCCTTCAGCTCCCGGATGAGCTTGTTGTTGGGGTCCTCGTTGATGACGGCATTGCAGCGGATCTGCTTGGCACGGTCAGCGTACCTAGGGCAGGACAGAGCCCTGAGCAGCAGCAGGGGGCAAACCCCCAGCTGCCAGGCAAGCAGGACTGCCCCCAAACCCTTCCAGCAAAGCGATCCTTTGGAGGATCCCAGCACCAGGAAAACCCTTTGGCCTCTTGTCGGAGGTCCCTCCACAGCACACCCCCCCCCCAGCCAGGGTTGCTACAAAGGTGAGAAGGGCATGTGTGGCATTGCCTGGGTTTCAGAGGCTGCCCTCACCCACGGTGGGGGACAAGGATATTTCTTCCTACCTGAGGGTGCTGAGGGTCTCATCGTAGTTTATGTCAGCAGGACTGAGAGCAGCGACCATGGCTGTCCTGGAGTTGCCCCCTGCCCAGAGAGATACACTTGCATCAGGGAGATGCTGGTGGCCGTGCCTGCTGCCCAGCCCAGATCTCCCACCCGTGTCCTCACCCAGATTCTCCCGCAGCAGCCAGGTCAGCACCGAGTCCCGATAGGGGATGAAATCAGTCTTCTTCTTCTTTTTGTTCTGGGAGATGGAGAGCAGAGGGAAGGGCTGTCAGGCTGCCTGCTCACTTCAAAGGGAAGGTGACAGCCAGTCCCCAGCCACGGGGACTCAGAGGAGGAGAGCTCTGCCTGGCCACTGTGACCTTGGGCAGCTCTGCTCAGCTCCTCATGTCCTGCCTGTGAAACACCCTGCCCGGACCAGGCTAGGTGCTTAATGCCAGGCACTGAGAGCCACACAATGAGGAGAGTGAGGAGGATGCTGAGGGCTCTGGCAGCCCCCAGGAGAAGTGTGAAACCCTGAAACCTACTCCCAACCACCCATACTAAAAATCAAACCCCCCTTCCCCAGCCCAGCCAGGACACCTACCTTGTTCGGCCCCGAATCCTGCGAAGAAAGCAGAGAGACTCTTAAAGTGAGCTGCTCCCCTCCTCACCACCCACAACAGCTCCCCATCCCCCAGGCAGAGAGCAGCAGGTGCAGGTCCCCAGGGAGACAGCATTCTCATCAGCCCAGCTGGTCCCAGCCACCAGGACAGCTTGGGATGTGTCTGCCTGTCCCTCAGATCTGGGATGCTTCATCCCTGAGGGCTGAGCCCATCCCTGCTGAGCTGAGCTGATTCCCTGGCAGTGCCCCCACTCATCCATGCTCCAGCTACCTACCATTTCAGCCAGGGCAGAGATGACTTTCCCCAGCGTGGTCAAGGACTTGTTGATGTTTGCCCCTTCCTGGGAGAGAGAAGAAAAGCCCAAATGCTCAGGCCCCATGTCAGAGCGGTGCTAAATCCTGGTGCACCAGGAGGATGGGGAAGTCCCAGTACAGGATGGGCAACAAGCAGCTGGTCTTACTGGGTAACCAGCACCTCCCAATTGGGACACATGGACCACAGTGGAACTGTCACTGGGCGGCTTTCAAACAAAAGGTGGGCAGGGATTTTGGCAGTGTAGTGGGCAAGGAATCAGGCAAGGAAAGGAGATGCAACAGCTGGGGACTAGGGGGCCACTCTGTAAGCAGAAAGGGACCTTCAGCTCTCACCTTTAGTCTTGTGCCCTTAGCACCAGTGGAGTCAGCTCGTTCACTCCCCGCCAGGTCCACCAGGCTGATTTTGCTGACCTGCAGGCAGAGACGAGGCTGTGAGCCCTGGCAGGCACAGTACCCCAGGCCCCAGCACAGAGCCAAGGAGGAAGCAAAGATCTCTTCTGAGATCTGAAGGCAGAGGTGGGCTCTGCAGGGTCATCCGTGCCAGGATTTGGCCAGGAGCAGGGCTAACACCCTTGCAGGTGGGGCTGAAGGGCACCAGCTCAACTATCCTGTCCAGGTGCCAGTCCCTCCAGGGACCATGAGCCCAGCATGTGCCTGCGACTTACCTCCATCCTGTTTCAACCCTCCATCAGGCTGCACCATCTCATCCCCAGTGCTGTCGACAGCACACAAAGCCCTTCCTGGACCCACATGTGTTTCCCTCTTAGGTCTCTTAGACCCTGCTCTCACCTTCTCAGTGGTGATGTCTGTCTCGGCGTCGTGCCGCTTCTGCGTGAAGATGATGTTGAACACAGCGTGGGAGCGGCTGCTGGTCTCGTTCATGTTGGTGGCAGCCACTGTGCTGCAGGGAGAGGACAGGGAGGTATGACACTTTGCAGGGGACACTGCAGTGGCTGGTGCTGGGGCCAGGGCTCATTTCAGGACACAGTATATGATGGAAAGATAAGTCTGGAGGACATGAGAGGACTCTGGAGGACATGAGAGGACTCTGGGAGGAACCTAGGCTTTCTTCTGCTGGCTCCAGGGCCTTTTGACAGCAGGAAGGAGGTAAGATGAAAATTAAGTGGGGAAGACCCAATGCTCAGAAAGGAGGGGACTGCCACCCCCAGAGCAGCCAGACCAGCAAAGCAAGGAGGTTAAACTTCTGGAGATGTCTGCAAGCTCTGCAAATCCTGGCCATCTCCTGCTCCCCAACTCACCGGGCCTTGTTTCCAGAGTCCATGAGGTCTTGGATGTCATTGTAGGAGGTCACAGCCAGCTTGGAAAGGTCCTCGACATATGGGCCCATAAGGGGATGCTCCCTGACCCGCAGATTCCCCTTGTTCTTGGGGTTCAGGAGGTCCCTCACACGCTCGCAGTATATCTCCATGTAGCTCACCTAGAGCAGAGGACACAGGCAAGCCTAGTGGCTGGCTGGGTGTGGATGCTCAGCGTGTAGGCAGAATCAGACCCACCCCACACCCAGGAATGGGACCCCCAAAGAGGGATCTGGACACTGGCATGGCTTGCAGAGCTGGGTGGGAGGCTGGAGCTGGACTAGGCAGGTGATGGGGTGCCTACCTCCACGGAGTAGGACATGTTGTCATTCGTTGTGTCATTGATGCGGGAGAAGAGGTCCTCACACAGCTGTGGAGAGAAGAGCCAGGCTGCTCAGTCCCCCACCAGAAGGGGGTCTGGCCCTGCTCCCCTCTTCCCTCCCCTTTGGCATTTTGCTGGAACCAGGAGAACAGACAGCTTTCCACGGGGTAGTACCTGCGGGATGATGCCTTGCTGGTCCTTCTCCTGCTTCCCCATCATGGTGTAGGATTTTCCAGCACCCGTCTGCCCGTAGGCGAAGATGCAGACGTTATAGCCTTCAAAGGCATGTTGCAACATCTCCTCCCCAATGTCCCGGTACACTTGCTTCTGAGATGCATAGTTGATGTCTGTGGGCTGCAGGGAGGAGGGTGACAAGGAGGAATTTGGCAAGGAGGTCCTCCTGCCTCTCCCCAGCCCAGCGCTCCAGGAAGGCTCAGGCCTCCCACCACTTACCGTGGTGTGGGACCAGTAGGAATAGTCAAAGCTGAAGCTTTTTGGAGTCTCTTTGGGCTGCTTCGGGTTCAGGATAGCTAGGGGCAAGCAGATGGGAACATGAGTCCACCCAGCCAGCTGTGGTACCCCCACCACCTGCATCCCACTTGTAAGGGGAGAAGGGTGATGGGGTTAAGTCTGAATCAGTCCTGGAAAGCAGAACCAGGACCCTCCAGCTCCACAGGTGGGTCCAGAGCCACCAGACCCCAACAGTCCCAGCAGAGGTGGGGGGTGCCACAGCCAGCAGAGCCTGCACCAGCCCAGGGGGCAGGGCAGAGCTTTGCTCAAACATCCTGTTGGGCACGGTGTGGGGGAAACGGCTCTTTCCCTCAGGCTCCTTCCTGCTTTGGCACCTGCCCATGGGAGCCTGACACCAGCATGGGAGGATCACAGCCTTCCTTCACCCCACAGCTTGGGGGACTGTGCCCAAAGCCACACTCATTGGCACTGTGGGGTGGGAGCAGCTGTGGCCCCATCAGGGCTCCCCCAGGCCCCCTCTGGCTCCTGCCTCTCCTCCTCTGCTCTCTCTTTTGGGTTCCCAGCCCCAGCAGGGTGATTAATGCCTCCTGTTACGCTGCCAGCAGAAACAAGAGCCTGCTTTTCATCCCCTGGTGAAGAGGATGTTGTCATGGAAATTGGAGACTGCATCACTTCTCTTCCTTGCTCTGCTTTTTTTTTTTTCCCCTCATAGAGCATTTACGATGTTTGGTTGGTCTGGTTTTTTTTCTGAAACAACAGATGCGTCAGAAGAAACCCAAACCAGTGGGGTAATCACGAGATCCAGCCATATCAGATGACATTGAAATGACCTTGTGGGCCAGTGCAACACAGCTCCCATGCCTGCAGCCCCCAGCTGGGGACAAGGAGGTCACACAGCACCACAGCTGACACAGCTCCCTCCATCATAGCCCCAGGCTGCCCTGCCCCAGGGCCAGTGCTCAGCCAGGACTCAGACCTGCTGAGGATTGAAGCTGGTACCTTCCCAAGCAGCCCCGGGCATGATGCAGCCCCCTCCCTGGGAGGCTGGATGTCCTGGTGCGTGGTGTTACGGATTCGGATCCTTTCTGCTCCAAATTCCTCCTACATTGCCACAATGGATTCTACCCTCCCCCCTGTGGAAGGAGCCGCGACTTCTGGCTTGAGACCCATCTATCCCTGCCCACAAAGGCAGCAAGGTGGACAGGTGGGGGGTGGGAAGCAGGGTCAGGAGCCGGTCCCAACTGCAAAACAGCAGCACGGTGCTGCTCAGATGCTCCTTGCTGTGGGCAGAAGCCCAGCTCCAGCACCAAAGAGGGGTTGGGTACTGGCTCCCTGCCTGCCTGCCTGCCCACTGGAGGCAGCATGACTCAGATGCTCCAGATGCCTCTTGCATCCTGGGCAGACTAGTTACTAGCTGCTCTCTCAGGAGAAAGGGGTAGGAAGTGACATCCCCACAGCAACTGCCCATCCCACAGACTTAGAGGGCCCTGCTGAGATGAAATGACACCAGGCCAGTGCTGGTTGGTGTGTTGAGGGCACGTGAGTGGCCACTGCAAAGAGAAGTGGATGGGGAGGCCATGCAAGAAGTCAGGTAGAGACTCTCCAGTGGCCTCTGGGGTTGACCTGGCAGCTCTGCCATGCCACCCAGACCCCTGGCTCTTGGCTCAGGTCTGACTCTGCCCTGCAGAGGTGATCCTCGCCAGACCAAACAGGAGCATCACTCCCCAAAAATGAGTCCAATGGTGGCAAAGGAAGGAGCAGGAAGGATGGGGCCACAGAAGGCAGCTGTTCTGCATCCCAGTGCCAGCCCACACTGGGCACGGGGCAGAGAAGCAGCTGGGGATGGCACCGAGTGGCTCTGGGTTATCCCAGCTGCAGCCACCCAGCTGGCCTGACAGGCTGGAGACTGGGACACAGGGGAGAAAGGAGGACATCAAGAGCAGCGAATCTCCCATCCCCAAGCTGAGAAGCTCTCCCCATGCCCCCTTCATTCCCATTTATTTGCCCCCATGTGGCTGGATGCCACTGGTAGGTTTTTTTCTCTCCTGGGACCAGGCATCCCAGGGTCTTTGCAAAGCTGCTGCAAAAGATTCATGCCCTGGCAAAAGCTGGGGAGGAAGACAGACATACAGACAAGAGGAGGAAAACATCTGGAGATGACCCTCATCTTTGCCCTGAAGAGCCAGCAGCACAGCAGAGCATAGCGAGTGGGCAAGCACTGAGCAGGATAAAAACCAAGACCCACAGGAGAGAAAATAATCACTGTGTTTTAAAGCTTGCAGATGCACAGCTCCAGCCAGAGAATATTAATGGCCTTGCAGGATGAAAGCTGGGGTCCCTTCCTTGCCATCCTGGCAGGAGCTGCCAGGAGAGGGGACAGGCGTGTTGGTGCCCAGGCCGGTCCCCATGGCTGCAGGAAGGGGGGGATGCCACAGGAACAAAGCAGCAGTGTTGGCAGGCAGGCAGGCAGCCCCGGCATGGGAAGCCGTGGGGGGGGCGTGGCTGGAAATTTGGGGAGAAAAGGATGGCAGAGAAGGGCTGACCCCTTCCCGATCCAGCCTCCCAGCCCTGCTGCCCCCCACAGGGCTTAGTGCATTAAGCAAAACAACGACCTCCCTCACCCTGGCACTTGCAGGTGTCTCTGCAAATAATCCTGGGAAGGGGAAAACTTGCTCTTACCTTCCCAAACACGTTTAATTTTGGGTTCTCTGTCTCTGGGAGGCCGAGATAGCCCTGCTCTGTGGGGAAGGCAGCTGGCACTACCAGCATCCCCCTGTCTTCCCCAGTGAGCAGAAGAAGCAGGAACCACAGCCCTCTCAATGCCTGCCCCCAGCCGAGAGGATTAGCCAAAGGTTTGTTCATTCATGGAGAAAAACCTCTGTGTCAGCAAAGTGCTGGCCGGGGCCTTGGCCCTACGCCTGCCCTGCCCTGCCTGCAGCCCTGCCTGCCCCCCTGGTGTGGGCAGGGGGATGGGGGGCCTGGGGCATGGCTGTGGGGGTGCTGCAGACAGCAGGGCTGGGGGTGGCAGGATGGGCATGGGCAGATTCACTCCGAGCAAATATGGCCATGGTGGAGGTGGGGGATGACCAATGCCCTTGACTGGGCCAGGTCCACCCCACCCATCAGGATCAGAAGGAACAGGGCCAGAAGGGACATCTCCCCTGCCTGCACCCAGACCTGGGCAGGTATCCAGCTCCTGCTGGGCCAGAAAGGCTTCCTCACTGCAAGGGGAGCAGCTCTGCACTCCAGGCAGATAGACCACCCCTGCACAACAGGGCAGGCAGAGCCCCCCTCCTGGGACACCAGAGATCAGCAGATGCCCCCACTGCTGCTCCCCAGGCCTAGAGTGAGATGGGGACCTGGTGGGGTCACAGAGCTGCACCCTTGGGTGCCCTCCTCTCCCTCCCAACTGGATTGTCATGGCAGCCCAGAGGTGTGTGTGCCACGGGGGTGGCTGGTGCTGGTGCTTCACCCACCACCACTGGTGATGCAGGAAGGCCTGGACAGGCAGGCAGGGCAAGAAGGAGTTATTTTAGATGCTGCCCCATCTGGAGGCTTCCAGAGCCAAAGAGGAGACATTGAGCCACCTCTCCCACCTTGTGCTTCCAGCAGCCATTACTTAAAGAGGGACAAATGCCTGACTGGCTCCTGACAGGACAGGCAGCCCCAAGCCCCCGTGCTACCTACCCCCTCCCCAGGCACACCATTCCCTCGGCAAACCCCACTCCCACCCCTCCATCCTGCTGGTTGTTGCTGCAAGCCCCACAGAAGCAGGGATGGGTCTCTGCACAGTCCCCAGCCAGGCAGTGCCATCAGGAGCCACTCTTTAGCTGGTGCACGGTTCCTACGCTTGAGCAGGCAACCACAGGCAACCCTTGGCCCCATATCCACACACCAACATTTCCAGGCTCTTCTGATTCTTCCTCCCCCATTGCCTGCCAGTGAATGCTCCCCCATTTGGTATCATCAAAACCCCAAGGGCTTGGTGCCACGTAGATCTTGCCACTGCCATTTCAACAGCAGACCTGCGTTTCCCTGTGGGACAGGTGCCACTTCCCACCCAGAATCCCTCCTCCAAATGACGCCAGGTGCTACAGGCATCCACATCAAAGATCCCAGCAGCCCCGTGCTTGCTGTCATGGCTGAACCATGCACACTCCTCCCTAGGCAGCACCCAAAGCTTTCCCGAGCCCCTCTGCCCTGGACACCAGCACTCACTGGTGGTGCTTCCTGACATCTGGATAATGCATTTAGACTCCCGGCTCATCTCCCGGGAGTTGAAGGGCCGGACGCGCACTGCAACCTTCACGGATGCTCCTGCCATCACGCCGGCTGGAGGTGGGTCTTGCTATCAGGAAGCAGTCTGTCCTGCAAGGAGGGAAGAAAAGGGAGTCAGGAAAGCTCAGATCCCAATCCTCATCTCATGGTCATGCTGGAAAAATGCACGGAAAGTCTGTGAAATTAAACTTCCTGGGAATGCCTCTGCCCAAAATGTGACATTTTGTTTCATCCCTTGGCCTGCCCATGTTTTACCTCTCTCTACTCCCCCTTGTACCTCTGCTGAGGACCCAGGGGACATCCTTGCCCTTACCAAAGGGCAGCACTCCGAGCCTCCACCATCCTGCAGCATCACTTGGTGGGCACCCACAGCAGGGGACAGAGCCACGTAGGCACTGTGAGCACCAGCGTGACCCCCAAGGAGCAGTTTTCCCATCCTAGGGTGCCAATGGCACTGAGCAGGTATTCCCCACCCCTGCAAGCAAACCCACAACCCCCTGCCCATCACCCAAGCTTCCTGCCTCTGCTCCAGCCCCAGCAGAGCAGGGTCTGGACAGCAGGAGAGGGTGGAGGTGGGGAAGAAAACGATGGCATTTGTGTGGAGAAATGAGATGGCTGTTGAGCCCGACTGCTGGTATTTGCCTCTCTTTCAGCTCCCAGCAAAAGCAGAAGCGCACTGTCAGCAGGAGCAGCACCAGCCAGCAAGCTGGTGGTGACTGCAGTCAGCTGAAGCTCCCAGCTCACAACCATTTTTCCACTCCTTTTCTAATAAATTATTAATCACAAACCTCACAAGACTAAATGAACTCTCTAGCATCTCCCAGAGTAGCCACTCATCGCAGCATTGGTGTCTGGGTTCTCCGCAGCCGGTCCCATCTTTCCCAAGCCCCAGTTAAACCCCACATTGGCCAGAAAAGGATGCTAAGGTCCTTCCCTTGACCACCGGGTCCATCAGGATCAGCCCTGACAAAAAACATTCCTGTCTTCTAACATCCATCCCCTCTCCTGCCCATCCCCTGCTCTCAAGCTCCCCATGCTGAGCTAGCTGGCAGAAGAGGAACCCAGCACCCCACAGCACAGGCTGGCACCAGCTCCTCCAGCATCCCTTCCTGTGGAACTCCTGCCTGTGGGACTTCTGCAGGGGTGTTTGCAAATCCCCTGGAGCTTTTTGAGCCTGGTCTTTGCCAGTAGGATGCTCACTCTGGGAGGATGGAGAACAGGAGCAAGCAATGCCACACGTCTGGTTATGCAGACCATGATCTGAAGGAAGTGGAGCAGTAAGGTTGGGTCCTCAACACAACAAGAGAGTTTCCCCATGGTGGAAATGAAAAATACAGCTGAATTTGTGGAAAATGAAGGGGAGGGGGAAAATCCACAGAATTAAGAGTGTCCCAAGAGAAGGGGATGGCTTTAAAATAAACCAAGGTTTGACAAATCCAGTTCCATTTCCAAACGGGGTGGGAGGAAAACCAATGTAAGCTCTGCCTAGAGGCAGCTATATTCATGGCACAGTGGAAAAATTCAGCCAGGAGGTATTGTAAGCTCAGTGCTGTCTTTCAAAAATGCTTCATATGTTTTAAAAGTGAGCCTGCATGCCCGACAGCAGAAGGAGGACAGATCTTCTCTCATTAAGAATTCCTAAACCCTCCTCTCAACACCTCACTGGGATGGCCCTGGAGCTCCCGCTGTGCTCAGCCAGCAATCCCACCCTTAAATCCCACCAGCTCCAGAGTTCAAGCATTTGGTCTCAGGCTTTCTTGAGTGCAGATTTTTTTAAGCAGATTATTTTAAGCAGGTGTTTAACATCACCGTTCAGTGCTTGAGCTAGTGAGCAGGCTGTTGCTTACCAATGGGCCTCTGCCTTCCCCACTCTGCTGCTTTCTCACATGGTGGAGAAAGGAAAAATTAAACAGGGCTCCTTGCCAAAGGGGAACAAGAAAGTTGGTTTTCCCATTAAACAATGGGATATATTCCTGGGTGGAAGGGTTGCATCTTCATGAGGCCAGTGGCCCACCCCGTGGCACTGCTGGCACTCAGGGACAATGGATCTGTTGCTGGGCCAAACCCCACACAGCACCTGACAACTGCCTACGTCAAACCCTACCTTCTCCTCCTCCACAGCCAGGGCAGCTCTTGTCTCCCAGCTTTGCAGTCTCTCCAGCTCCCAGGCTGCAAAGAGGTGGGTCAGGTCCCTGGGCTCCCACCTTGCAGCACAGCCCTCGGCAAGAGCCACTGGCACTGGAATAGCACACCCATCAGCAACCCCACCAGCCCCAGCAATAGCTGCTGCCAGCCACGGGCAGTTTCAGATCCTGCCCTCATTCCTTACCACCCCTGCGCCGTTCCCTTCCAGCCCTATCATTTCTGGTTAAGAAGCTCTGGTTTCTCCTTTGTCCCACTTTCTTGGGCGCCTTGTCTTGCTCCATGCCCTTCATCAGTGGTTGCTTGCCCTCCTCTGTCAGGAGGGCCTGCTCCACCCCAAACCAGTAGCTCACCCGTGCTGGCTGTGAGCAGCCCCCTCCTCACTGGCAGAACCTCTCCCCTCACCCTGCCATCCCAGCACACTCCCAGGGAGCCATCTGGCTTGCCTAGC
Organism: Hemiprocne comata; assembly: GCA_020745705.1. NCBI lineage: Eukaryota > Metazoa > Chordata > Aves > Apodiformes > Apodidae > Hemiprocne > Hemiprocne comata. The sequence continues at coordinate 3,477,318 of CM036594.1, read as the reverse complement.
ACAGCAGCGTGGGCTCCTCTCCCTGCAGGTATTCCCTGCTGCAGAGCCAGCCGCCAGCTCGGCTCCATTTTCTGTCTCCATCCATTTCCTTCAGCTTCCTCGGTTGGCGACACACCACTTCCCTCCTGCTCCTCTGCAGCTCTCTAGACCCATCTCTGCCACAGAAGCTTAAGGACCCCAGGCAGGGTTGGCAGCCCCTGCACAGCTCCTTCCCAAGTCTATATTTTCCTGGCTTGGCTGCAGGGAGGAATCCAGCCTGCAGCCCACGTGAAGTGGCAGCACCACCAGCCATCACCGGCCACAGGTGCTCAGCATCCTGCAGAGAGAGAAGACACGGTGCAGCAGCCAGGCTGTGGGCAGACAGGGCAGGGGCAGGCAGCCTTCCCCGGGGCAGGTGGGCAGCTCCAGCCCAACCAGCTCACTCTGCCTGGGGACAGTCAGCCACCTCCTGCTTAATCCGCCATCGAGAGAAATTCAATAAGCTGCTTATTAACCTTTCGCTGGGACCGGGCCAGGACCGTGGCCCCACTCCCTGCTCCCTCCCCGCCTCCTTCCAGGGCCACTCCACACACAAGGGAGGAGGAGGACAGAAGAGACCCTAGGGCTGTGGTGCCAGGTCCAGACCTGGCAACCAGTTCTGCAGGGCATCTCTTCACCCTCATCCTGCACAGCCCGCTGCGCTCTGCCCATCCCTACCGGCACACCCACCAGCCCTGGGTGATGAGCGAAAGGCCTAGAGAGCAATGATTAACTGGATCAGCTAAGATTAATTGAGCAGAGATTAGCTAACAAAAGCTCTCTTAAGTTTGAGGGCTACCAACTGGCAGCCCTCCTGCCACCGCCACGAGGTGACCAGTGGGACAAGGAGAACTGTTCCCAAGTGCCCCTTGCAGCAAACTCTTCCCCTAAGGATGCTGAGGGGATGTGTTGTGCTGCCTGTCCCCCGGGTGCTGCAGGACACTGGGTTTGAGCTATGCTAATGAAGCTGGGCCCCATTCCCTGAGACCAGCACAGGGCAGGGGCTGCCTTGCTGGGGCCACAAGCAGCTCTGGCAGATGAAGAGCTGCTGCACCAAACAAAACCCAAGGCAAGTTTCTCCTTTTGTCTGCACAAATCCCCACGTCACCTCGGTGGCAAGGGCGGATGCCTCGTCTGGCTGCACCTCCTGAGCCACAGCCCCCGATGGGCTTTGTTTTAATGAGTCCTCCTTGGGGCTCTCCAGCTCTCCCTGGGACCTCCTTCTGGGGACCACAGAGGACCCTGGGGACAGCTGGCTCAGATGACGTGGCACCATCAGTGCCTGCCAGCCCAGCCTGGTGGCTGCTGCCTGCTCATCTCCCACCCTGTGCAGGGCAAGGGGATGTGACGGTGCAGTTTTCCCCAGAGCAGCATCTACGGGTGGGAAAGAGGCTTGGAGGACAGCACATGTCAGGGGCAAGGGCCACCCCCATCCCCAGCTGAAATCTAGCCCCCTAACCCACACTGCCATCACAGGCACCATGCCTTGTGCCTCGTTGCCTCCAGCCTGCCCTGATGGGGAACACGGCTTTGAGGCAGCATTTGCAGCTCCCTGAGAATTTCAGTGTGGATTAAATTTGCAGTTAGCAAATGTAAGGCCGCAGATGAGAGGTTTTGCTCACAACCAGCCAGCTCCCCATCTCTGCTGCAAAGGCGAGTCACCTCACACTCCATCACCCATTCCCCCCACCCTCTCTTCCACTCACTAAAACACACAGAAGGGAAAAGCTACACAGAAAAGGCAACAAGTTCCAGTGGGTTACAAGTGTGGTGGGTGGGGAGGTCCCAGCAGCCCCCAGAGTTTGGGGCTGCAGCTCTGGTCACACACAAGGAGGTGAGGAGTGGTGGCAGCATCTGTGCCAGTGCCAGCTGCCTCCTCCCAGACAAAATGGAGGTCAGCAGCAGTATGCATGGATGTTAGCCCAGCACATTCCTGGTCATACCCCAGGGGCATCTGCTGCTCCCCACCTCCCCCCCATACCACCAAGGTCACCTGCAGAGAGGCTGCTCTGGGAACTGGGGTGGAAGGTGGCAGGAGAGATGCTTGGCTGGTTCTCCTTGACCCCTGCAGCTGAGGTGTGGAATCTGAGCAGGTAGGAAACCCCCAGTGCACAGGGGGTCTGTGGAGTCCAGCAGAGGGGATGCTGCCCCATGGGGGATGAGGAGGAAGAGGCAGAGGAGGAAGACAATGGGGCAGATGCAGGGTTGTTCCCTGGGAGCCAGGGTGGCCAAGCACAAAGCTCTGCACTGGCCCCTCCACCCAGGGATCTTCCCCTCCTCCAGCCAGAAGCCATCGGTGCTGGCCGGTAGTGACATGGCAGCCCTCGCCCAGCTGCCCTCAAGCCCAAAGTTAGCAGCAGCTCATCCTTGTGGGGGAAGCAAGAATCTCTGCTTTGCAGTGCCTTCACCAGCAACCCTCACAGGTGAAAGCCCCAGCGGGGGCACCCACTGCTCCCTCCAGCCTGCAGTTGACTCTGAAGCATAATGATGATGGCGCAAAATGGCTCAGCTTCATGGCCCGAGCCACCTGCCCTAGAGGGGAAAGTAAGGGCAGCTCTGGGGTGAAAAGCGGTCCGTGTGGTCTTTCCCACGGGCTGCAGGTATGGCATCCTCCCCGTCCCCATTCCAGGCTAGTGCCGGGGCCGCGGTGGCCTCACCCCATCCCCGTGAAGGCCCCCCCCCCACCCCCGCAACGGGATCCTTCTGGAAGCCAGGGCGGCACCCGCCGGCAGCCGCGCTAGGGACCCGCGGGCAGCCCCTGCCCGGCCTCCCCCCGCCCCGCATTGGGGGCCCCGCAAAATGGCTGCCGAGCGCAGCCCCTCGCTCCGCCGGGCCCCCGGGACGGCGCATCCCGCTCCCCCCTGCCACGCCCTCCCCCCTCCCCGCATCGCCATCGCAGAGGAGCCCTGGCCCACCCCTCGTCCAGCGCCCGTGGACCGCGCCCGCGCTGCCGCATCCCCACTCGGTCCCGGTGGGGCTGTTCGGTCGCGCACGGTGCCGCCTGCCCCTACCTGTGCCCGTGCCCGTGCCCGTGCCCGTACCCCTGCTCCTGCCCGTGACCAGCTCGGCAGGGCGCAGCGCTCAGCCGCGGGCGGGGGGCGCCGGCATGAGGCCGTGCGGTGCGGTGCCGGTGCCGATACCGATGCCGGTGCGGGTGATGGCAGCCCCGCTCCTGCGGTCCCCGCCCGCTCCGCACCGCCCCGTGCACTGGTTGGTCGCCACCGCCCGGGAGAACGGGGGGGGGGGGAGGGTGGACCGGCGGGGAGTGAGCGGGGATGAAGCGGTGACGTCAGCGCATCCCCCCACCCCCGGTCCCCGCTGCAGAACCGCCGCAAGGGCGCGGGGAGGGGCGGAGCCCTCCGCGTCGCCCGGCAACTGTCGCCTGGCAACCGCCCCCCCTCATCCCCGGCTCCCTCGGCCGGGGTACCCTGTCCCGCCGGCACGCTACCGGGAGGAGCGGCCCCCTCCAGGGCTTCCCGCAGGCCCCAGACCCCCTCTCCGGCCCAGGCCCCAGCCCCCGGCAGCCTGCATCCACCTCCAGTGCAGACCTTCTTCACCCCTCCGGGTCCATGAGCCCCCCGCCCCGCAGCCCCCGGAGCGGCACACCTGGCTCCCTGCCCATCTGCGCTGGGGAATTTGGACCCAGAGCAGAAAGAAGATTACGCCTTTGCCGCCAGCTGTTTCCAGCAGCGCATCCTCCCTCTCCCCTCCACGCCAACCATGAAGACACACGTCCCCTCCGTGCCCCAGCCTTTCCCCAAGTTTCCCTGGAGGACAGGCGGCAGAGAGGTCTCTGCCTACCTACCACCACTGCGGTGGTGGGTCCCAGTTGGTCTCTCATGCCAGTGGTTTAGAAACTGAGTGTTTCAGCGATGCTGTGAGCATCCAGAAGCAATCGCGGCAGCCAGGAGTCCCTCAGCCAGAGGAACACATGGCTGGGATACAGGATGAGGATACAGGATGCACAGTCTTGAGACTCCTCAGGACCTGGTCCTCACTTCAGTAGATGATGACTGGGCAGCAGTCCCCAGGCTAACTGTGGTTTCCACCACGTGGTGTCATCCACACCAGCTCCCAGCTCCTCTCAGAGATAAGCATTCAGCTGCCTGGGTACAACTTGTCCTGCCTGGCACCATGCCAGCCCCACGGGCCTGCCACCAATGCCTTCAGCACCAACCACTGGTGCCAGCTCTGCTGTGGGGAAAATTTCCACCCTATAATTGCCATCACCAGCCCAAAGCTTTGCTCACTGAGTGGCTCCTCTGGCCAGGGATCCACTCCTGGACCTGCCACTTGGCCAGGTGTCCTTCCACAAGGCAGGTCCTTGGTCAGGCAGACCTGTCTGACAGAGGTTTGTGCTGTTGGAGAATCATGACTGTGGTGGCTGTGCTGTACCAGTCTCAATGCAGCCATCCCATGGCATGGGATCTTCATATCCAGGAGCAGGAATGCCATCTGTTGGGATGGTGATGGGAACCATCAGCCATGGTGTCCTGGGGGCTGTGAGGACAGGGGCTCTGTGGGTGCTTGCAAGTCCTAGAGGCTGTCATGTCTGGGGAGCAACACCCCGCCCAGCACTGGAAAGGGGGAATTCCCAAAATGAGGGGGCTGAGACAGCAGGGATAGTGGTGGTGACACATTAACTGGACAAGAAGGTGGCCAGGAGCAGAGTCCAGGCTGGTGGGGGGGGAGTCCTGAGCCCTGGGGTCAGGGTCCACGGGGACGCTGGACACTGCTGGCACAGGATGCACTGTGCTGCAGTGCTGTGTGCTGCACAAGCAGCCTCCACTGCTCATCTCCTCTGGGCTCAGCTCCTGGGGATGGCAAGGCATACCATGACCACCAGCCTGCTCCACGTCCCCCCTCCCCAGGGGTTGCTCCGACCCCTGGCTGTGCCAGAGAAGCTCCTGCTTGGGCCAGGGCCCAGCAACGTTCCCACCCGCATCCTGGCTGCGAGCGGCCGGCAGCTCCTGGGCCACATGCACCCCGAGGTGCTGCAGGTGAGCTGCCTCAGCCCAGCCTTCCTCCCCTCCTCTCCCTAGCCCCCCACGAGGGACTGGGACAGCTGTGCTGGGGCGAGGGGGGAGACAGTGGTGCCAGTCGGTCCCCTGCTGCCACAGGTGATGGATGAGATCAAGGCAGGGATCCAGTACGCCTTCCAGACGCAGAACAAGCTGACCCTGGCCATCAGTGGCACCGGCCACTGTGCCATGGAGGCTGCCCTTCTCAACCTCCTGGAGCATGGGGACACTGCGCTGGTGGCCATCAACGGCATCTGGGGACAACGTGCTGCCGACATTGGCAGGAGGCTGGGTATGCTGGGGACAGCTGGATGGCACCAGCAGGGCTTGAGGAACTGGGCTTGCAGGCAGGATGTCAGAATGTGACCCCTGGCTTGCTATCCCCATCCCAGCAGTGGTGGCCAGTGACACGGCTTCTGCAGCTGGAGAGCACTCCGGGTTTTTTCCAGGGTGATGTCCCTCTGCTTGCAGTGGTTTATGTCTTTTATGGGTGGCTGGACCCTGCTGGGTGGCCACACTCCTGGTTCATGCATGACTGACTCCCCTGCAGAGCAGGTGGCTGCCCAGTGGGAGCCATGCCCAAACCTTACTCTCCCTCTGTCAAAATCCCTCCCAGGAGCTGATGTTCGTGAGCTGCTGAAGCCCCCGGGTGAGTACTTCACTCCAGAGGACATTGAGGAGGTGAGTGCCTGCCACAGTGTGGGGCGGTGGGCATGAGCTGGCCTCGGGGGTGGTCACTGTCCCCTCTGTTTCATGCAGGGCCTGGCACAGCATAAACCCTCGGTGCTCTTCATCACCCATGGCGAGTCCTCCACGGGGGTGCTGCAGCCGCTGGAGGGGCTGGGCGAGCTGTGCCACCGGTCAGTGCACAGCAGGCACTTTTGGGGGCTGGTGGCACTCCAAGGTCACCGTCAGGGATTGGGGCATGGGGATTTACCCGCCCCGTGCTCTCCTCTGGCTCTCTTGTGCTGGAAGCAGTTGGTGACAGTGAGACACAGCCTCGGGGGGACCGGGATGCCAGGGCTGCAGACAGAGTGGTGGCAAGAGGAACTGCAAGGGACACTAGGCTGAGCTCTGTCTTCCCACAGGTATGGCTGCCTGCTGCTTGTGGACGCAGTGGCATCCCTCGGGGGAGCCCCCATCTTCATGGACCAGCAGGGTAAGAGCCACAGTGCCATCACAGGCACCCAGGGGATGAGGGTCTCACACCTGGGCTAGGGAGGGAGGGCAGTGGGGTCAGCCCCACCACTCACATTGTAGGCTAACAGCAATAGAAACTGGTCCAGCTGCAGCCAGAGAGCCTGTTCCTCTCAGGGCACCATCAGCAGTGCCAGGGTGTCCCCTGAAGCAGGCCAAACTCAAGCAGGACGTGCAGCTTGTGCCACCTTGTGCTTCCCACCAACCACTTGCTCCCGTGTTGGGTGGGCTCAGCGTGTCCCTGCTGGGAGCCTCTGGTCCCTAAGGAGCTGCCTCCTTTCTTGGGCAGAGATCGACGTCCTATACACAGGGTCTCAGAAGGTCCTCAATGTCCCCCCCGGCAGTGCTCCCATCTCCTTCAGCGAGCAAGCCAGGTAAGGGCAGCCCCACCCCACCTAGGGGATAGGTGATGGGGCTGGGGGAGGCCATCACCACTCTGCTCTGCCAGTCATGGCTCCAGCCCCACTCTCAGCAGCTCTGCAGGGTCAGAGCCCAGCCCAGCCCTGTGCAGCAATGGGCACTGGAACCAACCTCTGCACTTGCTTTGGGGGGGGGGGCAAAACAAAATATCAGAGCTTAAAAGCCTCACCCCACCCCTCCCTTCTTCCCAGGACCAAATTACTTTATTCCTGACTTCTCTACCTCCTCCTCCCCGCAGCTCAGGGGGACAGAGAATGGGGTTTACAGTCGTCCATCACAGATTGCTTTCTGCTACTCCTTCCTCCTCCAGGAGAAGGATTCCTCACATTCTTCCCCTTCTCCAACGTGGGGTCGCTCCCACGGGAGAGAGCTCTTCATGAACCCCTCCAACATGAGTCCATCCCATGAGGTACAGTCCCTCAGGAACAGACTGCTCCAGCAGGGGCTGCCCACAGAGCCACAGTGTACTCACCTTCCTGGGGTGGAGTCCTCTAAGGCTGCAAGTCCGTATCTGCTCCACCATGGTCCTTCATGGGCTGCTCCACTGGGCTCCTCCATGGGCTGCAGGGGGGCAGGCTGCTGTCTCACCACAGGCTGCAGGGGAACCTCTGCTTGAGCGCCTCCTCCTCTCCTACCTTGGTAGCCCTGCTCCAGTGTAGCTCTCACACCCACCTCTTCTCTGCCCTGAGGTCTTACATAAGTTTGTTTCCCCTCTTGAAGATATTAATTGCAGAGGTGCATCCATTGTCTCTGATGGGCTCCACCTTAGCCAGAGGTGGGGCCGAATTTTTGAAGCCGGGGGAGCTTCCAGCAGCTTCTTACAGGAGCAACCCCTGAGGCCTCTCCCCTGTTATTGAAACTGCTCCAAACCAACCCAACCCAGGGGGTTAAGGTCCAGCTTCTCCCCAACACTCTACTTCACCAGGGAGAAGATGCTGAGGAGGAAGACGAAGCCCCAGTCCTTCTACCTGGACATGGGCTGGCTAGCAAACTACTGGGGCTGCAACGGGGAGCCACGAAGGTGAGGGCAGGCTGTCCTGGGACGGGTGGCCACAGCCATCCCAACCACAGCCTTCACCCCAGCCTGGGGGCTGTGTGCCCTGCAGAACTCGAGCCCTGCCTCCCCATCACCCTGTCCGCTGGTCGCGAAGCGGCCCATGGGTATTTGCATCCCTTCTGCACTGGGTGAAGAGGGGGGAGGACACTGCACCCCAGTTCCCTCCTGCCCCGTCAGCTGGAGTGCTGCTCTGCTGCAGGCAAGGCTGGAACTCACCTGGATGACCCTTGGGTTTTGCAGGTACCATCACACGGCACCAATCAACAGCCTCTTCAGCCTGAGGGAAGGCTTGTCCATGCTGGCTGAGATGGTGAGCCATGGCAGGCAGGCAGGGGGTGCCAGCAGTGCTGGTGGGGTTTGGGGCAGTGGTGAGTGCCAGGAGCTTCTCCCTTGACTCTGCCCACAGGGTCTGGAGAGGTCATGGGAGCGCCACCAAGAACACTGCACCCAGCTCTGCCAGGGGTTGCGTGACCTGGGCCTTGAGCTCTTCGTGAAGGAGGAGGTGGGTGCAGGGTGAGGTCACCACCACGGTGCAGCTGGAGATTTGCCTGGACAGCTTTTGATGCTGGCAAAAAAACTTCCCGCCACAGCAATGCTCTCTCATGGCAAGCTGCTGGGCTCCCTGAGGAACAGGACCACAGCCAAGAGCTGCAGGTTTAATCCCATATCTCTCTTCCACAGAAGGCGAGACTTCCCACCATTACCACTGTCAAGGTGCCTGAGGGCTATGACTGGAAGGAGATCACAGCCTTTCTCATGGACAGTTGTGCCATCGAGATTGCTGGGGGCCTGGGCCCCACAGTGGGCAAGGTGGGCAGCATCCTCCCCTCCCACTGCCCACATTAATTGGTGCTCTGTGGCTGCAAACAGCTGGATGCATCCCATCACCTGCAGAAGTGCATGGTGGCCCCCAACCACACACAATTGCTGCCCATAATTGGATTACCGTGCGCATAATTAGCAGGGTGAGATGTCTTCAGAGGAAATGCGAACAGGGAGCTGTGCACATGCACTGGCGCCCAGATGTGCGCCTGTCCCCTTCTCCCCGTGGGAGCCTGTGCTCTGCAGCCAGCAGCTCTGCTCGCAGGGAGACAGCACCAGGGCACAGCCACAAAGGCAGGTGCTTACAGGGAGATGCTGCCTCTTCTCCTCCCAGGTCCTTCGCATCGGCCTCATGGGCTGCAACTCGACCAGGAGCAACGTGGAGCGTGTGCTGCGTGCCCTGCAAGACGCCCTCGGGCACTGCCGCCGCAGCAGGCTGTGAGCCCCCTCCCCCGCAACGAGGGGGGCCGGGCAGGGCAGTGCGGCACTTCCCTGCATGCCGGCAGATGGCAGGAAGAGGGGCTCCACGGCCTCTCTGGAGCGCGGTCCGGAAACATTGCAACACCCAAGCCAGAGAGAGAAGGAGAAGCTGGAAGAGCAGGGGACGTGGAGGTGAGGGCTGCAGCTTGGCAAACGCAGGACGTGGCTCAAAACCCCTTCTCCCAGTGCCCCACACAGGGTCACTCGTTGCCCTGATGGCCTGCTCTACCAGCTCCTCACCTTGCCCTGGTCCCAGGGCATGGCACCCTCACTGCAAGCTGGCACAAGGGCTGGGTACAGGATCCAACCATAGGTCCCTTGCCCTCCCATCACCTTCAGTTGCCCCTGCACCAGAGTCCATCAGCACAGGATGCCAGCCATCCACCCCAGATTAGGCACCCTGGGATTAAACACCCACCCCAGGACCCAGCTCTCCCAGGGGAACTGAGAGGCCACACATCCCTGTCCAGCTGCAGCTCACTCACCAGTACCACCTTTCCTCAATAAAGTAGTTTGGCAGTGTGCTGCTCCCTGGCCCCATAGCTTGCCTTGCACTCACCTCGAGTTTTGACCCAACCCCTCCTGCCCCCCCATTGACATGTCCCTCCACTATCCTATCCCTCCTCAGCTGCCTCCTCACCACAGGGACAATGTCAAAGCAGACGGTCCTCCAGCCACCACGGATCAGCAGGGAGAATTCCATGGCATCTTCCTGCAGATTTTTGGTGCTGAGCTCACCTAGACGTGGAGGGTTTGACCATGGTTAGGAGGTTATCACAGCTGGTCCTGCAGGCTGAACCAAGTATGTGCCCCAATGCCTGTATGTCCCCTCCTGCTCAACTCATCCCTTTCCAATGCTGTGGTTTGGCTGTGGTTCCCTGGTGAAAGCCATTCTCCAAATCCCACTGGGGTGGTTTTCGGGAAGGAGCATCGCTCCAGCGGGGCTCAGGGCCAGCCCAGCAGATGTGGGCACAGCAGGAAGCTGTGAGCAGCCGAACGGAGTCATGCTGCTGGGTGGCTGAACACTGCCAAGAAAAACAATGTGGTCCAAGAAAAATGGATCAGAAAAGGTCTCAGGTTGTGGGGGTAGGAGAGGATGAAGGGCTCTGTCTTGGTCGTGGAGGAAGGAGGGAATGGTGGGCTTGCTGGGGCTGCATTAAGAGATCTGCAGACCTGCTGGTCCTCTCACATCAGCTTTCCATCACAGCCGAGATTTACTCCAAGAAGCACCTTTGGAGATGGAAATGCATGAAGAAGCTGATGGGACCCCCCCATGGGCATTCCCAGTGTCCCTTCCCCATCTTGTCTTTCCTGGGGATGAAAGTTTCAGTTAGGGCCTATGTGTGCACAGTTCCCCAGTGTCCCAGTCCAGCTCTGATGTGCTTTCAGCTCCCCCTCCAAGCAGCCTCCTCCAGGGGGTAGGGGACACTCAGAGGCCAGAATAGATGGGTGGAACACAGTTAGGGTGAGCCAAGTCCCTGAGCAAACTCTCACTAGGGACTAAAGGCAGGGATGGATGAACCTTGCATGAAGCTGCCACCCAGCAAGGGTGAAGGTATCGAGGATGACTCTGGTGCCAGGGGATGACAGGGAGTAAATTGCATCTCCCCTTTCTTAGCTGAGGGCAAAGCCTGTCACAGCTCACTCGCTCGCTCAGGCTTTGTGGGGGGCCACACACCCAGGGACTTACACCCCAGCCCCTTTGTGCAGGAATCACAGCTGAGCTGGGCTCCTCAGCTGTGCTGGAGGCAGCTCCTGGCCAGGGCAGCGTGGCTCCGGTGTGTGCACCTGGCTGAAGCAGGAAACGGCGTTGGCAGCACACGATAGCTGAAACAAGGATCTCTTTCAAGTGCTGGAGGACTTTGCCCAAACCAGGCATCCTGCACCACTTCCCTGCTCCATCGCACTGTTGGTCCAGTCCTCTAAGTCTGTCCTCAGAGAGGACACAGATGGTGCCTGGCTGGGATGTCCCCAGGTCACCATACCAGCACCCACAGGGCATCAGCATTGATCTGCAGGGGGACCTCCACAGTGACAGCATCCTCAAAGGCACAGAGTGAACTTAAAGGCTTCCATGTTCCTGGCATAGTCCACGAGGAAGTGGGGCTCCCTGGCTTGGACACCCTCCAGCAGGATCAGCAGGATGTCCTCAGCCTGCTGGAAACGGTCCAGCCACTGCCTCTCACAGGACACGGTGACCCCAAAGTAGCTCAGTGGAAGCGCTGGCTGCCATGGCAGCTCCGCTGCCGTCCTGAGCTTGCTCCGAGGAGGCGTAAAATATGTGGGCAGGGAGGGCAGGGCTGGGAGCCAGCATAGGGTGGGTGAAGTCCCAGCTGGGCGTTGACAAGCACCACTGCTGGGCAAGCACCAGGGAGAGCTGCCTGGAGCACCGTGTCGTCCCCTCCCCGGGCAGTCCCAGGGCAAAGGACCAAGACACACCATCCCGCAGTCCAGCAGGATGACAAGGGGTGCTCAGCCCGGAGACCCTGGAACGGGCAGACTCCGCCGGCCCATCCCGACCCCTCAGCCCCGCAGCAGTCCCGGCCCCGCCCCAAGCGCGGCGGCCGCGGTTGCCATGGCGACAGCGCTGGATCGGGGCGGGGAGCATCGTCTCGGGGGGGGGTGGTAAATGCAAACCGGCGCTTTCGGCCCCAAAAGCGCCCTGCAGCGGGCTGGGAGCGAGCCGTGGAGCCAGGGACTGCGGTCCTGAGCCCGGCTGCTGGCAGGAGGAGCAGAAGGACTGTGTTTTGCGTCCCGCTCCGATCTGAGCGCGGTCTCAGTCGCCTTCCACCTCTGGTGGAGGAAAGCTGCCTGGGGCAGGCTCAGCCCTGGGCTGCCCGGAGTTAGGACAGCTCCGGCCACAAAGGGGCAGAGACTGCCTGCTGTTTCTGCTCAGCCTTTCTTTCATACCTGCTCTCAGTCCTCCATCATATCCCAGAAATCCCGGAGAGGGGGATGCATGCTGTGCCCATCCCAGGGCAGGTCCCCCAGCTTCGCAGGCCCTGAGCCAGAGCTCCTAATTAAAGCCCATGGATGGAAGGCAGGGCTCTCCCAGCAAGACAGCACGGTTCAGTATTCCCAGGCTTCCCTGCAAACCTTAGTCAGAGCAGGTAAGGGAGTGGGGAAGGCTCCATGACAGCAGGAACCCATGTGGGAAGGGAGTCACAGCTGAGCATGGGGCCATGGGACCATTTCTGGGGAGGGGAGAGAGAGCCATGGAGTTCAGGGCCAGTTGTCTCACTGCCTGTGGCTCAGGTTTTTTATGGTCCTTTTATATAGCCCAGACTAGGTTTCTGGATCTCTTTGGGGTTGTTTCCAGTTTGTCCCTGTGCCTCCTTCAGTCCCACATGGCTGAAGAGCTGCCCTCCAGGCAAGGGTCTGTCCTTTATGACTGTCTGTCTGCTGAGCTCCGGGGAGCGCTGTCTGTCTTCCAAGAGGGAGCAGGGCCAGAGCTTCTACCCACAGAGCATCCTCACATGCAAGCCATGGAGGTAGGTGTGAGCCTGCACCAGGCTCCTCACCATCTGGAGGCTGGGGATGCCCAGGGTTGGTGAACCCCAGACAGATTTTAAACCTCTGACAGTGGGCAACAGGCTCTGTGTCCCCTTAACCAAGCCCTGCACTCCCAGTGTCACCCCACCTGAGCAGGAGGACCTCAGTCCCCCTCACTGAGCACCATCCCAGCCAGGGCTGCATGCACAGCTCAGTCTTGCCCTCCTCCATCACAAGGAGAGGACAAGACAGCTGGCATCCCAGAGAGGAGCCAAAAGCTGCAGGACTCCCTGCTGCCAAAACAAGGCTCTTGGGGGCTTCACCCTCCCCTTCAGAGGGGTCTGGGCTCATCCTGGTGGATGCTGAACCCAAGCCAGGAAGGAGAGAGGACTGCTCCAGGCCTTGATGGGGGGAAAGAGACTCCACTTCCTTCTTCATGATCCCTCTTTCTGCTTTCCTATTCCCCATCCCTCTTTTTACTTTCCCTTTCCCCTTCTTATTTTCCCTTTCCCCTGTAGGCAAGGGCTGGGAGCAGGCCCTCGAGAAGCAGCTACCCCACTGCTGCCAGATGCTGCCCCATGGCCCAGACTGGGGGACAGCTCAGTGAGGGGTGTCCTGGGGTGCAGAGAGATGTCCCTTTTGAACCAGAGGATGGCCACAAAGGTGAAGCAGGGTGGTAGGTCTGGCTCCTGCCTGCATTTGCCTGCTGTGACCTTTGCACTGGGGCTGTGGGGCACGAAGCCACTTGGTGCCTGCTGGCATCCCTTCCTGCTGCCCTGGAGAGCCCAAGCTGGCCACTGCAGGAGGCCAAGGCAGATACCATCCAGCAGGAGCAAGAGGAGCTGGCGTGGGGAGGGGTTGGCACAAGTCAGGGTGGTGGGGAGACAGCAGAAGCTCCATCCAGTGCAGAGGAAGCAACAAAACCCCAGAGGGCTGAGTGCTGCCTGGAGCCCTGCTGTGTGTGTGGGAGAGCAGCACGGTCAGGCAGAGTGCAGGGCTGGGTGTTCAGGGCAATCCCAGGATTGGAAACCCAGGCTCAAATGTCACACATACATTGGAGTGAGAAAGTGGGGAAAACTTCCTAGCAAGAAGGTCAGTTAGGCCATGGAAGACATAGTGAGAGGGTGCAGTGCTTGGTCTGGACAAGTCACCAGGAGGCTGGCAGGGAACAGCCTGGCACTGGCAGAGGGGCCAGGCTGAGTGAGCTAATCACTCGTTTTCCATCTCAGCATTTTATGGTTCTATGAATTTTCACTCCGTTAGGAACAGGAGAGGGAAAACAACTGAAAAATAGGAGCAAAGGCAAGTGAGAGAGAGGAAAATCCCTGGGCCATGGGAGCACTTGCCGTGGCAGGAGCAGGCGAGTGCCTGTAGTGTGCCCCCAGAACCCTTCACCCACCTCACCCCTCTGTGTCATTGCTGAGCCCCATGCCCTGCAAGGTGCCATCACCAGTCAGCAGAAAGACATGGGGGGTTTAGCTGGTGGGTGGAGGAGCTGACGAGGGACAGGGAGACTGGGATGTGGGAGGTTGGTGATGCTCTGCCCCAGCATCCCAGATCCACACCAGCTCCAGAGCTGGCACCTCTGTGCCCCATGAGCTGCCTCCCTGGAGCAGCATGGCCCCCAGCAGAAAGGCTGGGGTGGGGAGGGAGGACGCAGGCAGGGGAGGTAGAGAGGAAGGGAGAGTAATTTAACATGACAGGCTGTTTATTTTGGCAAAAAGGGTTTCTTTTTCAACAGATTTCAAAGCCCAGCCCCAGGACGCGGGCCGGGGCGGGGGGGGACCACACATAGGAGTGGGAGAACAGGGGTGTGAGGAGGCGTTCGATGGGGCACCCAGCCGAACAGAGATGGAGAGGAAAGCCCTGCCTGCTTGTCTGGGGAACTGCTGGGTTTTCACAGCCCTGGGTGTGCTTGCACGCTCCAGTGGGGTCCCCCCTGGCTTGTCCCCACGGGTGTCTGCGTGCACCCGCATGCACGTGCTTGCCTGCACGCACCCGCGCAACGTTCGCACGCTCCCCCAGCCCCTGCTCCTTCCTCCCGGCCAGAGGGCTCAGCTGGAGCCTTGGAGCCTTGGCTTCCCCCTGCGACTTTTCAAAAGAGGCTGTTTATTAAAACAAAACAAACAAAAAAAAAAAAACCAACCAACACGCACACGAAAAAACAGCAACAACAACAACAACAACAAAACCGAACTAGGAAAGAAATAATTATTATAAACACATTAAGGAGCTTTGGCTGTAAAAGCCCTGCGAGAGCACAGGGAAGCAGCCAAGGCTGCTAATGGCAGGGAGCACAGGGGGGTGGTTTTCCTGCCTTGTGCTCTTTTTTTTTTTTTTTTTTTTTTTTTGCAGTCCTGGTCCAACACCCTCCCCCGCCCCCCTTTTCCTCCCCTTTATCCTGGGAAATGAAAACAATTTGTTTAATGATGGATCGTCCCTTTCTCTGGTCACTGACCTTCTGAGTGAATTTCTGCTGAGCTCAGCGGAAAACGCGAGGCTGGGTTGTGGATCCCATCTGTGGGTGGGGGAGGGGGGGGGGAGCTCACCCTCATCCTTCTCAAAAACCACAGCAACAGTCCTGGGGAGCAGGACGGGGCCAGTGGGGAGGGTCTCCACCACAGCAGAGGACTTTTCTGCAGCTGCTGTCCCTGCAGTCCTGGCCCTGGGTCTCTGTGAGCAGATGTGGGGGCTGCAGCAGTACCCAGAGCCCCCCACACCATCTCCTTTTCTCTCCAGAAGTCTCACAAGGGTTCTCAACACCCACCACCTCCTTCCCAGCCTGGCCTGGGGTGTGAGGGCTGGGGTGCAGTGCCAGAGTGGGAGCTGGGGACAGAGGAGCTGCACCCAGGGTTGGGAGTGGGTGACAGAGATGTGATGCCCATCCTGCCGGCAGCCACATTCCCACTTGCTGCCCAGTGGTGGGGCAATGAAGGGGCTTTTTGAGCTTGTGGTGGCCATGGGAGGCATATTTTGGACCTGGCCAGGCAAGGGGGCCAGGCATGAGGCTGTGGATGCGTGTGGGGCTGCACAGGGCTTGCCTCGGCAGCGTGTAGCCCCCAGGAGGCAGCTTGGCCCCCGGCAGGTCCGGTGCCTGGCAGGAGTCTGCTCCCCGGGGAGGGGAAAGCCAGGGGAAGGGGCAGGATCACACCAATCAGCCACGGCTCATTCAGATGGGCTGTCAGCGCCCAGTGTGCATTGCCCCAGGGCCCCGGGCATGGGTGCAACCCGGCATCCCCTGCCACTTACAACCCCAAGCTGACCTGTGAAGCAGGGATGGAGCAATCCAGCATCCAGCCCCCTCTCATCTGGCCCTTCCTCTGCTGTGGCCTGTTGCTCAAAGCATGGTTCTTGTAAAAACACGTAAATATTTATACAAGAATAATTTAAAAAACATGGTCTGTCAAATAATCAAAGCAGCAGAACATCCGAGGAGCTCTCAGCTGGATTGGGAAATCCAGTGTTGCTTTCCTGTGCCACACTGTGATGTTGGAGGTGCTTGTGGATGTCCCCAGCCCTGCAGGCTGCTGGACTTGCTGGCGTGGGCTTGTGGCAGGTCTGAGGTCTTCATATTAATGTGATTTGTGGGCCACAGCAGCAAGCAGCTTTCGCTTGCATCAACTTGAGCCTCCCACTGCCAGGAGCCCCAGCTGGGGATGAGACTTCGTCAGGCACTGGTTTCAGCTTGATGTCTTGGTTTCAGCACTGTCCCCCACACTGGGACTACACCAGGAGCTGGAGAAATCCTTGGGTGAAGTGCTGCATCCCTGTCCTCCCTTGAGCTGCGTGGTGGGGCTGAGGGCTCTGATGGGGAGCTACAGGCATGTCAGTCTCACCTCTGTGTCCATCAAAATCATGGAGCAGATCTTCCTGAAGGTTCTGCTAAGGCACATGGAAAATGAGGAGGTGGTTCGTGGCAGCCAACGTGGCTTCACCAAGGGCAAATCGTGCTTGACAAATTTGGTGGCTTTTTATGATGGAGTCACGGTGTTGGTGGACAAGGGAGGAGCAACTGGCATCAGTTACCTGGACTTGTGCAGTGTGTTCTACACTGTCCTGCACAACACCCTGGTCTCTAAATTGGAAAAAATATGGATTTAATGGATGGAGCACTCAGCCTGTGAAACAATTCTATGACTGGTGTAGGGGAGTGGCAGGGTGGCAGCTGAGCTGGCAGGGTGGCCCCCAGTGCAGTGGGGTGGCAGGAGTACAGCATCTGGCAACACCCTCAGGCTTTCAAAAGCTTGGGTGTGCAGTGCTGGGCTGAGAACCTTGCCCCAGGGTTTCCCACAGGGAATGAAATTTGTGTCCTAAATGGTCCCACATCCCCATCTACAGTGGTGTCACCAGTAGCCAGCACAGCCACACATCCTCTCCTGCATCCTGCTGGCACCATATCCCCCTGGCACCACCAAGAAGCCCCAAGCTGCATCCCATCAGGGAAGCAGGGTACAGCATTAAAACACCTGGAGACCCCCAGCCCTGTTTCCTTCTTGCTTGGGGCTCCCCTGGATGGGGCAAGGCAGGGGACACAATTGCCACCAAGCAATGACTCTGCTGCCATAGCTCAGCCAATCCACAGCCACATGGTCTGGAGGATTTCAGGCTGTCGGGGGGGGAGCTGAGGGGATGGGAGAGGAGAAGGGGCTCCCCCTGTTCCCACGGCCCCATAGAGCTGGAGGGCAGAGGCAGGCACTGCTGGAGTGGGAGCTGTGTGGTGCAGTAACCTCTGTCCTCCTGGACGCCTCCCAACCCCTTCCCACCACCCACATTTACCCACATGATTCGTGTTCTTTCATTCTTTGAACCTGGGCCATGTAATCAGTTCAAACCCCTTCATTAAAACCTTGGCTCCCCCCCCCCCAAAACGCCTGCTCACCTCCCTGGGCTACCTGGCTGCCTTGCCCACCCCGGGGAGGGAGGTCCCAGGGCCAGTTTCTCCCCACGGGAGGTGGTGCTTGTGCCGTGCACGTGTTCAGCATCCACAGGGAACGCTCTCTGTGCTCGGCCTAATTAGCTGGAAGGGAGGGGGAGAGCCAAATCCAAACCATGTGCTGACCTGCAGGCCCCTCTGCCTGAAAGCATCCGTGCTGAGCGCTCTCTGGATCGTTAATAGCTCCCTGGGTCCTTTTTTCACATTCCCCCTGCAAACATGGTCCCTCCTGCAAACATGGGGGGCCTGGTGAAGGGGTGGGGTTGCTAGGGCTTTGTGCTGTTTCCCGATAGTTTTCCAGGGCTGCCTTTTGTGGGAGGCAGCAGACAACTCTGGGTTTTGAGAAGCAGCTGGGAGGAACCAGGGGGCAACCACTGCAGATTTGGGGCAACCCTAGTGTTGAGATGCTGGGAAGAGACAGACTTGGGGCTGGCTGAAGGACCATCCTTCACTCCTGGAAGCAGCATCTGCCTCTTCCTCTGTTACAGCTTGTGTGTGCACTTGTCCCACAGCGTGCCCAGGATCCACCAGCCTCTTCAAGGTACTTGCCAGGTGCCTGCAGAGCCCAGGAGGAAGCACCACATCCATATCCTGCTGGCACACATGCTGATGTGTTTCACTGAGGAGCATCGTTGGTCAAAAGGCAGGGGAAGCAGGGGATGAGCACCTGGGATGCCCCTGGGACCTGCATGGTCCCTACCCCAGCATGACAGCCCCACCAAACCCACACCCCAGAGTGGTCCCAGCCCCGTTTTTGAGGCCACCAATAAGCCAACCACCCTGAAAGCAGCTGTGGGCAGAGGAAAGGGGCATTTGCTCCTGGAGAGGGAGCAGGCAGTGGTGGCCAGAGCTTGGCCAGATGGCACGGGGAAAGTGCTGCTTCCCCCCCCCCCCGTGCTCCTCCCAGCCTTCCCAGCACGGAGCCCGGCTTCACACCGGCTCCGGCTCCTGGCCCAGAGGAAATGGCTGCGGGCTGTGGCCCACAGCTGTTTTCCCCTCTCGGTTTGCTGCTTTCAATTTAATGTCCCGGGGAGCTGGATTGGGACAACGCAGGCGGAGCATTGCGGTGCTTTCCCGTGCGAAGCCTGACTGGAAGAAAATCCTTCCTTTATGCTCGGGGTGGCTGCTGGCAGTGCTGCTCCCTCCTGCCTGCCCTGCCCGCGGCGGGGAGTAGGTTGTTGCCACCGTGTCCCCGTGTCCCTTGGGAGCTGAGTGCGCTGGCATGGCACGGCAGGGCTGGGAGATAGGACTTTTGGGAATATATGGCACAAGGCAGACTCAACCCCCTGCCACAGGACCATGGGGCTTACCCTTCCTGGGAGGGAGGTGGTGGATGGTGATAGCCAGAAGAACCCATACAGTTGCTCCCCAAAAGAGATGGGTCTCAACCGGCCCCCCCTGAGTCTGCAGATGGGCTGCATGGAGAAGGTAGTGGTGCCCCTGCTGTGTCCCCCTCCAAGCCATCCCTGGGCCAGGGAAGGGGTGAGCAGCCTAATGCCTTCCAGAAGATCAGCTGTAAATGGCCAGGGAGGGTAATTCATATCAAACTCATAAAGCCTTTATTAGTGTCTCGGGGGAGAAATCCGGATGTGGCCGTTTATTTATTTTGGATTTTGCTTTTTTCTTGCTTTTTTTTTTTTTTTCCCCTCTTTTCCTTTTAACATTTTCTTCCAGCAGATTTTTAAAGGGACAGGGGCATTTTGCTGCATTTGGCAGTGGGGCTCGGTGAGGCCTGGTTGCCTACAGGTCCTGGGGTATTGGTGCCAGCTGAGGCGCCCTGGCATCTCAAATAGTTGGGCAGATCTTGGTGTCTGGCTTCAGGGCCACTCCAAGGAGAGGCAGGTCCAGGTGCTGCCATGGGTTTGGGGTGTCATGCTGCCCCGCAGGTGTTTCAGAGCCCCACAGCTTTGCCCTGGGTGCTGCACCCTGGCTGTCTGCAAGGGTCCCCCTGTGCCCAACCCTGCTCTCTGCCCTCCACCCCATGCCTCAGTTTCCCCCACTCTACACAGAGGTGGTGATCCCTGTGCCAGCACTGCCACCTCTCGGGGCAGCCAGGAGCGTGTGGGCGAAGATTTTGGGATCACCATGGCCCTGATGGCAGCGCTGGGCCTCCAGTGAGGCAGACTTTCCACATTGGTGTCCACGGCTGGTCCTAACCCAGTCCTGCTGTTGTTTGCTCCTCTGCTTCGCTCTTTACATAATTTGTTCCTTGGCCCATTTTCAAATGTACCTCGCAATCGTTACAGCAGAGGATATTTATACAGCAGGGCTGTGGAATAACACGGAAAACCTCTGCAGCCGGGGACCGGATTCTCACAACATCCCAGTGCCAGGGGCAGGCAACAGCCCTCCAGGGTTTTGCTGGGCCCCTGGGTGGGGCTGGATGGGGTTCTCCCTTGCAACCCCCATCAGCTGTGCTCACGCATCCCAAATCTTAGTGCCATGGGACACACTGGACACAGCCAGAGGGGAGCCAGGAGTTGGGAGGGGACGGGGCTACCTAAGCCCTCCGGTCCAGCCGGATCCCTCACCCCAGCACCTGCCTGGCAGCAGTGCAGGCAACATCCATTGTTAGCTATCAATTAACTGTCAAAACCCATCAGTGCTTTTTAGTGGGGTGTCCCAGGGGACAGACCTCCCTGGTTTTCTAGGAGTTGTGGGCTTTCCTGATAGAACCATTTGCTGCTGATAAATGTAGGGCGGGTGTGGGTTTGTTGTGGTTTTTTTTTTTTCTCCAATGGAGACAAAGAGGCTCTTGAGCCTAAAGCGTAACTTAAAACATGGCATTCCTGAAAAGAATTTCCTGATAATATTTTTAGCACCTAAAAAAAAAACAAAAAAAAAAAAAGGGGGGGGAGGAAGCGAAAAGAAAAAAAAAAAGCAAATAAGAGGGTTTTTTTGTCTTCAATTTTTTTTCTCTCCAACTCTTTTTCTCTCCAACTTTTTTCTCTCCAGTTCTGTGTTTTAAAGGAGCCGAGGGGACCCGCTGCTGAGCTGCAGCTGGGGGGGGAACAGGGCCGCGGCTAGCCCTGCAGGGGGGCTCTCCACGAGTGCCCTCGGGTACTGGCTACTTTTTCCCCACGGGGACGGGGGGGCGGTGGAGGGTCCCTACGGGGGGTCCCTTGCCCCGTGGCGGGGACCTCCCACCGCCCCCCCCCTCCCCGCTCCGCCCTCCCTGCGCGGCACATCCCCCGCGGGGGCGGGGCTGGAGGGTGGAGGAGCCCGGCGCGGCGGAGCCCGGAGCTGCAGCGGGAGCTTGTTCCGAGCCGGCAGCCCCACTCTCCCATCGCCGTCTCCGTGCCCCTCGGTGGGGGCCCTTCCCCCGCGATGCCGCGGTGCCCGGTGTCGGCGTGAGCGGCGGATCTCGGCGGCCATGCGGGGTCTGGCGGGCTGGGCCATCCTGGTGGCCCTGGGCGAGTGGCTGTGGGCGGGCGGTGTGGTGCCGCTGGCGGATTTCTACCCCTTCGGGCCGGCGCAGGGCGACGCGGCCACGCGGAAACAGGACGACGGCGGCTCCGAGCTGCGGCCCCTCTCCGTCCCCTTCCCGTTCTTCGGCGCGGGGCACACCGGCCTCTATGTGAGTACCAGGGGGCAGCGGGGACTGCCCTCCCCTGGTGCCTCCTGTTTCCTTTTATTTCATGTTTAAATTACTGTCCCGCTCAGATAGATGCAAGTCCGTCTGGGTTTCCACGGGGGACCATCCGGTGGTCTCCATGTGACTTGGAGCATCAGAGGAATAATGGCGTGCTGAGGGCACAGGGAAATCCAGTGGGGTTCCAGGTTTCGGAAGTGTGCTGGACCCCTGGCTCAGCGGGGCTGGTCCTGCCCCGGGTGGCACAATGAGGGTCCCCGCCCTGGCGAGGTTCCTGGCCCCACCAAGCTGGGGATACTGGATGAAGCGCCTGTCTGCATTGGGAAAGCACTGGATTTAGCGCTGGCTGGAGCCAGAAATACTCGCGCCTTGTGGGACTGGCCCCCACTGTTGTGTGCAGTGGGGGTCCTAGCAGCAGGGAGCTGGGCACAGCTGGTGGGGAGCACGTTGGCCGGTTTGCCGCGACCCCTGAATGCCTGCCCCTGGATGGTGTCCCCCGCTGCGGAGGAGGCAGCAGCCTTCTCTGGGTGCGATGTAGAATAAACAAAGCTGCCCTTTGGTTTGTGTTGCAGTGGGCTGGGCTGGCCACTCGGCACATCCTGCTCCCTCTCCTCTCCTCCCTGTGCCTGCCGCGGCAGTCAGGCTGCTGGCACCCCTGCCGACATGCTTCCTGGCAGCCCCTGGGCCACCTGGAGGGGACTGTGGTCAGAGAGCTTGAGTCACGCCTGGCCCATCGTGTCCCCCTCGGCTGTGGCCATCAGACAGAAGAGCAGCTCGGAGTGCCTGGTTGTCCCTGGAGCCTTTTGGGTGGTGCTGGCTCCAAACGCCTGCCCTGTGTCCTGGGGTGGTATGCTGCCCACTCTGGCTCCCACCTGGCACAGTGAATCTTCTGGCATCCTAGTCCCGTCTCTTCTCCCTAGTTTGCTTTGGGCTGACTGACGGTCTGCACCTGGCTGACAGAGGAGAGGGCTGAGCATCCCTTTGGTGCCATCTTGGAGCTGGGCTCCTGTGCTGTCCCACCACCGTGGTTAAGCAGAGGAGGTCCTTGGTCCTCGCCAGTGGTGTTTTTCCCCTGGTAAAAGTGCCAACCCTGCTATCGGGCAGGAGGGACCTGAGCTTGGGGCTTGAGCCACAGTGGGAGGATAGAAAAGGCTGGGGGAAGCCAGGTGACATGATGGCTGTCCCATACAGGATGTGCAGCACAGCTCTGGGTCTTGGAGGGGCTGCAGGGGTCAGTGGGTGGTGTGTCCCCCTTCCCTGAACTGAGAACCTCTGGTTCTGCAGGGCCAGCTTGCCCCAACCCTGGCGCAGAGGTTTGTGTGGCAGGGCTGCTTCTCCCCAGGGAGCTGCTGTCCTAGGGGAGCTGGCACAGGGCTGGGCTCACCTGGAAACCTCTGTCCTCGAGGGCTTCCTCCAACCACCCCCTCCTCCTTTGCGAAAACCAGCAACAACAAAAAAAGCCCTTCTTGGCTCCGATTCTCTCCCATCTTGCTTTAATCAGGAGAAGAATGTTCCTCTGCGGACACCGCGGGGTTACGGAGGCCTTGGGAAACAGGAATCCTCTTTCCCTTAGTCACAGCAAGGACTGCCCCTTGTTCACATAAAGGGGCTGGGGACCCTCCTCGGGGGCTGGAGACCCCTCCCCAGGAGCTGCACATGGCTGTCGTGGCCTGGCCTCCTCTTCCTGGCCTGGAGGTGCAGGCATCTGGGGCACAGGCATGCTGGCTTCAGCAGGGCTCCTGGCGGGACACTGGCTCCCAGCTCCTTGTCAGCACGCGAGTGCAGTACTGCTGCCTGCCCTTGCCTGCTGTGTGCCGGGGCTGCTCTTTCCACTCCAGAGCCTCTTGCCTCCACCACGCCCACCTTTTTTCACCCTGCAGCTCAGAGCCTTGCCAGGCTGGTGCTGCCAGGGCCAGCGTTGCATGCCACGGAGCTTAGCTGTGTGCTCCTGCTTGTCCTGCTGTTGTTTGCAGGCAGCACCGCGGGCAAGGGAATGGAGCAGCTGGGAGCTGCCTGCCCTGCTGGGGTTGCCACTGCAGCAGGTTGGTAGCAGGGTCTCCTCCCGGAAATTTGGGTGCTGAGGGAAAGAGTGTTTCCCTTTGATCCCTGCCCCTTCGCTGCTTGCTCAGGAGGCAGTGCAAGCAGGGGTTTTCCCCCCTTTCCTTGCTCCCGTTGCATCCCCAAGCCAGAAGGGAGCGCTCCAGCCAACAGCATTCGCTACTTCCAGCTTCATTCCCTGGGCTGAGGGCCACCTCCACCATATACCTCTGTGCCGGGCATCCCAGGACCCTAATTGCCCCAGTTAATAAGTGCTGTGGAAGGGCTCAGAGCTTGCAGTATCTCTCCCTGTGTGTCTGGCATCCCCTGCTTTAACAAGAGCAGAATGCTGAAGGCCCAGCCAGCACTGGGGACTTTGCAGGGGTTGGTGGCACTTAGTCACCTGGGGGCCGTGAGCTTGTTGGCTCACTCGGAGCGCTCTGCGTGCCGGCGGATGGATTGCTGCCCAGCAAGGCTTCCCCTGTCTTGTGCTGGTGGCCATGTGGCTTGGGCATGACCTCCCTGCAGGGAGGGTGGCAGCAATGCCTGGCCCCAGACCCCAGCCCTGCAGGCTGCGTGTCAACCCT
Organism: Hemiprocne comata; assembly: GCA_020745705.1. Classification (NCBI taxonomy): domain Eukaryota; kingdom Metazoa; phylum Chordata; class Aves; order Apodiformes; family Apodidae; genus Hemiprocne; species Hemiprocne comata. The sequence continues at coordinate 3,453,662 of CM036594.1, read as the reverse complement.
AAGAGAGCAGGGAGCGAGCAAAACAGCCCCGAGTCCTGGCCAGGAGCACCAGCAGGAGTTGGCTGAGCACTCTGGGTGCTGTTTGTGTAGAGCGCCGGGGCTGCCACAGTTTTCTCAGCTGTTCCCCCTTCCTCTGGCCTGGCTGTGGTGGAGAACAGGGCCGGGTTTGTTCAGGCGGCCGCTGCCTCCCCGTAGCCACACTCCAGCGAGCGAGCGGCCAGGGTGGGAGGCGGGGGGCTGCGGGTGCTGGGGCATGTCTCTGCTTCCAAGGCAGGAAGGGGAAGCGCTCCAATATTTGCGGAAAGAGGGGAAAAAAAAAAAAAAAAAGGTAAAATAGAAAGCGCCTCTAAAATACCGATTCCTGCCAGCAGCAGGAATCAACTGTGGCCACCCATTTCTATCCCTCCTCCTGTGCAGGTGAACAACAACGGGATCATCTCATTCCTGAAGGAGGTCTCCCAGTTTACGCCGGTGGCCTTCCCTATCTCCAAGGACCGCCGTGTGGTGGCTGCTTTCTGGGCTGATGTGGATAACCGGCGGGCAGGTGATGTGTACTACCGGGAGAGCACCGAGCAGCCCATCTTGGAGAGAGCGAGCAGGGACATCGCACAGTATTTTCCTGAGTTCCCGGAGTTTTCAGCACAGTGGGTCTTCATCGCCACCTGGTACCGAGTGACCTTCTTCGGGGGCAGTTCATTTTCACCAGTGAGTAGCTGGGGCAGAGCAGCCATTAGTTTAGGGGTAGGTTTTTTGGAAAGGAGCAATCCACCAGTGCTTTGGTGCCTTCCATGGCAGTGATGCTCTCTGGCTGTGTGTGGCATGGAGCCATCAAGAGGGCTCAGCTGACCCCAGTGGGTCTATCACCATGCCTTGCTGGGACAGAGCAGCACCAGGCTGGCAAAACCAAACCCTCTTCTTTGTGCCCAGTGGAGGCTGCAAATTGCTGGTGTCCCCCTTCTTGAGCAGCAGCAGGGCTGCGTTTGGCCTGCCCATGTTTGTCTGCCTGTCTGGGGCTGTGCTGAGGAGCCCGTTGTGGATGGGGTTTGGTGCCTTTCTTCCAGAGGCCTGATAACCACATTTCTCCCCATTTTCCCCATTCCGCTGGGAGGAGAAGTCAGTTGTTCTGCCTGCTGAGTGGGGAATCACAACACCTTAGGGTTAAAAATAATTAAACCCAACTGCCTTTTCTAGCAGCGGAAGACTGGGGCTCAAAGAAACACCCCTTTACTAAATGCTCTTTCTGTTATTTTGTTTGTGTTTTGGCTGTCTCACCTGCCTCCCTCCTGCCTGCTCACTGCTTTCTTCCCCCCCCCTGCTGCAGGTAAACACTTTCCAGATCGTCCTCATCACGGATGGCAAGCTCTCCTTCACCATCTTCAACTATGAGTCCATCACCTGGACCACGGGTATGCACGCCAGCAGTGGGGGGGACTTTGCCGGGCTCGGCGGCATCGCAGCGCAGGTAAGTGGCAAACGTGGCCCCTGGGGTGCCCTGGTAGCGCATCCACACTGTGAGCTTGTGGTTCCTGGTTTGGGGTTTTTGGAGGTGGAAAGCCTCCCCCTGCTTTTTTTTTCTCTTTTTTTTTTTTTTTAAAGTTCTTAAATATCCGTGTGTGCTCTGGCTCCCAAAGCTGAGACCATACAGGGGGCTTTGTTATCCTGAAACCACAGGTCTTTGCCTTGGCCGCTGCCTCGTAGTCCCTTTTCCTTCCTAACCTCAGCCTTTAAGAGCAGCTGCCTCAGCCAGCACAGCTTACGCTTGTATTTTTATTTCATCCTTGTGTGTGTTGTTGTGTTTAAGGGAAAAAAAGCCAACACCCACACCCGCAAAAACCCCAGTACCCATTCAGATGTGTGAATTTACCGGCAGTTGATGCATGCTTGGCTCCCTGCCCACCAGCATGCAGCAGGCAGAATGCTGCAGGTGGAGGGGAAGTAAACGGGTTTTGAATCCCAGGGGAGGGACTGAGCTGGCAGGATGGCTGCTTTGCCCCATCGTGTCATCCTGGTGCATGGACAGGGCTGAGGGCTGGCTGGTGGCACTTGGAAGGGGACAGTTTTTCCAAGCGGTGCCGCTGGTGGTGCTGAGTGGCAGGAGATACAAGCCCTTGTGCTCCAGCTGCCTTTCCACATGCACTAGTGATGTGTCTTTCCCCTCTCTGCCCTTGTCTTTCCAGGCAGGTTTTAACGCTGGTGATGGAAAGCGCTACTTCAACATCCCCGGATCCCGCACCGATGACATCGCTGACGTGGAGATGACGACAAATGTGGGTATCCCCGGGCGCTGGGTGTTCAGAATCGATGATGCCCAGGTGCAAGTGGGGGGCTGCAGCAATACAAGTAAGAGGACAGCAGTTAGGTTTATTTAACTCCCAACCCCACACTGTTCTCCAGCCCTGTCTTTCCCTGCCTCAACCCCCACCTCTGCGGGGTGGAGGAGATGGCTGGAAGGGCTTGGAGAGGGAGGGGAGGCAGCCTGTGGTGGCTGGGGATGGCACCCACAGGTGTCCCGGGGCTGGGAAGGGGCTGGGAGAACAAATGGGGAGGGGAGGAAGACTTTTGAGATTAAAAGAGCCTGCGGGAGAGCAATGAGGGAGGCTGGGGTGGAGGTGGTGGTGACGCACAGGCGAGACCCTGCCAGCCTGGTCTGCAGCCAGGCAGGGTAGGGCACGAGGGGCTGGCACCCTTGGGGGATGCACACCCTCAGGGGATGGAGTGCCAGTAGGCGGGGGTGAGCCATGTGGAGGACTGCTGGGTGCCAGCTTTCCCTATGGGGCTTGGGCACCAGATCTGGGCCACACTCTCCACCCTGGGTGTCCTGGCATGTTCCCCTGCAAAGCTGCTGGCCTCCCATTCCTTGTCCCTGCTCCCTCCTGGCCATGTTTTCCCACCCGTAACGTGTGTGTGTCTTGTGTTACTGGTGGGTTTGCTGTACATGGGCTCTCCCATCCCCCTTTCCCTCTGCCCTGGGTGATAAGTGAGGGCATGTCCATGTCCCACCTGGCTGGCAACGCTGACCCATGCAGCCTCTCTCCTTTGCACAGGAGGGATAACACTGCCCCCCTGTCCTGGGAAGGCCAGGAGGAGTGGGGCTGGTGAGGCAGGCAGTCCCCGTGTGCTCCCCAAACACCCCACAAGGCTGGGTGGGCATGGGGACAGACCTTGGCGCTGGTGTGGCTGGAAGGTGGCGGGTCAGGCCTGCCAGGGTGCGGGCTGACAGGGGCACCGCCTGTCCCCACAGCCTCTGTCTGCCTGACACTGCGGCCCTGCCTGAATGGGGGGGAGGTGTATCGAGGACTGCATCACGGGGAACCCCTCCTACACCTGCTCCTGCCTGGCTGGCTTTACTGGGAAGAGGTGCCATGTCGGTGAGTGCTGGCCCTGAGCTCCCGGTGCCGTGCTGCAGGGAGCTGGCCTCGCTCCTGGCATCACCACTGTGTGCTGGCAGTCTGTCTGTCCCGGTGACTGTCCCTGCCCTGAGCTCCTGTCCCTACCTGGGGCTCTGTTGCAGATGTGGACGAATGTCTCTCCCACCCATGTCAGAATGGAGCCACCTGCCTCAATGGTGCCAGCAGCTTCAGCTGTAGGTGCCCGCCGGGCTTCAGAGGCACCAACTGCGAGACTGGTGAGCAAGGGGCCACCATTGTGGAGGGGATGGCTCTTTCCTGTGCTGGAAGAGCAGAGACCCGAGGCTTGGGGATCGCTGCCACTTTTGAGGGGGCTCTTTGAGATGGGGGCTCTTGTGGCAGCTGCTGGGCTCGTGCAGTTTCTGATGACCAGCTTGGATTTCAGCTTGTTGCAGGTGAAGGAAACTGCTCTGGCCATGAGCCCTTTCTGCCACTGGCAGCCCTCTCCGTCAAGGGCTCAGCTCAGCACCTCTGCCAGCACGACTCCCTACCACTGCTCCCTTAGTGAGAAAAGCTGGTGGTTAGTTCTTAAGCAGAAGTCTTGCAGGACCTGCTGTCACAGGTGATGCTCTGGTCCTGAGCCTTTTGAAGCTAACCTGACCAAGGCTGTGGTGGCCACTTTCCCCTGCCACTGGCCTCCACCTGCTGGTGGAAATACCACCAAATCATTTGGCTTCCAGCAACCCTCCCTATTGGTGAAGACAAGCAGGGATTTGACTTTTGGGGAAGGGGGAGAGAAGCACCCAGCATAGCACCCTGGCATCCAAGGGGGATGAAAGGGCTGAGCTGCCTGATGAAGGGTTTTGGGAAGAGCTGCAGCTGGGGACGCAGCCACTGTCTCCCATCAGATTGTGCATTGGCGGTTCTGAGCTGCACTCTCTGCCTATCCCTGGCATCACCGTGTGTGCAGAGGGTGCTGTGTGCCGGTCCTGCACCTGGGTTGATTCCCCCCTCTTTTTTTTTTTACTGCAGAAGAGTCACCATGTGAGAGCAGGGTGTGCCAGAACGGCGGGACGTGCCAGGTGGCAAACGGGACAGCAGCGTGCGTGTGCCAGCCGGGGTACACAGGGGCCGACTGCCAGACAGGTGGGTGGCAGGAGCAGGCACCGGCAGGAGACGGTAACACTTTCCCCCTTGGCAAACTGCCTTTCCACCCTGCTTCACCCCCCGCTGTAGTTTTGGGAGGGGAGTGCTCAGCATTGCCAGTGGCCCTGATTTGTTATTTTTTTTTTCCTGGCTGTCACCTTCCCATTCCTGAACACCACCCGGGACAGGAAGCAGCAGGTGACCTGGCAGCCCGGCAGTGCCCGCGCGCGGCCTGACCACCCTTCCTGGCCTCCCCTTGCAGAGGTGAACGAGTGCGAGTCCAGCCCTTGCCTGAATGGTGGGCACTGCGTCGACCTCCTCGATAACTACACCTGTGTGTGCCTGGAGCCCTTCGTGGGACAGCGCTGTGAGACAGGTGCCTGCTCCTGCCTGTGCCCCAGGACATCCCACACCAGGGACTGTGTCCACCATGCCCCGCTGGCCATCGTGGCCTCTCTCCTAGGGCTGTGCTCATCACTCGCTTGCTTTTCCCACCTCAGACTCATCTTCCTGTGAGGACAGGAGCTGCAGGAACCGGCAGACGTGCAATTACATCCGTCCTGGCCGCTACATCTGCACCTGCTCCCCAGGATATTACGGCAACAACTGCCAGTATGGTGAGTGGAGATGTGCCTTGTCCAGCCCAGCACGGGAGCCAGTTTTGGGGAAGCTGGGCAGGAAGGGGCGAACAGTGGAAAAGAGGCTGTGCCAGCTATAGGTGTGGCTGAAAGCTGGTAGACAGCACTGTGCAGGTGGTTGTGGTGCTGCCTGGAGGGAGCTGCTTGGTCTGTGGTAGGGTCTCTGGCATGAAGCTGGTCTAGACCAGCTCTGCCCCAGCTCCCCCAGGACAGAGGGTGTTCCAGCCCAGCTGGTATGGCTCTGGCTCAGCCCCCCTTTCCTGCAGGTGGGCCTCGTGTGCCTGGTGCCTGCCTCTCCCGCCCATGCCAGAACGCGGGCAGCTGCCTGGAGACAGAGCAGGGCTATGTCTGTGAATGCCAGGAGGGCTACACCGGGCAGGACTGTCGAAACAGTGAGTACCAGAGGGTCTCTAGGTGGGGTGTGGCATCTCTAGGGGAGCCCTCGTGCTCCTGAGAGGGAGAAGCAGCAGCCCCGGAGAGCCTGTTCTGGGCTCTTGAGCTGAACAGTGGGTCTGTCCCACTGAAAGAGGCTATGCCTGGGTATCTGAGGGGGGCTCATGGCTGCCACCTACCTGAGCTTCTCCCAGGGGTGACATCCAGCAAGGCTGCTTGGCTGTCCCAGGCCCGCAAGCAGGAGGGGTCCTGGAAAGCTCCTGTCTCCTCGCTTGCAGAGCTCTCAGAGGGCTGTGAATGTCGCAACGGGGGCAGCTGTCTGGAGGGGAACGTCACCATCTGCCAGTGCCCGCCTGGGTTTTTTGGTCTCCTCTGTGAATTCGGTAGGTGAAGGCTTCTTGCTCACTGTGTTTGCTCCTTCTCTGGGATGCTTGAGCCAGGCAGGCCACAGGCACTCAGCCCGTGCCCGAGTCTAGAATGGTACAGGGGCACACACTGAATTTGAGCCTGGAAACATTGTCTGCCGGGGGCAGTGCTTCCATGTCCATCATTCCCCTTTGAGTTGTGCCTCTCCTAGCCCTTAGGCCCAGCCTGGCTCCCCTGGGCAATGAGGAAGCCACATCCATCATGCACTCCCACCCCAAAGCTCACTAGGCATCCAGGCTGGCCCTTGCTGTTCACATGGGCTGTGGCATGGGGTACAGAGGGCCCCTCACGTCTCCTCAGATCCTGCAAAGTTAGAAGTCCCCTGTTTCTGGCCAGGCAGCTGTCTGGGTGTCCTCCGGCCACTGGCTGATGGAGGTTGGTGCTGGCCATGTGTTTGCAGAAGTCACCACCACGCCGTGCAACATGAACACGCAGTGCCCGGATGGTGGGTACTGCATGGAGTATGGTGGGAGCTACCTCTGTGTCTGCCACACCGACGATGGCACCAACCACAGTAAGTCTTGTCTGCAGGGGTGCAGGGCCAGCCCTGGGGAGGGACATGTGATGGGGGTCATGGGGGTGAGCAGGGATACTGTCACCAGCTGGAGAGCAGCCCTCTGGCCATCTGCCTGCAGTGACACCCTGTGCTTGGCATTGCAGCAATGCCATCCCCCTGTGACTCGGAGCCCTGCCTCAATGGGGGGTCCTGCGAGATTCACGACGACTCCTACACCTGCCAGTGTCCTCAAGGCTTCCTGGGCAAACACTGCGAGAAAGGTATCCATGCAGAGCTCCCTGCTGGCTCCGGGACCTGGCAGGGAGTGGGAGAAGAGTTTGCACCCTGGTGGGAGATAAGCAGCTGCTTGCTGAGCTGCAGCTGGAAGTGGGTGCAGGTTGTCCCATCCCATTCTGCAGGGTAGAGGGAGGATTGCAAGGCTCCCTTCATGGCCCCTGGCAGTTGCAGCAGCCAATCTAGTTGCATTTCCTGCACAACACGATCAGTGTTTGAGTTTTTTTACATGCCTGAGCTTCTGGTTTCTTCTGGTCCCCTGGCATCGTGTGCCCATGGTCCCCCAAGGCTCTGGAGTGTGTCTGCGTGGGTGGTGTTTTGTGATGTTGCTGAGCCCAGGGCCGTGAGGCTTGGGTTCACTTGGCTTTCCCGCAGTGAAGGGTTTGGTTAATTGTTGGTAGAGTTAGGTTATGGTTGGATTCAAGGAACTTACAGGACTTTTCCAACCAGAATGATTCTGTGACTGGTGGGGTGCTGGTGGGAGGTGGTGGCTCTTGGGGTGCTGGCAGCAGTGGGTGACCCCTGCTCTTGGTGCTCTCTCTGCAGCCAAGCCACGGCTCTGCAGCACGGGGCCCTGTCGCAACGGGGGCACCTGCAGGGAGGCAGATGGCGAGTACCACTGCTCCTGCCCCTACCGCTTCACCGGCAAGCACTGCGAGATCGGTACGGCCCCTGGCCCCCATCCTGGGAGGAGAGGTGGCAGTTGTCCTGCTTGATGCTCAGCTCCCACCTGCCCTCTGCCCCCAGGTAAGCCAGACCCCTGCGCCTCAGGGCCCTGCCAGAACGGGGGCACCTGCTTCCACTACATCGGCAAGTACAAGTGTGACTGTCCCCAGGGCTACGCTGGCCGGCACTGTGAGATCGGTAGGTGTGAGCAGGGACTGCCTGAGGACGGGATGGGGCTGCTGGCAAGAGCCAACAGCCATGGCAGCAGCCTCACTGCTTGCTTTGAACCCCCTTCCCTGTAATTTGAAGTGCTTTGGCTCTTCCATGCGCCCTGCTGGAGGGCAGAGCAGCACTGCCGAAGGGGGAAAGGGGATGGCTCTTGTTTCTGGGCTCGGCCAGCTCTGCAACAGTCACTCTTTCCTCTGCTCTTCTAGTGCCCTCCCCGTGCTTTCTTAGCCCCTGTGAGAACGGCGCTACCTGTGAGGACCTCGGCACAGGCTACACTTGCACGTGCCCTGTGGGCTATGTGGGGAAGCACTGCCAGTCTGGTAAGGGCCTTGTGCTGCCCCTGCCAGCTGGGGGCTCAGGTGCTTCTGCTGGCCCTGCTCACCCTCCCTGTCTCTCCCCAGAGATTGACTGTGGTGTCCCCAGTGAGGTGAAGCACGCCCAGGCCTCTTTCAATTCCACCAAGGTGGGCTCTCTGGCTGAATACCAGTGTGAACTGGGCTACACCCTCAGTCAACACAACCACCCTCGCGTCTGCCGCTTGCCAGGCATCTGGAGTGACCCCCCTGAATGTGATGGTGAGGAGTGCCAGGGGGCGACTGAGCATGGGGCACTGTCCTGCTGGGGCTGTGGTCATGACCATGGCTCAGTGACACCACGACATGTACTCCAGTCCTCCCCTGCCTGTGAACAGAGCCCCCCAGGGACCCCTGCCACCTGCTCACAGCTCTCGCCTTGTCTCCCCTGTCCAAATGCCTGCAGAGATCGATGAGTGCCAGTCCCAGCCCTGCCTGAACGGCGGCCAGTGCAAGGACCGCATCGCCGAGTTCCTGTGCCTCTGTGAGCCGGGTTACACTGGCCACCAATGCGAGTCAGGTAAGAGACCAGGCCAGGTAGGCTCTGGGGCTGCTGCAGGCAGCTAGAGCAAACCCTTCGTTGCCCCCCAGCCCCTGAGGAATGACAGTGGGTGCAAAGCCTGGGAGCTAGGCTGCCTGGCTCCTGGCACAGCCTCTGCGCTGGGGCGGACATGGGGTGGTGGGCTCCTGGCAGCCTCAGGAGTGGGGCTGTTCCTGGCTGGTGGGCTTGGGGTGGTAAGCAACCTGGGGTGGTCCACACTTTACAGGGGAAGTGTTGACTCTCTGAGCCCCCATCTCCTGCTGCCAGCCCCCATGTCCTGCTGTCAGCCCTGACTCTGCTGAGCTGGTGCCTCTCCTCCCACTGTTACCCAGATATCGACGAGTGTCAGTCAGCACCTTGTAAGAATGGCGGGACCTGCCAGGACCTCCCTGGGTCCTTTGCTTGCCACTGTCCCGAGGGCTTTGTGGGGATGCAGTGCGAGACAGGTAGGGGCTTTCCCTTCCCAGCACAGCAAGAGGCTGGAATGTGGGCACTGGGATGTGTCCAGGTGGCCGGTCACCTTCTTGGGCACATTGACCCTGAGCCATTACCTGAGGTGCTTCCTGCCATCTCCTTGCCTGCGGTTTTGGGGGCAGAGCTGAAACTGATCTGGTGGGGAGGGAGCAAGGAACAGTTTCCACTGCAGATTCATCCCCTTTTGAAGGCATCTGCCAGGGGATGCGGCCACCATGGCGCTTGGGTGGGATTCTGGGTCCAGACGGGCTGTGCCAAGCCTGGGGCTGTGTGTCCGTCCCGCTGCCCTCAGGGCATTGCTGTCTCTCACCCCTGGGAGCTGGCTACAGGCCTGCTGGGACGCCCACTCACCACCAGCCTCCTCCTGCCTCCAGAAGTGGACGCCTGTGAGTCAGACCCTTGCCGAAACGGAGGGGAGTGTGAGAGCTACGGGGGCTCCTATCTCTGTGTGTGCCCAGAGGGTTTCTTCGGCTACCACTGCGAGACAGGTGAGGTGGGCAGGGCGGCTTGGCACGGGGCAGCCCCTTGGCCAGCTGGCACTGCTAACGCCGCTGGGCCTGGCGCCTCTCCCGCAGCCAGCGACCCGTGCTTCTCCAGCCCCTGCGGGAGCAGAGGCTACTGCCTGCCTGGCAATGGCACCCACAGCTGCACCTGCAAAGTCAGCTACACAGGCAAGAGCTGCGAAAAAGGTAAAGGCCCTCAGCAGTGGCACCAGGACGTGGCGCGGGGCTCGACGCTGGCCTGGCGGTGGCCACTGCCTGTGAGGGGTGCGACACTGTCCAGGACCAGCAGCTCTCCTTGAGGCAGGCAGGGCTGGGACCTCACCTCCACAGGGATCAGCCCAGGCCCCACCGATGTTGTGGGCAGGTGCTGATGTAGTGAACCACTGCTGCAGGCACCGGGCTTGGCGTGAGGACACTGGGGACAGGTTTCCCTGGCCCCTTGCAGTGATGGCGATCCCTCGGATGCCCTGAGGAGGGGAGGCTGAGATGTTGAGGGGAGCCTCTTGCCGCTGGCAGTGGTCTCCCTGGGGCTCCTCGCCCCATCTCACCAGTGCCCTAGGCGTTGGCAAGCACTTGGCTGCCTGCTGGTGCTGCCAGGTCTCAGTGGCTGGGAGTGCTCCCCTCCTCCATGCCCGCTGGGCCAGTGGTGCCTGGCACCTGCAGGGCCCTTGCCAGGCACGCCAAGGAAGAGAGCAAGGGCCCAATCCTCCATCGCTGCTGCTCTGCCTCTTGCCGCCGGGGTCTGTTCTCTAAAGATTCATGGCGTTACCTCTCCCCTTTGCTTTTGCCCACACCCTGAAGAATTGCTGCCACCAACCTCATTAAAGGTGGAAAGGGTGGAGGACACTGGTGTGTTGATTTCTTGGCACCCACCTGAGGACGCAGCCGCCAGGCAACTCATTGACGGCTACGCCGTGACGTACGTATCCCTCGACGGCTCTTACCGCAGGACAGATTTTGTGGACCGAAGTCGTTCTGCCCACCAATTGCGGGCACTAGCCTCCGGCAGAGCCTACAATATTTCTGTCTTTTCAGTCAAACGCAACGTGAACAACAAGAATGATATCAGCAGGCCCATCATGCTCACCACGCGCACTAGTGAGTAGTGTCCAGGGGGGGTGGAATCGCAGCCGTGAGCACTGTCAGCCCCCAGAGGTGACAGGGCTTTTGGTGCCTGCTACCTGCCAGCTCCAGCTGCAGCCTGGGCCTGTGTCAAAGCCCGGCAGGTTTGGTGGTACAGATCCTAAAATCCAGGCTTTGGAAGGCGCTCAGCACAGAGAATTGCTGTTCTCTTTGCTGTGAGTAAAAGGGGACTGAACCCCCCTGCAGCTCACTGGGCCCCCTGCCCAGGGGCTGGTCAGGGAGCCAGCAGCAGGGACTGTTCCTGGATCCTGTTCCTCAGGGCCAGGCTGTGCCTGCTGCACTCGTCACTCCTTGTACTGGGCCCAGGGTATTGTGGGTCCCCAGTGCTGCTTGGCTGAGTGGGAGAAGCCCCTGTGCCAGCCTGTGCTGAGCTATTTCTGCTGACAATGAGCCCTGTGGCTACATCACCCCACCATCCCTCTGGGCTTGGCGTGGGGTTGTGCCAGAGAGGGGAGAGGCTGGCAGGGACCTTTACTCTGTGGATGGAGGGAAGGGGGCACAGTGATGCCTCTGTGGGGGCACAGGCAGCCAAAGCACCTGTAGTCCTGCTTTCTAGGGCAGGCAGATGGAGAAATCAAGTGCAAACCAAGGATGGAGTGGATTAGAACTAGAAAAGTTGTGCTCTTACAAGAGGGGAATGGTGTCAGGAAAGCTCTCAGGCCACATCTCCTCCAGCAGGCTGAGACCTGGGCTGGGGCATGGCTGGGGAGGCCTCAAGCCAGAGCTGGATGTCGAAGGCAGGGAGAACCAGGCTCAGAATGGCTGCCTGGGGTGTGCAGTGGCTTAGGGCCAGGCCCAGGCACTGTGGCCCCTTTGGAGCTGGTGGTGAGGGCCGAGGCTAGAGGAGATGGCCTCAGGGGTGCTGCAGATGGTGCAAGACACTGGGTGCAAGCAGATGGATGTGCCTCCTGCCTGCCCACACCTCCCGCCTGCCAGCAGGTGGTGAGGACAGGAGTCTGGGCACTGAGCTGCTTCCTGCTGGGAAACCAATCCAGAGGGGCAGGCAGGCCCTTGGCGGGGCACAGGGAAGGGATGGGGCAGCCCACCATGACCAGGGGCTGACTGCAGCCCTCTCCACTCGCTCTGGCCAGGACCGCGTCCGGTGGAAGGCTTTGAGATCACGAACGTGACGGCCAGCGCCATCACGGTGCAGTGGGCTCTCCACCGGCTCCAGCACTCCACCGTCAGTAGGGTGCGGGTCTCCATCCGCCAGCCGGGGGACCTGGCAGACCGCACCGTGGAGCTGAACAGCAGCGTGGCCAAGTACACCTTCCTGTGAGTGGGGTGGCAGGTGGGTGCTGGGCCAGCTGGCTCTCCTAGGCTGCCCAACTTACCCCTTCCCACCTTTGCTCCTCCACAGGGACCTGCAGCCAGGAGAGAGGTACATCATCCATGTCACAACGCTGAGCGGCCTGGGGACGGAAGACCACCCCTCAGAGAGTCTGGCTACAGCCCCTTTCCACGTGTGGACAAGTGAGTGGGGTTGCTTTCACCACTCCCTGCTGCAGCAGAGGCCCTGGGGCTTGGCAGGCAGGGCAGCCACGGCTCGTGGCCAGCAGGAAAGCTGCAGGGAGGGGAAGGTGTGAAAGCCGTCAGCCTGTCTGGCCAGCACAGTGTGTGTGGGAGGCATGCGGGCATCCCTTGGGAAGGGCAGACGAGGCAGCAGCACATCCTCCCCTGCCAGAATTTTGCTGCCCAAGAATAGCACAAGCTCAGCCCCATGCGGAGCCCGTAGGCCTCATTCATTCGCTGCTGGACAGCAGCTGGAGAGCGAGGGCCAGACCTGGGTGTCAGGGAGCAGCGAGGCTCCACCCACCTTGGCCAGGGACCCAACGCTGAGCATCTCCTCCCTGTGCATTGCATGGCTGGAGCTGGGCTGAGAACCGGCTGGAACATGGCCAGGCAAGCTGGGGCCCTGGCACACTTGTAAAGTGGCATGTGAGAAAGTAGGGTTGGTCACCATTCAAGGACACCAGCGCTCACCCCTTTTCTCCCCATCTCCTGCCTGCCCCAGGGCCTCTTCCCCCCAAAAACCTCACCGCCTCCCGTGTCACCGCCACCTCCGTGTCTCTGGCGTGGGAGCAGCCGCCCGCCGGTGCCGTGGAGGGGTACATCATCAATGTCACCACTGCTCAGAGCGTGAAGAGCCGCTACGTGCCCAATGGGAAGCTCGTGTCCTACACGGTGCGGGACTTGCTCCCCAGGCAGCAGTACCGCCTGTCCGTGACAGCTGTGCAGAACACGGAGCAAGGCCAAGTGCACAGCGAGCCCATCCACCTCTATGTCACCACCTGTGAGTGCCAGGGCTGGCGATGCTGCTGGTTTGGTGCTGCATGAGGGAGGTGGTGGGCTAGTGGGGTAGCTCGTGGGGTTCTGCCACAGAGTCAGGTGCCCACAGCAGGCTGTGGTGACAGGTCCCCTGCAAAGGGAGGCAGGAGTTGCAGGGTGCTTCCTCCGTTAGTGGGGGGCAAATGCAGAGGTGCAGCTCAGTCATGCTTCATGGGGACTGGCACTTGGAGACCAGGATTATGGAGAGGGTGTGCACATCCCCTAAATAGCAACCTAGGGCTGAGGGGACTGGCTGGGAGTTGGGTTGCTGTGCTCACAGCCTGCCTCCTGCTAAGCATAACCCTTTGGCTTGCAGTGCAGAGGGATGGGGCTCCAGAGAGACGGTGGAGCCAAGCTGGGCACCCCCGGCTCCTGCGCAACAGGCTGCCCCCAGCTTTCCTGCCTGAGCTCCGCTTGCTAGCGGATCACGACACAGCTGAGGACCCCTTGCCAGCCCCCAGGTAGGCACCAGCACTGCTGGCTCTTCCACTTAGGTTTGGCCCAAGCGTTGGGCTGAGCACAGCCCCTTTTCCCAGCTCCTGTGTCTGGGTGTGCCATGGGTCAAGCCATGTTCCTGCTGGGTTATGTCTCTTGGCCATCTGCTGGGGACCTGAGCCAGGCAGACCCTTGCCCTGTGAGCAGGTCCCCCACACTGCCTGCAGCTGAGCCCATAGGACTCACGCACATGGAATGGTGGTGGGCTGGGGGATGCACAGTGCCCCATACCCTCACGTGTCTCCTGTCCTAGGTTCACCGAGCTGGTGGATGGCAGAGGGAGGATCAGTGCCAGGTTTGGCACTGCACTGGGAAAATTCATCACTGTGAAGACACGTAAGTGCTCTACTGCCTTTCTGGTCCCCTCCAGTCACCCACTGCCATCTCCTAGGCCTTCCCCTAGGACAGGGTAGCACTAGACCAGGACCAGCACCCCATTTGCCATCACCAGAATATGGGGATGCAACATTTCCTACCACGGAACCCCATGCCATGGGGTGGGGAGTGGGCCTGGCACACCTGACAGCATTCCTGGGCTCACTTGCATGTCTTGGCTCTGCCCCTACCTCCCCAGGGCTCTGTGTCCCACAGCCCTCCAGGAAGGCTGAGGTGGTCACCCTTATTCTAGGGTGCCAACTGGGAAGGCCTAAACCACTGCCTTGGGCCTGACCAGCCCCCTGATGCTGTGGGCAGGATGGATCCCATCAGAGGGCCTGCCTTCAGGTCTGGCCCCAGCTGAAGGTGACATTTGACCCTCTTCCTATCCAGAGCCAGAGGCTCCAGTGAAGCTGGAGAACGTGGAGGTGTCCACCCAGGGCAGTCTGGCACTGCAGCTGCACGAGGCAAAGAGCAAGAGTAAGTCTGGGGGCAGATACACGAGCAGCAGGGACCCTGCCCAAGGGCTTTGTCCTTGTTGCTGCCCTGCCAAGTGGCACACAAAGGGCACAGCGTGGGGTCCCTGCTGTCTGCTCCATCCCTGTGCACCCACTCCCAGCTCTCGCAGGAGCACCCTAGCATACCAGGGGGACAGACAAGGCTGCACCATGGCACCAGAGTCTGATGGCTGTACGTGTTTTGCAGGCAAGGAGCAGAACTGCTCCACGAACCCCTGCAGGAATGGAGGCACCTGTGCCAGAGATGCCAAGTTCTACCACTGTGACTGCCGCCCGGGCTTCAAGGGCCGGCTCTGCGAGCTGAGTGAGTGCTGCACGAGAGCCCAGCTCCCCTCTGCAGGTGGACAGCATGTGCCCAGCCTGGCAGCTGTCCCAGCCACAGGTCCCCAGGGCACAGGTCACCAAGCACATCCTGTCAGCATCCCGCCCCTCCCAGACGAGGGGGCTCTTACCATGCCCAGGCTCTGCTAGAGAAGGCCACGCTGTGCTGACAGTGGAGAGAGGGGCTGGGCTCTGCTTGTGCCAGTTCAGGCAGAGCTGGGAGCGCAGGTCCGCTCCCCACTTCTGACTGAACCCTCCACCTCTGCCAGGCAGCCTGACACGCCAGGCTCCTGCCCTGCCCATGTAGTTACCTGGGCACCACAGGGCACTGAGGGCTCTGCTGCTCCTGGTGGGTCATCTGTGGAGCCCAGCCCTCCAGGACAGCAGAGGGGAAGCCAGGGGGGCATTGCCAGCCCCTTGCCATAGAGTCTAGGCAGGGAGGGCTTGAGATGAGCTTGTTGATAGCTCCCCTCTCCTGTTCCCCAAGCAGCCTGCAAGAAGGTGCCACACTCATGCACACGGCTGTACTCGGAAACCAAGTCATTCCCTGTGTGGGAAGGAGGCACCTGCCACTACCTGTGAGTACTGCCTGCGGGTTGTGCTCCTCCCTTCCCCTTGTGCTTAGAGCTGGCAATGTCTCCCTGCAGCATGGCTCCAGGGAAGGGAGAGTGAGCACGAGTCCATCTCAGACCCTGGCTGGCAGCTGCCCCTCTCCCCAGTGCAGGCTGAGCAGCCTCGTTTCCTCGAGCCCCCAGGACTGCCCCCCCCAGTCCCTCAGCTGTGTTTCAGGGCAGGGTGTTGCTGAAATGACAGCCCCATTGCGGTGTTGCCCACTTAGATTGACAGTGATGTTTGACTTGGCGTGCGTGACCCCCAAGCAGCAGCAGATCCCCTGTCTGCTGCCTGCCAGCCCAGCTCCTGCCTGACTCTGCCTGCAAGCAGAGGGCTGGAGACAGCCCTGCTGCAATGCCAGGGCTTGGGGGCCTCTGCTCTGTCCCCCCCCCACCCCAAAACCCTCCTCCAATGGAGGCACAAGGGCCTGCCTGGGTGGGGTCAGCCCTCAGGCATAGCAGGCTGAACCCTGTCCCTACCAAGGCTGGTTACTGCAGCCTGGGAGGAAATAGGGGAGACCCCCAGATTTTCCCCTCACCTTCATAAAAGCAGATCTGTCCCTGTTATTCCCTGCAACTGACTCCTCTGCTGTGTGTGCAGGTACAGGAGAGTCTACAAGGTACACCAGGATGTCTGCTACAAGGAGAGCTGCAAGAGCACTGCTTCTGGGAAGACAACCAGCAGGTACAGCCAGCAGCAGCACACCAGGCTTCCTGTGGCACAGGCCAGGAGGACGCAGCTAGCCAGTGTCACCCACCATGTGTGAGGTTGCCCAGGCTGGGGGTGGACTGGGAGAGGGGTGCAGGCACCCCATGCAGAACAGAGTGCGAGGAGCACCTGGCCAAGGCTCTGCTGCCAGCTCTGTGTGCCCTCCCTGTGAGCCATGGCTGAGAGGCTGCAGACCTGATGGCACTTTCCCCCCCTTCTCTTTCAGAAAACCAAGCAACAGTCACACACTGAAGAAGCCATAGAGTAAGTACCAGCCCCAGGCCCTCGTCAGCTGTGGGCAGGGGCAGCTCCTGCCTGTGGCTGCCCGTGCCCCTGCACTGGGAGCTGGGGAGAAGGGGGGAGGCCAGAGCTCAGCCCAGACTCACACTGCCATGTGCTTAGGCAAGTGGCTGAGGGCTTCTGGTTCTGGCTGGGGTGGAGGAGCAGAAGGCAGTGGTCTGCTTCACCATGGCTCTGCAGCCCCAGGAACAAGACATTCCTGCACAGAAAGGGCCCAGACCCTGTCTGCCCATGCAAGGCAAAGGCTGGAGCCCTGGAGGGGGCAGGTCCCTTCTGCCAGCCTGAGGCAGGCGCACAGGGTGGGAAGAGGCAGCTGTGGGGCTTTTGGGCCCTGCTGCATACCAGCTTATTGTTCTCCTGCTCCTTCACAGGGTCCAAAGCAGTAGAAGCTTCATATTTCCACATCTAAGGGCTTTTGAAACACCAGGAAGATCATATCTGCTCACTGGGTTGAACACAGTGGGGAAACCTTCCTGTCTGGCATCAGCCTCTCCCCCCTCCTCCAGTCTGTTAGGGACATGCAGTGGGATGGGCAGGCTGAGCAGTGCTCCCTTCTCTCCTCCAGATCAGCACTGCCTTTGCTCTGCCTTGCCTTACTCCAGCTGCCTCTCTGCCCGCAAGGAGCTGAGTGCCAGTGCACTGCAGCAGCTGGCTGGCTGCCCCCCCGCGGGGACCAGCCCTGCTCCGCCCCCCCAGCCGCTCTGAATGAGCCACAGGCTCCTGGCTCTGCTCAGGCATCGGCAGGGCTGAGCTCAGTTCACTGCCAACAGCATCTGCACCAACCCCTTGTCCTAATCCAGGGTTATAAATTACCTATAACCCCCAAATAAAACAGTTTACTGCAGATGAAAAATCCTTAGCTATCACCTGAAATGTGGCCCACAAAACTCTGGTTGAAGGAGACCTTACCTCTGTAGACAAGTTAGGAATGGTGAGCAGCTCCCCTTAGCAGTGAGGCAAGCATGGACAGTGGAGGTACATCCCTGTCTCCTCTGCTCTAGCGGGGGAAACTGAGGCACCTTCTACTGCCCACCTTTTTTCTTTGCTTTGTAAACAGTCCCTGGTTTTAACCAAATTTCCAGCTCAGAAACCAACAGAGAACCTAAAAAGAATTTTAGAAGTAATCTGTAGGGTCAAGTTTGTCAGCCAAGCCTAACACTGTGCTTGTTTTGACACTAGTGCCTCCAAGCCCAGCACCAAGCGCAGTACAGGCTCAGTGGCAGAACAAGCTGCTCATGCCATCCCCGAGTTGCTCCAGCCTTGGCATTCCCCCTGGCACCATCCAGTGCTGCAGTACCAGTGCTGTGCTTGTGGAGAGCACCAGTGTGCAAGGCCCTACAGTGGCTGCCCCACTGGCTGCAGCAGAGCAGGCAAGGAAAAAGCGTAGCTTAGTAATGTTCCTAATTTTCGTGAGTTTGTATGGCAACACTAGTTAAACATAGATTTGTGTATTAACATACACAGTGTATATTATAAATTAATACATACCAGAGATATATCGTAGTTATGATATAGTGTTATTTTCCTGAGCAGCATGGGGGGCATCCCAGCAGGGCAGCCCTCCCCTCCCATGAGCGTAGCAGGGCACTGGGTTGTTCAGCCACGTGTCGAGCTGCAGTGTGGATGCTCAGAGCCGAACAGGCCCAGGCATTTAGGTGCTCCTGGCACCACCTTCTCCCTCCCAGAGGCAGTGTAAGAGTGCTTGGCCAGGAGGGGCAGCTCCTGAGGCATCCAGCAGGAGCCTAGGAGCAGCTGGGGCAATGTAAAGCCATGACCAGCATAGGCTCTAGCCCTGCTCCTAAAGGAGAATCAGAGTCGGAGATGGACATCCCTCCTTCTCCTTCAAGGCTGCCTGATCCTGCTCCAGCCTCCATCCTGCTCTTAAGGTGAGGACAGGAATTCTGCCTCTCCAGGGCATGAGAAGCCAGTCCTTGGCTGGAAGAATGGAGCAAGGGAAAAGCCAGAACAGCCTCCAATATCCGTAAGGGAGGAGAGGTTCTGGGGCTGTGGTCAGAAAGCATTTGTACCCCTGCCTCATCAGCCACAAGACCAGCACCAACAAGGGCTAGGAAGGTGGAGGTGGTCACACCACGGGACAGTCCTGTTCCAGTGCAGTCCCTGGGCCTGTCCCTGCTGCAAGCCCATGCAGCAGCCCCCTGCCTCCCACCCCACAGCCAGCAAAATATGTAATGCAGTGAATTCCAACCTAGCCTTGGCAATAAATTAGTTATTTTTGTTTGGGTTTTTTTTTTTTTTAATAAAAACACTTTATGGAAACTGGACTTTTCTAAAGCAGTTGGTCAATGAGGAGGAACAAGGGTTATTGTTGTATTCTGATAGATGGGATTTATTGCTGCCTCTCAGTAGGGCCCCACAGAGCCCTGAAGCCACCATGGCTTATGCCTGTGTGGGGTCAAGGCCCAGAGCACCCATGAGTGCCATGGGGCCAGAATGTGAGAGTTCAGGCACCCTGGAGCCTCACGTCCTCACTCCTGGGCTGGTTTACATCCTTCAGTGTCCAAGCCTTAATCTTCCTTTGTGTATAGTGCATCTGTGTCCTCCTCTTCTTCCTCTTCCTCCTCTTCTTCTTCTTCCTCCTCCTCTCGAGCCAGCAGCTTTTTGAAGACCTCATACTCCTCCACGGTGGAGCGGGCCAGGCTGGCCAGGAAGTCTTTTTCTGGGAGTTGAAGGATGTCCTTTAATTTCGGGTTACTGGTTTGGGTCTGGCCTTTGTGCGGTGTCTGGTAGAGCCCCCGGCGCTCTAGGAAGATATGCCGGTTCCTGAGCTCGGCAAAGGGCATTTGGAAAAGACGGGCCTTCACCATCTCCTTCTGCTGGATGCCCATCCTGAAGTAGGCATACTGCGGGCGGGACAGGGGTTTTGACGCACCGCCCGAGCCCCGCACTGCGCTCCCAGCCCCAGGGCGCGTACCCGCCAGGCCCCCCCGTGGCCGGTTCCCGCGGCGGGCAGCCCGGGCCCCTCACCTGGAAGTGGTGGTGGAGGTGGCGCGGCTCCTCCAGCAGAACGCCGGGGCAGGTCCTCAGCACCTCCCTCAGCTGCTCCGCCGTGAAGAGGCACTGCTCCCGCAGCAGCCGCACGGCCGCCGCCATTCTCCTCCGGGGCAAGGTGAAGAGCTCGGGGCAGCGGCTCACCGCTCGCTGCAACTGACCTGCGGGCAGGGGGGTGAGCGGGCCGGGAGGTGTCGGTGCCCGGTCCCGCGGCCCCACCGCCGCGCTGCCCTACCTCCGTCCAGCCCCAGGCGCCGCAGCTCGCCGGCCCGCTCCTGAAGCCGTTCCGTCGGCATCCGCAGCAGCTCCGGGCTCCGCTCAAGAAGGCCGAGGGCGGCCTCACCGTTCAGCCCCAACAGCAGCAGCTGCGCCGCCGCCGCCTCCAGGCGCTGGAGGCCGAGCCGGGGCTGCAGCCCCAGGAGCCGCCGGGCGTGCTCCTCGCTGAAGCCCATGGCCCGCAGTCCCGCCGCCTCCCCGCAGCCGCGGCGGGGGCACAGCCCGGGCGCGGCGGGGACGGCGCAGGGCACCGAGGCCCAACCCGCCGCGGCCGCCCGCCCGCAGCCGCGCAGCAACCGCCCCGCCATGGCCCGGCCAGGCCCGGCGTGGCCGCCGCGGGGAGGAGCCAGAGGTCCCCCCGCCGCCGCGCTCCTCCGTCGCAGCGGGGCCCGGCTACAGAGCTGGAACAGCGGGCGGCTGCGAGGGGCCCGGGAGGACGCGGGGAGGGCATAGCCCCTGGGACGAGGTGCGGGGGTTGCTGCGGGGCGCACCCCTCCCCGTTCAGCTGTCCTGACCCTGCCTCCTCCGGAGCACCGAGGACCAGCTCGGCCTCTCTCATTATTTTGATTTGGTTAGTTATCGTTATTGAATCTGTTTTTTCTTTCCATTATCTTTGTCTCTTCAACATCGAGGGCTGTTTTCCTGGCTACAGAGAACTGTGGCCAAAAGGGGGGAAAAACCCTAAAATCATGCAATTCTGTGTCTGTTTTTGAGGCCTCTCCTCTGTGCATGCAACCTCCAATCAACACACCAAAGGTAGTCAACCGAGGTGAAGATGTTCACAGAATTACCTTGGTTGAAAAAGACCTTCAAGATCATCCAGTCCCAACCATTAACCTAACAATGTTCATCTCATGTTTATTCATTCACTTTTAAGGAGTGAAACTACATATAAAAAGTAAAAACAGCCAATTAAAAGGGATTCTGAGTTATGAACAAATTTAAACAACATATTAAAATGCCTCACTGTGTTAAAAGAACAATTACAAACACCTATTAGTGACAAGCTTTTCCAGAGGGATTGTGCCCAGGCAAAGGAGCTCAAGGCTGCCCTGCCTACCCCTTGGTGCTGACCACTCAAGCCTTTCTACAAGAGAGCAGTAGTATCTACCTGTCTGCAAGGGAGAAGCACTTACAATTCATTCCTGTTGGTTCCTGAGTGACAGTCCTTGTCCTCGGTGATAAGGAGCTATGGTTCCATGGGGAGGGGCTTGAGCCCTGAGAGGAAGGGCAGCGGTGCCCCAAGCAGAGCACTCCACAGCTGCTACTGCTTACTGGTGGGGCTCTGCACACTCACAGTCAAGAGCATCCAAGGATGGCTCAGTCTCCACACGAGGAGCTGGGAGCCTGTCTCCATGCACGTGCTCACCAGAGCTGTTTCTGAACCTGTTGCTTCCTAGGGAGAAAGACAAACAGTGAGGTGTGAGCCACAGGGACCTATCTTCAAACTGAGCACGTCTGGTATCAGCAGGTGACCTTCTGGTGGGAAGTATGGTGCTAACCATAGCTCAGCCTTCTCTTACAAATCATTCCTGTGTGCTTGGCACACCCTGGGGGTAGGAAAAAGCCTTCAGAACAACCTCTCACCTGTCTCAGCAGAGATGAATACCTCTTCCCAGGTATAGTTGCCCAGGTTCACAGGCTGCATCAGCCAACCATCCTCTACTAACATGGCTAGGGTGGTGCGCTGCTCTGGAACGGGATGCAAGAGCCCAGCCATGAGATCCATGAGACCTGGGGAGAGACAGAGCCAAGAGGAATGCTCAGGAATGCAAGACATGCTTTATGTTCAAAGAATGCAGATTTTCATTACCAATCCTCCCCATTAATCCCTTGTGTCCTACCAGAGTCTTAGTCACATGTGCTGAGCTCTGGGAATAATCTAAGACTTCCAGGTTGTGAAAACAGAGAATTGAGTGCAGAGTTATGACACTGAGGAGGACAGATGTAGAAGCAAATGCCACAGAGGCAGCCCTGACTCACAGTCTTGCCCTGTGGTCATCCAGTGTTTGATCTAGGGTTACAGGTGCCCTCAGGGTTGAAGGAAACCTTCCAGAATTTACCAATCAACTGCAGCACCCTGGAGCCTTATAACCATAGTGCTCCAAAGGACCCCAGAGAACTTGTTGATGAGGATTTCTTTAGTCTGACATGCAATTACTTCTTTATACCTTCAACAGCAAACAAAGCCCATGTATTTTTCCTGTGAGCCATACAATTAATTCAGAAATTATACATTAACACAATATCATCCATCTCAAAAGTGACATAGCATGGATTGGCAATAGTTCAAGTGAGATAAAACTTGCATTAGAGTTCCACGAGTGCCATTACTGATCTTAAAAAGTTCTCCACTAGAGTGAACCTTCCCATCAGTCATTATTTGTTCTGGTTTTCTCAGGTATAAACCTCACCAAAGGTTGAAAAGCTGACAGGTTCAGTCCTCATAATAAATGGGAGGCCTGGAATTTGAAACTAATCAAACATAGGGCAGATAGCTGTGTTCATCATAGGCATGAACTGCAGAACTCACCTGAAAAGGCCACCTTGGATAACAACTCTCCTTCAGTGAGCACATTTAGAAGCATTTTCCCAGTCTTGCCCTTTATTTCAGGATAATAAATACTGCTTATACTTTCCCAAGATACCTGCTTCTTTGGAAAAGCAAATAGGAAAAAATTCACCTTTTGACACAGGTCGAGGAGGGTTGAGGACAGCTGCCATGGTATCCTCCAGCTCACAGAAGGGACTCTCTCCAAATACTAGGGTGTAAAGGGTGACACCAAGGGACCACATCTCCAGCTCAGGGCCATGGTACCTATGCAGAGATAAACTTGCCTGAGCTCAGATTGCAAATACAGAATTGTGTGCTAAAGAAAGTAAAAATAAATAATAAAAAAAAAGGCAGCTGTGGCTCTTATTTCCAATTTTCAATATAGGAAGTTTGTGAGAATTCTCATGTGTTTTTGACAAGTCTGTGCTATCCTTCTCGATGAAAAAATAATTGAAAAACCCCACAACAAACAAAAAAGAATGGCCAGCCAGTTTCAGTTGTATTTATAATATGCACCTGGACTTCCACAAGCATAAGTTGGTGCCAAGAGAACTTAAGCTTCCTCCTTCTCCACCGTAAGTCAAAACTTTCAAGTGAATAAATGGAAGATTAGACACTTCAGTGGAATCCCATTTGCCCCCTCCCATCCCTTTCAAAACAAAAGCTATTTGGAAATAGGAGAAAAAGGGACAGTTTCTTCTCACAGTAACAGGATGAATTCCCAGAGCAGCACTGCTTCTGTTTCCACCTAGCTCCCAGCAGAAATTTCCTCTCCCCCTTGCATAGCATCTTCCCCCCACCCCATCAAGAGGAGCTGCCTGAAGGAACCACAAAAACACCTGTGAAATGAGAGCAAGGTAACATACTAGCACGTACAAGTCATGTTCCCACCCTGTGATGGTGAGGCTTCCCTCTAGGAGTCGGTATGAGCCTGCCACCCTCCAGGTGGAGAGCCCTCAGGGAAGGAGAGAACAGGGAAAAGACAGCTAAGATTTGGGCAGCACATGCAAGATAGCAGCAAGACCAGCTGCAAGGGAAGGACTCTTGAGTCCAAAGGAGCACAAAAATCAACGGGGAGATGAACAATGATCAAAGTGCAAAAATTGGTATGAGGGAGCACATAGGAAAGAAGGGAAGCAACAAGATGGGAGTGGGGGAGACACAAAACCCAGACATGGTAAGGGGGCAGATGCTATCCAGCAATACCTGCTTATACCAGCTCTCTAGAAGTGAAGCTTTTAGTAGAGACACATCAGTGTGTTCACAGGCAGGTGTGAAGAGAAGGTTAGCAAGCTGGTGTGCATATTATGAAAGATTAGGAAAAAAGGACACATTCAAGTCACAACACCACTCCTCCAGTTTCTTCTACTAGGCTGGAAATCAAAACCATAGGCTTGTTCTTGAACTCAGCTCTGCAGCAGGATGGACATTATCACAAGGCTTTGCAAAACATCTGACCAGAATAAGAAAGCCTGTCAACAGACTTAGTCAGAAACAATTTTCTATGTATTCAAGCCTTTACACATCATTTCTGTCACTGCAGTGCCCTAAATCTCACTGCAGCTTTCTGTGCTCAGATACTCTAGCAGAGCACCAGTGGCAAAGCAGCTTGTCTTCTCTATTCCAGCCCTACACACCCTTGTTTTTGGTGTGAGGGACACAAAAATTACTTTTCAGAGAGTGACATACGGTTTGCCGGACAGCACTTCTGGAGAGCAGTATTCAATTGTCCCACAAAAGGTATAAAACAGTTTGCCAGGTTCCAGGTAGGCAGCTGAACCAAAGTCCACTAATTTAATGGTGAAATCTTCAGCAATGACAATGTTTTCATCCTTGATATCTCTGTGAAGGATGTTCCTACAGTGGAGATACCCGACAGCTGAGACAAGCTGAAAGAGGAGGAAAGAACTAGGTGTTACTACACAGAGGTGTCCTTCTGGATAGTCTACGTGGCACCACAGAGTTCCAACAGCCACATTTTGGCTGGTTTTGACACTCTATCAACAAGATACAGATCCTAATTTTGGTAACTGGAAATGAACCCTGCCAGCATGGCTGCAGTGGGTGTTACAGTGCTCCTGGGAGAGGGACTTAAAAAAGCCTTTCCTTGTTTGCCTCTCACAAATCTGCAGGAAGATGGCATGCTGTAGTCACCATGTGCTTGGGTTTTTTTGGTTACAAGCATCAGAGCTTACTGTTACAATCCTGCTGGTTACTCTATTTTTATCCCAGCTTCATTTGGAGGGTCCTTTGATTTCTCCAGAAGGATATTACTGTGTGCCTCTGATACTGCAGGATGACAAAGCACTCAAAAGAGTGATGTTTTGTATAAATAATACAGTCACTCCTAAATTCCATTCTTCTCTCTGCATGATTCATGGTGTAGTGCCATCATTAAGAATAGCACCAGAATTATATCACCTTGGAGACAGTCGTGATCCTTACCACAATGCATTTGAGAAAGAAAAGCAGATGGCTCAGGGAGAAAAGTTGCTATTTATAATACAAAGCTCCTTCTGCAGGGAAATACTGTACAGGTCTGAAGTAACAAAGCACATGGTTGGTTTAGGAAAAGGCCTTTATCCCTCAGAAATCTAAAGGGACCATAGGAGGAAAAGTTGTTTCTAAATTTCTGGCTACTTTGGGCATGGCCAGAGGGGGAATTCCTTGAGGACAGCTGTTGTGGTTAACTCAATGAATGAAGGACAACTCAGCACTAAGGAAGCTTCTGACTCCCAGTGAACTACCTTGAGTTATTCTGCATTATGCCACATGAAATTCCAAGATAATGTCTTGATTTTAAATTCCTTAAGAAGAGGAGAGCCCTTTACTTCCATAACCAATCTAAACCAGACATTGATCCAAGTGAAAGCATGGCTTTTAGTGAGGCTTGGGGCAACTTCCATGCACTTTCCCCCTCCCACAGAGGAAATGTGAGTGCTACATGGATGGGCACCCTGGTCAGAGGAGGGGTGTGCTGCTACAGCCACAGCCCAGAGGCAATGGCTCTGTAGGAAATCCTCACATGAAGTAAGGTCCTCTAGAAGTTTCTTTCTGACAGGTTTCAAAGCAAACCTTCAAAAGGTTTCTGCAGGTAGCACTGCAGTTAGCTAGAAAGCAGCCCTTCAGAAAAATGAGGGGAAGTTCTGCAGGTGGTGAGCACAATGCTGGTTCAGCTGTTTAACCAGTCATTCTTTTGAGTGAAATAGGGTCCTGGTTCTTACATTAACTTAATCTTACCTCATGTAGCAACTGCACATTCCCAGCTCTCACCTGTCTGAATATATAGCTTGCTAATGGCTCATCCAAGTTGGGCTGATTATCAATGAATGTGAAGAGATCCAGACCAGATCCATGCTTCTCCATCACCAGCTGGAAGAAGTGTTCATTTTCAAAGACATCCAGCACCTATAAATAACAGGCTTTTAAAACCATGTGCTTCATACTCAAACTGCCTTTTTTTAAAACAAAAAAAACCCCACTGCTCTCCTCTTGGAGATTGAATCAATGTATATTCTAATCTTTGAAGTTTCATTTCACTGAGCACAAGTGTTTCTTGAACAGAGAATAATTAAAACTGAGAGCAGAATTAAAACCAAGAGGATTTATCTTTCTGGAAAAAAAAAAAATCTCAACCTAAACCTACCAATGCCAAAATAAAGAAGAGGACTCAAGATTTGTACCCAGAGTATTTACTGAACTAGCACATGTCCAGATGTGACATTGCACTTCCAAGATGTGATTCCTATCATCTCAAAATAACACACAGGTTTTTTTTGTTAGAGTCACACTTCCAGATATATGTTTACATCAGTTGTTTGGGGTAAAAGTGTAAAAAAAAGTGATAATCTGCTGCAACATACCCTCCAAAATAAAACAGGATATGTAGGTTCCTTTCTATCCTGACAAAGGTTTAATACAGGACACTTCCTCGCCCCTGAGGAGGAACAGGAGACACCAAGTAGCCAAAAGGAACCATCTGATGCAGTTCAAATTGCATTCCCTTATAGCCCACTGTACCTTAATGATACTGGGGTGCTGCAGCTTCAAAAGGATGGAGATTTCCTGAGTAACTCTCCCCAGGTCAGGATCATCTACCCAGCAGTCCTCAAGCACCTTCTCCTTCCAGATGAACTTGACGACAACCTGCACAGACAACAGCATTCAGCAATGCCTGCAAAAAATATGGCTTTAAGTGTCTGGTGAGTTAATTTCCAGGAAAAATCTTAGTACATGATCACTAGAAGGATAGAAGTAACCCAGTGTGCATTGCTTATAGTATCTTTAAACACATTTGAACTAATTTAGTCCTAGATACACAGAAATGGAAGATATTTCTTTCCTTTTTATCGATGCTCTGAATTCCAAAGGCTTTATCAGGCCAGCTCTTTTATCAGCCCAGTCACAGCAGTGGTGACTTCTGGCAGAGTGGAAGGAAATGAGCACCTTCTCCATGCTGAGAAACACCAGAGCTTGCCTCTCAACACACAGAACACTTCTGATTTCAGTTTTCAGCCTAAATAATTATTGCAAGGAGACCTAAAAGAAATGTTTAACCTCCTGGTGATCTTGCTTGCCCCTGGCGGTCCAGACAAAGCCAAAAGATCCTTTGCCAACAAGACTGAGAGTGCTGTAATTTTTTGCATATTCTCCCTCACATGCCCTTAATCCTTCAAGCTCTTCAGCTCTTCGGGAATTCTCAAAAATGGAAGTAGATCTGATGGCCTAGGTACAGATTAAAAAAAAAAAAAGAGCAGGAAAAAAATTAAGCAAGCCACAGAATCAGGTTTATAAAACCAAGTAAACACTGAAAAGAAGTATGCATCTGCAAGGACAGCCAGAAGGAGTGGTCTTTGGTTTGGGTAGCAAGAACTGTATGTTGATGTAACCATCACCATACAAGCTAACTCAACAGTCATTGCTCAGCAGCTGCAATTACTGCTTAATTCAGAGAAAGAAAACAGAAGCATCTGCACCTTAGATGCTCACAGAAAAATTCTCCGTGCAAGTAGGAAAATGAACTCATTGTGATCTATCACCAAATGGTCATTTTACTTCATTAATAAAAAGCAGGTTACTTGCAATGCTGTAATTTTTCCAGGTAAGTGTATTCCTGATGGGCAGAACTAAAAAGGTGCTGCTTTAAGCTCTGTCTATAAATTCAGCAATGTCTACTTGCCTCAGTAACCTAAAAAGGGCTGTTATACAACAGATACTAAATTCCCAGTGTTTACCACACTTTCTGGTAAGACAGTGTCTTAGTTCTGTACATTGGCCTCTTAGCAGACACGAAGAGGGAACAAGTTCAAGGCATATCTGCTTCAGTTTTAACACCCCAGTAAAATCCCCAGTAGAGAAACATCACCTGCCTTCCTGCCAAGGCCTGTGGCACTGCACGAGAAATTAAACACAAGAGAAGCTCTTCTTGCTCTGGGGATGGGGCTTGGGGTTGTTTGTCTCTGCAAATATCTTTCTCCACCACAGTGCATGATATCAGAACACCTTTATGACATACACAGTATTCCATAGTGGGAGGAGACACACAGCAGATCTCCAGGGGGGCATTTGTTTGGAACAGTGACATTTGGAATGATACATGAAATGTTGACAGACATGTGCATGTACACGGGAGATGATTTTCTAAAAGGAAAAAAAAAAAAGAGCCCCCCCTTATTCCCCAGTTCCCAAAGGTCTCCTAAAAAATATCCCAAATAGCAAGTTTTGCCAATAGCCAAGCTTTTCACTTAAGTATCTACATCATCTCCCAGCTCACTGATTAAAGGTGAGGCAGGGGAGGAAAACTGCATGACTAATCCACAGAACATTTCAATAGACAGCAGCTCCTCAGAGTCTCCTGTAATTTGGATCTGTCCTCACCAAAAACATGTTACACGTGTGGTGTCTAAATATCTGTGTCTTTCTCTGTTAAGGTCATCATAAAATTCCAGCTACCTAAACATCTAGGGAATGCATACATGTCCTGAAGGAATCCACAAGATCACCATTATCTGTTTCAACTGATCAAAGATACTGTTTTCCTCTACAGCCTTGGTCAAAGTACTGTCAATTTTACATCCCACTCCTAACTAAAAAGCAATCTTATCACACTGATGGAGGCCTCTATTGTAGATGCACTTAAACCAGTCAAAGAACAATTTTAAAATAAATGCTTTCATTGTTCAGACTTCTTTTGACATAAAAATAGGGAAACAAAGAAACAGCAACATCCACCCACTACCTCAAGACATTGTTGTAATTTTAAAAAACTTTCCTACTTCAGCTTAACAGTGAAACAAGGAGAGAAATGCTCAACATTACACAATGGTAGGATTTCTTACTTCTCCAAGACTCTGTGTAGAAAGATCTGCAAAAGACTGGGCAGAGCTTGCTAGGCTGGAGAGGAAAAGCTGAGTGTTTGCTACAGTTTCTTTCTGGCACTGTAGGAGGTCTTTC
Source organism: Hemiprocne comata (assembly GCA_020745705.1). Classification (NCBI taxonomy): domain Eukaryota; kingdom Metazoa; phylum Chordata; class Aves; order Apodiformes; family Apodidae; genus Hemiprocne; species Hemiprocne comata. Next base: position 3,425,065 of record CM036594.1, on the reverse strand, counting down.
ACCACCCAGACACAGAAAAGTAGGGCAGGGTCCTGCAGTTCTACACGTTTCACTTCAAAGAGTACACCTGTAGAAACAAGCGAGGACGTTACAATGGTAGAATGCAACTTCAGTGTTGAAGAAGACTGCAGACTGTTCAGGACAAAATCCTGAGCTCTTAACACAGTGAATTCCTCCATTATTTATCTGGAGAGCACCTACTCAATGAGGAACCAGAGAGAACGACAAAAGTACAGTTATTGTAGAGAGCTACATCCATATTCATCATCAATTTACATTTAAGTTTTACAATGGAGCTTATAATTTATGTTCAGAAGTTACAAAGTTCAAACCTTTCAAGGTTTCAAACCTTAGTCTAGACTAATTTCTTGGTAACTTTGTACTTTATACCACTTGCTTTTCCAATGCCCTCTAAGTAGACATAAATACCATTTTTTCTGCTAGATGCTAGAGCTTTTCCCTTCCTTTCCACTTGTGAGCTTCTCACCAGGACTGTCTGCCTTTTGCAAAAATGTGGGTGAAAAAGACCATCCCAATCAGAGTTTTGGGAATGGAAGAAATAGGTTTAACTTACTGAACTGTGAACCATCCCTGTGACAGCAATTCCCAGCATAGCTGCCTTCCAGAATCTCCAAGGTCAAAGGAGCTGCTGGATTCAGCCTTCCTTCTTGTTTCACTGGGGTTGATGTTATTTTTATCTCCATATTTTGCTGCCCATGCAACTGACAGTCTTCTTCAGGACTACCTTTGCTTTTCAGGGGGCTTCTGCTGAGGTTGTCCCTCACAACCTCTGCAAGAGTTTCAGGCTTCTCAAGAAATGCTTTGGAGGATTCTTCTGGGTTTTCCAAACGCCTTGGGGAGGCCAGCCACCCAGAACCATCTTCTGTGGCAACACCATTCACCAGCTGGCTTCCATGCCCAGTTGAAAGGGCACTGTTTTTCTGAGCTAGCACATTGTCTCCAGCCACGTCCACAGCATTAGAGGAGGATGTTCCAAGAGCTGCAGTGATACCCAAACAATTATTTGAGTTCCCCTTGGCACCAATATCCAGACCCAGTACTTCAAGACCAGAGCAAACACAGTTCAGCTTGGTGTCTAACTCTTTAACATTTTCAGAGGTTGTGGCAACTCCTGGTGCAGAAGCACTGCAAGCCATTTTATTTCCTGAGCAAACAACATGGATTGTATTTCCTCCATTTGCAAGGAAAGATGAAGCATCATTTAGCAGGCAGCTTGCACTGAGAACGGGCTCAAGGCTGGAATGTTTTCCATCACACACAAAGTTTGTTTTTGACAACTGCCCTGTAGCCATCTGGCTTTGAGAGTCTTGTCTGCAGTCCAGTGTTCTCCCAGAACATGGTTCATCCATGGTTGGTGTTCCAGGCGAGTTACAAGTACAATCAGAAGGTAGCTTAATGGGGCCAGAGGATGCAGGATCTAGATTGTCTTCTAGCCTAGAACAAACAGGTGACCAGGCAACATTTAGTGAAGAAGCTTGTCCCCAGACATCAGTGGACTGCTGATGCTCCAGCATTTCATATGGTAACCTACAGATCTGCTGACAATTTATTTCCCTGAGGTCCTGATGAGGAACTTGTAATTGGTTAGGCAAGATCCTAGTCTCACTGGCATTTTGAGTCTCAGATGCACCAGACTCTGCACTATCCTTGCTTCTTGCTGGAATCTTCATGTTCTGACCTAAATCAAACTGTTCTGAATCATATGGTGTGGGAGAGAGCCTTTCAGAGAGCATCTCCTGAGAATTATTTGATCCTGCAGTTTCCACTGCTCTGCACTGTTCCACTGCTGGGATTCTGTCAAGCCAGGTCCCAGGGGAAAGTTCTTCACAGTGGGCTGGCAGCCCGTTGGTACCAATGCTGTCTTCACTGCAAGGATTCACAGTTATTAGTGATGTCATGATGATAAAAGAATGAGAAAACCATCATACTGCAGGCTGCCCACTCTTCCACTACTATGGTCACTTGTTAAAACCTGCACTACTTGTTTTATGTTTAAAAGGAAAACATAGAAAGCTGTGGGCATAGGCATCCAAAATCCTAACAAATTCCATCCTGACAAGGAAGAGCAGGTACACTTGAAAGGCACTCTTCCCATAGGGAATACTTCCTTCTCTAGCTTCATTTCTAAATGTGTATCATAGATCATTTACCACAACAAAAAGCCAATACACGTGGCAGGGTGCTTCCAGGCCTGAGAACAGAAGATCCCTTGTCTGTCCAACAGAAGATGGATGTCCCCATCCATAGAATCATGGAATGGTTTGTGTTGGAAGGGACCTTAAAGGTCATCTAGATCCAACCCACCTGCATGGGCAGGGACACCTCCCACTAGAGCAAGTTGCTCCAAGCCCCATCCAACCTGCCCTTCAACACTTCCAGGGATGGGGCTTCCACAGCTTCCCTGGGCAACCTGGGCCAGTGTCTCACCACCCTCACACTCCAGAATTTCCTCCTCATGTCTAATCCATCAGTTTAACCATGGTTCACTGAAACCCACAGCACAAGGTATTTTACAAACATTTCTGTAAGTAAAAATGCAGCAGAGCATTTACATTCCAAGTATGGTATGAGAGACATAAACCCAGGAGCACAAGGGAAGAATGAGATTATCAGTCTCTGTAAAAAGCAGAAAGAACTGTGCTGTAATAGCCTATATACTAAAAAAAGGTACTTAATCTTTTCTGAGTGTTAGAATTGTTCATGTAGAAGGCTTAAAATTTGCCTTAATATAAATCATGTGCATCATGTAGGTACTTGTGTGGAATTTCTAACCTTGGAACAGAAAAAGACCTAGAAAATTACAATAAAACTGGCTGGAGTCCAGTAACACAGTCTCCTGTTTTAATGGATGGCCTGACAGTTACACCTTCACAATTAACTCCAGGGAACCTGGCTTCAGTGCAACACCAGCTGGTGGATACCATGGAAGGAGATGGACATTCACTGTTTGTGAGCTAGCAAAGATAGGGCCTCATCACCTTCCCTAGCCTGGGGGAAGCATTTGGTCCCCTTCAGAGATGGAACTCCTGTCACTTTACAATTGTGGGTTGTACAGGTAGGCAAAACTCAACCTGTCTTGCAAATAGAGCTCAGATTCTGAAGAGAGCAAAGTACTGAAATTCTTGTTATGCCTTTCCACAGACATCACAGAGGTGAAAAAACAGTTTTTGCTGGTGGCTGCCATCACAGCTCTTCATTTTTCACAGTCCATGAAATGCCTACCTATTAGAGGGTATGGATACCACTTCAGGAGGTGAGGGAGTAGGAAAGAAACTGGTCCCATTCTTGTGTTTAATCTCATCATGTATTAATTTGTCTTCTTTTTGTCTTCTTTCCAATTTCTGCTCTTCATCTTTTGACAGAAGGCTTGATAAAGATGCAGCCAAGAAGCTGCTGTCTGCACCAAACAAGAAAAAAACAGACCAAATTAACCTTTTATGTTTAGGCTTTGGAAATGACAGTGATTAAAAACCATCTTGGAACTCCCTTGGTCTCTCTCATCCCTAAGGAATTAAGTATAAAAGACTTGATTAAAGCAAAGTGGTCCAAATATTAGTATTCCACACTACTTTTGGCCTGTTTTCTCTGTTTTGGGCAGAGCTAGCTGGAAAGACAGATTTGGAGACATGAGACTTCCTTGCTTCTGTTTATTCCCATTGTGCTTAGAGAAATATGATTTGGATAAATTCTTTGTAAATGCAGTGAACTGCATCAGAGAAATATGTGATGTCTCCTACCTGAAACAGCACAGCAAAACAGGATGGAACATTAGGCAGCAACGTGAGCCAATTCAGAAGAATGTTAGAATTTTCCCTTAAAATATTAGCCCCAAATATGTACAGCTCTGCTGCAATACTGTCACAAAAGCTGTCTTTTACACGTGATAAAATACTTAGAGATCCTAAGAGGGAAGGAAGGGGAAGTGTTAATTTAGTCCAAAGTACTCTCTGTCGATGGTGCAATTTCCACCTTGGATATTCAGGTTCATCTTCTCAGCAGCAGAGAAGAGAAGCACAACCTTAGGTGAACAATTCTGAGGTTATAATGGAGACCCAGTTTAAAAACTGCAAGGAGGAACATTGCTTTTCCAAAGCCTGCTCCCATGTTCACAGGCAAATCTGTTGTCTTTATTCATTCTACCTTTGTCCCAGCAGCCAGAGCCATCTTCAAAGAGGCACTCACCCTCTGTCCCCGTGGAGTTGTCAAGAGGAGGTAGTGACAAAGAACAGTCACTGCTTCTCTCCATGTTGTTATAGAAACCAGGGATCAGGAATGTGATGTTCTAAAACACAGAAGGAAACCTTTCAAAGCCAAGGTGACTCTCACAGGTTGGGGGCAAAGGTGAGCAATCCTGACTCACATGGATAGCCAGCCAAAAGTGACCCACAGGACTGGTGGAGAACCTGCTTTGGGCTACTTGAAATCCATAGGAGCTCCTCAGCACCACAAGACTTAGCAATTCCAGCAAGGGAATTGGCATATCATCCCACACCTCCCTCACCAAACACATGGCACACACAGGGTTTGTGACAGACAGAAATTAGTGTCAAAGACAGTTTCAGAGCTGCACTGGACACACTGCCAGACACAGCAATGAAAACTCCTGTCTTACCTTTCCCAACAGTTCCTTCTTTTCATAGCCAAAAAGCATTAAAGCAAAGCTATCCTTGATGCCACAGATGGTTCCATCTGATTGGAGAGTGATAAGACCACTGATGGTGCAGAAAACCACAACTGTGGCAGAGTAATGGTAGCCTGTGGAAGAGTCCTCTTGTTTTGGCTGGGGAACACCATCTTCCTGCCCTGCTGCTTGGTCCTCCTCCAGAAGGCTTACTTGCAGCTTGAGACTGAGAGGAAACATGTTACCTTCTCTGGATCTGCCTACAGCTCGCTGGATCCTGAGATTCTAAATTAAAACAAAACCAAAACAAACAGAAAACCTCTCACTAACCAAATGTTTCAGTTTTAGTTCAGTATTCATAGAAAATTACACAGGAGCATTCTCATGAAAAAGGGGAAAAGCAAAATGAACCAATCCTGTGAATATCAAAATGACTAAAGTCTGGTTTTCTAAAGATTGGGAATCAAGTGTTGATGAACAACCTGATGATAAAGACCAGGAACATCCATGCTGCAGCTTTCCAGCAAGTAGGGCATTAATAAGGCCTCTCACTCCTCAGACAGACATGACTGAACCCTGCTAAAGAATTCAAAGGAATTTTAAGGAGCTGACAGAGACAGCCCAGTTTCTTAAAAAGCCAGGATTGGAGAAAAGTGTCTTTCACCAGGACAGATGCCACAGTGAGAGAGGCTCGGGCTTGGTCTCATTACTAGTCAGGAAATATTCTTACAGTAGCTCCAAAAAGAAGCAGCATACCCATTTTCAGGGGACTTATGCTTCTCTCTGAAGAGGTTTTCTTCTGTTACATAAGGGGGGAAAAGAGTGTTCCATATGGGAAGGGTATGGAAGAACATGGTTGGTGCTTATACAAACCTCTGGGATTTTTTTTCCTAGAGTAGGGATCTGCACAGAAGGAATCAGGTCCTTTATGTGGAGCCCAACTACCTCTTCCAACGCTGGGTAGCCATGGAGATGGGCAAAAAGGAGGTCACATGTTGTAATCTCTCCCTTGGGAAGAAAATGTACAGGACTACATCAATTTTTGGCATTTTAGCCACAGCCCACTCAGTCCTTTAACAACGGCTTCTGCAAATGGCTCAACAAATGGCAGGAAGTTTAATCCTGCAGTCTCTTTGTGGACACAACCACCTCAGTAAAATCAGACATGGCATACTGCAATACTTCTCCAACATGACTGTGTAGAGAGCCTGCCTTTTGCCATGGAGGAGAAGCAGGGGAGGCCAACACTCCTCACAGAACTTTTCCACAGCCAGCTGATCCCTTCACACTGGCATCCCTGCCATGAATAACCATCCCTCTGCCACAAATAACCAACCCCCTGCCCTGAACAACAGCCCTGGCCCTGGTTGTCTTTTTGTTACAAGTTATGTTGAGGTTCCTCTGGTTTTTGGATACAATTTCAGCTGCAGTGTGATGTTGGAGGAGAAAAGAGAAAATCAGATTTGGGAAGCTGTGGAAGCCCCATCCCTGGAAGTGTTGAAGGGCAGGTTGGGTGGGGCTCTGAGCAACCTGGTCTAGTGGGAGGTGTCCCTGCCCATGCAGGGGGTTGGATCTAGATGATCTTGAAGGTCCCTTCCAACCCAAACCAGTCTGTGATCCTGTGTGCAGTCCTGGTTTGGGGCAGTGCTATGTACACACTTGAAGCTCACAGTCATGTGCCTACTGGCTTTAGGACACGTTTCATTTGCACATCAACTCTCCCACACTGCACTCTCACTTGAACATTAGGAAAACACTCACATCGACCCTGAAGGAAACAGAAGCTGCAAGTCTTTCCACTGGTTCCAGCACAACCACACAGCAGTGGTTGTCCTTGCTTCTTATCCCCCTCAGCCAAATTGAGACAGGGATCTTCTCTTGCAGATGGCTGATAACATCCACCTTTCCACAGGATTCAGAGATGTATTCACAATTTACTCCAAGAATTCCAAACAAGAATAAGACATTGAGCCAAGATACCTCCCCATCATTGTCAAAAAAACCCCACAACAACATCCCATCTTGATTACTTGCTAATTTGTGATTAGAAGAAACTGAATTTAAACACACAGATGAAAAGGTCTGCAAATAATTCACTGATCATACACAAAACAAATGTCTCTGTTGCTTTTGTGCCTTCCCTCACAGCCTCAGGAAGACTAAAGGCATTTCCTTCAGCATATTCAGAGAAGCCTTATCTAGGAGATGTCCCATGGTGCTAATGAATACTCCACATTAGTAACATAGGTCTTATTTTCTGCTGCACACAGAGCAGCCTAATTTCTTATGGGAGGAGATGCTTCTCAAATGAGAAAATGGTTCATTACCTTATAACCTGCAGCATTCATATAGAGCCTTTTATCATTTTTATGTGATCTTGACAGAATGGGTTTATGAATTACACAGTGACTCTTATAAAATAATTGGAATTGCTTAGAATGAGTGCCTTCCATCAGACATTTAATTCTGGATTTCTTTGACTCAGACTTCAGAATTTGTTTTTCCCACATCCAATTGAGGATTCAGGAAGATTAAGCTCTGAGCTGCTGACAATTTCAGTGCAAAAATAACACAGCAGGAAGAATATGAGCTCATTTTCCACATATTTTCTAGTGACAGCAGAAACATTTCTCATGCAAGTCTCTTATGAACAACTCCACTACAGGCAAAAATATCAACTCCACTCTTATGCACCAACTGGGCACAGACATTTTACAGTATTTTACTGACTTGTAACTCTATAATATGCACAATGCAATTTAAGATAATTTAAAAAATATTTTAAAAGATCAGACAATTGGGAACTTTACCCTAGTAGGTTTTTTTCCACGTTAACCAATTATATTGATTTTTATTTTTTTTAAAATTAACGTCCTTTAACTTCTGATTTGGTCAAGCTGGCAGCTGCAAGGCTCTCCCTGATGTCTCCCCAACCATCTCTTACCCTTTGAATTCCCACATCTGCAAACTTTCAAACAGTGCTACAAATGGCATAATTGCCAAATGCCCACAAAGTTAAATGTATCAGGACATTGTATTGAAAATGTAAAAAAAACCCCAAAACCAAACCACCTAAAACCCCAAACAAAATCCTACAAAACTACTGTACATGGTAAGGAATATTTGCTTGAACATTTCACATACCACAGTGCCTGAAACCACCAATGGATGTTCATCAGTTCCTATGCTCTCCTCACCCACAGCTTCCCATACCTCTTGACTGGATTTGGATATCAAGTGGGACAACTTTTGACCAATCAGTTCCTGACTCCTGCACCCAAACAGCTGGCAGGCTTTGTCATTAGCCACTAGGATCTAGAAAAGCAGGGAAAAAAACCAAAACCAAACACCAAAACAAAGAATAAAAGATATCAGTTCTGTTAGTAGATCATAATAGATCATCACCTCCTCAGGTTATTGCTTTAATGTCTTATAATATCCCTTCCTTTTGGTGGAAATGGAGTGGCTCTTTGAAACTCTGAAATCTGTAAGAGAAGTTCACTAAAGCTTCTTTTTTTGGAACATCTTTGCCCATGTGTCTTCTTGGTCAAGAGGGTTTGAGACATGGCCTTTTTTCTTCAGGTTTCTTGCTTTCCTTTAGCCACCTACCCACTCCAGCCTCGTGTGTCATTTAGTTAATTACATCCACAGAGGCAAAACTACCAAGTTGCACTTGCAAGCAAACCCTGGGCAGTCCACAAGATTTTATCCACACTGAAGGCATGCAGTAACCACACCAGTCCCTGACACACTTAAGCCTGTGGTACAGACCAAGTCAGGATTAAACACCTTGAGGATGGGTAAACCAAACTGTCAGTTGAAGCTAAAAATGGCACAGTTCTTGAAAGTTTCACATTCATGGTTACTCTCAGGACACAACTAGAGAAATTCTGCCCAGGCATATTTAGTGGGGCAGAGAGAGAGAGAGACCTTGTGCCACCACAAACCCATTATAGGCTTGGCACTTGACAGAAGGCTTGAAGCACATTCTGCTCTTCCTCTCTTCCCTCCTGCCACTTCCCAGCAGCATTCTTCTTTAGTCCCTTATCCTGTTGGAAAAAAGACTCAGGACCTCCATTCTTCCACTACTGTCCTGTGTACTTTGCTACCTACAACCTGCAATGAGCATAAACACGTTGTCAGTCTTTAGAAGACTGCTGAGCTGGAGCAGACTCTAAAATGCCTTGGTTGACTGCAGATACATGTGAGAGTAACAGGCACAACCTAAGTCAGATAGTTTGGGAGTTCCTGCTGCAAATACCTCTGTGGAGTTGGCATCCATGGTGAGGATGGCTTTGTTTTGATTCCGTGCAGCAGCTGGGAGGTGCTGGCTGGATTCCTCCACAGCCAGGGGATGCAAAAAGGAGCAAGAAGCAGAACTCCCAATGGAAGTGGAGAGAGAGGCAGAATCCCACTGAGCCCCAGAGTTAGCAGTTTTGCTGGTGCAAATGTTATGAGCTGTCAGTGAAGACAAACAGTAAGAGCTCCATTTCTCCCCTGTGAGAAGATAAAGATAAGCTATTGCTGCAGGAGTATCAGAGGAATGCATAAAAAACCTGTCAGCTGAAGTAATCTGTCAAGTAATCCCCAAATACATATTTCTAGATTTATAAAGAAATCACAAGGAAATAAAATCAATAAAACTAAAGAAAGCAGAAATAATACCAATAAACATATCCTTCTGAATCATAGAACAATTAAACTCAGTCTGTAGGCTAGGAAAAAACTGCCAATATTCTTAAGATTCAACCAGACTAGTCAACTTTTATTTTTCACTTAACAAAGTTTAAAAGGTTTTCAAATCTCCCAAGTTGAAATTGAAACTGTTATTAAATGCAATTACAGTGAGTGTTCAAGCCCTCATTAAATACTGCATTAGTCAGAAGCCACTTAATTAACTGTTTACAAGATGTGACACCGGAATACCTGTGCCAATGGTTTATGTTACACAATGCCAACTGATTCTACTAAAATGTTCAGAAGTTCTGCCTGGAAAAAACATTCCCTCAGGAAGTGGCATCAGAAGCCACATGCCATCACTCCACTCCCAAAACAAAAAGTTATGAATATGCTCACCACGACAAAACATGCAGAAGCATATCTGGATGCATTGTAAACTGCAAAGTTCTTCCCCTCCTTGCAGAATCCAGTAAAACAATATCTTTCTCCCCATTTAGAAAAGTTTCATGTGTTAGATAAGAATACAAGGTGGCAGGGTAGTCCAGTAGCATCCAATAAAGGTTGCCCAGGGACAAGAGCAGAGCACCTAACCAGCACCTCATGGCCTGTAAACTCGCCCAGCCTGCAGTGATCTATGGCTCAAATACTTACTGCACAAGTGCTTTCTGGCAGCTACTTAATTGCTATCACCTCTAAGTTTCAGGGAGGGGAGAAGGAAGATCTGGAGCCATCTGAAACACATCACCTTTGCTCAAGACACACAAACACAATCTCAAAATACAGTGCTCACCAGACAGAGACGCTCCAAGCCGGCAGAGTCCAGAGAGCTGACTTCTCCTGCTCTTGCTGGCCCAGGGGTAGGATCTACTTAACTTATCAGAGTCGTTCCAGTGGGCAAGGACTGAGCTTACTGATGAGGGCAGAAGACCCCCTTCAGACGGGCTATAAGCCTTGGCTGCCATGATCACATTCTGGTTGCCACACCACACCTAAGGAGCCACCATCTGTAACAGAAACATACGGAATTCAGTCAGTCTTAGTCAGGCTCTAACGCTCAGACACTGGCAGAAACGGTGCCTTCTAACCCAAAGCACAGCCCTGCAAGTTACAGTCAGACTGCCACTCGCTCTTGTATGTCCCCATCAACGTCTGGTCTGTGTTTTTAAAACAAATGTGACTCTAATGACTATTATCCCACGCCGGTGGTATAGGATACCTGTGACTGACAGGACACCTCCATCCTATTTGTGTAAGAGCTACCAAGCACCCAGCCGATACTCCCTTCCCATTCCTGCTCCTTTTAAAAGCAATAGCTTTGCTAATTTGGGAAGCAATTCCCAGTTTTGAGTCAGCAAGCGCAGCACAGCTTCCCTCACACCGAGGGTGCTGCCCGCATCGCCCACCTCCCCGGGGCTGCAGCCCTGGCCTGCCGGCGTTGAAAGCCCGTTCGGGGCCGCCCCAGCAGGACAGCAACGGCAACAACCACGTCCGCGACCGCGACCACGACCACGACCGCTCGTCTGAACGCTCACCAGAGAGCCGGAGGGCGCGAGGAAGTAGGGGGCGGGACTCGGCAACTGTCTCACCCAATAAGCGAAGGCTATGGGAGAGCGACAGGAAAGAGAACCAATGGGACAGCGGCGCGGGAAGAGGCAAAACTGATCCTGCGTCAGGGAGTCTGCGGCCTCCCCTGGCCTCCCCGCTGCCACCACATACGATGTCCTGCTTCCAGCTGCCTACCCCAGGCAGTCCCGGCGCACCTGCCCCAGGCCTTCCGCTCTGGGGGTGGAAGGCTGCAGGTGAAAGGCCCCTCTGCAGGATGACAGCCATCCTTCGGAGAATCTGTCGGCGGAACGACGAGGCCGAAATCAGCTCCTAACGCTTTAGGCCCGAGGCGCTGGTGTGGAGGGAGCAGGTCCACTACCGCTGCAGCAGCGCCCGGTGCTGCAACGGCTTGCCGCCTCTTGCGGAAGGAAACTACAACTCCCAGAAGGCCGCGGGCGCTGCCTCGCCCCGCCTCCTCTGCTCAGCACCTGCAGAGGTGATTGGCTGCGGGGCGTCTCCAGCCGTGGGCTCTGATTGGCTGCGATCAGCGTTGAAGCGGTTTCCGGAAGGGGGCGGTGAGCGCAGCGACATGGCGGCGGAGAGCGGAGAGGGCCCGCAGGAGATGATGGAGGGTGAGAGCCCGCCGGGGGCCGGCACGGCCGCGGCCGCTCAGGGGTGCGGGACGGCTCGCCGCTCGGGCACCGCCACTCGGCCAGGCGGCTGCCAGCTGCGTGCGGTGCGGCTTGTGAGCCCTCCGCGGCCGGGCAGCCCGCGCGTGTCCATTCCGGGGGCGACGGGGCCCTGACTGGCCGCCAAGCCGAGCCGGGACGCGGCGCGGCGGGTGTCTTACCTGGGGCATGGCCTGATGCCTTTCCCCTCCCCGGGGCTCCACGCGAGAGAGGTGGAAGAAGTGGGTTTGTGGAGATGACCGTTACGTAAAAAAATAGAGATAACGAGAAAAAAAATTGCCCTGGCGGGGTGTTGCTTTTCCTCAGTCGCCCCGTGAAACGAGAGCAAATACTGAGGCGGGGCTGAGGAGCTTCAGACCCCCAGGGCCAGGGTGGCCACCAGAGTTATCCCTGAGGAAATGCTGGAGGAGATAGTGCTGGGGAGACGGTTGCTTTTACCAACAGGGATTAATTTTAATTTTTTTTTTTAATGCCATCACGTCTTTGTGTCATTGGTACTATTGTACATGATACTGATTTTTTTCTAAAAGCTTTTAAAATGTAATAGTTCTAATTCCATCTCCGTAATCGTTGGAATTGCACTTCATTGATCTAAGAAATTTCCTTTTTCCTCCAGTCTTCTTCCCAGATTGTTGGTTTTAGGAAGATGTGATGGGAGGAAAAAGTGCATCCAAAATCAAAGTAGAAACAAGGGGTAAGAGGCCTTTTATTTAAGACTAAACCTTTCATTTAGTTAACTTAGGATTTCTACTAACTGCATAGTGGTGTATGTGAATCCTGGTTATTTTATCTGCTTGCTGCTCCTTGCCCCCACCCCACTCCTGAAAATAGCCTCATTCTGCTGTTATGTATCTCACACAGTTGATAAGAGGATTGAGTCGGAGGAGTCGGGAGATGAAGAAGGGAAGAAGCAAGGGGTTCGCTTGGTAACAGACCTCAGCCAGCAGAGCCTGAGAGATGAGCAGAATGGGGAGACCTCTGCAGGTACCATGCCAGTGATCCTGTTGGGAAGTGTCTTCTTCCCAGTGGCTACAGCAGAATGTATCAGTCCTTTGTGGGTGTTTGTGGCTATGTGGGAGTTCATAGAATCACAGCCTGGTTTGGGTTGGAAGGGACCTTAAAGATCATGTAGATCCAACCCCCCTGCATGGGCAGGGACACCTCCCACTAGACCAGGTTGCTCAGAGCCCCAGCCAACCTGCCCTTCAACACTTCCAGGGATGGGGCTTCCACAGCTTCCCTGGGCAACCTGTTCCTGTGTGTCACCAATGAACTAACATTGTATCAACGTTAGTTAACAACCTGCCCCTCTTTCAGAACAAATAAATGATAGTGCTAGAATAAAGCTGCCTCCTTATGGAACCACTGGTCTTAGACCTTTGCTTTTTTCTTCTTATTTATCCATCCACAGTGGTTTTTGAAATCTTTAACATTAAAAACCAAAGCACCTTCCTTTTTTTTTTTTTTTCTCTTTTGGAAATACAGTAACTTTCTGTGGAAAGGTGCTGGAAACGTTCATTAGACACAAACAGAAGCAGCTTTTCATAATTCTGCTTTAGTGCATGTAGTTGTTTTACCTGAAGAGTTGCCAGATTCCTTTGGAAGGCAAAGATGACTATTTCTAGATAGACTAAAGGAAGCTGTCAATTTTATTATTTTTTTTTAATTTCAAATTTCTAAGACATCTCCCAATTACACCTGCCTGAGTCCTCTTGACATTCAACTTTTGCTACCATTTTAGAATTTGTAGAAATGCTGACAGGCTTTTCTGAGTGTGTTGGATGGAAGGGTTCACTTTTCAGGGGCTTGCATGGAATTGGTCAGAGCAGATCCATTTGTGAAGACCCTCTGTTGAAACACAATCTGGGCTTTTGGTGCTAGCTAAAACTCTGAGGAGTAAGAGCATCCTTTTGGTAGAAATGTTTATGTGATTATTATTGGTCTGGAAACAGAAGTGAAGCAATACAGGAAGTTTTCTGCAGCAAATCTTAATCCTTTTTTGACTGTGCAGATCCCTCCTAATCTTAACCTTGCCCATCAGAATTTGCAGAAGTATTTTCCAAACTAGAAATCGTGGTGAGAATTTAAAACCTTATATCCCAACTATAAATCAACTCCATCTGGGTATAATTAATTTTAAAAAAACCCCTATATATTAATTAAAAATGCTGTGGTGATGTCTGTAAAAGTGAAAATTGTCCATCCCAGGCTCTGTATGATTGTTACAACCAGGCAGGTAAGTCAGGCACACTTTTCCCTTTGCATGGTAACACTGAGTGTTCATTCAGCTGATGTAATTTAGCTGTGGATTTGAGGTTAAATTTTATGTGGGAATCACAATATTAGAGAAAATACTTTGAGTACATACTTTTATTCCAGTGAAAGCAAGAAAAACACATTCAGACTTGGTTGCTGAATTGCATTGGATACTGTTTAATGTGATGACTGTATTGTTACTTCTCCTTCCCAACTGTCAGGATTCAGAAAACTTCTAGTAGCACAGAAACCAAGGAGAGGAATAATTTTGGAACATTTGGGTCAGTTTCCACAGCTGCCTTGGGAGTGTCTCAGCTGAAAGGAAAATGAAGTTTTCTCCACGTTTGTTTTTTTTTTTTTTTTTCCACACAGAGAATCATGAATAGAAAGAGCTCAAGCAGCTGAAATGTCAGATTTCTAAGTCCCTGAGGAACAGCACCTCTGTTTTGAAAGCTTCTAACTTAGCTAGTGATAATATTTTTTGTGCAGTTAAAAAGTGTTAGTTAGGCTTTTAGTTGCTTCAAATGCTGATGGCCCTGTGAACTTACATAACTCAGGAGCTCCTGTTCTGTGCTGCAGGATTTGGGTTTCCTGACAGTCTGTTTTATTTTGTTCCCCTCCATCTGCAAAGCCACGTGGCTCTCAGGCAGAAGTTACACAAAAATTCACTTCAGTAACTTCACTCCCAGAACAAGGTTTGTTTTTTTCCCCCCTTGAGAAACCTGCTGCATTAAAAATTGTGGACTGAAGGGCTGTTTGGATACTGCATGTGAGTGAAATTGTAATTCTGTTGGTGAAGTGGTTGTGGAAGGGTCACTTTAGGGTGGTTTATGTCTACTTGGTTCCTCAATAAAATGTTGGTTGATGATTGATTGATAAGACTGGAAATTTGCTAGGATAATTTTTGTTTCTCTTCTTGGAGAGAAAATGTATTTTAACATTCTCATACCAAGACTGATTTATCAGTGTTATCCTGTGTATATTGGTTATATAGATTACATGTTATCTATAGCTCACACTGTTACATGGAGAGTGATTTATACACAGCACATCAACTTGGTGAGAGTTGCTCTTATTACATCAGTGCTAAAAACTTGCTTTTATTTCAGTGAACTTGATACATGCATCCTGTGGGACTGGGATTTGGTTTTGTGCCTTTGGACTTGTGTGCTTTTTTTCCCCATGCTGGCTCTGCCAGGACTGGTCACTAAGGGGAACTGCCCTTTGACAGATCCCAGAACAGAGTGCCAAAAGCAGAAGGGTACAGATGGGCTGTGCTGGGGGCTGTGCTGAAACATGTAATTTTGTAGAGAAGCCTCCCAGCCAAACAAGGTCAAATAATTTCTTTTACTTGAATTGGTTTTGTTGAAGAATTTTTTTATTGCTTTAAAAAAAAATTACTAGCTGGCTTTACTGTTGGGACAATTTTAAAGTCTCAAAAGGAGAAGTTCTTTCAGCATGAGCACTAACTTGCTGCTAGTACAACTTAATACAAAGGGGATAGTTTGGTTTTTTTGGATGTGAGATCTCAAATAACTGTTGTTCCAGCCTTTGGCTGCATTCCTGTTGGATGTAAATGCAGCTAGGGTGCTTGTTTGGCTAACACTTTGTGCTGGCAGTCCTTGGCACCCTAGAAGTAGGCCAAAGAGATGCAGCCTTGGTAGCAGGGTTAGGGTATCATGGCCTCCTGCTGAAGTGCACAGCTCCTGAGCTGGGAGTAAAATAAGAACATTCAGATGTTGCCCACTGTTAAAATGCTGATGCCATTTGGTGTTAGAGCCTAGCAGCTCATTGCACAGCCCTAACATGTACTTTGTGCTGTAAAGAATATTAGAAGGTGAAGGACAGGATTGCTTTTCACTCCTAACTTCCATGAGTCAGTTCAGGTAGTGCCCTATCCCATCTCAATGCCCAGGCAAGAGCAGCAGCCCAGGTACAGCAAGGTAAAAATGATGGTATGTGGAGCTATCAAAACCTGGGTTTGATGTATGAAAAACTGTGATGCTTGTAGTGTTCATCCTTACAATGCTACTTACAATGCCAAGGAAAAACACTTAGGAAGTACAGGGGAGATCTGGTGTTTACAAGGATGCTTGGAACCATGCTGGGCTGCAAAAAGACTCATTAATTCTGGGTTAATGGAATGAGCTTGTACAGTAATGCAGGAGTTAATGCAAAGCCTTTGGGATGTGACTGTAATTAGAGTTCCTTGGGGTTTTTTTGGTAGCACATACAGGAGCTGCACAGAGGAAGTGGAAAGGGGTTGGCTGTTATTTGTCTGTGTTGCAAAGCTGAATTAGATTTTCCTGGGGAATTGAGGCAACCAGCAGACTGTCTTCAACACGCAGGAATTGGGCATGAATTATTCAGCATAAATTTATCCAGGAAACTCTGCTCCCTCTTGTGCTGTGATAGAAGCACAGCAAATGTTGGGCTGTCTTCCAGAGCTAGAAAGGCATTTCCCAAGAAAATGTATGCAGTGTGAGGAACAAGGTTTTCTAGCATATCAGGGAGTTCAGTCAAACAAAAGAAGGGAAACGGATGCAGAAGTGTGCACAACATTGGCATGAACTGGCATTATTGATGAAGGAAGAGCTGAAGGGTGGGATTGCTGAGATGCTTGGTCATTCCTGGCACTACCACTGGACAGTTGAGATGCCTTGGCAGTGTTGTGCTAGGGTGTTGGAGGAGCAGAGTCACTTTGGATGGTGTTATCTTCAGAGGGAGGTGATGGCCCTAAATGTAAAGAAAAGGAATGCTGCCCAGTTCAATCTTAAGCCAGCATCATTCAGCAGCCACACAGGCAGGCTGAGGAAGGTGCTGTTCTTTCTTTTTCATGTAGGCATGGAATTCTGTTGGGTAAGAGAGCTTTTTTCACAGCTGGCTGCCATGATGAAAGCCAAATAGGTGAAGTGTATTTTTGATGCAGTGGGATATCTGAACTGTGCTGCTTTTTCTGAGGAGCATTTGCTCCCCCTGCCTCTCTGGATGTTAGCCATTGTTATCTTGCCTTTAGCTATCACAGAGCAGAAGTTTGATGTATTTGCTTCTCCTGCAGGACCAGCAGAGACACCAGTGGACATGGAGACAATTAGCTTGGACCCAGAAGCTGAGGTAAAGGCAGATTTTTGTCCTTATTGGCTTTATACAGCAGGAAGAAAAGGTAGGAAAGGCAAGTATTGAAACCTGGTTAAAAGAGCTAACCCTTCTGAAGGTGCTGGCTACCACAAACTTCCCAGAATGGATTCAGAGCCTTTAGACTAGAAGTAGAGGTGTTTTATTCTTGATCAGTGGCTGAAACATTTTGCTAGTAATTTAGAATTTTAAATTAAGCATGGAGGCTCGCAGGGGGGGTTGTGCTGCAAGCATTATTGATGGGCTACAAGCTTTAGTGAGGATATCTTTAAGGAACTGATTGCTGCTGTCAGAGCCATGATTTGCAGTAGGTGCAGCTTCCTACCTGGCCCTGTGCCCCAGCATCAGCATCCTCAGGAGCCTGTTGGCTCCAGGGGGTTTGAGCTTGGCTGCTGAAGTGCTGTGGCTCTCTTTGATTGACTGACCTGCAAGACTGGGCAGCACAGATGTGAAGTGCAGCAGCTGATGATGGTCAGTGCAGAGTTAATGTTCACAGAAACACCAGATTATTTGAACTAAAAAGTGCTTTCTGTTCATCTGAGGCCTGGAGCTGGGAATAGCAAGGTGTGTTGCAGTCAGACCCTAGTGATGTGGGAAACAGAATTTCATGCAACACTTTAATCATGCCAGACAGCAGAATTTGTCTGTCTCAGTACATTCAGAATTTACTGCAAAAGAGTTCTACTTTTGGCACAATAATGTTCAGACTCAGGAAAGGGCTGTTGCCTTTTCACAGATCCTGTAGTTGCAGTTGACAGGCTCAGGCCACCTGCTTCACCTGTGGTAGTAAAATCACATGCCAAACCCAATTCTCACAAGCTCTTTGAAGGGCACTTGTAATGAGCTGCACATTTTGTAAAACTGTTAATTCCCTGTAGAACAAAGTGCCAGGTTGGTCTTTGGAGAATGTTTTTAAACAACTGCTGAATCCCTTCATTTCTATTTCAGGATGTTGACTTGAATCATTTCCGAATTGGGAAGATTGAAGGATTTGAGGTGCTCGAAAAAGTGAAGGTAAGAGTCCTAAGGAATAGGGAATTAATGCCTCCTGGAACTGGAGATTTTGCATATCTAAGTTATAAGCAGGCAGGCACAGGATTCTCTCTTTGGCTGAAATCCTAAGGAGTTCATCTTTAACTGAAGGAGGTGGTGTTTACTCATCTGTCAAGTGGTAACAAAAATCCTTGAGTTTTGCAAGTTGGGTTTTGGAAGGGGATGAGAGACCATAAGGGTGTATCCCAAGAGGTAACATTCTGTACTTGCAGGCTTAAGAAGGAATAACAGAGATGGGAAAGGACCTCTTGAGGTGCCACAAGGCATCACGTGCTGTCATCCATGTAATGTTCCTGTTTGTTTCTCAACACCTGTTAGACTCTGTGTCTCCGTCAGAACCTGATCAAGCGCATTGAGAACCTGGAGCAGCTGCAGACCTTGCGGGAACTGGATCTTTACGACAATCAAATCCGGAAGATTGAGAACTTGGAGTCTCTGGTGGAACTTGAGTGAGTCCAGGGGGGTCACCAGTGTGAGGTTGAGGGTGGTTTGCCACTCGCTGAGCGACTCGTTCTGGTGTTTGTCACCCAGGCCTTTCCCAGTCCTCATTTGGGTGGTCTCTGAAGGGTAATGGCTGTTCTCCACTGGTATTTAACACGTGCAGTGAACTGGTGGCATTATCCTGAAGCTCAGCAGGGACAGTCAGCTGGGAATGACAGGTGTGCTGTATGAGGCAGTGGGAATGAGCTGGGTGCAGCTTCTGTGCACGTGTGGAGGCACTTGGGCACCCCTTGCTCTTGGCAGTGAGAGGGGCAGTTCTTATTCCTGCAAGTTTTCCAGTGCAATTAGGACTCTCTTTGGAGGGTGTTAAGGAGGGAGTAGTGCACTTCCTAGTTTCTGGCACTTGTCTGTTACCACTCTGGAGATAGATTCCAAAACTGTTCCCACTGGGGCCAGGAGGACTGACTGACTTCCCATAGTCACAGCTGCTTCATGGGAGGCCTTGAAATTGTCCTGTCAGAGGCAGATCTTGTAGGCACACCTTTCCCAAGGAATGAGCAGCACTGAAGGTTGACTTCTTCCCACAGTGGCAGCTCCATGGCAGGGCAGAATGATGACTTATCTCCTGCATGCAACAGATTTTAAACTATTTTTTTTTTCCCCTGACACACTAAAGAGGTATTTTGAAAGTTAGATTTGTTGTCATTCCTGATTTAAAAAAAAAAAAAAATACACTTAAGACTCTAGCTTCAAGGCCTAGCAAAGTGCTTGGTCTGGGCAAACAGGGAGGTTCCCCACCAATTTACAGGTCCCTTTCCAGAGACATCCATGCCTGATGGACTGAAGAGACCTTTGTTTTGTTTTACCTCAGGATCCTGGACATCTCCTTTAACGTTCTGCGACACATTGAAGGACTAGATCGTCTCACCCAACTTAAAAAACTCTTCCTTGTCAACAACAAAATCAGCAAAATCGAGAATTTGAGCAACTTGCAGATGCTACAGATGTTAGAGTTGGGATCCAATCGAATTCGGGTAGGCTTGCTCTCCAGGACAGATGTTAGCTGGAGAGTTTTGAGCTCTCTGGTTTGGGATTAGCCTTTTCTGAAAGTGCATTTCATTGACTTTTACTTGTAATTCTCTGTTTATTGTTCCAGTCGTTTACTGTGTGGGGGCTTATTGCTGTGCATGCTGGAGCCTTTAATTATGTATGCAGTGCCTGGCTACTAAATTACTATTTATGAATGTCTCTCTGTAGTGAACTCATGCATCCCTTTGCAGGTGACTGTTTCCTCCTGCTAGAGAGCCAAGCCCATGAAAACTGACAGTTATCCTTTTCTCTTATCTTTCTAGAGGCTGGCACTGTGTCCATAAAGCCTATTGAATGCAAATTTAACTCTGGTTTGATTTCTGTGTGTAACTGATAACCTGCTACATCAGTCAGTCTGAGTCAGGAAAAAGGTTTTCATGAGGCTTTGCTCTGAAATGCTTCAAAAACCCATTACTGTGCTGCTGATTCCATCTTTTTTTTAATTATGCACTTTGTGACCTTTTCAATTTAGGCAATTTAATATCTGTGCCACTTCAGGGGAAGCAGTTCTGAGTAGTCTCTCTGTCCTTAAGGTGTGCTTTTCTGCATTATGCTCAATTGGTAAGAGAACTGGTGAAACAGATGACAGAAAAAATTAAAAAACAACCACCTTGCAACATGCAAAGTACAGCATTAAAATTTTAGGAGCTTTTTCAATTACATGCACTTTGGAAAATACTTGTAGCAGGTGAGTGCACTTCAATCTGAAAATTGGCTGAGTTGGTGCTCCCCGTTTACAAGCTCTGAAAAATCACTTATTTTGCTGAAGAGCAAATGAGGAAAAGAACTGTTTGTCCTCTCTCTTTCAAGCCTTGTGGAAGCAGACTTCTCTGCCTAGAAAAGGAGGAAGCTTCAGCTGTTACCAACAGCCTCCTCAGGCAGAAATGTGTCCTGCTTTTATGAACTGGAAACATTGGGTTTTGCTCCTAAAGCTCAACTGAACTGAATTCTTTTCCATCCAAAGGATTTGGAAATGAAGTTACTTGGGGGAATACATCTAGAGTGTGGTAACACCAGTGAGTGCTCAGGAACCACAGAGTTGGATAGGTTGGGGGAACATGAGTTAGAGATGCACTTCCCTTTATTCAGAAGCCTGACAGGCTAAGCACACTGGTCCTTACCTCTCAAAAGCTGGGATAAGCAAAAATCCCCCATCTAAGCATCATTACCTTCTGCAGAAAAAAAATAATCCAGCTACATTTCTGAATTGATACTTAGGCAGTACCTTGCTTACAGTGTTGTCAGTTCAAAGAATATCTGCTGAACAGTCAGGTTGGATGTATTTTCTAGGTGTTTTCTCAGTGTTGAGCCTGAGCATATTAACAAAACAAAGCAATGAAAAACCCCAAAGTTACCACTTTATGGGTAACACTTCTTACATTACTTTCTGTTCATCAAACTTAAATGAACTTTCTGCTAATTCTATGCTGGCTTCTTCAAACAGCACTGGCTGCTTTACTGAAGTGAGTAACCTGTGCCTAGGCTAGGCATGAATCAATACATTATTTTGGGGCACGAGGAACACTTTTAATAGTTTCCTGTTGGTGGGGTGGCCTGGCTATGTGCTGTACAGGTGGGCATATCCTTAAATCTTTAGGGAAAAAGCCCCTGGACTGTCCAGGCAGTGTTCTTGGCTCTTTGGTCCCCAATACACTCATCCCTGTGCATTAAAGCTTCTGCAGTAATGCTGCCTCAGTCCTTTTGCTGCACACTTCCAGAGTGCACTCACCCTGAGTCCATCCTGACTTACTGAGCACTTGGAGTTCTGCTCTTTTTGTCTGAATGGTGGGGAAGGGGAACTTTATGCTTGAGGTGGTGCATTTCATGCTTGTTTTTCCCAAAGTTGTACTGAGGCAACTAGAAGGCAAGCACCTCTTCATTTGTTCCTTAGGGGTTTTCCCCCCCCCAAGTCCATCAGTTTCATACTCTTAAGTATGGTGCTTTTTTATAGCTTTAAGTAGCTGTTTTGTTTTCCTCATTGTTTTTTGTCAGTTTCCTCAGAGTCACAAGTATTTTCTTCTCAGGGCTGAGGGAGCTACCAGTGAGCACCAAATCTATCATTTTCTTGCAAGGTCAAAGTGCACAGGCTAGAAGGAGGGTGAATCCAAACCTGAGCTGATGAACCCCTTATGTTGAGTCTGTTGGCAGTTGTGAAGGTAGAGGTTGAAAAGCTTCTTTCCATTCCAGAATGTATCTGTAAATTCATAGCTTGTGTGTTTGTGTCCATCTTCCTCTTCCTTCCTCTGTGCACACAGAGGTAAACATGCACACACACACACACACACAGAGTAATCCAAAAGGTGTTAGGACTGTCTCACAGCAGCTCTGCCATGTAAGAAGAATGTGCAAAAGCTGACACATGGCACTACCTACTTGAGCACAGATGCACAGCTCTGTGTGTCTGTATCCACATTACTGTTCTGTGATCTGAAGTCTGGCTTTTTGAATTGTCTCTTTTCACAGCACCGTTTGTTTGAATTAAGAGGCTTTCCCCTGCAAAAAAAACCCACATTGTATTTTCTTTCCTTCTGTTTACAGGAGCCTTTTCTAACCCACCCTTTTCCCCTTTTCTTGCCCTTTTTACTCTCTTTGTGCCTTCTGGTGCCCCATTGTACATAAAGAATATGGTTCTCCTTGATGCCTTACAGAGATCTTTGTTTCTCCCACTGAAGGCTGAGCTTACGACCTAAACTGGTATAGTGTCTGTTTTCTGCCAGCAGCACGTGTATTTCAAACACCTACATCACTTAAGTTGGTGTGTGTATGTTCTGCCAATAGCATGGATATGTAGCCAGTAGTTAAGTATATTAACCCCTGAGACAACCTTGCTTATGACAGAGAAGCTGTTGTGCAGAGAAGCTGAGCAGCTTGCCCCTGGCTGTGTTCTGCAGCCACTAATGGTCAGCACTAAATTCAACTATTGTATTTTCTTCTCCCAGATTCTCTTTCCATTCACTAGTGACAGGTTTTTTCATGCTCCACAAAATGAGTGTCTCCTGCCCTGGATACACCTCTTGACCCCAGGGAGTGTCACTTTCAGTGCTTCCTGAGCCTTTTCATTCTCTGCTCTTGCTGCTTGGACAGTGGAGGCAACAGTGGGGACAAGGTGCTGTGGCCCTTGCTGGACATCAGCCAGCAGTAGTGCCACAAGCCACTGTCACACAGGCTGTCCTGGGCCACGAGGGAGGCCCTGCCTTGTGCATGCTTTGTGTTGTGGAGCTGGCAGACTTGTGCTTCTCAGGAGTCCAGCTCCAGGGGTCAAGGCTGTAAAATGCCAACCACACCTCCAGGCTGGAGCTTGACATCCCAACAATCACTGTCTCCTCTGATCATTTTGCAGGCAATTGAAAACATCGACACCTTGGCTAATCTTGACAGTCTGTTTCTTGGCAAGAATAAAATCACCAAGCTTCAGAACTTGGATGCACTGACAAACTTGACTGTGCTCAGTATACAGGTAATTGATTCTGCCTTGTCCTGTAGTGTTTTGGAACAGCCTTGGTTGCATGAACAGCCTTGTAGTTTATGATAAAGTCCTCTGAATCCATAGGTCTTTGTGTGAGTCAAACTCCTGTACTGGAAGAAAGTCCAATATTCTCTGTGCTGTCTTTTCTCATCCCTTCCTCCTAAATGAGATTGACAGACACTGATAAAACGGTCAAACGAATGTTGGATTTTTATGGGAGAACAGTAAATTGATGTTATTCCCCATTCCTTCCTGAAATACTCTTTCCTAATACATTACAACAGTATCAAGTGAGTTATGCCAGGGCAGTAACTGTAATGGCAGTGTGCTCAGTGTCACTGCCATCTCCCTGAAGAGGTAAGAAATGTGGACAAGGCTGTGCTCAGTGAAACCTGTCCTTAATGAGTTTATGGAAAGTTGCATTCTGATATCTTGGACATGAGGAAGAAATTCTTCACTGTGAGGGTGGTGAGACACTGGCCCAGGTTGCCCAGGGAAGCTGTGGCTGCCCCATCCCTGGAAGTGTTGAAGGGCAGGTTGGCTGGGGCTCTGAGCAACCTGGTCTAGTGGGAGGTGTCCCTGACCATGCAGGGGGGTTGGATCTAGATGGTCTTTAAGGTCCCTTCCAACCCAAACCATTCTATGACCTTACAGCTGTGGGGAAGCAAGCAGTACCTGTATGCATCATAATTCTGTAGGACAGGAAGGATTATTTACAGCAGAGTGTATTTGAAGTGTGGTGTAACTTCCCTTCTGACCATCCCATTAAAAAGACCTGCAGAATGAATGCTATTAATGCCTAGGCCTGTTGTTTCTAAAGACATCAAGTGGAAAACGTTCAGACTAGAACTTTTGATGGGAAGGTCAGAGTCTGATTCTTCTAAACTCAGAGGCTTTGGGTCCCATGGAATTTCCTTGTGCATCGGGTGGTAAAGAGATCAAATGAGCTGAGCTCCTGAGATCATTGTGGTCCTGAGCTGACTCTTTCCCATTCCCATCCATACTTCAGATAAACGTTTTTCTCCCGTGGCTCACGGGGCTTTTGGTTTGTTCAGAGAGGACTTAAAAGTGCTGTTACACTTTCAGAATAACCGTCTGACCAAGATTGAGGGGCTGCAGAGCCTGGTGAACCTGCGGGAGTTGTACATCAGCCACAACGGCATCGAAGTCATCGAGGGACTGGAGAACAACGTGAGCAGGATCTTACTCACTGGGGACAGGGTTGTTGCCCGTAGCTGCTCCCATTAGGGGGCTGTGCTTTTCTGGAGGATTTTGTTCCTCAGCTTCCCCAGTTATGTGGTGGGGTCCTGAGCCTCTTGAAAAGACCACAATGATCTAAGCTTTTGTGATGTTACAACATCTTGGTGAAGCTCCTCCAAATCCTGAGGAGTAGAATTGTTTTGATGACCTGAGGAGGAGGAGGAGATGATGTGATGAATGCTGCAGCCTGGCTGATCTGCAACAGTGGCAACACTGGTGTCCAGAGCTGGCTGCAGCCTTTCAGACAGCAGTGTGTGGATAACCATGAGTTCTTTCCAGTAGGACAACAGCTAGAGCTGGGAGTGAGGCACAAGCCATGGCTTGCCTGCATGGCAGTATACATTTCTAGACTCCTGGATAGGACTGATTTCACACAAGCCTGTAGCATTTTTATTCTCACCCAACAGTAGAAGGCATTGTCAGAGAGCAGAGACAGTCTGGAACTTAGCTGGCTGTGTGCAAGGCAGGAAAAAACCCTTATTCTACAATTGTTGAGTTTCCTGCTGCAAAAAGCTTGTTCAGCTCTGCTGCTCCAGAGGACACTTAGAATCTGATTGGTAATAGATTCCTCTTCTTAGTGTACTAGGAGGAAAAAGCTGCCTTTTTAGGAGCCCTTGGCTGGCAGTTGCCATCTGGCCAGTAATTGCTTTCATTTTTTATCTTGGCTTCTTGGAAGCTTAATTAAAAACAGTCTTACTTGCTATATTTAGGCAGTGGGAGTTGTGTGCTGCATGGAAGCAGCTGGCAGTAACATGTCTCTGCTTCTCCATTTCCAGCTCTGGGCCTGAAAAAATAGGACAGAGGAGATGAAAGGAAATCCAGTCTAATGTTTTTGTGTTTGCTTGTCTAGAACAAACTCACAATGCTGGACGTTGCAGCCAACAGAATCAAGAAGATTGAAAATATCAGTCACCTAACAGAGCTGCAGGAATTCTGGGTAAGCACAGGCTGGAGCTGTTCCCTGAAATGTCTGTACAGCAGTGAAAGAAACTCTTCTGATGGGGGCAGTGGGAGGGTGGTGTGCAGGTATGGCTTGGCATAGTAAACTCTTCTTGTTCTGGTGGCCAACTTTTAATTTGGACAGTTGGCATGGATAGAGTATATGATGGTTCTCCTGGAGAAAGTCCAGAGGAGGGCATGAAGATGATCCAAGGGCTGGAGCAGCTCTGCTATGAAGACAGGTTGAGGGATTTGGGGGTGTTCAGCCTGGAGAAGAGAAGGCTCCAGGGAGACCTTAGAGCACCTTCCAGTACCTGAAGGGGCTCCAGGAAAGCTGGGGAGGGACTTTGGACAAGGGCTTGTAGGGAGAGGACAAGGGGGAATGGATTAAAACTGGCAGAGGGGAGATTGAGGTGAGACATGAGGAGGAAATTCTGGAGTGTGAGGGTGGTGAGACACTGGCCCAGGTTGCCCAGGGAAGCTGTGGAAGCCCCATCCCTGGAAGTGTTGAAGGGCAGGTTGGCTGGGGCTCTGAGCAACCTGGTCTAGTGGGAGGTGTCCCTGCCCATGCAGGGGGATTGGATCTAGAGGATCTTGAAGGTCCCTTCCAGCCCTAGCCATCCTATGATGATTCTATGACCTTGGAGCTCCCAGGGGGAGCAGGCTCAGGTAGGCAGGACCTTCTGACATGCACAAAGACTGTCCAGTGCTCCTGGCCCTGGGTGACCCTCCTGAGCAGCACTGGGGCGGTGAGGTTCCTGCTCACCAGCCTTAGCACAGGAGCATCAGTCTG
Source organism: Hemiprocne comata (assembly GCA_020745705.1). Taxonomy (NCBI): domain Eukaryota; kingdom Metazoa; phylum Chordata; class Aves; order Apodiformes; family Apodidae; genus Hemiprocne; species Hemiprocne comata. Next base: position 3,399,077 of record CM036594.1, on the reverse strand, counting down.
AGCGTGCCTCTGTGTGCTCTGCAGATGAACGATAACCTCGTTGAGAGCTGGAGTGACCTGGATGAGCTGAAAGGAGCCAAGAACTTGGAAACTGTCTATCTGGAGCGAAACCCCTTGCAGAAGGATCCCCAGTACCGGCGCAAAATCATGCTGGCCCTCCCCACCGTCCGGCAGATCGATGCCACCTTTGTTCGATTCTGAACCTTCTGCCACCTTCCTTGGAGCAATGTCCCAGCTGGGTGTTTTTTTATCTACTTATCACTCCCCAGGTCCTTAGTACACTGACACTCGCAGAGCAGATGGTCCAGGAAGAGCACCGAGTACCAGCTCTTGTGTACAATGCACTCATTGTTTTTGAAATGTTGTTGTTATTATTATTATTATTAAATCTTAACACAAGAGACTTCCTTGTGCTTGCGTCTGTTATTTTCCTGGGAGGTTTTGGCAGAAAGTGTTTGCAGACTGAAGCCAGGTGGAGCTACTTGCTTTTGTTGACTCTGTGACACACCCTCAGGTTAGTAACATCCTTGCAAACCTCCCTTTTCCAGATCTAGGCTCAATAGTGGCCTGTAAAACTGTGACGACAGTGGTGACATGGGGAAGACTCTGATAGAGATGCTCCTCCAGGCTACCAGGTGTGAGTCAGTGCTAAAGATCTGCTTGGAAAACTCTAGGAGGGAAAAGTTAGCCTTTCCATAGCAATTTTTATTTTTTTACACACAGCTGGAAGCTCACTGGGGGATTGAGGACAAATAGCCTGAGGTAGGAAAGCAGTGTAGGGATGTCCATGCCTGGATAAGCTCTCAGCCTTCATGGACCCATGAGTGATGGGGCTTCCACATTTAAATGTAGTGCTGTAGGCTGAGGTGGGAACTGGAAAAGGGGTTGAAAGGTGTGAGATTCTGCTTGGGAAGGTGAGGGGCCTAGTCCATGCTTAAGGTTCTTTATTGGTGGTTGCGGCTTCATTTCAAGGCCAGGTTGGATGAGGATCAGAGCAACCTGGTCTAGTGGGAGGTGTCCCTGCCCATGCAGGGGGGTTGGATCTAGATGATCTTTAAGGTCCCTTCCAACCCAAACCAGTCTGGGATTCTATTATTTGCCTTCTGATTTCCCAGAGCAAAATACAGCAGATGCTGAGGTGTCCCTCCTTCCTGATCCCTTCCAGAATAGGAAAGTGCTGGATGTGACCTGTGGCCTACAGCTCCTGAGTGGTCATACTCAACATCTCCAAGGCCTGAAGTGAAGCTAACTCGGTGGATGTTCTGGTTGTTACTGGAAGTGGAACTGCTCTAGAGGGAGCCATTGATTCAGTGGGTCCTTCATCTTCCAAATGCTGAGGTCCCTTGGTAAACTCTTGGTAAAGCCCACCTGCCTGGAGTGCCTCGCTTGGCCTGCAGCTTTGGCAGTGTGAACCTGGAGAGGAACAAGACAGCCCTCTGTAAGGGGCTCAGAGGGGCTTTGTGGTGATGTGGGAGGAGACAGCAAGGGCACTGTGGTGCAGTGAAAGCTGCTGCTGGTTCCACTGCTGTACCCCTGCCTGTCCTTGGTTATTAAGACTCTTCCGTGGCCAGTGTGTTCAGCATTGTCACTTTCTTGTCGATACTAAATTAATACAACTGGTATTATGGTGTTAAATATATTGGTGCAACTGGTCGGCAAGGGCAGGGTTTGCTGACACTTTGTTACAGATGGTGTTTGCACTCAAGAAACAGTAGGAATCATGTCCTGCTTCTGCTGAATTCTATGTGGCATTGCCATCCCTCTGCACCCATGTTTGATCTAATTGAACTTCATCCCTCCAGGGGCTGGAAAACCTCCCTGGAAGCACTTGCCAGCTGCCACTGTTTGTCTAACACTTGTGTCATTGCTCCAAGGGGGAGGAGGGCTTTATGGAGGAGAGGAGCAGCTTGGACCCCAGCTGGTGGGTGCTGTGCAGCTGTGCTGGTCGTAGAAGACAGAGGAAAGGCTCTGGTTATGGTGGAGGTGAGCAAGTACCATGGCTGGTGCCTCCTTCTTCCCTACACTGGCAGCATCCCTGGCACCACCTCCCTGGGTGGAAGCAGGTCAGTGACTCCCCATGAGGAGGGCACAACCACTGCCTGCCCCTGCTTTCACCTCCTCCCTCCACCCAGCTGCCTGCAGTCTGAGTTCCACCTGGCTGCAGAGGCTCAGGCATGCAAGCTGGAGCTCCTCAACCTAGGTACACCCAGCCAAGCAAGGGCTACCAGTAGAAATAATATCCGTGACACTCTAAGCTGTTTCAGGTTTTATTTTAGAATTTATAAAATTCCAGTGTCATCCATACTCATGAGCCTTTTTACATGTTTGCATATAGTCTCCAAATTCCAAAGTTAAGGCCAAGGGATCATTGCTATGGAAACATACAATATGGAAGACATCAAAGAGAGGAAATGAACACATGCCACAGTCTGCTGCAGAAGGAGGGTGGTGAGGGGATGGTACTAGGTACAATCACTTCATGACCTTCTTTAGAGTGGAGGGTCGGGCTATGGGACACGAGCCCAGGCGGTGGTGCCCCAAACGTAACTCAAGCCTAGCTGTGCAACTGGTGAGGGCATCAAGAGGAAGGGGGGGGCAACAGGCTTGGTGACATTGGACAGACCTAAGCTACAGGGGTAATAACCATCTTCTGACAGATGCAGATGCGAGGGCGTCACCCTAGTTCTGCCTGACCCACCCTGTCTTCTGTGCTTGAGGCAAGGCCACCCTCTCCTTTGGGGGAAGGCAGGTGCCCTGCAATGGGCTGTGGTCAGCTCCAGTCGTTTCTCAAGACTTAAGGAGAGCACTGGGAGGTTTTGGTTCAACTGCATAGCAGCCTCTTCCAAGAAGAGCTGACCCAGGAAGAAGTGTTGGCATGTCAGGCCTGCCAGAAAAAGGGAAAGGCAAGAAGGCTGGGCTCAGCTTGCCAGAGTTCTGGGCCTTTGCTCCTTAAGCAGCACTAGAGAAGAGAGGCTATGGACTCCTGCTTTCCAAGAGCTGAAGCAGCTGGGATAGAGGAATGGCTCAGACTACAACCTCTGTAGGACCAAGGCAGGGGAAGAACACAGCAACCCCACGCTCCCTGCCTCCCTCCACAAAGATGGGGTTTTCCTCTGACTGGCTGGGGGAGCTTGGACACAGTCCCTTGGAGCCTGCCCTGGCAGGGCCCGGGGGCAAGCGGCCGCAGCACGGAGCACCCTCTGTGCCCGTATGATGGAGGCCTCGGGGAGGGGTCATGGCCAGCCCCCCAGTGCCCTCAGAGCAGAAGCTGGGCTTGTGACCTCTGCAGCTGAAGGCTGTGGCAAGGCTGTGCCACGGCTGAGCCCTGGTCTAGCTCAGCCAGCAGTCCCTGTGGTTCTCTGCTTCACAGCCTGCCTCGTGGTCACCACGCCTAGATTCCCTCTGTAGGAGCTCCCACAGCCACTCCAAAACAAAAGGCTCCTCTTGGTTCTCCTCCATGCTCTGGGTGGAGCTGTGGGTGCCAAGGCAAGAGCTAGAACAGCTGCTTACCCTCCTAAACTTGAGAGGCCACCATCGTACTGACTTTTGAGGTAGAAAGAAGGCAATAGTAATAGATGTCCCTACTGCTCCTGCCTAGATGCTGCAGTGCTAGCAGAGGACTACAGCTTCTCAAAGCTGTGCTTCCCACCAGCTTCTCCCGGGCCATGCCCAACAACTTTGGTCGACCCAAATCTCTCCCATTCGATAACATGATCCCGTGCTGGCTCACCTGCCTGCTTCACCACTGTTGGGAATGAGGGAATGTGGGGAAGGAGGACCGGGGTCTGTCACCACGCACTGGAAGACTCTTCAAACGTGCAGGCTGGGGCTGTGCTCTGTGTGGTGCAGGGCAACCTGGCCACATATTGCCCTCGGAGGTGTTTACCTGACCAGGGTCCTTGTTCTGGTCCATTCTCCATCTCTGCTGCCTCTACAACCTATTGAAGCTTTTGTTCCTTTAAAAAGCAAGTTTCTGACCTTTTAAGATTATTTGAAGCTCTCCCCACAGTCAGCTATCAGCATTAAATGGATTTTTGGCAGTTAAAAGGAAAAAAAGTTGATTGCACTCTACAAAGGTAAGGCCTGGGATAAACACAAAGGAAAGAGGGCAAACGTTTTGGCTTTAGAAAGTCAAGGAAATTTATTTCCTGAGGTCATGAGACAGGAAGTAGATTCCTAGCCACAGTAAAGGAGGTCTCCTAATGAAGGCGAGAATGCCTAGTAAGACATGCTCAAGAGAGCAGATTGCTCTGCTAGCGCTTGGGAAGCTGCAAATCTTAGCCACTTTGAGTCAATTATGGAGTTTCTAACAAAAAACACACACATTTAGTGTTTGAATCTGAGTGGAAGTCTTGTTTCCAAAGGAGGAAAGAATATCCATCAAGAGATAAGGGTGGGTCCTAGCCATGGTGATAGCTGAGGGGAGCAGGATGGGGTCTAGCACTCCAGACACCATTAGGAGACCTCTTGGGGCAATTGACTTGTGCTCCAGCCGCTGGGTCAGATTTCAAACAGGAAGTATTTGTGGCAGGTTAGTGTCAGGTCAGCGGGCTAGAGGAGTTTCTGCTTCCAGGTCATTATCGTTTGGGTCCCCAGGGAAGAGTCTTGGGGGCCACTTGAGCCCCAAAGCTGGGGAAGTCTTCAGAACTGCTCATATCAGGGGCCTAGAGCAAACAAAAAGGGAACACATTAAGCTCCTGCCCTGCTGTGAACCTGCACGGTGCACCCCTGAGCTAAGCAGCATTTCTGATGTTCCACAACAGCAACAAGAGGTGAGGGCCAAAAAGGATCACTGTGTCCTGAGGACTGCTCAGGGTGGATGGTCGAGCCACCTAGAGATGACAGTGAGGAGGGTGCAGAGAGGAGCAAATGCCAGGGGGATCGAGGGCTCCAAGGGCCCAGCCACAGTAATTTGGACACTGGAGGGGGCTCAGGCAGCTGAGGACAGAGTTGCCACATGTCCCAGCTCACTGCTCCCAGCCAGGACACAGCTACAAACATCAAGCCAGTTCTGTGCTGTAGCAGAAGAGTCAGAAGTCCCAGTGTCCCATCCCTACCCTTAAATACAACACCATCTGGCAGGACACTTTCTGGTAAGGGTCCCCCCACTCCCCCACAGCTCCACAGTGGGGTAGTCAGTGTGGACAAGATGTTTAGAAGAAAGAGACAGCAGTGCTTTGGAAGCTGAAGAGGCAGAGCCCAGACCTGCTCTCAGCCTGAATGGGCCACAAAGAGCAGGAGGGTCCTTCACTGCTTTCTCTGCCACCAGGGGAGGGAGAATGCTTTGTTTCCCCAGCTGAGACAGGAGGGCCAGACCTCAGAGTAAGTCCTGGGCAGAGGGTACCCCATGACCTGTGCCCCCAGCAGAAGCAACACTCACCTTTTCGTTGTTGACAGTGGCCCAGGGGGCATCTCTCACCACAAAGCCCTTGGATGGGGCCTTGGACTCTTCATGTGAAGAGGGCTTCATATACACCTGCATTGCCTCATTGTCCACCACATCTGCAAGCTGCAGTGATATGGCCTAGTTAGAGGGAGATCTTGTAGTTCCTCAAACTGGTAAAACACACCCCCTGCCCACCCACCCCCACCTCACCATGCTACAACCTCTCCCACATCACCAGCTTGGTCTACAATGACCAAACAGTTTTTCTATGCTGGCTTGAGGGCCACAAACTCCTAACTGATGCGAGGTGCCACAAAGCAAGCATGTGCACATCCTGGGGGTGTCCCAGCATTCCCATTCACTGTCCCCTCCTGGACAGCAGGACAAGACCTTGCACTGCTTCACAGAGCAGAGCCTGGGGCTCTGGGCCCAGTAGGTCTGAGGGACAGCTGCAGATGAGGGCTACTGCCACCTGCATGGGGCTTGAGTTCTGTGCTATGATGGTAGAAAACACCACCTGGAGATACTTCAGACATCCAGCTCTGTAGCAGAAGAAATCCTTGCTAAGCCCCTGCACAGAATTGCTAAACACTCACATATTCCTCCTCCAAGTTCAGGATGTGATCGATAGCTTCTTCCACATTCTCAGGGAGTCCTGTCACAGTCACACAGTTGGGGTCAGGAGCTCCACTCTGGGGAAAGCGAATATCCACCTGCAATACAAGGAACAGGACAGGGCTGCACATCTGAAAAGCCACAGGCTGCCCACGACCCTGGTCACTAGAGTCACAGAAAAGCCATCATCTGTTTACTGCCACAAGCCTGCTTAGGACCTCCGTAGTTCAGACAGTGGGAGAGGAACTGGAATACACCTCACCCTGAAGCCTGTCTGATTCCCCTGGGAAGGAAGGCAGAGCAGAGTCTGCAGTAACAACCCACATTTCAGCAGTCCCTGCTGCTCTCACTGCCCAGAGGCCCACTGCTTTCTGTGCAGCCCTTGCAGCCGAGGCAGAAATGGGCTACATTTCCAGACAGTGTCCTCACACTGCTGCGAGCTTTTTCACCATCAAGCCATCAGCATGAAGCACAATCAGCCTCCTGTCTCCTCCAGAGAGTAATCCTGGCTGACAATCACTTAATGGAGCTGGCTTAGTGTACCCCATACACAGCTTGCTTTCCAGATGGGTGCAGGGAAGCCACACAAGACAGGACCAAAACCAGAGGCTGCTCATTTGGGAACAGAATAGCTCGGTTCAACAACTGAGCCCAGCCAAGATGCAAGTCTCCAAAGCCTCATCACTCTGGGTTCACATTCACTACTGCCCCTGGAGTAAAGCAAACTGCTAGGGCCACACACTGTCATGGGCAAAGGTCCCTGGTCCTTCCTAGAGCCAGCTGACTTCGCCAAATCTGGAGCCCTTGAGAGTGTGTCAAGATTCCGAAAGCCAAGAGAATCAACAGTGGCCTGGAGAGTTGCTCTCTGCAACTGCCTGAAAGGAGGTTGTGACAAGATGGGTGTTGGACTCTTCTCCCAAGTTACAGGTGATAGAATAAGAGGAAATGGCCTCAAATTGTGCCAGGGGAGGTTTAGATGGGATACTAGGAACTATTCTTCACCAAAAGGGTCGTCAAGCACTGGAACAGGCTTTCCAGGGCAGTGATGGAGTCACCATCCCTGGAGGGATTTAAAAGCCGTGTAGATGTGGTGCTGAGGGACGTAGTTTAGTGGTGGCCTCTGCAGTGCTGGGTAACAGTTGGACTGGATGACCTTAAAAGTGTTCTCCAACCAAAATGATTCTGTGATTCTAAGCCAGGAAGAGCTCAGCCTCCTCCCTGCCTGGCTCCTAGAAGAAGGGTGACTCACGGCTGAGGTCATGTGGGAATGCTTCAGCTGGTGTCTGGGGGTGGTGACCCGACACAAGGACCACAAGATGTGAGCCTCACGCTCCTGAATTCCTTAGCTCTGAGCTGCTACCAAGCTCTTAGCACAGAGCAAGCAGCAGCACTGGCCCCCCAGGCCCAGGCCCACCTGTGCTGCACGGCCCAGCCACTCACCTTGAACTCATCCATGATTTTGCGGATGGCTTTACCACGGGCACCAATGATGCGAGCGTGGACACGATGGTCCAGAGTCACATCCTCAGAGACCATCTGCTCCAGCTCACCGACGATCTTCATGATGGCATCCCGGGCAGCCTCAGCATTCTTCTCATAGCCAGTGATGGTGATATGGTCTTGGGCCTGGAGCACAAGGAAATGTGTGAGAGATGAGGCTGACAAGCAGCTGAGCAAGACTTCTCCCTCATAATCCCTTTTACCCTCCACCTTATCCAAAAGCAGTGCAGGGAGTCCAGAGCCCTAGAGAAGATGCACGCTTCTTATGCTCAGTCAACCACCAGTCCTTCTTGCACCCCCTCTAACATCTCACCTGGCTTTCATCATCCTTGTCAGGGAACTGGATGTTGACCTCATGCTCTGTGCGTATCTGGGTGATCACTGCTCCCTTCCTCCCAATGATTTTGGGGTGATACTTGGGATCCACAGTGACTGTCAGCTTGAAGCTTCGCAAGGCCTGGAACAGGAGAAGCAGAGTCAGATAGAACAGCAAGGAACATACTGTGGCTGGTCCAGTTATGTCTGTCTAAGTCCTAGAGGTTCCTTCTGGCTTCTGAGATGCACAGAACAGATTCTACAGGGTCATTCTTGAGTGTACATGGCTAGAGAAGGGCACCCAAGGCATTAATCTGCCAGGGCCTTGTGCTTTCGCCAAGTTCAGCAGGAAACTACAAGTAGCAAACAACCATCCAACGAATCCCTCACCTATTTATTCAGAGCTGTGATAAGGATTCAATGACAACAACTAGAGAGACTCCCAGCACAGTCAGGTTCCCACCCTGCAGTGTCTCGAAGGTAGATGAAGATGTGACAGAGTCTAAAGTTACCTAAAACAGCATCCCAAAACTCTCCTGTCAGTTCACGTTACATGAGTAACATTTGGGTAACCTACTTATGAGGCTCCACACCCACGGAGCACCTAAGAGTGCTCTTCAAACCAAGGGGTTCCAGGAGTCTGTGCAGCTTCTGAAAGGAACACCAGAGGCTGAAGCCTTGTTGGTCTGGGAGGAGAAAGGACAGGCTGTGTTTGGGCTGTGTGGTGGGCCTTGGTAGCTTGTGCTGAAGAGGTTCATAAAGGACTCTCTCCCATGGGAGGGACATCGCAGTGGAGCAGGGGGAGACTGAGGAGTCCTCCCCCTGAGGAGAAAGGAGCAGCAGAAAACAACCTGTGACAAACTGGGAGCAAACTCATTCAACATCCCCTGCACTGCTGCTGGGGAGTAGGTACGAAAACTGGGAGCAAAGTAACTGGGGCCCAGGAAGGAGGGAAGGGGAAGGTGTTTTTAAGCACTGTTTTTTTCTCTCTGTCCTGCTCCGATTTGCTTGGTGACAAATTAATTAATTTTTTCCCCAAGTTGAGTCTGTTTTGCCCATGACTGTAATTGGTGAGTGAACCCTCCCTGTCCTTGTCTTGACCCGTGAGTTTTTCCTTATGCTTTGTCCTCCTCACCCCACAGAGGGGGAGGAGTGAGTGAGCAGCCATGTTGTGGTTCTCTGTTGCCAACTGGCCCTGAACCATGACACAGGCACAGGCCTTACCCGATCCTCTTGTTCAGCTTGCAGCTCCTTCACTCGTTCCAGCAGCCCGGCCTTGGCACGGTCCAGGTTGGTAGCCAGCCCAGTGATGGTGATGATATCTGACTGCAGCTCTGGAGCAGGGACCTGGATGTTCACCTGAGGAACAAGTCGCCATTATCGTTTTTTATCACTTGTGATGCCCATCACTGCAAGCTGCCACCTTGCTGCCAAGACCAGCTCCCACCCAGAGAGCCCAAACCACAGAATCACAGAATGGCTGAGGTTGGAAGTCACCTCTGGGGGTCATCTTGTCCAATTCCCTGTGCTTAAGCAGGGCCACCTACAGTCAGTTGCTGGGACCATGTCTTCAGCTGACCATCGTAGAATCATAGAATGGTTTGAGTTCGAAGGGACCTTCAAGATCATCTAGATCCAACCCCCCTGTGTGGGCAGGGACACCCCCCACTACACCAGGTTGCTCAGAGCCCCAGCCAACCTGCCCTTCAACACTTCCAGGGATGGGGCTTCCACAGCTTCCCTGGCCAACCTGGGCCAGTGTCTCACCACCCTCACAGGAAAGAATTTCCTCCTCATGTCTCACCTAAATTTCCCCTCTTCCAGTTTTAATCCATTCCCCCTTGTCCTCTCCCTACAAGCCCTTGTCCAGAGTCCCTCCACAGCTTTCCTGGAGCCCCTTCAGGCACTAGAAGGTGCTATGAGGTCTCTCTGGAGCCTTCTCTTCAGAAAGCTTTGCTGCAGGGCTTCAGCCCCCAGCAGTCCCTGTGCCAGCCATAGAGGCTAGGAAACAAATGCAGCCAACCTGCATCAGCCCCAAGAGTCCCTGTGGGTTTCTGGGGGATTCTCCCAAACAAGCAGGCACAGCAGAGCTGCTTTCCATGGCCTACAAGGAGGACAACTCTCCCACTGATGAGGGATCCGTGTAGGGACCAAACAAGTCAGGCAACACTCATGGCATCAACACTGATCATACAGCTTCACCACAAAACCCACCAAGCCCCGGAGCCAGGGACTAAATCATAAAGGTCTCATTTTCTTATTACAGAGCCTGTACTCCACAGTCAAGCCACAACACTCCTGAGTATGTTGCAACTGCCCCCACCACAAACATGGTCACCTACAGACTCTCCAGGACAGAGGAGATGAGAGGAAGGGCAACAACTTACTTCAAATTCATCCATCATTTTGCGGATCCCACTTCCTTTCTGGCCAATAATATAACGATGAAGATCAAAGGGAACTTCCACCTCAATGGTGACAGGAACCAGAGCCTGCAGGGGAGGGAACACAATTTATTTGTTAAAGACTTCTCCTGTCTTTCAGCTTGCCATATACTTGCCCAAAAGAACGTGTTGCTGAACTGAGGTACATTCCCTTGTAGTCAGGTAACAAACTCTACAGGAGGAGAGAACAGCTGCAAACACCAAGATGAGCTGTTGGGTGTTAAAAACATTTTTTCCAAACAAGCATCTTAAACCTCCCCTCTGGGGACAGGCTGTTCTCATATCCTTGGCTTGTACCTAGCAGAGACTTGGAAAACATCACTAATGCAGCATGGCAAGGTCACAGAATCACAGAATGGTTCGGGTTGGAAGGGACCTTCAAGATCATCTAGATCCAACCCCCTGCATGGGCAGGGACACCTCCCACTAGACCAGGTTGCTCAGAGCCCCAGCCAACCTGCCCTTCAACACTTCCAGGGATGGGGCTTCCACAGCTTCCCTGGGCAACCTGGGCCAGTGTCTCACCACCCTCACACTCAAGAATTTCCTCCTCATGTCTCACCTCAATCTCCCCTCTGCCAGTTTAAAGCCATTAATTCTTGTCCTACTGCTACAAGCCCTTGTCAAAAGTCCCTCCCCAGCTTTCCTGTAGGCACTGAAAGGTGCTCTAACGTCTCCCCAGAGCCTTATCTTCTCCAAGCTGAACAATCCCAACTCTCAGCTTGTCTGCTAAAGCTAGAATGATTCAGCCTCGTACAGAATCCTCTTTCCAGCTGTGCTCCTTAAAACAAGCATGTCTTGCTTTTATGGCAAGTAACCTGGTGCTGCCTACAAGCTCCAGCAACTGCAAGGTCAGGCACTACAATCCAAGCTGCCAGGCTAGATCACTGAGCACTCAGAGGACTTCCCTTGAGTGGGACAGACCACCTCTGCAGTTAGCATCATTGACCACCTTACCTGAGAAGTTTTTGTTACCACCACTGAAGCCTGCAGTGAGCTTCTTGTATCATGACATTCCAGGGCTAAGGGGTTTAGAAAGCCACATACCTGCAGAGCCTCCTTTGCTGCCTCACACTTCTCCCTGCGGCCAGAGATGATGATGATATCACACTTCTTTGGGGAGCTGGGATCTGCATCCTTCCCATCCTTGCCTTCCCCACCTTCCTCACCATTCTCCTGCACAACTGGCTCTGCAACAGGGGCTGGAAACATGCAAAGTCCAGTGTTAAATCCACAGAGTCCCTCCTTGCTCATCATCTCTCCCTTCAGACCCCCAGGCTCAGCCTGGGCTTTGCCACAAGAGGTCAGACACTATGGACTGCTCTGGAGGAGGTTACTTCCAGCATGGGCAGCTTGCCATGGCTTAGCCTGGAATGAACAGAACTTTCCCCAAGACAGTCTCCTCCATACCTCTCTGTCCCCTCTCCTCAAGAGGACAAGGTTGATGCTAAACTCAGATTCAAGGACACTGCAGGGAACATCAGGTGTCAGTTCTCCATAGATTTTAAGTGGAACATCTCCACTGATATGGAGTGTAGGCTACACTCATTTGATCACCCCAAAGACCACGTATCCACGGGTATACCTGAGTTCTCCTCCCTGTCAGGGAATTTGATCTGGACACCATAGTCCCGGGTGATCTGCTGGATCCGGGATCCTTTGGGGCCCATAATGGAGCGGTGGAACTTCTGTGGGATGGTGCATTCGATTGTCACTTGAGCTTCCTGCAAGAAAGCAGAGTTGCTCTATTGTGATGCAGCCTCTTCCACACCAGAAAACAGGATGCTTGTGCATGGTGAAATCCATAACGGACATAGTGAGGAATTAGAAAAAGTAACAGCTTCTGGAAGGGGAGGAACTGATCCTAGAGTCATTCCTCTCTCAGAGAAGTTAGCAGAGGACTTCTTAATGAAAGCTGCCTCCAACCCATGACATTGAAGGCTTCTGAGACCAAAGCTCAAGCTCTCTATTACCCTGAAGAGGAGGAAGCATTAGAAGAAAGGAAAAAGAGAAGGAAAGGGAGAGAACAGGTTAGACAGTTGGCTGCTTCCAAGAGACAATACAAACAGCACCAGAAACCCCAAAGAGCAACCACTGCCCAAGGCCAGACATGGAGAGACATAAGAAGGCTCCAATGTTTTAATGTCTAGAAGTACACCAAGGAAGGGTCTCCTATTTCTATTCCTAAAAAACAAGAAGATGGCCAGAGGAGGCAATTGCTCATACAGCATTGCCATTTTGGAGCCAGCTGTCACTCCCCAGGCTAGGCTCTAAAGTCTGTAGACCTTTTATGTTGACAACAAAGCTTCAAATCCCTGAACTACTTGTTCACGTAAAGCTTGGCTGTACAGCAGGTTCAAGGAGGGCACTGCTGAAGCTACAAAGTATACAAGAAACAGTTTCCTGTGACATACCAGGTCCTCAATGATCTCCTGGATGCGTTTCTTGGCTGCCTCCACGCAGTCCTTGGCTCCCTTGAGGGTGACTTTGTCACTCTGGGTGCCAGAGCGTGGGAAGCTGACCATCACCCCACCATACTCATCTGCAATCTCACGCAGAACCTGCCCTCTCCGGATGACAAAGTGGCGGTGGTGCTTGGGGTCAACCACCATCGAGTCTTCAACCACGTTATCCTGCCAAAAGATGACAGCCAGTCAGCCCTGCCTGTTCTGGTGATACCATGAGTCTGCAGCAATCAGTTTACAACCTCACCCCAACAAGTGACAGCAAGGAGGATCTTCCCCAGCTCCCATGACAGGCAGCAGATGCTTTTAGGACAAGCAGGTCCTCCACACTGGCACGTTACATATCTTGCTAGAGTGATACGTAAGAAAGTAGAAAAAGTAGTTCATACCAAGTTCTTGATGAGAGCCTCCAACTCCTTCTGCGCCTCTTTGACAGCCTCCTCAGTTCCCATGATGGTAATAAGCTCCTGATCTTTGTCATCTGAAGTTGGGAAGATGATGCGGGCCCCAGTGTTGTCACGGACCTTACGGATGTTGCCACCACCCTTGCCAATAAGGAATTTGTGGTACTCTGGCTTTGCACGGAGGTCCACGGTGTAACTCTTTGTTTGCTGAAAGGAGTCAAGATATCCATGGAACATCTCCATACATACAAAATACACATCAGCATCACCAGTGAGCATGTAGGTATGTTAAAAACACTACCCGAAAGATCTTCTCAGGGCTGAAAAGCTAACTCACCAGTCAGCATGACTGGTGAGAATATGAGCAGAAAAGACTTCCCTAGGAAGAGGGTCTGACACTCACACAAGGCAGCATAACCATTTGCCAACTATGTGCTGCAAGTCAGGCAGCAGAGACAACCACTCCATCAGAACATGGCCACATGCTGATATTAGAAAGGGTTTCTTCTTGCTATTATAACGACCAGTCAGCCACAACTTGGAGCAAGGTCTTGTAATCCAAAGTATTCCAATCTGGAGATACGGAGGGAAACAGAAGAACTGGAGCTGGAATTCAGAGATTAAGTACAAAAAAAACCCCAAAAGAGATATGCAGAGTAAGCTGTGGATACCCAACAGCATTCAAACCACAGGAGGAGGGAGCCTTAACCCTTTGAGGATGTTCCCAGCCTGGGCAGAGAAGCATTACGGACAGTTCTTTTCCCATGGGAAAGAAATTCATTGTCACGAGGATGGAAGCAGAATTTTCTATTAATCATCCAAACTGTACTCAAATGCCTCAAAAGAGGATGAGGCTGTCTGATGCCAGAGGCTTCCCAGCAGGCAAGCAGGATCACTTCAACTCCTGAAAAGAAACAGCTGGCCAAAACAATCTGCTCCTTCCCCTATGAGGCAAGGCTCACCTTCTCCTCTGCCAGGTGCAGCAGCTGTTTCTTGGCTTTCTCCACATCCTGGGCTGGGCCCCTGATGGTCACGGTGTCACTGCCAGAGCCCTCAGTGGGGAAGTGGATGTGGACTCCACCACACTCCTCCATGATGGAGCGGATGAAGCGGCCTTTGGCGCCAATGAGGGAATTGTGCAGTTTGGAAGGAATAGAGACCTCCACCTCCGTGATGTTGGCCTGAGAGAGGACAGCACGAGGCTGTTAGCCAAGCTGCAGAAATGTGTTTGCACCCACTTTGCTTACCTTTTAACTCCCCCACTGCCAGGGGCTTTATAGAGCTGTGTACAAGAGGTGCCTGACCAGAGGGGATTGAGACCAGCTACTCCTGACACACGAGCAGCCACAAACTTAGGGGTAAGGGTCAAGAACAGTCTGACACTGGGCTCCTCTCTGCCTTCTCACACCACAAGCACTTCTGTAGTTAAGTCTCCTAACAACAACTTTAAGTCCCCCATCTGCAACAGACCAGTCATTTCAACTTACCAGCTCCTTCTGGATGGCAAGAATTCTGTGACGAGCAGCTTCACAGTTTGCTTTCTTGCCTGTGATAACAATCGTCTCCGAGTTGCTGTTCTCTGCTGGGAGATCAATTTTGGTGTTGCTTTCTTCACGGATCTGCCAAAAAGGAAATAAAAAAATAACCTCAGAGGTGCTCCATGTGAAGGGAAAAAAGCCCTTGGAGGTTGTAATTGACATCACCAACGAGCAGAACAGAGCAGAAAGTGGGGATTATCTGCAGGCAGTGACCATAATGAGCACTGGAGATAGGAAAGGTACCTCACCTTCTTGATGTTGGCACCTCCTTTCCCTATGATGTTCTTGTGGAATTGTTTGAAGATGGGGACAGAAATAGAAAAGCTGTTTTCAACCTAAGGGAGAGAGGAAAGAAGAACTGAAGACTAAACTGTCACAGCAAGAGAGGCCCCATCCCAGGAACCTGATAAACAAGCTTTTGACAATAGGCTTAGAGCCTATATGAGAGATTTGCAGGCAAGTACCTTCCCCTATAGCCTTTAAATAACAGTTATTACCCCCTTGCCCCCATCCAGCCAGGGCAGTGTCCACAGCTCCCTCATCTTGAGGTGTTTCAGCCCTAGCCAAGCCAGTACAGGTCTGCTTTATTCCAGGGTTATCCAGACATGTGGGAGAGAACAGCAGACAGAAGCTCTCCTTACCAGGTCTGCCACCATCTTTTGCATGTACTTGGTGCACTTTTCCACCTCATTTTTGGGACCTCTAAGTTGGACGATGTCGCTTTTGTGCGCAGGGTCTGGGAAGTTGATGATAACCTGCAAGAGGAGGTTATTTATAGTCAACTCAAAAGCAAGAACTGCTGGGTCAGACACATGCAAAGGTTGGGGGGGATCCTACACATCCCCTGTCCCATTTGGAAAAGGGTAACCATGTCAGCAGCCCCTGGCCAAAAGAGCCACGTTCACATACATATCAGACACAGAGCCACTAAATTTATCACTTCAGCGAGGGTATGTCTACTACCCTAGGAGGAAATACCCTCTCTGAACTCCTCGTATCTCCTAGAAAGCCTCACCTCTGGGAATTTCTCCCGGATTTCCCGGATCCGCTCACCCTTCTGCCCAATGATGGTCCGGTGGAATTTCTGCTCAATGATTAGGTCCTTGGTGCGTTCATTTTCCTGATGAGAATGGAATTTACATGGAGTTTTCAGCAGGAGAGCCACACACTTTTATTTACCAGGTTGCTGCCTGACAGTTTATTTGCCAGCATTGTCTCCTCTAGACAAAATGCATTCTAGGCAAGAAGTGGTATCCAAGGAGTAGAGGAACACATCTACGAAAAGGAACTTGCACTTGTCTTGAGATCCAAGTGCTTGGTGGGCAAGGGGCACACACTAGCATCAGAAGGTTATGAAGGAACATAAAAGCCCAAACCTTGCAGCCTCCCAAGCACCACATCCCACTCACCATACGGGAAGCGAGTTCCAGCAGCTCTTTCTTGGCCTGTTGGACCCCCTGTGGGTCTCCTTCAATTCTGATCAGGTTGCTCTTCTCATTGTCCGGGGGAATGCGCACAGACACCTTGTAGAGGTCCTTTATCCTGTTAACTTCAAGGCAAGGACTGTGGTGACACAGTCTGCTAGGCCAAGACTTGCAAGCAAGGAACCTAGACTGTTTCAGAAGTAAACCAGCCTCTGAGAAGGGG
Source organism: Hemiprocne comata (assembly GCA_020745705.1). NCBI lineage: Eukaryota > Metazoa > Chordata > Aves > Apodiformes > Apodidae > Hemiprocne > Hemiprocne comata. The sequence goes on along the minus strand of CM036594.1, from coordinate 3,382,763 downwards.
CCAGTGGGGTGGGGTTGAAACAGGGGAAAGTGCCTCTTCACCCTTAAGTTCAGTGAGAGCAGATCTGTGCCACACAAGAACCTGGCACAAGTAAATAATGTGGCACCTACAGAGCCAATCGTTGGCTTGCCAGAGTAAGGCATCCATTTCTTCCCAAAACAGCACCACAATTAGATCAGATGATAATTTCTTTCTAATCCCAAATTCTTTTTTGGGGAGAAATTCACCAAGCAGATTTCCACCACCCCCAACCAGCTGCTAAAAATGTAATTCACATAGAGCAACTTCAAAAAACAAAGTCAATTCTCCAACCAAAATACAACAAAACTCCTCCAGGACATGGCAAAGTAATCACACCACTGCTCAACCTCCCAAGACACTTTCACACATCAAAGCCAACTCAAGGCCTCAGTGCCCATTTATCTCTTTGAGCCAACGCCACCTCAGAAGAGCAGAGGAAACGTGATGGAGACAGCACATTGGATGAACTACAGAACCCCTGATATGGTCTACTGAACATGGAGAGTCTGGACACACCAAGGATTAGAAAGGCACCCCACTTACTGTTAGCTCCATTCTTGCCAATGAGGTGTCTGTGGAATTTGTGGTCAACGTTGATTTCTGCATAATCCATCCGGTTGATCTGTAAGGGATGGTATGGAGTTAGGTAGAGTAGGCCACCACTTCTTGTCTTGGGCCCTAAGCACCTGCCTACTGCAAGGACTGGCACTGACTCTCCAGATGTCAGTCACAGGTGCTCCTCCTGCTCTTAAGGAGAGCAGAAGCACGCCCCTGGTTCTGAGCTGAGAGCACCATGGTTGTGAAACATTTAAAGGGACTTATACACCTCTCCAGCTACAACTGGAAGAGAGTCCTTCCTTCTCTGCATCAAAAGATTCAAGACCTGCTGCTAATTCTCTAAGAATGCTATGGATGAGCTCTGTAAGCAAGGGTTTCATCCATCTGCCACACAACTTGTCTTCTGCAAGTTCTGTTCATCATGTCAAGACATCATCACCTTTGCTCTGTTGCCCCTTGTTTCCCCACCTTATTCTTGTGTACTGCAACTAGTAACACCAACTTACCAGATCCTTGACCATGACTTCAATCTGTTCCTGAGCCACATTCACATCTTCTGTAGGTCCTTCCAAAGTGATTTTATCCTCTCCTTCAGTGAATTCGATGTGAACCTGGAGAGACAGCAATGAATCCAGTAAGAATTTTCTAAGATACAAGCCAAGTCAATGCTGTTAGTTAGGCCTACACCCTCACTCCCTGCCACTAAGAGATCATTTCCTTCCCACAAAATACATGCATCATTCCCATGGTTTCAGAAGTAGGTAACTTACAACGTAGGCCATATCACAGTGTCTACTGCCCAAGGCTTTGGTGCTGTCCTGAAGTCTGCAAGGGCTTTGGAGAAGTTAATCACCTAGCCTTTCTCTAGATATCATCTAACTCACCAGGGAGAAGCCTTGCTGAAATCAGCACTTGCAGGTAACCTACTACATCAATTCCCAAAATAACACCACATAAAGCTTCCTTTGAAGGGCTCAACCCATGAGAGTAACATAGGGTGAGTAGTGTTTGCAGCAGTAAAAGAGAGGCTCTCCTTAGCATTAACATCTGTGTCATTTCTTCCCTGGTTTTACCCACTCCAGAACACATTCCTCTCTTCTAGGAAGAGTGATCTTTGTAGATCATATAAACCATAGATCAATAAACCACATTCTATATCAGAGCATTCTAAGCTAACCAGCTCATCCATACCTTTGGCATCTGCTGAGTTATTTTGGCCAGGTTTTGTCCTTTCTTTCCAATAATGAAACGATGAAGCCAAGAGGGGGCAGAGACCGAGGAGACGGTAAAACTGTTGGCCTGAGAGACAGAAAAACAGAGAAGCTGTTTGATGGGCCGACTGGAAGAGGTCTTCACAAACATTCGGTTCTGATTCCCACGTGGCACCCTCAGTATTGACTTCTAAGCTGCATCTCCAGCAGCCCAATCAAGACCACCCCTCTCCACCACCTCTGACTGCTCACGGATGTGTCTTGATGGGACTTTCAAAGAAGGCCCAGCCCATCTTGTCAGTACCTTTGCATAGACTTCAGTCAATGCTTGCCCAAGCTTTTCAGGCTCGCCTCGCAGTATCACCGTCTCCGAGCTACTGTCAGTGGGTGGGATCTCGACAGAGACTCCAGTTTTCTCCAAGATCTCCTGCAGGGAGTTCCCCTTGGGGCCGATGACATACTTGTGCTGGGACTTCTTCACCTCCACTGCAATGGTAGTAGTCTTCTTTTTCTGTAGGGACAGAGGCACTGGTGCATCAATCACAAGGGGGCAGGGAAGGACAAGAGCAACAGGAAGAGGTGCAAGATGCAGTGAAACTCTGCACCCAGGAGAAAGCAAAGCCAAGGTAGGCACAGTGGTGTTGTGGTGCCCTAGCACCCTCTGGGTCTCTGTCTATAGAACACCTTGTGCTCAAGAACTCACAGGTGAAGCACAAAACTAGTCTTCTGTGTCAACCTACTCCATGGAAGAGACCACATCTCCACACCTCCTTGCACAACTGGGCTCAAGGCCCAGCTGTCCCCCAGGCACTATTCTAATGCAACACCATGTAGGCTACTAGGCTGTAAGCTGATTATCTCTGTTGAAATCCAGATTGGTTCAAATAGAGAGCTAACCATGAAGAAAAACAACCTAACAACCCACAACAAGGATATTCACAGCATGTTGGCTGTGGAAAACACACTGAGTGAAATGCACTCTTCAGCAACTTCTACTTATGTAGCAATTTAGATTCTGTTAGGTGGCCACCACTGTAGACTTCAACTTCCTTCCCTGGTAGCACCTGTGTGAAAAAGAGCCAGGGATAATTCCCTGAGCTAATTCCCATGACACAACAAGGCCAAGCAGTTTCACCCCAAGTCCCACTCTGCTGAGTGAGGAAATGGTAAGATCCAGGGCCACGTACTGCAAATGCTGCTGAGCCAGAGCTGACGCAAGGAGGATTCAACAGAGGGATGCACACAAGTTGAACAAGAAGGGAAGAGGGACTATGAGCAGGTGGGGGAAAGATGGGCAGCTTCATGGACCACTGTACCTTCTCCTCATAGATCTTCTTAACACGAGCCACGGCCTGGGCTAGCTGCTCCTTTTCTCCTGTGAAGACTATCTCTGTCTTGTTGACGCTGGGTGGAGGGATGTTGATGCGTGTCCCTGTGTCCTGCATGAGCTCGCTCACCAGCTTGTTGTACGGGCCAGCAATGAAGGGGTGGTACACCTTCTCCACGTCCAGCCGCTCCACGGCACGCTTATCCTGGAAGAGCCCCAAACAAACCTTGGTGGGAACTGCCCTCCACATTACAGTCCCTGCCAGACACAGCTAAGTTCCAGTGCTGTCTTGCTTGACACACTGTCCCCAGCACCCTTGTAGTTTTGCAGGCTTGTAGATCTCCATCCCTTTCAACCTACAAATACTGCTGTTGCTGCTGATTGCTCTGTAATCTCCTGCCTTATCTCAGCTGGCACCTAATATGGTTCCCTTCAAATATGAAACATGCCTATCTGACTTCAGAGATGGACAAAATGGAGAACCAGACGCTGCAGAACCTGGCAGCAGTGCTCATAAAGCCAGTGGCACAGTGTCTCTGTTCAGACGAACATATTAGCCACTGACTGTGGCCATGGTGGCCACAAACACACCATGGAAAAGCAAGATGGCTGTCCAGCTAATGCCACGAGAGAGACCACAGTATTGAAGTACCTGCTCAGCAGAGATAAGCAGGATCTCGTGTCGGGCCTTCTCAATTCCTTCCTTTGTGCCGGTGATCTTGATCTGGTTGCTGGGGTCATCTGGGCGGGGGATCTGGATTTTTGTTGCAGTTTTGAGCTCCAGGTCCTGCAGCTTCTCGCCATTCTTTCCAATGACAAATCTGTGGTGCTCCTTGGGGATGGCAACTGTCGCTGAGGCCTGCAACGCAGAAACCAAGCCTCTGTGAGAACTCTTGCCTGCACTGGCAGCTCCACAGGAACAGAGCCAGAGAAAGCAAGTGACATGCTGCTCAGCAGTACCACTAAGGAGCAAACACAATGCCTTCCCAGCACAATCTGTCCAAGGTCTGATACTGTACCAGAACAGTTGATCTCCAGTGCCTGTATACTAGGAATCTAAACCCCACCTTTGCCTCAAAACCCTTCTGCTGGCACAGGAGTAGCACTCTGAATTAGCAAAGGCCTTTAGGCACAGACGAGGACGTGCCCATCCTCCAGTGTAAGACACTGGAGCAGTACCAGACAGCAACTGAGATGGTGGCTCCTGAGTGGAGTTTATCTGAACTCTGACATCTGCTGCCAAGGCTACGGAGAACAAGACACACGGTCTGACTCCTAGGAAACCGAAATCCAACACCAGAAACCTATTCCAGCAGGCAGACAGCTAGGAGATGCTTATGCTACTAAGTGCTAAGTTGTCTTCCATGTAGCACATGCTGTTCCTGGGACTGCTTCTAGAAGGCCCCTCTTGGAGAAGGGGTCTCAAAAGCTTCTCTCAATCTCCCATTTAAGGGTTGGTTTGTAACAGATATTCCTGACTTCTTCCCTTCTCACTTGAGTTTTTACTCTCCTGGTAGCTTATGATTGTTACTATGCTCTTGATGCCTGTGAATATGTAACTACTAACAGTAATTAGACATTTATAATTCAAGCTACACTGGGGAAAAAAATAATCAAAACCAAGATCACTTGGTGTAACTCTTCAACTCTGTGGCCCTGCACTGAAGCCAGCCAAGCCTAGGAAAAGCTGGAAATAGAGAGACACTTTCAGACCTGGGGCCAGGGCAGTAGGAGGTCTATTTGAGGACAGCGGGTCATAGATCTGTGGCAGTAAGACCTGAATCATTTTTTCAGATGCACATTATGAAGGGTTTGTCCCTCCCTCTTCCTTCTGGCAGGGTATGACACATGGGCTGAACAGCACCAAGCAGACATGGTATTAGCTATTGCATTAACTACCTTTGACATTACACTATGCGACCTGGCTGTGATATATCCTCACAACAACTACCATCTTGATTATAAACTCAAGAATCTGAAGGTAAAAAATCCAAACTTAGAGGACTGAAAGGAGAAGCAACTGAAACAATGGGTTTCTTACCAGTGTGGCTTGAGTTACACAATCCAGATCCCTGACCTGAAGCTTTCAACTTGTGGTGGAACTTCCTCTTCTCTACTTTTCTTTCTCCCATCCCTCCACACTCTCCTCTGGAGGACTTCACAGAAAGCACAGTCCCATTCTCATGCACTACCAGCTTTGTGTGAGGGACCTGCACCCTCTCCGGTACCAGCACCTCAACACAAAGACACTGTTTGCAATTCCAAGTGTTCAGAGATTGCAGACTCCACCCTTCCCGCAACACCATGGCCTGTAATTAGCTGTGAACCCTATTTTAAGCTTCCATTTCCATTCCAAATTGCCAATTGTGTGCTTTGAAAATATATGGCAAAGCTGAATTAGTCATCTAATAACACCTCGTTGGCTTATAAGCCCACACGCCCAAGGGTCTCAAAGCATTTACAAGTCTTGGGGAAGAGCAAAGACGAGGTGAGAAACAGTTAGATGCCCTCACCTGAGTCTGCAGCCGAGCAACAATCTCCTTCCGAGCCTTCATGACTGCTTCCAGCTTGCCAGAGACCATGATTGAAAGGCCCTGGTCCTTGGCAAGAGACAGCTCCAGGTGAGCTCCAGTCTTCTGCATGATGTCAAGGCAGATCTTGGCCTGCTCGCCTTCTCCAAACTGATTCATGTCCTTGTATTTCCTCTCCTCCAGTGGCACATGAAACACCTGCTCAGCCACGGGACAGATAAAAGGAGGGCACAGCAAGCAGTCAGTATGCTTTTGATTGCCTCTTGTATTGCCATACAGGACTCCCCTGGTATCCTAAGTTCCCAGGTTTGTGCAATCCATCACCCTTTCTAGTGGAGACATGAGCTATGACCAGGGCAAGTGTGGGAGCAGAGCAGCAGGCCCTCTGTCCCACATGGTGTGTGTTCCTAAAGTGCTATGGGGGGAATACTTCAATGGATTAGCATTCACTACATGAAATCTTCAGTCCTCCCCTTCAGGCCTGCTCCAGCTATTTGTAGAACAGGGATGCAGATCTTTTTTCTGGACAGTTTTCCAACATATCCCTCCCTTCCAGAGCAGTTCTAGCTCTCAGTCACAGTCCTCCTTGTGCCTCAGGGTGAAGTACAGCAATGAGGCTGACAGTCTGACACACTACGGATTTCATATTCCAAGGAAAGCTTCACTTCACCTACTTTTTGGAGGGAGGAAAAGGAGGGAGAAAGCAGACCCACTCCCACCAACCTGAGTGATGACAGAAGCCTTTATTGGTCGGATTTTGCACCAGGGCCCAGCAGGTTCCTGGGCAGCTTCCAGACATGGTGCTTTCTCAGGGAGCGGAGGGAAGGCTTCCTTGTAGGTTGGAGGATCATTCTCTTCTTCAGAGTTTAAAGCTGTAACTGGGGTGAAACAAACAGTGCAAATGAGATGCTGTCCCAGCAGAAATGCCCCTATTCATAGGCAGTGCAATTGTATTTAGGCACCACTAACAAGGCAGAGCAAATGACTTGTGCACTACTATTAATCCTATTACAGTTATGCTTGTGGAGCAGCCAAGTCTGGAGCACAACCAACTGCCACACAGCACAGACTGCAGCAGATGCCATGGACAACCAGCCTTGTCTGAGCTGGCAGTACGGAGGAAGGAACTCAATGTGTGAGTGAATGGTGGCACCAAACAGCACATTACTGTCAACTTTGTCAAGAGGGGCTTAATTAGGGAAGAACAGGCTGAACAGAAAGAAGTGAAAGGCACAGAGCAAGGCTGCAGGTCAGAAAGGGATAAGACAAACACACACCCAGGAGGAAGGCAGAGAGAAGTGCTATAATTAGGGCAGAGTCCAAGGAAAGCCTGTACCTTATGTTTGACTCAGTTGTGCACTGGGCCGTGCCAAGTGGGCCAGCTGGAGGATGGGTGCTGAAACAACCCATCAGTGAGCCAGCTAATACAGTTAGACTGACTCTCCCCAGTACCTGACTAAGCAAAGGAAGGAAATGACAGCCCAGTACACTGGTCCCATGAGGTTCTCTTGTAGCCCAACACCTCACCCTTGCATGTGTCCTGTCCCACGGTTGACAGCACTGCTAGCCAGAGCTCTGTGAAGATCTGAGCCTTGCCTCCTCCTGGTCCTGCACCGTGCAGCATCACCACTTGTGCTGCTCCCAGTGGAAAGCCAGAGCTTGGCAGGCCACCAATTTAGGAAGGGAGAATGGATTGTCTGCAAACTTGTGTGGAACCAGACGCATGGAGCTTGTGTGACAGCAAGGAACCTTGCCTGTGCAGCCTGCATGGAGAGGCACATCACAGGAACTCAACTGTGTCTCCTCACCTTTCACCTGCTGCTGAGCCAGGCCGCTGCGGTGTTCAGCGAAGCTCTCCTGGGTCAAAACTGCCACGGAGCTCATTGTCGACTTCCCACCCACACACAATCCGGGTATGCCACTGGGAGAGACAGAGGGAGCAACACTGTCACCAGCACCACTGGGGATGCTCAACAGGTACTCCAGGAAGACACAGTATGTGCTACTGAGCACTTTTACAGACAGCCTCTGGAAAAGCACCTACGGTGCCAGTCAGCTACCCAGTTCCCTTGCAGAATCAGAGAGGAACTCAGGGAGAATATTTCCTCACAGCACAGTGATCACCAAAACCAGAGCTCCTCGTTAAGATGGCAGAGGATGTGCAACCTAAGAAGGTTGCTGGAAAGGGGGACACGAGAAGTTGTTGAAGCATACTCTAATTAATGTATCAATTATTAATGGTGAGCAATTTTTAAATGAGTATTTGAAGGTCTGCATACTTGGTTCAAGACCACTGTGTAAACCTGGCGAGAAAACAAAAAGGGCCCAGGATGCTGCCTCTGCCTGAAAGACTTCTTGAGGTGCCCAAACTCCTGCTGACTTAGGGATACACTCAGAAAACCACTCTGATAAGCAAGCTCAGCAACAGGAAGATCTTTGCCTCTCCCAAAATAAGAACTTACCAGCTAAATGGTCAGTAGCCAGAGAGTCCGTCCTGTAAGCTGCCCGTTTGTCAGCCTGCCAGCTTTTGCTTTAGAGAAAAAAAAAACACAAAAAAATGATGTCACTGCTCCAAGACAACAGGAAATCATAACACCCCTGTCACTGTAACTTTCAAAAGGGTACCACCGTGTTTCAAACTTGCACCCTATCCAAAACGTTCTCCAGCTGAGTCACATCTCATCTACTTTACCTGTCATGTTTTTACTAGAGCTACAGGCAACACCACTATCTACTGAAACCTCACAGCAGAAAGCCTGGAGTAGCTTCTCTTTCATCACATTGGCTACAAGAGCAGCCATTCAGTATCAGGCAAAAATACAGTCAATTAATAGCAGATGTGCAAGACAGACATGAAATTTCAGGGTTGCAAGCTAGTCAGAGGAGACTAACAACCTGAAAACCTGCCAACAAGACTGCCATCAGTCAGAAGTTAGGAATGTAGTTTAGTGGAGCTTGGGTGAATCAACACAGACATCCTCACAAACTAAGGCAAACACTCAGGGCTATCCACACTTCATTTTTTATTCTAATAAGATCATGCACCAGGCACTGAACTCTGTCTCCAAGGCCAAGGCTGCAAGTAAGAAGAACAAAACCCACACTGGTTTATAGGCACTATTTTAAATGCATACACGAGATGAAACCAGGAAAAAAAAAAAAGACACTGTTAGTGGGAACTTTACATCTCCTGTATCTGGATCTGCAGATTTACTGAAAAAGTGTTTAGGAGTCTAAGTAAAAACGTAAACCCAGTACAGTAGAGACTCTGCCAGAGATGTACAACAGTTCCCCACACCTGAAGGACTCTCAGCAGTTATGGGAGCACTTGCAGGGCTCACAGTCGCCTAAAATCCAGTGCCTCTGACTGCTCCTGGCACAAGAGGCCTCTCTCCTGCACCACTCTCCTGCTTGGACCTTCTTCTGAACAGAAAACTCAGACACTTTTCAGCTAATCAACAGTTGCCATCTGACCTCCCAGTGTTCCAGAAAAGGCTTCCAAAACCACAACATCACTGACTGACATGGTGTCTCACATCACACTTATGCTGTGGCACAGTGAGGGAAGGTGAAAGAAGCAGAATGAAAGGAGGGAAAAACAAGGAAAACAGTAAGGCAACTGGGCCATACAGGCCTGACCTACACCTCTGTGAGGGCCAAAGTGTTATCCACTACTTCAACATGTCCCTTATTGGGAACAAGGCAACGTCACCTGCACTACCAAAGCCATAGAGCTAACGTTGCAATTAATCCTGTGACAATCTGCCACTACAAGGTGGCAGCTACTGGGACAGCCAGCCAGCTGTGCTGCCTGAAGCACAGCTACTGTGGAGCACAAAGGCTCTGCAAAGCATTTGCTGGTAAGCACTAGTAATCTGGCTAGTGATCTAATCTTGGAGAAATACCTGAGTCCTCCTCTCTGTCCATGGTTACGCCGCGGTGTAACTCTTGGTTACAGGTCTGTGGTACACAACTGCGTGGCTCAAGCTGCCACAGAACCAAGGATGAGTGGGGTGGCATCTGTCCCAGGCTATTATGGCAAGGCTTGCAGACTCGGCCACTGGCTCCCCCAGCCTGTTGAGCTGCTGTTCAGGGTGTCACTGGTAAACTGCAACCAGGGACGCGGGCAGGAGCCAGAAGCATCCTAGACATCACAAGCAGCTGCCAAGGTCTGGCTAGAGCCTTGCTAACAGCACTTTCCACTGCCCAGGAAAGCACCACCTAGCTCATCTTGCATGTGCCCTGCTCCTTAGAGGAGGAGGGTGAAGATGAGAAGTCAGTAAACGACACCCAATATAGCACCTGCCTGTGAGCCACGACCTCAAGGCACAGCTGCTGGTTTCACAGAGTCCACACCAGCTGCAAAGATTTTCCTTGCAGCCTCCATCTCAGAGAAGAGCTAGGCAGTCAAAGAGAAACCTAAAGGCAGCATTTATGCACATGAATTTCTGCTTCATCACCCAGACAGCAAGCTAGGAACAAAAGCTCTTCATCTCCAGTAACCCCAAACATCTGGAATACTGTAGGCCTCAGGGATTCATCTCTGGCCAAAATTGGAGGCAGCCATCAGAATGGTATTTTAAATGTAACATTAAAACCAGCAGCTCAGGCATTGCATTTAGTGTCTACCTCTCCCTGACTTCCCCCTTTAGGTCTTGAAACTAAGGTTACAGCTACATCATGCTAGCATCTAGCTGACTGGGTCAACAGGTTTTAAACTGCCTAGTTTATACCCTGTTTTTAGTGCTGGCTTTGTATCCCAAAAAAAGTTTCAGAAGTCAAGAGTGCACTTAAAGTAAAGAAAATTAAATAATCCTAAAAATAACCTCCAGCAAGAGCCAGGCCTAACCACATGGGAAACATTTGTACGAAGAGAGACAAAAGCAAAGTCATGAGTTACACTGCCAATACAATCAGCACTTGTGGACAGAAACATCAGTTATGCATTCTTTAAAATTATATTTAATAAAAGTATTAGCATTTTGTAGCATCGAGGTAACGAAAATCAGATGCAGAAAGGAACACAAACAGCAACATGGCTGGGCTGACAGCAACTGTCCTCTGCCAGATGTCCACACAGGGCAGGGTGATCTCTTGGTAGGTGAGTGGTCATACATGAAAATACTTCTGAAAACCTACTGGCTCTGCCAGGCCCTGGCCCCTTGGTTTTGGGGGATCACACAGGCAGGCAGCTGCTGCGTGGCACGATGGAGTCTTTCACTTTGCACTGATTCCTTAAGTAGCACGTCAGAGAGTCCAAGGCAAGTGGTGGCTTAGACACAGCCAGACTTACACCCGACCTGTCCCCTCTATTTACTCTTCCATGACCTGCCACATTCCCCACTGCCAGGTCATATCCTGCCCTTGGATAGGAGATGTCCTGTGCCTGCTAGCCAAGGAGAACATGCACCTGTCCTCATCCTGCCAGCCAGCCCCGAGCAGGGCAGGCCCCGGCAGTGCTTCTCACCGGGGCCGGGAAAGGGCTTGCAGGTCTATACATCGAGAGGGGGAGCTGGCCGCGGGGAGCGCCTCCCGCGTGGGCAGGCTGCGCCCGGAGCCCGCCCGGGCCTGTTTCGCCAACACGTCCCACGGACAGCGCCCGCCTTCCCCGTAACACCGGCGCGGGCAGCGGGCACACCGGCGGGGCCAAACGGAGAGGCGCCCCTCTGCTTTGTCCCCGCCGTGTCCGGCCGCGCCAGGCCAAGGCAGAGAATCCGCCGGGCCCCACGACTCAGGCCAGGCCGGACGCCACCGCCAGCGCCACCTCAGCACTGCCGGCACCGGGGGCGGGGCCGCGCGGCGGGGCGGGGCGGCGCCCTTAAAGGGCCCGGCCGGGCCCCGCTGTCACCCGGGCCCCCTGCTTGGGACTGAGCGGCGGGAAGGCGGCGGCGGGGGGCGCGTCCCAGCGCACCGGCCGTACGGGAACAGGGCCGGGAGCACGACGGGGGTGGGCGCGGCAGCGGCAGCCCCAGCTCGGCGCGGCCCTCCGGGCTGTGAGGCCGGGGGCGGCCGCGTCACGCAGGCGGGGGGAAAGGTGCTCCAGCGGGGAGCGCGGTGACAGCCCCCGAGCACGGCTCCACGGTCACCCGCAAGCTACCGGTGGCGGCAGTAGTAGGCGGGCACGGCCTACTCCGAGCCCAGCATTAGCACCTTCCTGACGCCTACTCGCCCCCGCCGGTGGCCCAGAGAGTGGGGCCGGGGCACTCTCCCCTTTAGTTACGACAGAAGCGGAGCCGCGCGGACCCCGAGACCCGGGGGAAGGGCTGCCCGCTGCCCGCCTTCCGCTGCCTGACCCAGCGCTAGACGAACGCTTGCCGCCCGCCGCTTTTGGCTCGTACCAGGCGCAAACTCTGAGGGCCGCCGGGGACGACGTGGAGCCGCGCCCCGACCCGCACCGCTCTCCCTCCCCTCCTGGCGAGGGTTACGGTGCCGCGCCCAGGTCGCCCCCTCCTCACGCACCCGCGGGGGCCCCGTGTCCTCATCGGCCCGGATCCGGGACGGCGCCGCACGCTGGCGCTATCCGACAGCTGCTGCCGGCCGGTACAGCCGGGCACCGGCCAAGGCCGTGCCGCCGGGGCCGGATCCCCGCACTCCCGCCGCCGGCTGCCCCGAGTGCCCCCTGCCCCGAGCAGCCCCCGCCGGACTTTGCCCGGCCGGCAGGAAGTTGGACCGGAGTTTCCGAGCGGCGCCGACACGTCGGTGCCCAGAGAGAAGTAAGCGAGACCGGGTCGGGTCGGGCTAGGCCGGGCCGCTCCCCTCCCCCCCCAGCCTCCACGTCGGCGTGTGGTGGCGGAGGGGCCGCCCCCCGTCCCCCGTGACTCACTCCGGCCGGTGCCCGCTCGCCCGCCCTGCTGGAGAACCGGAGCGCTCCTGGGAGAGCGGCGCGGCGCCCGCCCCAGCGCCTATATAGGCCAGGCTGCTGCCAATCCGCGGCCCGCACGTCAGCGGGACATGCCCCTTCCCGGCGGGGCCGATCCGCCACGCGTGCCCCGCGCCGCCAGGGGCGGCCCGCGGCCTGCCCGCCACTGAGCAGTAGCCCGGCAGCCTCCGGCTCTGGCGGCGGCCCCGCTCCCGCCGCCCGGCTCGGCCCGGCCCGCGGGGCTTCACACGAGGGAGGAGACCCGCAGTGGCTTCCACCCGCCCTGCGCGCCCCGGAGGCCGAGGCAGCGCCTGCTCCCCGCCCCAGGCTGATCCCCGCGGGAAAGCCCCCGGCCGCCTGCCCTTAAACAACGCATCCACGTGCAGAAAGTGCCCCCCTTCCGCCTCCCGGCTGCTTCGGGGGACGCGAAGGCTGCTGAAGAACCGAGCCCACACGGCTGGCTGTCCCCAGCACCGGCCCGGACCCCACTGCGGTCCCAACAGCTGAGAATTACCGACTTGGGCGGATGCCGGTTTCACGCAGGGTTAGCGAGCTGGAGAAGCTCCTGAGGGCTCTGAACAGTCTTAAAACCACAGCTGGCACCGGAGAGCAGCAAACACCTGGGGCTTGTGCCCGGTCTCACGAGTGGAGAGGGACACCGAGGCCTCAGCCCCAGAAGACCAGTTGTTGTTCCTTCCTCCTGTGCAGTCTGCGTCAAAGCAGCAGTTACCCGATGCTGAGGTTGCAGACAGGAGAAGGGGCAAGGTAAGAAGGAGATTAAAAAACATAACACACCCCACCCTCCCCTAAAAAAAGAAAAAAAAAAAAGCCCCTCTCCTTCTTCTAGTCTCTCATTTGGAAGTGGAGAAGAGTGAAGCCAGCAAGCACAATACCCTCTTTTCCTGCAAAGGGGATGTTTATTAAAAGTTTGTGCAATATAGATGTTTTTAATTATCAGCCCTGCACCCTCAGGGAACTGAGGAAAATTTAAAAGTCACATCAGTGTAAAAATACGTGGAATTTTAACTGATTTTTGCATTAGCTGTGTCTCTGCCCATTTTCCTACACAGGATTAATTGTCATCATTCATAACTTACACTTAGTGAGTGGTTTTCTCGTTCACACCCTGCTCTCTCCCAGGCCCTGGCAAACTAAACGCAAGAACCTGCTTTGTAGAGCTCTGGCCACATAAATCTGAGGTCCTCAGAATAACTGCTTTTGATTACATGTAGCAATTTTTAGATATGTTAATTTGCTGTATTTATGGAAACACGGGTAGTATTTTAGCCTTAAGTAAAATTAAGATTACTTCTTATTATTTAACAAGAGTAGATGATTTCTCCTGTTTTCCTCTTTTAATCCTGCATCTGGGATGACATCATCAAAGTACTTGAACTTTTTGACACAGTTTATGGCTGTAAATAAAAATACACCTGTGGGTGAAATGGGTGAAGTATGTTAAAGGGAGGAGGTGAACAGTCGTCAAGAGTTGACACCCTGCCCAGGCACTACGATGATCCATCTCCCCCCCAGCCTGGCCTCTCCTCAAAAAGTCTGTCAGTCTCTGGGAGGATGCAGGGATACTGCTCCGAGCATGGGGCTGCTGCACAGAAAAGCAGCAACCACTGCTGCCACGTCATGTATACTCCAAGAGCTGGCTTGGGCTCCTCTGATGGAAAATGGCTGGGCAGTGGATGCCAGCAGCACCTCTAAGTCACAAAAGCAGGCAAGTGCCTGCCGAGACTGAGGTGGCTCATGCAAAAGCAGAGCTCTAGGGACCCGGGCAAACTGCAGCACCTCCAGACTTCAGACACTTTTGCTTCCACGCAGCAGCTGAGAGTGGGGGATTTATAATTTGGGACTTGGAGCCTAAGCACTCTGTACCTCCCTCAAGGTCCATGATGCTTTTCTCCTACTTCCACTCCCTAGTGTTTATCTCCCCAGTGCAAAGCAAGCAGCCTCCTCTCAACACTCTAACTTTGCTGCATCCAATTAACTGATACACATAAATACTGTGATCCCTGTGCTGGGGAACCAGGAGCATCACAACCCCCAACCTTTGAGCATCTTACTGAAACACCAACATCCTTCTCCCTCAACTCCTCGTTATCTGGTTCAGCAGGGGCCCTCTGTGGGGCCATGCCACTCTGTGCCTATGGGACAGCTGTAATACCCCTCTCCTGCTCTGTCTACATAGTGTTGCTGCAGCCACTGGAGTTGCTCAGACATTATGGATTTCTGGCTTTTATCACAGCTTCCTCTCCAGGACTGTTCAAGAGTGGATCCTTCCCATGTGTTCCTGTAGCTCTTCCTCTTCTTGCACCTGCAAGTGGTGAGAAGGAAGTCTGCCAGGCCCAGAAGTTACTGGAAGGCCTAGCACATCCACTGCATGTCACCCTCAATGTTTTCTGCTGAAGGAAACCTGTCACAGGCTGTTCTTAGACAGAGATCTTCCACAGAGAAAGATGGTAGTAGGGGGAGAGCTCACCTTTCCTGTCACTCTCAATAAGTACAGAATCATCCTGCACATAGACAAAAGCAAACTTGGAGGGTGCTAGGAGGCCTATTTCAACCTGCTGCTCCTCCTACCAGCATAACATTGAGGATCCACATCCCACCCCATCCCTCTTCTTCAGTAAGGCAATGGAGTATGGGGCAGAGCGAGGCCTGCAGGGGCTGCTGGGGCCTGGTCTGTCTACTTACCCACAAGTGCAATCTCACATTAAAAACAAAAAAGCTTTCATGGAGATGTGTAAAATGACTCCTCTAGAAGCCAGGCATAGGAATTTTTGGTAGCTGAGCAGAAAGGAGACAGAAGACCAAACCCTTAACAAACACTAATCTGCCCCTCTCCCTCTAGCATCCCATATTTTGGCAGCACTATGACAGACCCTGGTTTTATGACTGGCAAGAACAACTGTAAAGAAAGCTCCCAAAGAGAGCACTGATGTGCAGGCAACAGAAAGGGTGAAGGCTTGGGCAACACGTAGTTTCCAGAGCTTATCTAACTGGCAGCTTATGACCAGTCTGAGGGAGGACACAGAAATGGGACCAGCAAAAATACCAAGCTCACACAAAGATAAAACTAACAGTGAACAGGTTTAGGGTTTGGGTTTTTGGAACAGGTGTTCACCAGTGTGTAAGCAAAGGTTGAGAAGTTAAGAAGCTTTCCATAATCACACCACCCCAGGACTCTTGGGGAAGAGAGAAGACTTCAGCTCCTTAAGCCACTGGAACGAAGACCACAAAAAGGTTGGTCTTTCCTGGCACATTCACCCTCAGCTGAGCTAGGATTTTGCAAAAGATTTCTTCTAGCCTGTTCTCATTTTCTGTTGTTACAAGAGATCCTTATTTTTCCTGCCAGAAAGTGCAGGCCTTATTTGGAAAGCAACCCGAGTATGCTCCAAAGAGTGTGCTGTGACTTTATTTCCTGTTAAATATAACTCCAGATTTCCAAAACTGTAAAAATAAGCACCCTTTTTGTATTCTGGGTGCTTATTCCACACACTGAAGTCAGAAAACACCACAAAAGAACTGGCCCTGAAGTATCTCAGCACATCCCTCACCATGAAGAGAAAAGGGGTGGGGGAATACCTTGGATCACACTAGAAAAAGAAGTGGAAGAGGATTCAGGATGCAGGGAACTTGTATGCTACAGAGTACCTGGGTTCTCAGCTAAAACAAGAAAGATATGCCTGTCAGCTCTAAAGCTATTGCTATGGCTTGCCCTATCTTCCAATACAATGGTTTTTATTTCTATAGGAAAACCTCTATTAAATTGAAATTAAGGGTCAAATTATATCCTTCTGCTAAGAGAATGAAAAAAGTTTCATGATGAAAAATGACTGAACGTGAGTCCACGTGGCTTATGTCTCAGTGACTTTGAGATCAGATTTTCTTTATTTGCCACGAGGAAGGAAACTTCCAGGGACGTGCAAGTCAGGCACCTCTCTTCCCCATTCACACATCAGCACTAGGAAGAAATTAATCTGTATGCTAAATTCTGCCCCTTGGCTGTACTTAGTGTGACCCCACCATCTCCAGAGGCCTACTGGAAACACCCAGGTAGAGAACTGCTGGTCGAAAGAGAAAAGTCTGCCTGAGCCTGTACATTAATCCCAACTCCAAACATTTAGTCACACTGTGAAGAAGGGAGGGAGGTGGAGGGAAGATGAGTGGCTGCGTGTGTTTGTTTCACGTGGGACCTAGGTGGTATAAATAAGGGATCCCAGTGGAGTGCAACACCACTTGCCTGGCCTCTCTCCTGATAAACCTTCCTTGTTTATCAAGGACAATTCTCTTGCACAAGCAGAAGAGCTGACCAGACATTGAAGGAAGGCGACTAACCTCAGCAGGCCTGACAGGCCAAAATGGTTGTTTAAAAGACTTATTTCCTGGGCACCCTGATGAGAAAACTATGCAATCATCAGCTAGCAAAAAATACATACACTGCCCTCCCTAGACTATCAGAAGGTGCTCTACAAAAAGGGGCAAACAAACTAGGTAGGAAGAAGAGAAGCAACTTGCTGGTGCATACAGAGTTCTAGTGTGCATGGTAGCTTCAAGCCCTCTGACTACAGAGAGAGGAAAAGCTGCTAGGTAAGGGCAGATAGGCCTGTTTGACATGTGGACACTGAGAAAACTAGATGTAGTGATTAATGCAGACAAACCAGTCAAGAGACTGCTCTACTCTTAGTTTTGCTGAATTGACCAGTGAAATTCTCTTGGTTGCCCTGGCTGTGTGCACACAGTGGTCTTGAATTACTCTGGGGACTCATTATTTCATTTCAGGTTCTTCAGAATGTGATGATCCTTGGATGCCAGGTGGTAGGACAAAACCAATGCCATTTCAGAGATGAGGAAGTCAGCCAATGGACAGTTTAACAAAATAAATCCAAAAGCTAAGCAAAAGGAAGCCACAGAAGACAGATCAGAGTCTGTCCTTCCACTTACACTAGGAGAGAAATCTGATTATTTAACACAAGCTTGGCTTTCAGGAGGAGTTAGGATCTCAAATCACCAAGAGAAACTGGAATAGATAAAATGGAATGAGATGAAAACAAAAGTAATACGTTCAGATCGAGAATGACTGAGGTTAATTTCCCACCTGTATTTTGGAGATGGTTAAAGGCAAATTTAGGAATTGAAAAGGTTGTCAAAGTAGAAGCAAATTTCATGTTCTTGGCCTTGGGGAGCTAATAAACACTTTGAAGAGGAATACTTATTAAGCATGAGGGACAAAGAAAAAAACCATCTTCCTCTGTTGCTCTACAGTAAAGCAAAACACTTACTTGACTCAAGAATGGGAAAAGAGATTCAGAAAACAAAGATTCTCAATATATTGCCTGGGAAGTGGCAACAAACACAGAGTAGCAGATGTGAAAGAACTCACAGAAATTCAGAACATGGGACAACAGGCTGGCCAGAGTCTCTGGGGTCTCAAGTCCAGCCTCCTGCTTGAAGCAGGGTCAGATCTGCATGTTCAGGGGTTTCTCTGGTCAGGTCTTGAAAACCTCCAAAGCTGCACAAACTTTCTGGGCTATTCCTATTCCAATACCTGACTATCCTAACAGTGAAAAAGGTGTCTTACTTGCAGACAGAACCTTTGATTTCAATTTGGGCTCTTTACGCTGATCTGAACTTGCTTTTTAATTTAGATTACCACCACACTGTATGCTCATCATACACAGGTGCTTTCAGAGTGGTGCTGCAGCACTATTCTCTCTTCAAACTGCACTGCAGAAGAAGAAAAATCATCCACAAATAATTAGCTGCGAGCTACTTCCCAAACCTTGCTCGGGTACTTGCAGTTAAATATCACAGTTACCCAAGAAGTGAGGATTGCAGAGATACTGCAGAACAAAGCACACACTATTACCTCTCTGTCCTTCAAAAGGAAACTCTCACTTCACCCTCCTTTCCCTACTGGGTTGGAGTCCTTTTGTTTACCTTTTCAGTGTCTCTCATTCCCTCTCCCTTGGCAATGGCAATATAAAATGAACACGTGGCAATTTTTTTTTTTATTTTTAAGTTGGTTTTTTTAATAGATGTTGCCAGAAGCTCTCATGCACTACACATCACATAGCCTGGAAAGGCAACAGACTTGCAAACACTAAACTTACCCTTTTTCACATTAACTGTCATATATTAAAAAAAATTCAAATCTGACCAGTTCCCTCAGCTTGAACATATCATGCTCCCCAAGACCCTACTACAGGTACTGTTAGACTGATGGTTTTTGCAGGGCACAATTAAAGGGCCTGGTTACAGCAGTTAATAAAGACAACAACCACTTCTTTTCACAGATACTCAATTAGGTAAATATATACAGCAAATGGAAAAAAAATTAAAGTTGCAAACTAAATGAGACGTCCCAAGGGACACTTTTCACTGCAGCAGGGGGACGATTTGCAGTGTAAGCATGGAAACTGTAAATAGACATGAATTTTTGTCTGTTTTGCTGGTGTTTTGTTTTGAATCTTGATTAGCTACTTTTGATTCTAGGTGTTGTACAGAGAAAACTAAGCAAGACTGTTCATGGGTCCTTGGAAGATTTTAAAGATTCCTTAGTTACTAATGTTTACTGGATAACGAAGACTTAAGAGAATGCTGGAGCTCCATTTCTATAAACTTCGTGTGCTCTGGTATGTTTTCCTCTGAGTTCCAGTTCCCCAAGTCACATGGCTTCAAAAGATCCTCTAACTTTGTAGATCTTTCCCCCCCCCCCTTTATTTCTATCTTTCTGTTACAATAAGCAGTTTGAAAATATAACCCAAAAAAGTTAGCATTACTGGGACAAACGAAAACCTCAAAAGAATAAAAGAATTAAACTTGCAGGGAGGCTAATGCTGTGTTTGGAGAAGGAAGTAACAATTTAAAATTTTTAAAAAATTCTTCAGTTTGGCAACAATTCCTCTGAAAAGGCATTAAACTAAAGACCTGATCCCAACTGCCACTTTTAAAAAGCAATGATAGGGCCCTCCCTATTTAAGCACAGCCTTCCCTTTGTCCTATTCATAGCACATGCAACAAGGGCTCAACATATCCACAGACAAGCACTAATTCCTAATCTCTACTAGGCCAAGCAAAAGGCTCTTCATGTGTTAGACAGAATTACATCACGGTGATCTAAACTGACAGTGAAAAAACCAGACAGTCTTCACTTCCAAATCTGCAAGGCCACTCTAAGCCTGCTATGAAAGGAGAGAGAGAGAGAGAGAGCAAGCGAGAACTCAGGGTAAAACTATTTCCACTAATTGTTACAAATAATATTATTTTACACTTAAAACCTCCTTTCATAACTGAATCATTTCCAGTCCTGCCCTGCTCATCTTTGGGCTGAACTAGAAAGGTACACGTGCCATTTTAGGTACAAATTTTTTGCTTGGATACCTCATGCTGCACAGTCCTCCACCCACACATTGTTATTGTCTTGTGGATTAACGGAACAGTGCCCTGAGCCAGAGGAGTTTTCAAATAAAATAGAGGGCTTAACATTTCTTAAATTTCCAAGAACTTCTGCACTTCTCTAGGTACTCACTGCTTGTTCTCATTTTTAGCCAGAACCAGAGCCATCAACCCAGTATTCTAATTTCATGAAGCTATTTGTAAGAGCAGGTGTAGAAACTTCAAGTTTCTTCAATGCTATTTAACCAGCTCTACTTTTAAGCAACGGTCACTTATCTACAACTTGCTATTTTCAGGAGATTCCAAGGTAAGACCATGGTCCTCAATCCCACACCAACTGCTGAAGCATTCATTCTGAAAACAAAAGCATATGCAACAACAGGCCAGCCATAACATATTCCTATCCTTGCTCTCACCCTGCCTGCTCTGTGAGTTGTTCTCAGCTCGCCTTTCAAGTGCTCCAACGCAGGTTTACATTGAGTTTTATCACTTCAACAAAGATAACAGCAAAGTTGCTTTCTCCTGTGCAGTGGAAACTGTCAGGGCCTGGTTTGCAAAAAGCAGAGCCCTCCTGCCCCCTCTGAGAAGGGCAGGGGAGGTCAGATACCCACGCTGTCTCCAGTGTCCACTGGAGAGACTCAAACACCCCCACTCCTCACCCAACGCTGGAGCTGGGGCAAGCAGCAACAAGTCCATCTCCACTGCTCCTGGCCTCTCATCCCACTGGGGCTTTCCCAGGCTTTGCCTCTGTCTCTGCCCATGGGGGAACCTTCCTTGCATCAGTGCTGACCCTTAGGCTCTTCCTTCTTCCTATTTCAACCTACGCATCCATCCCATGCCCAATGTCCCTGTTCCTGCCACACAGCCAGGCCCAGGCTTTTTTTTTTTTTTTTCCCCGTCTCTCATCTTTGGCAAATATCCAGTTTATTTTGTGAAATACCCAGTTTAATTCTCAGTGCCAGAAACACAGGGATAGACAAAAACACAGTACCAGAAACAACAGGAAGAGAACCAGCAAGGGGTATTACTGCAGGTGATACCACCCAAATTGGAACAGTGCACATCAAAAAAAAAAAAAAAAAAAAGGCCTTTACTGATTTTTCAGACTACCCACTGCAAAACCTTTGAAATACCTGTCAACCAAAACTAGCAGGAGTGGGCGAAAAGGGACAGAGGAACAAGGCCCACGCTACATGCTAACACCCTAAATCAAGCCTGGCATTTGAATGATGCAAGAACATTATTCCAGTTACCTAATTCCTGATGAAAAAATGCACCAGAGGTTAACTTTATGAAAGCAAACCATACCTGCCTCATGATATTTACTGAGAGACATGAGTAACCTTCCTTTAAAACTAGAGTCTTGATATATACTAGTCAGACAACACTTCCATGGGCTTTGTCAGAGACCCCAACAAGCCATTCTCAGCTTAGTAACACAGGGAGATGGCTGGATCCTGACACCTCCAAGCTGAATAGTAATAGTCAAAACTCTACAGGGTCCCAAGACTTTCCTCCTTAAAATCCAGTTAGTTGCTGGGATGTGGCTAAAAGCACAGCTACAGCACACGAGTATCAATACCAGCACTTGCTTCCAGAAATGTTCAGTCACAGATGTTTCTTGTGCAGGTAAAGGGTATGCTGTATTCCTAAGTTACACACCCAGATGCTTTTACCAGAATCACTCTGATTTGTGACACCCGTTTATATACAAATCACTTGTGGAATTCTGTTTGTTGGTTTTGGTTTTTTGTTGTTGGGTTTGTGTGTTTATTTCTGCCATTAACACTAAATAACACTAAATCTATCACTTCCATCCCCAAACGGTTCTCTCTCATCCGTGAAAAATCTTTACTAAAGACCACAAAACTTGCTGGAAACTGTACTGCTGAGCACAAGAGAATCTGGTACTACTTCCATTTTGCATCAACAAGTAAATCCAGTTTACTTTACAATTAAATTAAACAGTGGCATTTAAGGGAAGTTGCATGAATATTACAGTGCTACTCAATCCTCTCAAAGGCAAAACTTTTCCTGTGAATCATTTCTTGGTGTCTTCCAGCAACTGAACCAATCCCTTCCCTTCTTCCAGTGCTGTTTTTCCATTGAAGTTAAACTCACTATGATTTCCTCTAACAGAGCCTCTTGTCGTCCATCTTTTCTCCCAGGTTTCTCCTGGTTTTTCCCTGCCCACTGCTTTACAAGTGCCTCTTTTATGACTCTAGGTGGACACAGCTCCTTGCTTCAACCCTGCTCCTCACAAGAGTGACATACTTCTGTTGCTGCCTGAATCCAGCCTGTCCTGCTCCACCTGCCTGCCCCTTCAGCTCCTGCTCCTGGCACCGGGGCCAGAGGTTTCTTATTAAGTCCAACAATTGCAAAAAAATGCAATTAAAGAGACTTCACTGAGACAAGAGCATTGCTAGGACCGTAAGTGTAATGACAAGTTTTTATCCTCTCTCTACTACATTTTGCTGTATTTTAAGCAGGAAGCAAAAATCCAGCTGGCTTTTTTTCTGTACAAACAGGTACAGAGAGGCACAGCCCCTGCCTTCTTTGCTGGAGCTCCCTATTCAGCCCTCCCTATTCAGCCCTCCCTGAAACACAGACACAGAACCAAGTTGCAGTACACCAAGCCTAAACCAAGGTTTTTTTGTATCAACTGAAGTAAATAAATTAGCACTGTGAGGTATAAATGTACCTAATTTATTTACATGCTAATATATCTAATAATTTGCAAAATATTAGTAAATATCTTCAAGGCTTGAAAGATGTACCAGATGTAAGATTCAACAAAACTGCGCCAGTCATGAAAGACAAGTGATGTCTGCCCACAAGTGCAAAAAACAAGTATCTGTATTATATAGTAGCTGCTAGAAAGGATGCTAGTATTTCTCTGAGACTGCTGGGAAAAATATCAGAGCTTGTGGAGGCAGAAAACCAAAGATTACCTAAATGAAGGAAAAAAGAACCACTTTGGTTTTAACATACATAAGTATAAAAAAAAAACCAAACCCCAGAACACTCATCACAGCCTGACTACCTTTCTTTGTTGGAATTAAAAACCTTAAACATACAAATCTTCTTGCAACCCAAAGTGTTCTATACAAGTAAAATATAACAAAGTACTGGCTAGAACTTTTCCTCCTCGTTTATGAATACATCTTTTTTTCAACCTGGCTCCCTCATTCTCTTCCACGGAAGTCACACCACAAGAGCTATGGAGCAACAGGAGTTCACAGAAGGAAGACAGGGAGGAAGGTCACTAGAATTATTAAGCATACAGGAGTTATCCATTTAAGATGGTAATATAAACCACAAGATTTTAATAGCAGATTTTTAGGACATAAACAGTCTTTCTTTTAAAGCTAAAGGACAGCTAAATATAAAGTCACATGCTGAATTCTCTCAGGTATAATTCCACACCCAGGATAAGCCCGTAACCCAAAATTAT
Source organism: Hemiprocne comata (assembly GCA_020745705.1). Taxonomy (NCBI): domain Eukaryota; kingdom Metazoa; phylum Chordata; class Aves; order Apodiformes; family Apodidae; genus Hemiprocne; species Hemiprocne comata. The sequence goes on along the minus strand of CM036594.1, from coordinate 3,359,395 downwards.
TCTTCTAAAACTAGGAATTTCTAAAATGAAAGGAGCTCTTGAAACAAGCCCTGAACTCAGGAGGCTAGGCTCTTGCCTCAACTACCAGCCTAGCACAGGCACCTGGGGTCCAGAGACCAGCTCCTGGTGTCCCTTGAGCTGCTCCACAATCCTTCCTCCAGTAGGCCTTGGAGCAGGACCCTCCCATCCATTCCAAGGGCAGCCTCATGGCCCACAATAAATACCACAGCCTCCTGTGAACACAGACTGTACTGGAAAGGCTTCTAGAGCAAAGCCCCAGAAAATACAGTAAGAAAACAAAAATACCCACCAGCAAACCCCACCACGCTGTGCAGTACAACCTAATGCTCCCTTCTTTCAAGGTTAGAGTAATTAGGAAAAGGCCTTATCTGCAGCTCGGTTTTACTTTCCTATCCCTTCTTTATCTGTTTTCATATTTTAATACAAATAACACCTACTTAATTCTTGCACAGACCCATGTTGCAAAAGTTTTACAGGCTCTGGGTGCTCTGGGACAAGTAAGACCTGTTATGTCCTGGGTGAACATGCCTTTCTCAGCCCACTTAAAAAACCCCTGTTGCAACTTCTTCAGCAGTGCATGTCTTTGTCAAGATTGGAACAGCATCTCCATAAGGGTAGTCCTGCAGAGGAGCCTGTCACTGTGCTCCATCCACAGGGGCTAGAAGGCTTTTATCTCTCCTCAGAGGCTTGCCAGGCTCCTGCTAAGGATGAGACCAACTGATCTGTAACTTCTCTCTTTCTAGTGGCAAGGAAAGTGCAAAAGCAGTTTTCAGACCCTGTCTTTACTGGCTGCCAGTTTCAACATACCCATGAGGACGCTTGCCAGAGTCTTGCTGTTTTACTTTAAGGTTAATTTTAAAAGCTCTGCACAGTATAGGCCTGAGGATTTCCTTCTGTTGAATTCTTGAATACAAGAAGTTCAACCACTGTTAAGTGGCCTTTTTTTTTTTTAAAAAAAAAAAAAGAAAATGTTTTCACATAAATCTGATATTCTACAGAAACTCATGGCTCAAACTGTCAGATACCTTCCCAGTCCTGGTGAATTAACTTTTTCAACCATACACTTGCATTCAGTTTGGACACTCTGGGGTGAACACTCAGAGCCACTATGGACTACTCTAACCATCTGGCTGGTAGTGGCCTGGGTGAATTACCTGAATTTTCACAGCAGCACAACCCTAGGTGCATTTTTACCAGCTGAACATGCTCCTATATGCAAAGGGAAGAGTGTGTTTTGGGAAAGGAGGTATCAGCTGAAATATTGTAACCAAGAAAACATCTCAGTTTCCTTTGAAAAGGTGTGAACTGCACAGGCTGGCTTGTCTGGGATGGCTCTCCACACTGGTAACACCTATGAAATCCAAAGCTAATGACCCCTCTTCTAATAGACCATACTGTTTCCACAAGAAGCTTAAAGTGAAGTGGAAAAAATACTAGCTACTTGACCAAGAACAACTGCCCTTATCCCACCAAAAAATAGTTACTGTTGTTACCATTACAGTAGATAACATAATAAGCACATTATGATCCAATTCCAGGTCTAGAGGAAACCTCTTCCCTTTTCCCTAACCTCTTCTTTGATCATGCCAGTCTATAGAAGTGACACCAGCTAAAAAGTGGGGAACATAAGAATCTTTAACACATAAGAAGTTGCATTTTTTTTTCTACCTTTTCAGGCACAATTGGGGGAAAGAAGGGAAAAACAACAAGTCAGCTTAACTTGCAATGAAGGAGGAGACTGGAGTATGTCACATTTTCAGGAGTGAAATACCAAAGCAATTTATAGAGGACAAACACAGAGCAATCTTAAGCACTTCTTAGGACTCTTTTAGAAAACTGTCTTCTGGGGATCATCCAGGCTTACTGTATCTTGCTGCAGTGGCAAAGCTCAGACTGTTACACTGCCTCTTCCACCCCACATTTTCAGGCCTTCAGATAATGCTACCTTGACATCTAGCAAGAGCATTTCCTGTGCCTCTCATTCTAATCTGTGAAAATCTATACGACTGTGGGCTTTTTCAGAAGGAAAAGGTTGGGGTTTTTTTGTGGCTTGAGTATGTGGGTGGCCCTGCCTACAATGTGGGCCACACTGCACAAAAATCCACGTACAAACAGGAAGAGTTTTTTCCAACAGCTTAAATCTGAACGGGCAAAAGGTTAGAGATGCAGAGCTTTAGCAGACACACAGCTACAAATTACATTACTGCTTCCTCTCCTGCCTTGCCTCTGACGTATATTCCTGTACCAGAGAGAGGGATATCCAATCCACCTATGAAATACCACCTGAAACATCACTTTCCAGTCTAGTTTGGAAGATTAAAAAAAAAGCCATCTTACTATCTGTTAAATAAACTAACTGAAAACAACTGTGCAGCATTTGGATAGCAATTGTAGGAAAAATTGGAGACTAAATCACCAGACAGCAGCTTCACTTGACTTACCAAACAGACGACACGCAATAAAGCAGTACAGAACATATCAGTGTGCAGAATTTTCTGTCATTACACAAAGAATAGGAAAAGAACCAACTCCTTCAAACTCCCTGGGACAGTGAATGTGTCCCACTTTCACTTCCCAGCCACAGAGCTGTGAATTTAGATTCAAATGCTAAACTAGAACTGTCGATTCAAGGGCCTTGCCTCATCTTGTCAGTTATGAGTGAACTGCTGTTGCTACTACTCACATTCCCAGCACAACCTGCTCTCTTGCATCTCCTCTTTCGGTGGAAGGAACTGCTCTTGCCAGTTGGGAATCCTTCCTACTGTTTGGGGAAGGTCTGCATGGGAAGCACGGCTTATCTTGCGTCAAGCCACTTTGGCTACAGCCAAACTGGGCGCAAGGATTTCCTCACACTTAACCCTCTTCAGTTCTGCTTGACTACTGGATCACCCTTCTATTTATTCTATAAATAACCTGCAATAAAACCACACTACAGGACTTGAGAGCCCTTCCGTAAAGAGGCAGAATTACCCCTCGGTCACACAGAGGTGGCTGACTCCACCTGAAGAGCCACAGGTGAGGCAGAAACCCTTCTCCAGAGCAGCCCACAACCGGACTCTCAGTTTTCAGACCCACCAGCAGTGCAAGAGCAGACTATTAATTACACTCAAGCTCGAATTCCGAAGCATACCGGGCCTCGAGACCTAGGCCGGGATTTACAACCTAGTCAGGGGGTGGGAAGGAGAAGGGGAGGGCGACCGCATCCGTGCCGTCCCGGCTGGAGGCGTGCGAGCCCTCCTCAGCCTCGTCCCGGGAAGACTCGCATCCCAAGAACAACCCCGGTGGACTGACGGGGCGGAGAGCGGCCGCAGCGGGGCATGACTCATGGTTTCTGTCCGCTCCCTGGCTGGCACCAGAGCACTCCCCGCCGCAACGCGGGGCCCCGCTGCCACAGGGAGCGGCGGCGGGGGGAAGGAGGAGGCGGGGGTGCGGCAGGCCCGTCCGCACAGCCCCCGCAGACCGTCTCGAACGGGGGGGGGCCCGGCGGCACGTGTCCCGGCCGGCGCCAATTGGAAGGGCCGAGACCATAGAGCAGAGCCGGGCTCGCTAGACATTCCTCCCGCCGAGCCCGTCTCTCTGCTGCCGCCATCTTGTTGGAGGCAGCGCAACGCACCCGACCGCAGAACCGGGCCCGCGCCCTCGTCCTGCTTTGTCTGAAGGGCTTCCCCCCACCACCCTCTCGCGCGGTCGGTGCCACCGGGCGCCGAGACCGGCTTTACCTCTAGTGGGCCCACAGCGAAGCCTATGCTGGGTACGAGGCCGAGGGGCCGGCCGCCATCTTGGTAAAGAAGAGGGATGTGCGTGATCCACTAACGTACAGGTGGTCCCTCCCCCACGGAGCCTTGGCCCGTGCGTTGCTATGGGAACGGCACTAGCGCACGCGCGCCAAACCCCTCGCCGCGCCTCCCGGCACCGCCCCGGAGGGCAGGCTTGAGGGGCGGGGCGGAGCTCTCGGCCCCGCCCCTTCGCCCTGGCGGTACGCGCGCGCGGGAGCGGCGGCGGGGGAGCTGTCTGCGTGCGGCGCGGGCCGAGCGGTGAGGTGAGGGGCGGGAGGGGCAGTGGGCCGAACCGGGCCGAACTGAACTGAACTGAACTGAGGGCCGCTTCTTTCCCCTCCCTTCGTTCGGTCTGGGGATCCGTCTGCGCGGCCCCTCTCTGGAGGGGCGGTAAAAGACAGCCCCTTCCCCAGCTCTCTCTGCGGGCCGAGGCTGAGGGAGGGAGGAAGGGGTTGAGGGAAGGCGGCGGGGCGGTCGGGAGGGCTGCTGGGGAGATGCCAATGAGGAGGAAACAGGCTGTTGGGGGCTGCCGGGCGGCGGCTGTGGAGCCGCCCGCTGCTCGGGAGTGCTGAAGAGGCCGGGTAGCGCCCTGCCTGCCCCCCGCTGGGCTCGGGGCCTTGTGGTCGCCTGGGCCGCCTGAAGTACCCGCCGACGGGAGGATGTCGGTGGTGCGGTTCCTTCTTTCCAGAGGCGGTGAGGTAGCCGCTCCTGTGCCGTTTGCACGCCACGCTTCAGAAGATGCTCTTGTAGGAAACTCCAGCCGGGTTGTTGTAATCGGAGGGTAAGGAACACGACTGACCAGCTCCAGAGGAAAATCTGGACTGCGTGCCCTGCCTGCCTTGGAGTGCTCAAGTCGTTGCCATGAAGGGAATGCTATGGGAAAGATCCTTCGTGAAAGATTTCTGTGCTTGGTCCGTCTATTAAAAAGTAACTGCAGCCATCTGCATAAATAGCTCTCCTTCGTTTCTTGGTAGCTGTGAGAAACTTTGCTCTGCTCTTAGCCCGCCTTTGAGAAATATTTGGGTGACAGACAAGCCTCGTGAATTAAAGGAATGTTCTGTGTTCTAGCAGTATCTAGTTTTGTTTGGCATGGAAAATCTTTCATGGAGAATGGTTAAGCAGGGATCAATGACATCACTCGGCAGGAAACACTCTTGGAAGAGTTATCAGAGCAATCTTGCATGATGGTAAAAGTCTCACAAATAACCCCTTCAGTAGCTGAATACTTCAGACGTGTTAGATCAGTGTATTGGCTGAAATACAGATGTTGCAGATACTGGATTTTGTTTTTAGCATGAAATTTCACTTGAGAAATGTGTTACCCAGTTGTTATCCCATGTGTGTAATCTGGAAGCCAGATTTTTGTCGGTGTGATCAGCTTCACGAGGAGCAACACCAGACTGCCTCAATGTTTAGCACCTTTAGTCTTCCTCAGAACTGACTCTTCCTTATTGAGGGGAAGGAAAAAAAAAGCAGCTTGGTAACTGTTAACAGTAATCATGGTGAGCTAGAAAGCTGCATCTTAAATCTAAAGAAGGTGGCACTTGTGTATATATGTATGAACATAGAGTAGCTTTGAGAGGCAAGTGCCATAGCTGCCAGAAGCCAACACCAGTTTGAAAACAACTTCAGCTTTTGCCTAGCAAAAAAAAAAGAAAAAAGGTTGGGCTTCTGTCGATCTGATGCCTGGCAGTTAGCTTTGACTTTAAGGTGGCTTTTTGATGGCAGGGACGGGCTGAAGATGGCTGTAGAGTGAAGCAATTTGGTGTCCTTTCACATGGAGCTGAACTCTCCAACAAAAACCTGCTTGGAAGACGGAAGGAAGCAGGCAGTGGTAATTTCAAATCTGCAGAATGAAAGTGGAAGTGAGCTAGATGGAGAAGAGGTGACTATGGAATGTGGGCTTTTGGTTAGAGGGCAAGCCAGGGGAGGGACTAGAAAGGGGACTTGGAGCACTCATCACTTCAAGATAGGGCATATGTTGACATTATTATATTGCCATAGCAAATTATATGATCTCTTGAACTCATGGCAGTAAGTGTGTTATTAGTTCTCTTGTTGGCAGGTCTTCGTTTGCATGGAGGTGTTATATCAGAGATTTTAAAATTGTTTTTCCCTGTCTCCTATCTCCAAGTGATGCAGCTGCGTGTGAAAAATCTTACCTTGTCAACAGAAGTTGAAATGACTGAGGTTGCAGGCGTCCAGAAGAAAGAGGAGGAGAAAAAGTTTCATTTTAAAGCTGCCAGCTCTTTGCAAAACACTCGAGCATGAAAGGAAGTGTTGAGGGGAAGAAGGCTTAAAAAGAAAAAAAAAAATAAATGAAGTTTTTTTCTGGGCTTTGAAAATATGGTTTCCTGTAAATACTAAGATGTCTTTAAGCTGTGTGTTTGGTTTGGTTAGTTTCCGGAAAGGATGTGGACTTTTCTTTTTCAGGCTTCAAAATGGTTCGTCATACATACAGCACCCCATGTTGGTGTTGCTTGAAATTTATTGTCTGAGGATGTTAATAGGACAAATGGTTGCTAAAAATCCTGCCCCTTGTAAATACTGAAGAGTCAAATACTTCCAACTCTGTGGAGCAATTGGCACTGTTGCAAACTCTGGGTATCCAACCAAGAAGGCTTCTTTTTTAATTGTGTGCAACAGCAAGTGTTACATTGGTTTGGGTTTTGTTGTGTGTTGGTTTTTTTTCCCCTCATACGATTTTTAATAAGCTGAAAAACATTCTTTTTCCAGATTTGTTCCCGACCTTCCATAAAAATGTCCAAGGTAAGAATAACATTTCTGTTTTCCAGTGTGACAATGTAAAAGCAAAATATCTGTTTCGAATATGTATGTTTAAATATGTTTTATAGGGCTTTGAGCAACCTGGTCTAGTGGGAAGTGTCCCTGCCCATGCAGGAGGGTTGGATCTAGATAATCTTGAAGGTCCCTTCCAACCCAAACCAGTCTGTGATTTTATAATAATCTGCAAGAGCAGAATGTGTAACTTGCTCCATGTTTGATGGTGGTGTGTATGCTAAATGTATGGTTCATAAATAAGAGAGAATTTGCATTTAGAACACATAATATTGAAAGGTTGAGTAAACATATATTGAAGTAATTACCTACAAGTATAAACCACTGCAGTTAACTAACACTCTTGGAAGGATTTAATTTTGATCATGGAGTTGCATACAAGCTCCTTGTTGTATTTTCATTGAAACTTCCTTTCTGCTACTGTATTTTGAGCAGGAATCGTTTAAGAAAAGCATGTTCTTGGATTTCATTTCTTCATTTACTAATCGAGTCAACTGCTCTTCTGGAAAACTCCTTCCTAAACAATGCAGTAGCTTAAAATATTGACGTGCTGGGATTCATCTAATTCTTGGTCCCCTGCATTTGGTATAATGGATAAAACATCCATGTTAGTTTATTGGAGTAAAATTAATGATAAAGGGTACTTGGGTGGTGTGTTTGAAGAGGGGAAACTACTAGATGTAAAGATTTCTCTGCAGTATTTGTAATAGTGGGCATTTGAAACACTGTTGTGTAAATCCCTGCCACCCTCCTTTAAATGAGGTCTTAAAAAGAGGACTTCCAGCAGATGGCTGTCAACTCACTAGTTGTTCAGGGTTTTCACCTGGACGTGCTAAAAAGAGATTAGAAATTATCACCTTTTTATTGAAGTCCATGAACACTGGATGCAAACTTTTTTATTTTCAGTGTGTGTGAAGACACTTTAAAAAAAAAAAGTGAGTGGTTAGTGAACGCACTTCATACCTTGATAAATAAATGCTTGGGGTTTTGTTTCTTTTTTTACTGAAGGGGAATCTTGGCTGGGTAGCTGAATAAATGAAACTTAATTTTTTTAAACTGCAGGTGAATGCAGCTGTTCTGTACCTCACTGTGAAAGTGTTGAGTAGTAGGAACACCTGTGTAGTTTTCTTTCTGAAATGGTTTCAAACCATTGGGAATAACTGAGGAAAAGCATTTATACACACAAGTATGTCTGAAGTGGTTGCTTATTATTGTCTTACTATTTTCTTTTTAGCAGCAGCCTGCTCAGTTTACCAATCCAGAAACCCCTGGCTATGTTGGATTTGCAAACCTTCCCAATCAGGTTCACCGGAAGTCTGTGAAAAAGGGGTTTGAATTTACTCTTATGGTGGTCGGTAAGGAAATGTTTTATAGTCATTTTCAAAATCAGTACTTGCTCACAGGGGATTTGGAATTAAACTGAATGTTACTAGCACTGTTGTAAGGCTTCAGCTTGCATCAGAAAGCTCTTCTGTACTGTAGCATTACCTTTCTTTTGTTGTGTATTAATTCATGCAGCAGTTGTTTTCCATGCTACAAACCATGTTTGAACACATGAGCAAGTTTGTGGGAGAAGTGATTTTGTTGTGCACTCCAGTGATCACTACTTCCTTTCTTCTCTTCTGTCTTATGGGATTCAAACATTCCATTTAAACTATAGCTTCAAGCTGTTTCTACATTTGAGTACAATCTTTGTTTGCTTGTGTGTGTTAATTAAGAGTATTAAGGAGACTATTCTGTTTAAAACGTTCTTTGTGCTGTTGCTCAAAAGAATCTGAACAGATCTGTGATCTTTCCACCACTTTAAATACTCTTGTAAAAGAAGAATGAGAATTGGGTTAGTTGGTTTTGATTTAAGCTGTTACTTTTAAAATATCTCTTGATTTTTTTTGTTAGCAGCTGTAACCTAAAGTTTCACCCTCTTCAATATATCACTGAGAATCTGTGTTGGAATCTGGAATGGAAAGAGAAATCTAGTGTGTGTCTGCAGACATAACCTTGATCCTCTCAGAAGTTGGGGTTATTTTTGCAAATTAAGTAGGCTCCCAAATCAGGCTTGTGTGTCTCCTGGTCACGCTGCTTAGGAGCTGTCACTTCTGAGTTTTGGTTTTTGAACTCTGTAATTCTTGCTTTTTAAATAGGCTTTTGCAAAAAGTACCCTAATGGAATTAGGTACTTTATTACCAGGTGTCACGAGAAGCAAGTAAATCTCATTTGGGTGTTAGATTTGTCCAAGAGAGATCACAGGGGAAATGGGCAGGAGAGGTGAGGCAGTACATGGTAAGAGGTGTTTAAGTTCTAATTGTTTTGGATTCCAGTAGTTACAGGAAGAGTCTGTCCTCAGACCTTTCATTAGTTTTGCCAAATGACAGCCCTAGCATTGCTTTTATCTTGTTTCTGTCTTTTGTACTTCAGTGCTGGACAGAGTTGGCCCTTGTTTTTGTCCTCTTTCTTTATCATAGTTGTTGATTGTATCTTTCGTTGGATTTGCTTAGGATAATATCATAAAGTAGCTCTTATAAAATCTAAGGGTAAAGCCAGACTATAAGCAGATGTTTTACATTATGGTATCTACTGTAACTCTTCAGAATTTACTGTTCAGTGCTCCTAAAATTCTGAACAACTCTGAGAAACAAAATTGAGGCTTCCTATACTGTAGCTAAACTTAATTTCCAGATCTGTCTGAGATTTAGTGAAAATAGTGTGATGTGAAGCAGTTCTGGTAGAAAGCTGTGTAAAATTGTAGAGATCAAACAGTTGTTTGTAGGTTCTGGTGAAATAGAAAATGGGGGGAAATGGTGTCGAAGTCACAGAAAGGCAATTAACCTCACTCATGCCTCAGAGTCAAATTTAACTTCACAGTCATTACCTGCCAGTGTTCTAAGGAATAAATGAGAACTACAGGAGAAAGAACTTGGAGAAAAGCAGTTTCATTGAAAATTTGGAATGATACTTTAAGACATACTAGCAGATGGAGGCAGTTGATGTCAGAGAAAATAAACTGTGCTGTAGATTGCTGATTATTTCAACACTTTGGAATGTGAATTCTTTCTCTTGAAATATGCAAGGGGTTTAGGTTCTCTTGTGGGCTATATCACAAAGCCTGTATTGAACTATTCTCCATTAACTTGCCATGCTTCTTAATTTCTGAGCAGGAGGATGGTTTGTTTTTTTTTAAAAGCACACAATCCTAATCAATTATTTTTCTACTTTGCCTTGTTTTTTTCTGCTGTTTGTTGCGGTTTGTGAAAATACAGGATTTATAACAATTTGGCTGCTTGGCTGTGTTGCTTCCAAAGAAATCCTAATCACTTGTATTTATTAACAATGTCATCTTTGTTCTCATTATTAAGCCAGGAATTCATTTAAATAGTTATCTCAGTTGAGAGTTACTATAACTACTGTGGCCAGTAGTTAGAATAACTGCTCTTTTCAGTAATCCTGTGAAAACTGATCTGGTTTACATGTAATATTTACCCAGACTGAAAGTATGGAATGTGCCACTGGTTAAAATAACTTTGTTTTGTTTTGCTGAGATGACTCCATGTGACTGTTGTGTGACTGGCTGCTTGTCTCTTTCACTGATGGAGGCTGCACTGGTAAAATCTGATCTTGAGAGGTTCATTCTGTGAGGCATTTAAAACTGGCAGCTCCTGGTGATTTAAACAGGAATTCCATCTCTTTTTTTTTCTTTTGTTCAGGTATTTTCGTCAGACTCCTGGGGCAGAATTGTCTCTGTTACTCAGAAGGATCGTGCAGCCCATAATTTTTAACATCTAATTTTTTTAATGAATTCTCTCAACATCTGAAATAAAACCAGAATTCTAGAAAAAAAGTTGTGGTTTTTTTTCAGTGAATTGAAGTACTGAGCACTTGGAATTGGTGGTCTTTTTTTATGCCGTGAACATTTATTCTGATTAATATCTTGATCTTTAGCTAATTATTATAGAATCACAACCTGGTTTGGGTTGGAAGGGACCTTAAAGACCATCTAGATCCAACCCCCCTGCATGGGCAGGGACACCTCCCACCAGACCAGGGTTTTTGAACTTCTTCCACAGCTGAGTCAAGTAGCCCTAGAACAAAAACATATTTATGGTACCTGCTGGTAATCCCCAGTTCCTCAGTTACAAAAATGGCTCTGTGTGTGTGCTCAGGGCTCTTGTTTGGCATATGAGCATGAAAAGCTGAAGTAAATCACACTTTATGCTGGCTGGCTGTGTGGAAGTTCACCAGGGCTTTTTTGTTGCTTAAATTGATGACTTGGCCCAGGCAGGGTCTAGCTCCTCGCTCTGGATGATCTTTCCCATTCTGCAGTGACAGCAGAAAAGCATGCCTTAAAAAAGGAGACATGAAATGGGAAACTTTGAAGTCTCAATTGATCAGAGCTCCCCTTGGCTAGCAGATTTAATTACAAATGACCAGTGTGAGCTTTCAGAAACCGTATTATGAAGTTGAGATGTAAAAATTGTTATTCAACCTTCTTGCACAAACTTTTCTGATATGGGATTATAAGTGTCCATTTAGAAAGATTTACATTAAGCATGAAAAATGTATAGTCAAATGATACTTTAATGATACTGAAAATATTTCTCTAATTAATTATTATATTATGAAGTTATCTATGTTGAATTGATCTTTATAATTAATTACAGGTGAATCCGGATTGGGAAAATCTACATTAATAAACAGCCTCTTCTTGACAGATCTCTACCCAGAAAGAGTAATTCCAGGAGCTGCTGGTAAACATACCTTTATTCTAGTTTCTCAGTTCTTGATGTGATTTTTGGAGGTGAATACTTTTATCTTTGGGTTTTAGTAGCAGCCAGCAGTGATTTCTAGCTGTAATAATTCCTAATGGATTTCCTGACGCTTGAACTGTTTGTTACGATTGGTTCCCTCTGTACCCAGGTTGTGCATTGAGTCTTTGTTATTTAGCCCTTGGGTATATTCCTGTTGGCACCTAGAAAGCTGATCCCTTCTTTTGCTTAAAAACTGTCAGCATGTCACAGTAAGACAAGCCATCAGCTGAAACTATCAGAAGCTTTTCTTAATTTTTAATCTGTTGCAATTTGAAACATACGCATTGTTTATGCCTGCTTGGACTTCCAACTTGATTCCTGTGCTTCGGGTTGATATCTAGTGAATGTGAACTTCCCCTCCTTTTCTTCTTCAGTCCCTTGTTCCTTTTTTATTCTGTTAATTAAGGCATGCAATAATCCAAAGAAAAAGAATATTGTAAGAAAATGCTGTTTGGTTCCCTCTTTGCTACTTGTTCAATGACTTGCTTTAATAATTTATCATGTTAGCTGACAATTACTTACCACTTTCAACCTTGGGAAAAAATCCATTACTTATAATTGAGTATTGTTCTCTGAATTGCTGATCACCTACAGGTTTGGTTTTTTTGCAGTGCCTTTTGCCTCAGTTTTTCTACATTACATTTAAGAACAGTAAGAAATTTCATATAATAACAAAATCTGAAGGTTAAATACTGAGTCTTGCTATGAAGTTGTCAGGCCTTAGAAGGCAACCTGCAGAATAATATTGATACAGTTGTATGTTAATTAATCTTTTGAGCTCATCTCACAATGGCACAGTATTATAAATTCCATCCTGAAAGCTCAAATTTGTTGTTGTTTTAGAGAAGATTGAACGGACTGTGCAGATTGAAGCCTCAACAGTGGAAATTGAAGAGAGGGGTGTGAAACTACGTCTGACGGTTGTAGATACACCTGGGTACGGGGATGCTATCAACTGTCGAGACTGGTATGTGCACAGAGTGTATCTTGATCTGTGTCTCAAGACTGCCATCCACTTCATAGTTGTCCTGGGGGGGACAGGAGTGAGTAACTGAAGTGGGGTGATATCAATCATGAGATGCAGTTCAAAGTAGGATGGTCCCAGTGGCAACCCATAGAAACTGTGGATGTCCCATCCCTGGAAGTGTTGAAGGGCAGGTTGGCTGGGGCTCTGAGCAACCTGGTCTAGTGGGAGGTGTCCCTGCCCATGGCAGAGGGGCTGGATCTAGATGATCTTTAAGGTCCCTTCCAACCCAAACCATTGCATGATTTTTCAGTTTGAAACCAGAAGCTTAGATTATCTTGAGCATGTGTAATTAGTACTAGTAAAAAGATAGATGCTAAGCTAAGAGAAATTTGCTGTAAAACTTGTGTTACATGTATGTATATTTTATCTTTTTATATCTATACATTTATTAAAAATATGCATATTACTTTGTGATTCTGGAATTCAAGTAAAATTAAGATACAAAGATGCTCTTCTACTCTTAAAAACACTAGTAAATTCGCATTTGTCTATGAACAGGTTGGTCCATCAGCAGTATGTCTCAGTGTTTAAACATTACATTTGATAGATCACTTACATTATTGACCACTTAGGAATGAGCTTGATGTCTTGAATCTCTATTTGTGTTTCAGTTTTAAGACCATCATCTCTTACATCGATGAGCAGTTTGAGCGATACCTGCATGATGAGAGTGGTTTGAACAGAAGGCATATTATAGATAACAGGGTTCATTGCTGCTTCTATTTCATTTCACCCTTTGGTCATGGGTAGGTGTTGCTCTGTCATTTTGTTTTTAAGATAATTTTACTTCAGGGAGTTCATTTATGCCTGTTGATTTAAATTTTCAGACTCAGGTTGCCCTTACTTAAGGAAATACTAGAACTGCTGGAATTAATTGTGTTCTTCCTGTGTAAGGAGAGGGCTCTACATTGGTGTGAAAACAAACGGGTAATTTAGATTAAAAACACATTTCACTTTTCTCCATATTTTAATTTTTAGCCTTAAGCCTCTGGATGTTGAGTTTATGAAGGCCATACACAACAAAGTAAATATTGTACCAGTGATTGCAAAAGCTGATACTCTTTCTCTGAAAGAGCGAGAAAGACTAAAGAAAAGGGTAAGTATTTTTCCTGGCCTGCAGAAGAATGTTGTACTTTGGTTATAGCAGCATGGTTACTGAAGAGAGGGGCTTTCTCATTCACCCTTACTCTGTCCTAGCCAAGAAAAATGCAATCTCATGCACAGTGTAACATTTTTTTAGTATGCAGTTTGGTATCTCATAAAGTCTTTTGTTATGTATTTAACTGAGAAATTTGGTCTTAAAAAGTTGCCTGCGAAGTGGCAGATGTGCTGCATTCACAGTTACATGATGAGTGAATTTTGAAACCTTGGAAGAATATTTACATGTATTTGCAAATGGTGATTGCTCCCTTACCTGTTTAATCACTCCCAAAGCAGAGACATACATCTATAATATGTATATATATTTTTTTATCCAGTCAGAAGTCTGATGATTGAAAAATAGGATATTCAGAGATTTTTCTGGTTTTGTGGTGGTTTTTCTTCCTGTATGTCACTTTCTTCTAGTACATTCCAGTTCTTTCTTCCATAATCAAGACCACTTCATCCATTAGATCTTGCAGGACTTGGTGCTGTATTTGCTGAAGTGGAAAAAACTGCAACAATCATGTTAATAACAGAATTAATAACAGTTAGCATTAACTTACCGGAAGGCACACTTGATCCAGTCATTGCTGTTACATTTAAAACTTCATCTTTTTTTTTTTTTTTCAGTTATTCTGAAAATCCTTATAGTTTTGTCTAGCCAACTTGCAATAAAGATAGAGAAGTACACTTTACTTTGAAATACATATTGTGCTGGAATTTTGGCAAACGGATTCCAGCTGCAGATGCCATCATTAGTAGTCATGAAGACAGAAAAAAATATCTCATATTTCATAGAGTCACAGCCTGGTTTGGGTTGGAAGGGACCTTAAAGATCATCTAGTTCCAACCCCCCTGCATGGGCAGGGACACCTCCCACTAGACCAGGTTGCTCAGAGCCCCAGCCAACCTGCCCTTCAACACTTCCAGGGATGGGGCTTCCACAGCTTCCCTGGGCAACCTGGGCCAGTGTCTCACCACCCTCACACTCAAGAATTTCCTCCTCATGTCTCACCTCAATCTCCCCTCTGCCAGTTTTAATCCATTGCTGGAGGATTTGAAACACACATAAGAAACATTTCTTAGATGTCATCCATAATGGACAGTGTTTATTTGAACACTATCATTTGTCTGAAAGTTTGTGGCAAGTAGTTGTTGACTATCATGAAGAAATAAGGTGTTTAAAAATAAATAGTTGCTGAGTAATTTGGATCAGTGAGATAGCCCCAAATTGTGTAACTGATTAAGTCATTTTACCTCAAATTTAAAAGTACTCACTTTGCACGTGTGTTATCTTGATTTATTTTATTGTAATTCTCAGATTCTGGATGAAATAGAAGAGCATGGCATCAAGATTTATCACCTGCCTGATGCTGAATCAGATGAGGATGAAGATTTTAAAGAGCAAACCAGACTCCTGAAGGTATGACTGGCTTCATAGTTCACATTTGTGGATAATACACTGTATCTTTTCAGGCTGCTCAGATGGCTTTAGAACAAGATCCATACTGTGACCTGTGATGAGACCTTGAGACTGTGTCCCTGTGCCCAGGCTTCCCTAGCTGGAAGATGGTGGGAACAATGACTTTTCTTTACAGCTTCGAATTAAAAGCAATACAAACTTATTACAATCATACATAGTGCTGAGCAGAGCAAGAGTTGTTCTTGGAGTTGTTTGTTCTGGTTCATTATTAGCAATTTTTTGATTTTTTTGCTTTCAGGCCAGCATTCCATTTTGTGTAGTGGGATCCAATCAACTCATTGAAGCCAAAGGTAAAAAAGTTCGAGGTCGACTCTATCCATGGGGTGTCGTTGAAGTGGAGAACCCGGAACATAATGACTTCCTGAAGCTGAGGACCATGTTAATGTAAGTTAGAAAATTTCAATTACATGGTAGTTTAAAAAACAATCACCAGGAAGATAGTCAAGCACTGTAATGGGGGTTTGGAGCAGTTGTGGAATCCTTGGAGATGTTCAGAATTTGTCTGGAGAGGCGACCTTGACCTAGCTGGCTTAGGCCCAGGCAGGGGCTGCACCACCTGGGCTCCAGAGGTTCTTTCCCATCTGAATTACCCAGTGATTCTGTGAAAATAATACTTGTTTAATTCTTTTGTTGAACACAGTGTTGTATTGCTATTCACATCCTCAAGACAGGCTGCTTCACACCTTGTGCTTACTTAAGTGTATCTATACATGGATATATATCTGCAAAGAACAACACTTCAAAAGTCCACTGGTTGGTTTTTCCCAGGCTTTGCTGCTCTGCTCACCTTGCCCACTGCTATTTCATCAAACACCTCATCCAGCTTATGTCAGGGCTGCCTCAGGGGCTGAGGTGATCTCTCCACATGTCTTTTATTGCACCAATTTAACTTCAATTAGCTTTTAAATCAGCATGTTAAATGGGTGTACATGCTGAACACATTGACCCAACAGAGTGCTGAATGTGAGAGTTGGTTAAGCAAGCTGATGTGACATAGATATATTTTATCTTTTTAATTATTTTTTCCCCCCCCCCAGCACCCATATGCAGGATCTTCAGGAGGTGACCCAGGATCTTCACTACGAGAACTTCCGCTCCGAGAGGCTCAAACGAGGCGGCAGGTTGTCATCTCATGTTCTTACTTCCTCTCCTGAATTCACTTTTTGACCTCTCCTACCATTTCATTGCTGGGGTTTGGTAGATCACAGAGAGCTCTGTAGCTCCAGCCAGCACCAAGTTTAGTCAACCAGCTTATGCTGAGAGTAAGAAAGTCTTGCATCAATCTGAAGAGACAGTTGTGCCATTAAAAGGGTATAGCTGCATCTCTGCTTTAAGGCTGGAACACAGTTGGAATGTTTGAGGTAAATAAGCAGGGCAGATGCCTAGGATAGAAGTTGTCCTCAAAAACTGCAAGTCAGTGCTGATACATTGAAGAGTTTTTTTCAGAATTAGCTACTGGAATAATTTGGACCGTGTCTTTTTAAAGAGAAACTCAAGTCCTCCTGCAGTGCTTCATTAAATGTGGTATAAATAACTACCTTCCTTTGCCTAGCAGTCACAGGGTGATGTCTTTCAGCCCTGTTCTGAGCTGTGGTGGGGAGGGCCCAGCTTTCCTGGTAAGAGAGACAGGCAGAATAGCCCATTTTTAACTAAAATGTTTGTCAAGTTGAGTTTGGGAGTTCTTGTTGAAAACTGGGGGTTTTCTGGCTTCGATTTCTCCGTTGCTTCTCTTATGTCAACCACTAGAGGGTTTCATAATTGCACATTTCAGTGGGCCTGATACATTTTGCTAAGAGTTTTCCATGATGCTGTTGACACGGGGTTTGTCACACGCCAACTCAGTTTTCAGGGAAAGGAGTTTGTCTCTGCCTGTAGCATTGACCTAGGAGTCTAGTCTTCCCTTCAAGACTAGATGATGTGCTCTTCTCCCCTGGCTTTTAAACCCTATCTTCTGAATTTCCAGCTAAAAGTAATATTTTTGCCAAGTTCTGGTGTCTGTTTACCCAACCCCAAAGCCTCTAAGAACATTAGTGACTACAGTCAACGAGCAGTAATTGCCAAGCACTACCAGTGGGGTAGGTGCATTTTGGAAATAAACTCACATGCAAACTGCCCTCACTTAACAGTAAACTTAACTAGTCTAGCAGCACATTGTATGTACCAAGGTCTGAAGTGCTTGTTGGCTGTATTCACTAATGTTCTTAGAGGATTTGGGGCACAGAGGATTTTTTTTGAGAATCTGTTTTGTTCTGTTAACCTTTTAACAAGCATCAGTTGATTCCATTTGCACTTTTGATGGCACTTGTGTGATCAGCTATGTTAGCAGTTCCCCCCCATTGCAACATGGGATGGGAGAAATCTGTTAGCAAAGTGGTAGGTAATCTTGAAAACACAGTACATAAAAATATTCTTATGTTTGCTATGAACAAGATACTTGTTCTGGGCATAACTTTATGAAGAAGTAATTGATGTCTTAAAAATAATTTAAAAATAAAATCATGAATTGCAGCTGTGTGGAGAACACGTTTCAATGAAGTTTGTATTATGAAACTGACATACAAGATGTGTTCTAAGAGCCTTGTTCTTTGTCAAAAAAAGCATTCTCTGGATGTTCAAAACCCAGATTGTATGCACATTGTTGAACAATATTAATCTTATTTTAGGAAAATAGAAGACGAAGAAGTAAATAAAGACCAGATTCTGCTTGAAAAAGAAGCTGAAGTAAGATGACAGAACTCTCTACTCTTGTGGAGGGGGAATTTTTATTCTTGTCTCACTACTTCAGGTCAAGTGATGTATATGATCTTGGAAATTTAGAAAGGAAAAGACAGAATTTGCTAATATAAAGTTGTTCAAGGTGCAGTAACAAAACAATGTGAAGATGTGTAGGGGAGTCTCAGGATACTGATTTATTGGAAGAGGTGGAATCTGGGAAAAAGTCAGTTCAGCTCTGCAGTGAAGGAGGGAACCATGGTAGGAATTGTCAGGAAGAAAGAATGCAACAGAGATTGTCTTTCTGCCAATATGATAAATGAATCATGCATAGCTCTAACACTGTGTTCCTTGTCACCCTAACCCAAAAATGATACAGCCAGGACTGCAGAAAGTATTTGGAATAGCAAAAAGTGGGAAGACAGCTTGAAATGGAGGCCTGAAGCAGGTCCTGTACAAGGGGAGATGGGGTTAATACTCTTGTTGGGGAGTGGATAACAGAGGGGAAGGATATACTGAGGGGCTTACATAATCATGGATGGCAGGATGAATGGGAATCTTCTGTGCACAAAACAGGTCACAATTAGATCAATAGATGGCTGATCTCAGATTAAAATAATACACTTTTAAGATAGTCCGTAAATTGTGGAACTCATTGACATGGAATTTTGTGCATAGCAAGAATGGAGATAAGCTCAGAAATGCTGAGAGGGTTTTACTTTCTCCATGAATGTGCTCCCTAAACACAGAGGTAGAATTTCTTGGATTAGCAAGTTCAGAATTGGCAGATGTGTAGAATTTGAGAGGATGTGTCAGGAAATACTGGGCGTGTGCACCTGGCTCTTAGGTTCCTCTAAGCATTTGCTAACAGTGTTGGAGAGAAGACTGAGTTAGGTGGACTTTTTGTCCTGTTCAGCACAAGCAGATGTTCAATCTGCTACTAGTGGTCTTAGTGGCTACCCAATTCCCAAAACATAACTAGAGAAAAATGAAAAGGTTTGTTGTTTCAAGGAATGTGAGAATGGATTAGTGTAAACATCTCATGTTTCATTTTCACTGTTAAGCTTAAGAGTTTGGTTTGAGTTTCAAATGTAGGTGCACAAAGGCAAAGACACCCAGATGTAGTTCAGTAGGGAGGTTGACTTCCCAGTTGTCAGAGTTGGGAACAATAGAAAAATCTAAGGATTCTACATGCAACATGGCTGAATGAAAATTTGTAGCTGAGTTCCATGATTACTCTCTGTTTAAATGTTGCAGTGCTCTAAAATTTAGTTTCAACCACTTCCAATAATGCTTGTCTCCTTGGATGATTTGCCTGTAATAGTTGCTTTCACCTGGTTATCACTAGCAAGGGGGTTGGGAACTAATCCTGACCATTTTTTTTTTTATAGTGACAGATACAGGTGTACTTTGGAGGGACATAAACAAGCTGCTTTTCTTCTGGTGATAAGCTTTAGTAACTCTGAAGTGTTTGTTCAGCACTTCAGCACCATAGTTTTAATGCATTTAACTTCAGAGGAAACAAAGGCTCTATTTAGGGATGCTTAACATCTCATCCCAAAGTACAATAATAATGCCTGTTTCAGTCAGTGAATTTCCAACCCCTTCATGGATTAAGAAGAGCAGTAGAAGATGCCATAACCTGAGATTGTTACCCATCAGATAAACATAATGCATATGTGTGTTGCCTCTTTAAGAAGTAATTAATAGTGTGGTGACAGCAAAGAGTGATGTTCTGAGGTGAGGTGGGGCTGAAGGATTCTTCTCTGCTACTTTCCCAGCTTCGTCGCATGCAGGAGATGATTGCAAGGATGCAGGCACAGATGCAGATGCAGATGCAAGGTGGAGAAGGAGACAGCAGTGCAGTTCATGGACACCACGTATAAAGTCTTTGGTAAGATGTTCCAATAACTACTTTAAGGTTTGTATTTTTTTCCTTTAACTCTTCATTATTAAGACGTTTTGGGAAAATGTTTCCAAGTTGGGTTTGCGTAGGTTTCAATCTTAGTTCTCATTTTTAAGGTTTAACTACTGGTTGTGAAGTGAAATGGTTTGGAGACAAACTAAGCATAAGTGTGGTTGTGTGTGAGTATATGTATTTATATATATATATATTTTGAAGATTTTTAGCAAGTCAATACAATATATGCTTGCAAAGAATCTTTGAAATTGTGTAGACAGGTGATTTTCAGACTCAGGGTGAAGACATTGTTTGATTGTGACTTTTAAAATGCCTGCAGGGTTTTTGGGGTTTCTAACTGTAAGAAGGCAGCTGATATGAAATTGTATTTTTCTGTCTTGTTTTTAGATTACTTTATACCCTGACTTAAAGGAGACCTTCTGGAGTTGAATTTGGTGTTATACCAGGCCAGATACCTTTTGCTCAACGTGTGACTTGGATTTTGTTTTAGAGTTTGATGTGGATGTGCTTTGTGATAACTCTTGTGATACGTATTTTATAACATGTAGTCAGTTGGTATTTTACATATTATACACATTTGAGTTTGGTTTTGTTTAGTAATTCTTACATTGAGCTTATTAGGAATACAAAATAAACATTGAAACTTTTCTAGCCTGACGTGGCACTAGATAATAATTTTTTAATATAGTTTATTTAGCTCCCTGCTTTTAATTTCATGTTACTTTTAGGAATAAGCAGCTGTCAGCAATACCTTGTTCAGTGTCATGCAACAGTCACCTCACTAGGGATCCCTGCAAGGTTAGTTTTCTGTTTTTTGCAGTGTTTACAGGGGTGTGTCTGTGAGACCATCAGCCCTTTTTCTGTCTCTGCAGATGATTTCCTTGGACTCTGCAAGTATCACAATTCAAACATGCCTTTTGTCTTAACAAAAGAAATTAGAGGAAATGCCTCTTTAAGAGGCATGCTGTATTTTACATGACAGACATTATTTCCTTCAGATTTAACCTTGAGGGACATATCTTTATTGTTTGTCTAAAATTTCTTAGTTGGTTGCAGGTAATTTTTCAGTGTTTCTTGTAGGCTAGCACAAATCAATCCTCATATTTTCTGGCACTACTGTAGCCAAATAAACTTGAACAATGCTGATACTGTTGATTGAGGTAAATCCCAAAGAGTAGTTTTCTATGCATGGGTGTTCCCTACATCCAAATGCATAAGCAATGCTGTAATTCCTAGCAAGTATTTTCATTTGATTTTCATGGCATTGCAAACTGTTAATTGTAGTATGGAATCTATACTAGCACACTTCTCTTTTTTTAAAGTGATCTGTGCCTGACAGCATCAATGCAAACTGTATTTTAAGGTCTTGCTCCAAGATGGGAGTTAGCAGTATTACTTTGGAAGTGTCTCTGGTAAGTTGTGCTTTTTTGAGGCCACTTTCCTTGACACTGATAGTAAAGGAGACTGGTTTTTAGCTTGGCTGGACTTCTTCTACATATCATGTCTGGTATTTTATTTGCAGAACATAACAGCTTCTGGTGTACAGCTACCTCCATGGCAGCTGGTAGGGGAAGCAATAAACACTGTGGTTGTTTTTTCTGCTGCTTTTGATAAAGCCAGCAATCAGATTTCCTAATGTCATCTGTTACTAAACATTATTATCTGAACAGCTAATAAATAGAATTGCAACTTTTTTCTCTTCTTTGAGCTCAGGTGCAGCTGTGATATTTTTTTTGTTTTTGTTTTTGTTTTTTATGTGTTTTTTGGAAAACATGAAAAGGATTTCTCCAGCTAATGTACAATTCCAGTGGTACTTAAGGGGCTAGATTAAATATAAACCTGCTAAGCAGCTGAAATTTTTACCTACCTAAAACTGCTGTTGATGAATTGGTTTGCATTGAAATCTTTCTAACAATGTGAAGTAAAAATCCTTCATCTTAGCTCTTACCTGGGGAGCTCCAGTTTTGTTCTCAAAAGCAATTGCCAAGTTTTTCACAACTCATTTGACCTTTCCTAACCTTGCCAAAAGTGAAAATGAGAACCTTTGTGTAAACTGAGATGCACAGAAAATGTTAAGTCCCTTTTTGTCAGATATTTACGTGTAAAACTGAGATGGAAAAACTTCAAAGTTCTTGTCTTGCTGTTTCTAAAGAGCGTGTAGAAACAAAGTCATGTGGCAGTATTGTCAGAAAACACATCACCTTACTTATTTCTAAATCTTTTGGCATGCTCTTGTGAATCAGTTGTCATAAATGTACTAATAGAAGTGACTGTAAGTTATCAAATACTTGGTTAACTCCCATGCTGTTCTTCAGTTGCCACAAACCTATTGGGTTGGGTTTTTTTTTTTCCTGATAATGCAACATTTATCTACTTTGAAGCTATTTCCTGGCATCTCTGTTAAGTGTTTGGAACACAGCATGTTTCAGATGCTGTTGCCAAGGAGATCAACTCTGGGACATTTGGGTTGTCACCTAGAAGCTTGGGAGGGTATGGTGAGCTGCAGTGGGGAACCTGTACTTGAAGAAAAACTGTGAAATCCACAATGTATGCTGGGGGGAATGGCTGTGCATGTAACTCTCTGTCTATGTTGGTTTGATGTGTTTTTCCTTTATTTTTTAACATGGGAACAAAAGCAGATTGTCTGTGCATTTAGTGCTGTTTGGTCACCTCCTGTGGAATCCTTTTAGGCAATATCTTATTCTTTGGAATATCGTGTATCTGTTAAAATACTAGATGGAGATAAAGTGTTCTACTTGATTCTTAAGCAAAGAATTTTCAATCTGCACATTCTATCAGGAGACATATTTTCATATGTTTCTTTTGTTTTGTTTTTAATAGGGAAAAGCAAGTTTATGGCACTTGCCATTTTAACTGAAATACTTAAAACAGCTAATTGCTTCTCCTTCCAAAGTCTTTGGGACAATCATTCATAGTGTGCCTGATGACTCTGAAGGTCTGCTTCCCAGCACTTCCCTTGTCATGGTGTTGGAGTTAATGGTTTCATGGTAAGACATGACAAGTGAGTCTGTCCTTCTCAGATTCTGTTTCAGACAAACTCAACTACTGGTAGAAGAAAAGACTTGGAGATAAAAGGTAGATGTTTGGTGGCTTGTTGAGCTGGCCACAGTTTTCTGGTACAGTAATGGTTTATTTTAGGAGTCAAAATCATTTTTGAATTTGCAGAGGTTTATAGCTGGTATCAAAAGTTACTTACTCTTGGTACAAAATTCTGTTATATTCTGTTTTATGTACTGCCATTAGCCAAACTGCAATAAAAATGCTAAAATACACCCTTTTTTTTTGTTGTTATGACTCTTTATTATAACCAACCCTGGCAATATTAATTTTTTTTGTGGTGATTATGTTTTAAACATAAGGGAGAAATGCAGATAGGGTTGAAAGAGAAAACACACTGATGAACCTGCATAAAATGTGGTCAGTAAGTATTGTCTGCTCCAAGTGCCTTGGTACAGTGCATTTCCCTGTGGGTGTTCCAAGAGCTGCCAAAGTCCTGCCCATGGGATCTTGTTTTTTCAGCATCTCTCACCAAACCTGCAGGTCCCTTAATTATTATGTTAGCATAGAATGAAGCTACTTGGTGTTGGTGCTTTAAGTGTTCAGGGTCATTGTTTTCTCCAGTGAACCTCTGGAGAGGGTGTTTGATCTTTGTTCTAGATATTCCAAAATACATGAGGGCTTACATTCCTGTGAAATGACTTCAACGACCCCTATGGGTGTCACAGCTGAAGAGCACCAGGCTGTGTCCTTGTTTTTGGATTCTTCAGCTGACTGTTAACACCAGAGGACTTTACTGTAGTACTTAAAATTTGGAATATGTTGCTTTTGGATGTGCCCTGGTCTGGAGAGCTCACTTTGGGTTGTTGTGTTGGATTGCTTTGCCTTGCTGGAGGACACATGTTATGCAGTCAGACCACTCCACAGGGGTAAAACTGGTGCATGTTGTAACCCTTTGTGTTTTTAAAATATGTTTCATTTATCTGAAGTGTTTAGTATGGAACTGGTACAGTAAAGGATAATTCATCTTTAGGCTACAGTGAGAAGAAGCAAGGAAGCATCCTGAATATGTCAGGCCTACTCTTGGAAAGCAGGCATTTTCTTTGCACTGATTGTGTTATGTTTTTTAGAATGGCATCCTTGCTGCCAGGTGTAGAAGGCTACTTCTGTGGAATTCAAATGCAGTTCTGAAAGGAGTATTGGAAAACTTACTCTAAAAAAAAATAAATCTTCCAGGTGTGTTTGTTCCATGCACATAAACAAAAAGATAAGCAGTTGTGGATGGGGACTGAAATAACACGTCAAAACTGACATGTAAAACACCTCTTAAAACTGGGTAAACTTCCTGTGAGCTTTCTGTTCAGAAAGGAGTGGATTAGTGAAACATTTTTAATTATAAGTAGGAAGAAAATGAAGGCTGAGATTGCAACCCCCCTAAAAAAACCCAAAACAACCCCAAAAACAAACCATAACAAACAAGAAATTATTAGGAGGTATTTTAATACAAATATTATTAAAATTATTATCAACCAAACTATCCACGTTGCAAATATCCCTTGCACATTGTTTTGCAGTGGGAGAAGGGATGTTACCCTCATCTGTTGTGTTTTTTCAGGCAGTGTGTTGACTTAGATGCTCACGTGCTGCAACAAGTTGTGTTTTCCTTCACTTAATAAACCCAAGCTCTCACAACAAGTTGGAGGAGCTGCACTGCATTGTTAGTATATGGCTACACAGATCAACTCAGATGGGTTTTATATGCAGTAGCATAATACAGCTAAATAGATTTGGATGCAGATTTTCTGTATATCTGTGTGTGTATCTTTTTTAACCTTTTAGGCTGAGTTAATTTCTCATCCCATGTATGCCTGCACTTCTATGAATATTTCTTTTCCACTCTTACCATTCTTCAACATACTTAGTATTTATTTTTTTCTGATCAACTCTGTGCTGCTCAGATTTTTCTCTTCTGCCTTTAAACTCCTACCCTTTCTTTGCTTCTTCCATTTGGTGTCCTGCAAATTTCCAGCATTTTTCTTGTATCTCACAGAATCTTAGAATGGTTTGGGTTGGAAGGGACCTTAAAGATCATCTAGATCCAACCCCCCTGCATGGGCAGGGACACCTCCCACTAGACCAGGTTGCTCAGAGCCCCAGCCAACCTGCCCTTCAACACTTCCAGGGATGGGGCTTCCACAGCTTCCCTGGGCAACCTGGGCCAGTGTCTCACCACCCTCACACTCCAGAATTTCCTCCTCTGCACTTGCATATAGGCAAACTGTTCCAGAGCACAGAATCTCTCTTCATCACCCAAAAACCAGGAGGTGCTGTTACCTCCTTGTGTGTTCTTTTCTATTCAGATTTGAATGATGCTGAAATCAGCCTGTTGTCACAGGAACCAGGTGAGAGCATGTGCAGTGAAGTCAGATTTGGTGTCATTTGGAGTCAAGTCCAGAAACTGGGAATGGAGGGATTAGGAGAAGGAAGGAAAAATTTGTCTAAGTTTGGTGGCTGGCTTTGTTGACAGTGCAGCCCAGACACGGCAGGATTGCCTGGGTCTGGCTCATAGCCATGAAAGGGTGTGTCAGAGTTTCAGGTGTGTTGGGGAGTTTCTCTAGTGTTTAGCAAGGCAGGATCATCTGATGAAGCTCTAAGTTTGCAAATTGAGTTTCGGTGCTTGTAATGAATGCAGCAGACAAATGAAGCTCACTTCCACCCACAGGAATGAGAGCCTGTAAATCTAGCAAGGCAGAGGAGGTGTCCAGCTATCTCAGACAGAGAACAACATGCTTTTGGCTAGAGCAAGGGCAGCCCTGCAGACAAGGCAGTCTGTTGGGTTGTCAGAAACAGGTCCCACAAAGCAAGAAGTGCAGGGCTTTGATTGCTGTGGGAAAGACTGAGCTCCTTGGGAGGAAAAGAATGAGGAGAGCTACTAACCCTACCAAGCCTGGGGCTTCCTCCTGCTCACTTGGTTTGAAAACCAGTATAAACTGTTTTGTAGGACTGATGCAGCTAATTGTTCATCCTCTAGTCTCAGCCTTCCTTGGATCCTTAACTTTGCACAGATCTTCTGTGGTGATGTAACCTGGGGAGGGACTTTTTGACAAGGGCTTGTGGTGAGAGGACAAGGGGGAATGGATTAAAACTGGAAGAGGGGAGATTTAGGTGAGACATGAGGAGGAAATTATTTACTATGGGGGAGTGGTGGTTTCTGTTTGGTGGTGTCTCATTTTTCCACAAAAAACCACTTTGAGAAGTTTTTGATGTAGATCTTTGAAGCATCATTGTACAAGTTGTGACTGGATTGGACCCTTGTGCAGCTCCTCTGAGGTTACAGACACTAGGCTGATTTTATGGGTAGGGAAATTAGATGAACCTCAAGCAGATGAAAAAAAAAAAGAAAAGGTGACGTGCAGGGAAGCTTTATGATACTTCAGTTGTATGGGGGGATTTTTAGGCCTTGCTGCTTCAGGCATCCTTTGTTAACCTCACTGTGCAGGTTTTCACAGAACCATAAAATCATAGAATGTTTCAGGTTGGAAAGGAGCTTCAAGATCATCTGGATCCAACCCCCCTGCATGGGCAGGGACACCTCCCACTAGACCAGGTTGCTCAGAGCCCCAGCCAACCTGCCCTTCAACACTTCCAGGGATGGGGCTTCCACAGCTTCCCTGGGCAACCTGGGCCAGTGTCTTGCCACTTTTGCTAAGTAAAAAAGAGATATAAATTGCATAGTTGTAGAAAAGACTATTTCATATTTACTTAATGTTTAGGCTGTTACAGTCAAAGAACTAACATAGATCGAAAAAGCTTAGGATTCCAGGTAGAGCAAATTTAGGGGAATTCTGGGGCTATTTTTGTCTTCTGCATTGGGAAGGATTTACCACATGGGGGCAATACACGATTGGGCTGTGTCTGTTCTTTTAACGCTACGTATATATCGAGTAAAGAGGTGGAACAGCTGGCAGTTTTTACCTGGACATTTGTTTCGGTGTATGTGGCTCAGCAGCCGTATTTCTTTGCAGCTTGTAGCTTGTGTAGGCTCTTGAATTTTGTGCTGTTGATTCAGGAATGCTGCTGGCTATAGACTGAACCTTCTGGGCAGGGAGAATGTGTTTAGACAAGTACACTCATCAGGCTGAAAGAAGTTGCAGAGCAAGTGCCTGCGTGTGTGTCTGTGTGTGTGTGCACGCACAGGTATGAGCATACACTGTGCTTAATTCCTTTGTTGTAATTGCCACTTTCACCATGAGAGCTAACTTCAAATCATCATTGTATGATGATGCAAGTGAGAGTATGTGATTATAAAAAAGGATTGCATCCACTACGTTTTCCCCTTAGTTGACAAGCAGAAATTTTCCTGTACGTAAGTGCCCACACCTGTTCTAAAAAATTGGTTTATGTTGAAGGTCACAGTCTGAAGCTAGTGGACCTTGCACTTTATAGATGGCAATGTAATTGCTAGGTACAAGAGCTCCTGAAAAATGCCCTAAAGGGGAGCAACTGGAAAAGCCCAAAAGATTACCCCTGTGAGAAGTGCTATAGCATGATTGTGGTGGTGGAGGCAGAAGTAGTTAAGAGGGGAAGTGGAAACCCCCACACAGAGTCTACAAATTCCCATGTCATGGAAATTGGTTTCTGTAGTTGGTTTAGCAAGATGCTGCTGAGGATGAGTACCTTTGACATTGTATCTCTGCATTTTGCCAGGTTTGGAAGTATCTTGATTCATTACTCTCAAAGAACAGTATTTCTCCTGTGCCTCCAAGTCAATTTTAACAGTAAGTGAACCTGGTGTAAGAGAGTAATTCCAGAAAGTGATCAGTTACTGGTATGTCTGTGTTAGTCATTCTTTGTGCTGATCATGTGGATCAAATCTCCAGTTATCCAGCAATTCCTGTTCACCTTGGCTTCAGTCTTCTGCCCTTTGCTTATAACCAATAGATCAAATCAGTGTATTGATCAGATTCTGTGATTTCACTCCCTCCTGTTTCATATTTTCCTACCACCCGGGGTACAAGTGGGCTGTGAGTCCAGAACAACACCTGGCTCTAATTGCTGAAATGGCCTTGTTTTTCCTATTTAAGAAGTGGTCTTTGCAATTCTGAGCTGTTAGAGAACTTCTTCAGCACTTATGAGACAGACTGAGCAATGATTTGCCAGCCCACACAGCCCAGTCTCTATGGAGATGTCCAAGTCAATGTGGAAGGCAATCCAGAGAATGGATCAGTGAGACAAGGCAACTGGTCTCCTGTCTGGTTCTGCTGCACAGACCATGACAAACTGCACAGTACTTGACTGAGCTCTTCTGGGATAAAGCACTTTCAGATCAGGAATGTGACCAGCGTAGTCACTAATTGCCATGGCAGTCAACCTAAGATGTGAACACAGTTGTGGAAGTGAGAATTTTTTCCCTTGGTGGACCTCTGAGGTAATACTAGTGGCACGAAGGATTTAGACCTCACCATCACTGTGTATCTCACATCTGCATCCTTCTATTAGCAACAGCTGACTTTCATGTGTAGTGCCATTATTGTTCTTCTAGTTTTGTTCTCTAAACTTCCTTCTCCTGTAAAGGATTCAAATATACTGCCTGGATGGTCAGAAAGTTTGTTGTTGTGGGAATTAAGGAAACTCTGAGGTCTTGGTGGATAGCTGTGAAGAACATATTGCTGAGTCTGTGTTTAGTGGGTTAGATAACCACCAATTCCCTCTTTTAGATTTCAAACTCACTAAATACCATGCCTCAAGTATGTTTGGTGTGTTCTAGTTGCTGAGCATTGTTGTAAAAAAACTGTGTAGGACAGAGGTTCACCTTGATAAAGCACTTCCTACTTGTACCCTATTTGGTTGGAAGCAGGAATCATCACATCATCTGTTTATGGGCTTTTCCCTGACAAATGACCCTGCGAGCACAGAAGGCAGAACTGTCATTGTCTTCTAGCTTGTAAAAGTGGAGTCTTGTCCCTTTTCCTGCTTCTGGTGGAAGGAATAGAAGATGGCAGGTGGTGCCATGTCCCTTCCTAGCCTGGTCCTAAGCACGTGGGTAGAAGTGTGAAAAGAGGTGGTGACTCTTCCCTGTCAGAGAAGTTTCCTGTTATAGTGACTTGTATGTTATATTTTTCTTTATATATACATATGTGTGTGTATATATATACACACACCCCTGTTATAGAAAGGTTTTAGCATCTAGGTAGCAATAGCTGCCAGTTACCTCCAGCATGGGTGGTATTGACTGCCCTGAAGACTGGGAATGCAGGAATGGAAAACAGAGACTTCTTAAGGTTCAGGTTCATGGCAAGTAAACTGGTCCCAGAGGAATACTTGTGCATCCTGCTAAATTCCTCACGCTGTGATGGAAAATAAATGTTTGCGTGTGGTGGGTGGAAAGGCTGGAAATGAGCTGCAGGTAGAAGCAGAGGTCCTGGGTATGTGGACACTTAAACATGCAGAACCTTTGGTGTCTTTTCATGGCTGGAGTGTTTCAGCACAGGAAATTACATGGTTTTTGTGTGAGAAATAAAAGTTAGCAATATAGAGCAAAGCATGAACGGCGTGGTGTTTGTGCTTCTAAAGACTTCACTGCATCTGTAGTTATTGCTTTCTCTCTTTCTTGTTGTATCTTGCTTTTAAAGTGATCGTATCAGAGTCGTTTTCTAACGTAGCAACAGCTGGTTTTTTTGCACAAGAAAATGTTTGTGCTTTTAAGATGTTAAAGTGATTGAAAAGATTACTCTGATGTGTATGAACTTTGAAGGATGCGAAACTGTATTAGCACTCAAGCTGCAAATAAAATGGGCTACTCTGTTTTTGTTGCCTAAAGGAGGTACAATGCAAATAGTAGGCAAAACAGGATCCTGAAACAACCATTTCAGTAATTAAAGTGCTTCAGTTTACTGGTATCATGAATGCTTTTATTAATGGAGTTATCTAAAATGCTCCATATACTTTTGCAGCTTTCCTACATTTTTTTCTATGCATGAGAGTCTTCAGTTCCATTTCACTTTTTAGAGGAAATAATATTTTTAAAACCTTTTGTCTTTTTTTTTCTTTGTAAGGGACAAGAATGTTGCTAGTCAAGAATTAATTATTAAATATGAGAGTTGCTTCTTTCTGTGGGCAAGAGTGGTGAAGCTGCTCCAGGTTGAAAGGGCTGTTCTGTGTGTTTTGTTAATATAAGTCATATGTTAATTCTTTTTTTTTTTTCAAATTGTTGTGAAAAGGTCAAGTTCTCAGAAACAAGCTGGCACATTTCTTGTGCTATTGGCCATCAATCCTTTCCTCGTGAAATCCAAGTATTTATCTCAGTTCGGTTGCTTCTTGTCTTGAAGAGCAGACTCCAGTGAGATGTGGTCCCTCAGGGTGACCAGGGGTTTTGTCCAAGGAAGTCCTTTTTAGGCAGTGCTGTTTTCCTGGCTGCCATGTTTGCAGTCAGCCTCAGCATTGCTTTGGAGCAGAGTCATAATCTGAAAGGTGCAAAGGGCTGTTCAGGTGGAACTCTGTCTGTCCTGTGCTGAATTTCCTACAGCCTTTGGTTCTTGTCTGTCTCTTCTCTGTCTTGGGAACACAGAGGAGGAGGATGTTCTGATGGTCTTCATTCCCTTTAGCCATGGGCAGTGCCTGATGCCTCTGTGCTGGATCTCAGCATGTGGGTGCAGCACCCATGTCTTCTCTCCTGCTCTGTACTGCTGTGACCCTTTCTATCCCCATTTAAAATTCGTTCATTAAAAAGGAAGTTAACTAAATTAAGACTTGCAATGTTCAGCATTTGAAGCAAAACGTGAGATTTGTTGCCTGAATCTTAGTGACTCATTAATGGAATGGTATCTTCTCCGGAGCAGCACTCACCTCTGCAAATGGGACTTGACAGTGTTTGCACCCCTAGATAGGGTGCCCGCTGGCCTGGGGGCTTTGGGGTGGGGGGCAGTGTGACCATATGGGTCTTTTTATCACAGAATTGTTGCGGTTGGAAAAGACCTCTAAGATCACTCTTTCAGTGAAGAAATTCTTCCTCATCTCCAGTCTAACCCTCCCCTGGTGCAGCTTCAGGCCCTTTCCTCTGGTCCTGTCGTTATTCACTTGGGAGAAGAGGCCAACACCCCCTCACTACACCCTCCTTTCAGGGAGCTGTGGAGGACAAAGGGCTCTCCCCTCAGCCTCCTCCAAACTAAACAATCGCTGTTCCCTCAGCTTCTCTTCATATTAAAGCTTCGAACTCCCAGTGCTCTCCTCATGCTGGCAACATGTACTTTGGGTTTTGCGTTTGTTTGCCAGGACGAATCGGACAGTGTTGCAGGGAAGAGGTGAGGGCGCAGGAGCAGTGCCAGGCGCTCGAGGGAATGGGTCGCTCTCACTCTTGATACTCCGTGTTCTGGAGACCCCCGGGACTCCCGCACCCCCGGCATGGCTTCCCCTCCGGTGACAGCGTTCCCCGGGGGCACTGGCGGACTGGGATGGCCGTTAAGAGCAGCGCTGCCCCCGTGGCTGCGCCTGCCCCCGGGCCCCGCCGCCCGCCAGGTCGCCCCGGGCCACCGCCCCCGGCCCCGCCCGCCCAATGGCGGCTCTCGGCGGGCGGGGCGAGGCGGGGCCGGCGCGGGGCCAGTGCGTGCGGACGGGGCTGAGACGGCGGCGGCGGCGGGAAGGGCCCAGGATGGCCCGTCCCGGCCCTCGGCGCTAAGGAGAGGAGAGGTGAGGCGCGGCGGGGTCGGGGGCAGCAGGCCGCGGGGCGGGAGCTGAGAGGGGTTCCGGGGCCCCAGGCGGGGCCTGGAGCTGGGCTGCCGGCTAGCGGCGGCCTGGCTTGGCTCGGCCCGGTCCGGCCCGGCCCGCCTGCGCGTCGGGAGCTTCCGCCGCCTGCGGCCGCTGTCGTGCGCTGCGGCCCCGGGCGGAGGCTTTCGCATGGCAGCCCGGCCGAGGAGGGGGCCTAGCCCGCCCCGGTCCTTGCAGGGTCTGCGGTTCTCGCTCCTCCAGCTGTAAGGACGAGGGGCTCTGGCTGGCCGGGTCTCGGGAGCGCCTTCCCTAGCCTGCTGCCGGCGGCCTGGCCCGGGCGGCTTCGCCACTTTCTTCTCAGACTGGGAGAGTTTGAGCACCTGTGCGCCGTCCCCTCCCCTTTGCTTCTGCCTCCCTTCAGGGGTTCCCCCGGACCTCGCGGGGTACAGTGCTGGGGGTGCGAGGGGGCGGTGCTGCACAGCCCTGCTCCTTCTTTATTATCAATTAAAGAGGTGCTCCTGAAGCCTCACTCATTGGCAGGGACCAGCTGCAGGCCTTGTCCACTCGCCTTGTACATCCATCTCCTTCCAGGCAAGCGCAAGGCCTCTGGCACATGGTGCTGCCCACCACTGGAGGAGAGAGCCGTGAGACCTTTTTCGTGGTCGTGTTGAGAGGTGTTCGTAATGGGAGTGAGGGATCCAGGTTTCAGGGAGAGGCATCTCTCCTGGTGCAGCTGGGGCACTCATAGTCTTCATCCTGCTTAGTTTCATTTGGTTTTCTGATACGTCAGTTGGTGCCAGCTGGGTGTAGTGATGTTAACAGGCTTGCTATTGCCTAGTGAAAAAGATAAAAGAGCAAAGTTTGCTTCTTGTGGACTGAGAGAAACTGATTTGAGAGCTCCTGCTGAGAGCACTTCCTTGCTGCTCTGTGTGGACTCCCACCACATGCGGGTAGTGGGGATTCCTTCCTGTCGGAGGCAGGGATCAGCCTGCTGGGAAAACTGGCATTGCTTCAGACTGGCCTTCTGCATAGGCAAGGGATGGAGCATTGCATGGACCAAAAGATACTGTACTTGGAGAAGTTCCTTTGAAAGCCCCTGGCTGGGTGTATCCTCAGGTGTAAGCTGCATTTCCAGATTTGCTGCTAGCTGGTAAGCGCTGCTTTCTGAAAAATTTATTCCATTCAAGGAAAAGGTAGAACTCATTGCTACTTTGAAGCTATTTCAAAAAGGCAAAAAAAACCAACAACAACCCAAAGAAACCAACATAGCAACCTACATTTTTAAAGTTTTGTTCCCAGCTGCTCCTTCAGACTCCCCTGGGGCTGAGAGTGACAGTCATTCTGTCACTGTGCTTCAGGGAGCTGATTTAGCTTTGATGCCTGGTCTCTGTTTATTGGAAATGGTCAGAATAAGTACTCAATGCAAAGAAGTTCAGGGTGGGTGAATGCATTGAAGATTTTTAATTTTTTTCTTAGAACCACTAATACTGTGGTAACATCACATTTTAGTTTTGCATTGGTGAGGATGTAAATGAGGCCTTGTTCTGGCTTGCCTGGGGTGGGGGACTCTCAGTGCTGTTGGAGGCTTTCTCTGCTCTCCCCATAGAGCCTCTTGTTCTTCCCAGTGCTTGCAGCCTGTCTCAGGCTTCATCCTTTAATTTTCCTCCTCCTTTCACTTAAACAGCCCCTTTAGCTGAAACACCTAAATCATGGCACAATGTTTTTTCTTAAGAAATGTCATACGCCATTTTATGGAAGTCAGGTTATATCAAACACAATACATTACTGCAGTTGGTGGTGAAACTGGAGGTAGTGCTTGACTTGGTCAGTACTCCTCACACGCTTGGTTTTTGAGGCAGTTGGAGCAGGCCAGGCTATTTTGGGCTTTTTAATGATTGTCTTGGCATTCTTGGCGTGCCCTGGGAGGGCGCTGGGGTGGCGTGGGATCCCAACTGCCACACAGCGGGCAGGGAACTGCTTTTCTAGGGAAACATGGCTTGCTTCTGCACATGGTGGTTTCTGTCTAGGTGCTTGTTAGAGCTGAAAAATATATGCTGGCTGAGGACTGGTCTAGTGGTAAGTATTTTTAGAAATTGAGTTCACTTTTCCTGTTAACACCTGTGAGGAAGAGCTTTGACATCTACAGGTTCTGTTTGACGTGACTTTGGTCACTTCTTGCTGAAGTTATCTTTAACTAAAGCTAGTAAGAGTACCCAGGAGCTCCCTGATTAGTCTGAATTTGGGTGGCCTGCCTGCTTGGCCTTCAGGAGCTGGCTCTCTGAAGCCTCTCTGCTGTGGGGCTGCTCCGTGCACTGCCTTGGCTGTCACTGCTCACGTTATCTTGCTTTTGAGTCACTGCAGTGGCTGTCCCTTCCAGGAGATGTTAATTCAGAAGGGGCTGAATGGAGTGCTAATTTGAAGAGTGGTTATCTTTAAAATAGCCTTGTGAGGTGTGTAACTGATTCTAGGCAGCTTCAGGTGCTCCTAAGCTTCTGAATGGAGTAGCAAAATCTTACCGTACAGTTTAGTTACAAGGGACACAGTATCAAGGGGAATTAGTTGACACTGGGCTATAGTTTCTCTTCAGATTGGCAGAGGGGTGACCTTGTCAACTGTCTCTACTGATTTTTGCTGTCGTGGTGGTTTTAAAATTTGTGGCCTAAAAGTTTTTGTCCTTGGCTGTGCGGCCACACAAACTAGGAAGTTCAGTGGCAGGATACACTCAGACCTGTCTGAGAAAGAAACTTTCTGCTACTTTGTCACCTAAAACTGGAAGGTGGAGCACTTTGAAGGTTGAGATACCCTTCTCATGCTTTCTTATAGACTGTGTCCTCAGCCAGTAGGCTGGAGGTGTCTCTGTGGTGGTCTCAAACAGGGCTCTGCAGCACTTGCACCCGAGAGGCTGCTAAGCCAAGCAAGCCTTGTGGTAGGTGTAATCAGGTAGGAGGCATCTATCTCCTCTCCTGTGACAAGTTTATCTGTACAGGGGTATACAAGTATAAAAATAAAAAAACCCCATAATGTTAAAACCCACTGGTCTGCAAGCCAGGAAGGTGTTTGACTGAAATCAATGTGTGCAAGGATTATAAACCTACCCCCCAATTTTTAATGACACGTAAGGCTGGCTCCACTGAACTCCACAGAGCCTAGAGGGACAAAGACATGTTTTCATCATCTGCCTCTCTCCTTTTTAGACAAAACACGTTTATTATGAAGCAATAATCCAACACTTCATGGGATTTTTTTTGCAGTGTGGTAGCCATGCAAAGGCTGTCCCAGTGGCAGTGTCCACATCCATAGTTTCCCTGTGCATTTCTGCCTTGCACCTTGTTGCCAAATCCTTCTTGCCAGCACTGAGTGTGGGGCAGTGGGTTCCTTGAGTGTGTTGCATCCTGAGCACACGTGTCTTGCCTCCACACAGACCCTGCTGCAGTCCCCAGGCAAATATTGCCACTGCTCCTGTGGGGTGGGAGAGCTGGCAAGAGGCAGGCAGGACCTCTTTATTTTTTTTTCCTTATGTAAAATTAAACATTTGCTCTGCAACAACTGCCACCAACAGTGAAAGGAAGGATCATGGCGTAGTGGTTGGCCTACTTGAGTTAGTATAGGTTTCTGTAATTGAGATTTTTGCCCACTGACTTAATCTGGGTACGGTGCAGGTTTGCTAATAAGGTGAAGAACTGTTATCTGCAGCAGAAATCTGCATTATGAAGGCTCTGAGCTGCCAGCATGGGTTGGAGCAGTTACAGTTTTGCATGAGTCATTATGCTGGGGGATGAAGAAAGTTAATTGTTCCTGTTATCTTGGGGTGTGGTCCGGCAAAGTCAATGGGATGCCAAGGTGCCAGTGAAAGGCAGAGTCCTGCCTTCACTGCCTGCAGCTTTTCTTGTGCTGTCAGCAGTCCTCATGCTGCTTGTTGGGGACCTGGTTTAGAGAGCTCAGCTAGCAGAAAAATTAATTAGAAATAAAAATGACAGTCTGTAAGGAGTGTGGAGGGCACAGATTTGAGTTTCCTATTTCCTAACCATGTTTTGAAACAGTTTGGGGGTTTTTTGCCACTTATTTTTCTTCCCAGCAGGTGGATTTTTGACCAGAGTTTCATAGAATCATAGAATGGTTGAGGTTGGAAAGGACCTTAAAGATCATCAGGTTCCAACCTCCCTGTTATGGGCAAGGACACCTCCCACTAGACCAGGCTGCACAAAGCCTCACCCAGCCTGGCCTTAAACACCTCCAGGGATGGGGCTTCCACAGCTTTCCTGGGCAACCTATTCCAGCACCTTACTACCCTCCTGGTGAAGAATTTCTTCCTGATGTCTAACCTAAATCTAACCCCTTCCAGTTTAAAACCAGTACCCCTTGTCCTATCACTATCCTCTCTGGTGAAAAGCCCCTCCCCATCAACTTTATTTTTAGTTTAATCAACTTTATTATTTTGATAATGGGATGAAGAGGATTGGATAAGGACTTTGTGTGTGTCATTGTGCTTCAGTGGGTAGTATTTTCATATGGGATATCAGTGGAAAACTATGTGTCAGGCTGTAATGGTTTGTTTTTTTTCCCAGGTTTCTTTAGACTCTGCTCATTGTTGAAAGATGGGAGAGATAGAAGGAACATACAGAGTCCTGCAGACTCCTGGCTCTCGTTTGGGTGTCCAGAAGGCCACAGGAGTGAGCACCTTGGAGGCAGGACAGAACTTCTCCACTGCAATGGCATCATTGCCTGCCAAAACGCATGAGAGGGACTTACCCATCAAAATAAAGATGTTGGACAACACAGTGGAAGTACTTGACATTGAGGTAAGAGAGGTTTAAACCTGATTTCAAGTACACTTAACCTCCAATAATGTAAAGCTCTTGGGTTGTGCTACTGTACAGAGCTGGGATATTTTGAGGAAATATTTGAATAAAGATTCCTGTAGGGATTTTACCTACTTACAAGTAGTTAAATGAGGAGCACATCTGGGTTTTAAAAATCTTTTTAAGTATAAGAGATGTTACATGTTTTCAACAGACTTTAACTACAAGTACATACTGTAACAAGAGGCTTTAACTGTTATTTGCTTTGGGGGAACCAGCTATACCTTCTGCCAAACTGTCCTTGCTTCCTGAGCCACATGCAGCTTTGTTGATTTGGCAGCTGGGAGAGCATGAGAGTTTGTTGGGTTTTTTTAGTTACTACTTTTTATTAATGATTTTAAT
This sequence comes from Hemiprocne comata, assembly GCA_020745705.1. Taxonomy (NCBI): domain Eukaryota; kingdom Metazoa; phylum Chordata; class Aves; order Apodiformes; family Apodidae; genus Hemiprocne; species Hemiprocne comata. The sequence continues at coordinate 3,322,789 of CM036594.1, read as the reverse complement.
GGCTTGTATTCTCTTCAAGTAAACTTCCTCCTATTTGACAGTTTTTGCTTGTTGCAGCAGTTTGGGAGGAAGGCACCAGAGAGGTTGCAATGTTTCTGAAAATTTGTATTTAAAATTATGCTTGTTTAGCAATTGGGGAAATCTGCCTCAAGAAATAGAAAGCATGCTCAAATGTGGGTGGTTCTGTTTTTTAAACAGTCAAAAATTGACTTTGTTATTAGTACTCGTAGCCTTAGTTTGTTGCAGAGACTTAAACAGGTTTTTTCGATAGGGTGAAAAAGATGTCTGTGAAGCTCTGAAGAAATAGTGCATTTTGGGGGTATCTTCTACAGATTGCTGTCCAGCTGTTCAACTCTCAAACATGAAATCTGTTTTTTGGGGTTTTTTTGTTTTGTTTAAGTGTGAGGCTGTGTCTGTATCCCTCCCCTTGAAGACACAGAGGGTACAGCAAACCTCTCCATCCCTCATTTACTGTATAGAACACAAAAATCTATTTTCTTCTTTTTAAAATGATACTAGAATATTTTCTTTCAAGTCTACTGACTTCAGTTCTTTTGAAGTGTGAATTTTTTTCAAGTTGTTGTAGGTGTTGGTTCTTTTGTGTTTTGATTTTAAAATGAAATAAAAAGCAATGCCTCAACCCTTTTAAAAATTGGTACAAGCCTACTGTAAGCTGTTAAAATCAAGACAGAATTTATAACTCCTGGTTCCTGTTTTCTGCCATGAAGTCAGTCACTAGAAATCTCCTGTATATTAGCTCAGGTGCTTTCCTTCTCTTCCTTGTTACATTTGTACCAACTCTCTCTGCTCTTCTCATGCAAATCTTCCACTTTCCTCAGTAGCCTTACCCTCTTCATCTTACTTTATAACTCTCACCTGGCTCTTCCTGACACAGCCAGTGCCTGCTTTCTTGTCTTTGATCTGCTGAAGGGAAATCCTTTGACTGTGCTCACCTCTCAGACAGAATCCTTTTCCACCTTCAGACTTGCTGATGCTCAGGTGGCTCTGTGGTCCTGTCCTGGAGCTCTGTGCTGGCTTCTCTGCTCTTGTCTAACCTCTGAGCACCCTCCCTTGGGTCCCCTTGGTTCTTGTCTCTGCTAGGTTTGGTTCACTGCTTTCACATTATCTTGTTTTTTGAAACTGTCTTGACCAGGTTCTCCTTCACCTGCTGGAACAGTCTTGACTGTATATCCTTCCAGTTATCTTCAGTGCTTCCTGGCCTCTTGCAGGTCCAGTTTAGCTCCATCCTTGACCCCTTCTCTTATCCTACAGCACTTCATTGTTAGTCTTATTGCTGAAGACAGATTCACTCATGGCTCAGTTCTTTACAGTGTCCCAACTCTTGGCTGTCTCTGGGCTACAAATCAGCCTTTGCCTGATGAAACATGGTTTTGATACTGATGTGTCAACATCAAGCTTCAAATGTAAAAACCAGAAGTTCCTCATGCACACTATTTTTTTTGGCCACTGGGAGTCATACTCCAGTCTTGGATGTCTAACCAATGTTGTGGTTTTAATTCGCCTCCAATTCCTTCATATCCTTTAGTGGGCCATCTCCCAAGTGGGCTTTTCCCCCATCATAGTGAAGTATTCCACGATTAGGAACTATTTTAGTTTTCTCCTTTTACCTGGAAAGCTCTCTCTCTCATTACAACATCCACAGAAACACCCCAATTTGGGCAGCTGGTATGCTGAGGCCATAGTTAATATCTTTTCTATGAATAATATTCTTCTTCACGAGGCTGTTGGAACTTAGCAACTTAGAAACTTATGCCTGATGATGTGAGCAGTGAGAAGGGGGGTCATCTGTGGTCCATCTGTAGAGCATGGAGCACAAAAAGATCCATAGTCTATAGCATTGGAGTCCTAGTCATGTAGTGCCTACTTTGCCTTTCAGTTTTGTCTAAATGAGGTAACAGATGATAGCAAGCAGGGATGGGGTATTCAATTATAATCCTCTGCCTCCTAATTTGTTGGGTGGGCTGGTGGGATAGCAGTAATGCTGACTGCTGTTTGTGGTGGAAAATGGAAATTTTTCACTTTGGGGATTGAGGGCAAGAATTAGGAAAGGTCAGCCACGTTTGCTGAAAAGGTGATGTGGGCTAGCACAGTTGTTTCTTCTGGTTTTTTATAAGCAATGGGAGAAACTGATGTCTAAGCAGCTGTCCTAGAGGGATGTAGGCTCTGATTGCAGTGCCACTTGCCTGTGGCTCTTTGCTTTTGCAATTTTTGTCACTGGGTGTGGAAACAAGAGGGGGTGCTGTCCCCATTACCTGCTTCATGGGTTTTGTGTTTATCAATTGAGGTCAGCAATATTTTTTCAGTCTAGTAGGATACTGAGGCCTTTCTCATAGGTGCTGTTGGCACTGCCTTCTAATGGAGATGTAGCTTATGGCAAAAGGTGGGTTTTTTTCCCCCTCTTCAAATCATGTTCCCTCTTCAGATCGTTTACCCTTCTATCTTTTAAGAACTATGGCAAATATTTTTTTTTACTGAGTGGTGTGTCAGTGAAAGGGACCAACTAGGCACTTCCTTATCTCCTGGCAGGTGCTGGTGGATACTCCTTGTTTGGTAGCTCTTCTCCATTGCTTGGGTTTTTTAACTTGCCAAAGAAGGGCAAGAAAAGAGAGTGACAAAGTGGCATAACAGATGGGTTAAGAACAAAATAGGGAAAGACAGTCTTTCCTTCATGTTATTGTTGTACCAGAACAGTGTGGTAAAAGTTTGATGCAGCTACAATCCACAGCCTTTTGTCTAAAATCCACTGTCTCTGTCCACTCTCACTATCTGTACTGTAAGGTTTTCTTTCTAACCATGAGTTTTGTTAATCAGTGAGAGGGAGCTGTTCTTTAAAGTACCCTGGGACAGAGCTCCTCTCCAGGGAATCTTTTCAATGTTAGGGGGTGGGGAAATACTTAGATGTTTTCTGGGGTTTGAAAAACTGAAAATTGCATATTTATGGTTTCTCCTTTCTGTGCCAGAACAGAAAAGAGAATGAGACAAGCCCATCCAAAGCAAGGCTGGATTATTAATTATTTTCATGAGTTGTGGGGTTATTTTTTTCCCCTTTTTTCCAGCAAGCTTGTTTAGTCAGTTCAAATCTTGCATGTGCCATATAACATCCTGTCCTCTTCCCTCCAAGCTAACTCTGTCCAAATGGGTGGTTTGCAGACAACTTCATGAATGATTGGAAAATTCAACTGAATTCAGACTAGGCACTCTTCAAAGTAATTAGGGTTTTAGAATAGGATTTCTGTCAGCTGTCCTGGTTTTCTTAAGTTATTAAACTTGGAGGCCTTTGGTCAGCATAAAAAGATGGCAGACTCTTACTTAAGTAGAGGGGTCTGGGAAGGGTTTAATTTGCCAAAATGACCACTTGGTGAATTTGTACTTGTCTGGTGCTGGTTATGGAAGACAACAAAATGTGCTGCAACTTAGGCTATGGAAATTGTGGTTTGTGCTTCCTGATAGCTTTTGCCTTGATTTGTGATTCTCTGACCCAGTTTTCTCTTTGCACTAGCTAACTAAGACATGTAGTGGCATAATGTCATGTTTAATATTTGGTCTGTATGCTGTTCCTTATGTAGGAAATAGGTGTGCTTGCTTTCTGATGTGAATTATGCTCTATGCTATGGGGAAGTGGCCTGGAAAAAGAAGTTTAGAAGTTGAGTTTTATGCTTCAAGTTTATCAAACTCTGTTTGGGGAGGACTTGGCACCTCTTCAGTTGTGTGTACTTCCTCTTCTTCTGCTTAAATGTGAGATAAAATTTGGGAGTGAGAAATATTGTCATTTAATTTTTCTGTGTTTTCCATCATAAAATCCTAGCCCAGTTTTTAGTGCTCAGCAAAATCAGGTGGGTCTGCCTGCCTGGTCTACTCAGTGGAAAACTTAACCTAGGGTGTTTTATCTTTCATGCTTTTCTTTGTCAGGTTGCTTTGAGCACACAAATCTGTTCGTTCTTTTTTAAATATAATGAAGTAACATGCTTCTCAATGAAACATGTTAACAGTATGAGTTAACTTTATGTTGGTTTGAACTTGCCTTAGCTTTCAACCAAAAAGTGCAGGGATTTTGGTTTTGTCCTGCAGTCTTCCCATGCTTGGAAGTTAAGTATTGATGAAGGCTTTCCCCGTCGTTCAGGCCGGTGCAAATGTTCTTGTGCCTCGGAGCGTGAAGCTGGGCCTTGGGAAAAAGCTTTTTTGTTTTGCTGGGATTTTTCCTATTTTCTGTATTTCCACCAGGCCTGTGTGACTTAGTTCCTTGAAGGTGGTTGTATCTTTTCTCATTTTTGGAGGGTTGGAGCATGTTCTGCATCCCTGCGGTGCTGTGCAGGATGTCCCTCTCCTGCTGACACTGCTGGGACGTTTGACTCCACTGCCCTTCCTGAGAAGTCAAATAAGAGTACACTTTTCCCCCCCTTGCTGTATTTTCTTGTTAGGTATTGTCTGTCCTCTCACTGCTCATGTCTATTTTGGAGTTTACTGATGTACCTTGTGCAACTTAGATTACCACAACATTGAAGTGGCTTACTCTACACTAAGTTGAAAACAGCTACTTGGTGATTACTCCGATTGTGATACTGTCTTCTGTTGGCCACCTATATGACTCTTCCTTTGTTTAAATGTACAAATTGCATGATTAAAAGTGCAAAATTACCTTCCATCCGTATGTTTAGAGTAGAATACCTGTTTTAGTTGCTCTTGTTTCTGTGCAGTTTGCAGGCATCTGTAGTTAAAAAGAGGCTCTCCAGCTCCATCAGGGCCCTGCCTCTCCCTTGCTCTCCCTTCGCCTGCTTAGACCTTCCTTTCATTAAGGCTTTTTCCCCCCCCCTCTCTGTGCTGTAAAAGTATTAACAGCTTAAATATGTGAGAAGTGGGAGGACAGGCTGCTTCTGAATCCTATTAAGTGCTGTGCTGAAGGAATTGGGATGCTGTGTTAGTCAGCTCAGTGTTTTCCTTCCCTGGTCGGGAAGAAATAGTCAAAATTCCAGAAAGAATCATAGCCAGATGTTTGTCATTGCTCCGGTTTGACTCTCCTAAATATGGCAAATAAGCTGCCTTAGGACTTATTTTCAACTGACCTCAGAAGAGAAAGTTAGTAGTTCACTATTTAAAATTTGAAGCTATTGTAGAGTTTAAAAAGAAAGTAATTGAAGCTTTGCAATTTGTGTACTGTTTGGTTCTTTTATGTATTTTTAAAACATGTTATTTTGTGTTTGGGGCTTGACTTTTTTGATGCTATGTAGGAATGTGGAATTGGGTGGGGAAAGGTAAAACCACAGCCATTTGGTCTGTATGTGTTGTGTTCTTTTTTTAAGGGAATATGTGAACTTAAATTGTGTTATAAGAAAAATTTACTGCTTTATGTTTCTCTGGACGCTGGGTGTCCCATAATGTGAAAAGATAATTGAGCTGTAATGCAGCAAAGGAGAGAGAATCTGAATATTCCTGTACAAGAAGTCTGCTCAATGCACATATTGTAACTTAAATCACAGCAACCATTTAGTAAAATGGTAAAATGGTGATCAAGTGTTATCACAGTTAAGTATGAATGTAATAGAGTTAATAACTTTGTATGGCTGTGATATACTATAGTGAGTATGCTTCACCACAGGATGGAAAACTTCTCTTGTGTGGGTTCAGAGGAGTGAATTGAGGAACAGAATGAGAGCTGCATTTACTTAGTTAACACAGAGTTGGTGTAAAGCTGAATTCTTTTTCTGCTCTCTTGAGTTTATCCTAAGCATACTGAGAATTTTATGCCTCTAATTGCTCTGTGTGGATGAGATCTGATAAAGTAAACCAATGCATAACTTAAAGGTCCTGGCATACACAGTGGTACAATTCTTAGTTCCTTTGTGGTGCCTTCCAAAGTAACTGATACACAGCCTTGTAAAGAAGAAGCTGTTACCTGTTAACTTCCTTACTAATTCCAATAATGTGTCATCGTCACTAAAGGAAATACTGTTAGTTTCTTAAACACTTCTGCAGAATACAGGTGTTAATTTTTTTTTCATAACCCAGCTTCAAAGGATAGGAAAAATCAGCTGAGATTAGCCTGTGCCATTCTATCAAAACAACCTCAGTAAATGCTGTATTTAAAAAAAAAAAGTAGTTGTCTGGCAACCTTGTCGGGGTGTAGGTGACAATCAGAGTTGGTTCCACAAATGAGTAATTATGTGGAATCTATAGAGCATGAAAGGGGAAAAAATCCCCCCCGAGAAACAAGCAGTCAGCTAAAGACAGCTACAGAAATGCAGTGTGCTAAAAGGCAGCTCAGAAATTTTAGGCTAGTGCCTGCTGAAAAAGGGGAATTGATGTTGGGCAAGGATGGTGTCCCCTGGTACCCAGCTGTGTTCAGAGAAGCAAAGCCTTGTGGACGTGTGTTTAAATAAGCAGGGTTGCAGCAGCATAGCTGTGTGTCATCTGTTTCACTTTGCAACAAAGGCAAAGGCAGTGTTACCTACTTGTGCAAGAGGGAGACCATATAAATTGCATATTTATGCTGTGGTGACCATATCTAGTGTAAAAGGTTTTTGTTTTTTGTTGTTTTTTTTTTAAGGTTGTGATGTTGGATGTGGAGGGGGTAAGACCTGTCTGTCCGACAGAGCAGTCATTCATGAATAAAAACAATAAGGTGAAAAGACAAGGAAAAAAACACAAACAACTGAGCTACTAAGTAGTCTATATAGTGAGTTCAGAGCCACTCCTGGAAGTGTTGGAATAGCTTCTGCATGTGCTGCTGCCCTGACCTGAGGGTACAGGTACTAAATGTGATGGGGGGGGGAACCAGGCTCTTTAAATTGGAGTGTATTGCTCGTTAGTGATCTCTTGTAGTGGAACTCGTGATGCCTTTTGCCCCGTGCTTGGGTTTGGCACGTGTACATGTGTTTTGGAGCATGCTGGTGATGGTGAAAGGAGGTTTGAAAGCACCACTTGAGTCGTTTCTTCCCAGCCTTATGGCAGAGGAATGGGAATGAAAGTATTTTAATTATTAATGCTTCCTCACTGCTCAAGCAAGAGACGATGGGAGCATAGTTGCAGGCCTGCTTTCCCAGCACCAAGATCCAAACTGACTTGTTTGACATCTCTGCTCTTCAGCTGCCCTGTGCTTGGGCACAGCACTTGGTGGAGCCTGAGTACAAAACAGGAGTGGTATTAGTTTAAAAAAATAGGAAAGAGGACTTCGTAGCAGCTCTGTGTTAGAGCTGTCTGATGTGTACTGGAACTGAAATTGTGAAGGACAAGCATCACTCTGCCACTCAGCCCATCCCTTAGGCAGCTACCCCGAAGCCAGAGGTGTAGGAAAGACTCCTGCTGCAAAGGGGGAAGTTAACAAAGCTTTGGCCTTATCTTATCTGGCCTGTAGGTATTTATTAACCCATTGTCATAGTTTCAAAGCCCTGCTCAAAGTACAGTGGGGAGTTACGTTAGGAAAGCTGCTACCATTTCAGTTTTGCACAAAATGAAAGATAATGTGGGCCCTTCCTATAAAAATACCTTATTTGTGCAAGGAATCTTTCATGATTGTCTTATTTTCTTAATGTTTTGAACCATTTCCTTGGAGCAGGCTTCTTCATGTGGCTTGCCAACCTGGGGCACTGCAACGTTTTGTAGGGAAAGCCCAGATCAAATCTCTCTGATGTGACCAGGGATTATGGTTTTGAGGCAAAAGCATAATTAATGGGAAAGGACTAGCAATTTTGGTAATCTTTTTTTATGAACAAAGGGAAGCAAAGCCATGTGTGTTTAAAATTACTTAAAACCATGGAGTTTTATTTAGATACTTACACACAAAATATGAAATTATGCTGTGCAGGTTCCTAGAATACCTACAATATATATGCATGAAATGACCAGGTATGGTAGAAGGAGTTGGGAGGTGCAGGGTGTAGGGTCTTGTAGCCAAGGGGGGAAAAACTGAGATCACCAGTCTGCTAACTTCTAGTTTCCTGGCTTTCTTAGGCTGTTTTACAGCTTGTGTGAACAAAGTAGGTGCTTAGACATTCTGTTATTAACCTGAATTTCTTGAAATGGAAAAAGGCTTTTTTGGAGGATGGCTGGTAATGGCATACTGCCCGTTTTGACAGTGGGCCACTTTCATAACTAGGCACTTGCATCTGTCCTTGGTTATTTCAGCCATCAAGTTGTTTAAAGGCTTGAAATAGTGCAGATATTTAATGTAGCAGGCTGATGAGGCTGAGCCCTTCCAAGTGGGCACTTGATGTTTGAAGAAGGCAATTGGTTCAGCATTGCCCTGGCCCTTTGCAGATTATTTGAAACAGTACCTGTTGTAAAAATTGCCCTAGTGTCACTGTTGGTGCAATTTTCTGGCATTTCTATTGCTGGGATCTTCACCCCTGCTTGTCATCAGCCTCCCCAAAGCAGCTGTTTTCTGTCACACTGTTGCTGCTCTCCTCTGACTTTTTAATGACTAGCAAGCATCAACTCTGGTGCCAAATTGTCAAGCAGCAGCGCCCTGCAAAACTCTTTCCAGTGATGTGCTCCAGGGTTTTCATTTGGGTGACTTGCCTCTTCTGCAGGTAGTCTGGAGCAGTGTGTGAAGCAGAGGTATTGAAGGATTCACATTTGTATTTTTCTCTCGAGGTGATGAAAGTGACTGAGAACTTCTGCTCTATGCCCAATAATTCTCATGTGTATCTTCCATGTGCTGTTTGTATATAGTGCTTGGGGATCATGTGTTGGCTGAATGCTTTCTCTGAGCACAGTGTGTTTTATTTTGAGTGCTCCAGCTATTTCAGCACGAGAGCACTTTTGGAACTTGAGACCGTTTTTTTGTCTCTACATGCTATCTACCTAAGTATATACATTTCCCAATCTCGTTCACATAATTCCCTCCCTCTTGGGGATCTTTTCCCATGCCAGCAAATTATTGTTTTCCTACTTTCAGGCATCCAACAAGTCTAGCCACTCTGGAAAAGCATGTTTGTTGGGTAGAGCTGGTTCATTTGGCAGTGAAGTGCTTCAACACTGCTTGAACCTTTAAATGATCACAGGTTTTAAAGCTAACCTTAATTAAATGGGCCAGAGGCTTACAGTTCTAGAATAATTTGTCTGGCTGGGGATTCTGTTTAAAAACAACAACAACAACAAAACCAAAACCAAACAATGAAACCAACCACTGAAATCTTAAGACTCTCCCCCAAGATTTTTTGTCTTATAATTTTTCTTAAAACAAAAAATTATGCCTCACGTGCAGCGTAGTAATTCAACTCAGAAATAGCTCAGAAAATGGTGTTTGGTTTTGCACCTTCTGTATTTGAGTCAATTGCATTTCAGTGCCATGTAGGAATTCCATGACATGAAACATTTAAAAAAGAGAGAGCTGGAAGGTGCCTGGGGTTCTCCCAGTGCCATGTGGAAAAGCTGCTGCTGCAGATGGGGACCTCCAGTGAGCTGACCATGCTCCCTCGGGTGGAAAAAAAGCTTCATGCCCGTGACTAGGGTAGAAAATGAGAAGTTCACAAACCTTGTGTGCGTGCTGGGTTGACTTCTGCAGCTCTCAACCTAATTCTGGCAGGATTGTTGTCCTCAGGAAGTGGCAGGAAGGTGCTGCAGGGATGTGGGGCAGCAGGGAGGAGCCTGCCCAAGGGAGTCCAATCCCCGGACTCCTCTAGAGGTTGTTGTATTCCCTGAAAACCCTTTTTGGCATTGTCTTAGTAAAATGACCTGTAGTTGGGACCTGTCAGTTTATAAGAGGGAATAAAACAAACACATGTATTTAAAATACAGTTTTCTCCCCAAAGTAGTAAAAGAAAGATTAAAATAATTGAAGCTGAAAGGTATTGTTAAATGTTCAGATAATCAAAATGAAATGGTGTTTAAGCAGTGTTGGCTGAGCATGTGAAACCAGAGTTTGGTACATCTGTTGTTACCAGTTTCCCATTTCTGTGAGGAGGCAGGCACCATTTTCATTTGAGTTACTTGTTCCAATCAAAATTGAAGAAATTAATAAAATACTGAAAAAGAAGACAGTTATTTTTTACTTTTCCATTCCTTGAATTAAAAGCTAGGTATGAAGGTGGGGGGGTCTTCTTGTTGTAGCCGTGGTAGCAAAAAATTAATGAATGGTATTCCTTGCCATCTTATTTCCTTCTTCCTAATAAGTGTGGTTTAAACATACACCCTGGATTCATAAATGCAGCTTTTGTTTATATGTGGCATTAATGACAGTTATTAATAGGGAGTTTTGAAGGCATTTTTTATGTATCACACTGCAGTTGGACAGAGATCTAACAGCTTACAAAAGGGCTGTAGATAAACAGAGCTAGAAGCTCACGGAGATGTTTGTATATTTCTGGTTAAGAAAGGAAATAACAAGTCTGGCGTTGCTACTATGTTTAGTTGCTGATTGCAATTTTTTTTTTTAATTTGCCAAAAGACAAGAAATCAGTCTTTTCATTAGGCAGACCACTGAAGTGCACAAAAAAGCAAAAAAAATAAAAAGACAAATCCATGGCTGGTGAAGGTGTCTGTATTGAAATCAGTTCAGTTTACTTTTCATGGCTGTGCCTGTCTTTGGCTGCTGGTGGCATGCTTGACATCAATGCTGATGTCAAAGATAAACTTCTTCCCTTCATGCAGATGCACTGTTTACTGGAGGATTTGGTCTCCCAACAGTTGCAAATCTCTGTGACACACACTCCAAGGTCAGCTGGTGTTTGCTGAAGCTGAGGGCTAGTGGCTCATCTGGCTCTGGCTGCACAAGAATTCCCATTCTATACCTCTGCTTTATAACTCTCCCTTTTTTCCCAACTCTTGGCTTTTGGACATGTGGGGTTTTTTGGTTTTGGTCGTTTTGTTTTGTTGTTGTTTGGGGTTTTTTTGGTGCTGCCAAAAGTGCATTTTGGTTTCTGGGAAGGCTGAGCAAGCACAGTTTGTCTGCTTTGGGATATGACAATACAGAACACTGCTCATTATGAAAATGCTGGTTTTTTTGAGTTGTAATTTAAAATAGCTGGATGCAGAAACTTGAGGTGTTCTGGAAGACATGCTTGGGATTTACAGAGGAAGAACTGGTCTCAATAATACTGAACTATGGTCTACTGAAACCTTAGGCTATATATTTCTAGTTTTTCCATCATCCTAAGCTAAAACGTTACGGGAGCGGAAGGGTCTCCCGTGGAGGTAGTGATAGTTGAGAAAATAAAATGTTCATCTTAAAATGTCTGGTCTTACTCTTTTCCTGCCTGGTGCTGGCTTAGCACTAAGTGAGGGCTTAAGTCATTTTTCCAGGGGATTGCCATATGGGCATTCTGCCTGTCAGGATACCCTGCTTACACAGCTCCAAGGGAGCTTTTCAGGCTGGATTTGAATATACAAATGGATCTGAAAAATTCTATTGTACTGAACAGTCTTATAATGATGACTTGTTAAAATAGTGTGTAGTACAGTTAGAGCTGGGTCACTGGGAAAAGCTTTTGTTAGCTGCCTGTTTAATTTTTTTTTTTTTGACTTTTTTCTTTTTTATGTGGAATAATTCAGCAATATTCAGTAGTTGTCTTGGCAGCATATAAAGAGTAATTGAGAAGTTTGGAATGGAAAGTATGCCGTGCTGTGCATTTGTATTGAAAAAGGGACCTTTCTAAAATGCATTCATGCAGCTTCTTGCCCTGACATTGAAAATACAGTAATAAAGTAATGGCTTAAAAGATTTTTTGCTTTGTGCTACTTTTAAGCAGATGAAACAATGGCATATAAATCTTTTATTTTTGTCAACTTCCAAATGTTAAAGAAGCTTTTTCGGAAAGGATGATTATAAGTTTAACTAACAAATTGAGTAACTAAATAGCTCCAAGAAGAGTTTTTCCACAGCATTATTCAAAAATAAAATCAATGCTGTTCTTTGAAAATGTGGCGTTGTTGTTGCTTTATACTTTGAAGGGAGTGCTATGGAATGATATTCAACTCAGAATGAGGCTTTTCTTAACTTATTGTAAATGACACCGAAAATTACATGTGATGGCCAAAATAATTTTACACTTAACATTTTTTAACAGTTCTAAAAATACTGACAGTTAATCTCTCTTTCCTATAAGAAGCAATTACTCTTGGATTTATGTCTCACTAATGTGAAACGATTTCCTCAAACTTTTACCATCTTTTTCCTTTTTTGAACCCTTTCTTTTCACCTAAAGTAACCCATTCTTTTATTTATTAGATATTTTCATTTGCACATTAATTTGTTATAACACCTAGTACTTCTAAAACATAAACTGTTCTGAATGTGAAGAGTCAATTACAGAGCTGTGTGCCAGTTTTGAGGAGAATGTCTTAGAGCCTTCCAGCACTCTTGACTTTTCCAAATAAACAAGACCTCAGTGGCATGAGTGCCCCAAGTGTGTTCTGCTGCATCACCTGGCTTACCAGAGCTGTGCCAGACCCTGTCACTGTAGTTGCAGGACTAGTTCTGTGGTCCAGGGTAGGACTAGTTCTGTGGTCCAGGGTAGGACTAGTTCTGTGGTCCAGGGTAGGACTAGTTCTGTGGTCCAAGGCAGGACTAGTTCTGTGGTCCAAGGCAGGACTAGTTCTGTGGTTCAACGCAGGACATGGATTTCAGTGACAGTGTTCCCTCCTTCCACAGCCCACTCTAGCCATCCTGCTTGCTTTTGTGGGTTGCTGGAACAAGGATGTGGAAGCCCTTTGGATTCTCCTCTGAGTGATCCAGATGGATTGGTGGGTGGGGTGGGTTCATAAATGCTGTTTTTCTTGTGGTGGCTGCTCAGTCCTGCAATAAAAGATGCTGAGAGGAAGCGTTTGTTTTAATAAGCAGACCCAGGCACAGTTTTGGGTGTGCTGTGGAAGTTTCCTGGTTTCTCCCATGTTACCATAGCTGCTTTCTGCTGGTGTTTGTTTTGTGGCTTTGCACCTAAGTTGTCTGTGAAAAGGACTAGTGAGCGGGATTCTTGAGGGAGGGATTAATTGCAGATGTGTTTCCACAGAAGGCATGGTGTAAGAGGAGGGTGTTTGAGTTCCTACTATAGCCTTCCTGTTTGTTTTTTTAATTAACAGAATAAATACTGTCACCTTGGGTTTTCTTGAACACTGTTGTAAGAAAAAGGTTAGCTTTTTTCAGTGTTCCTTTGTAGAAGATGTGTGAGTTCTATCAGCAAAGGCCTCGCGTGTGCTGTGGTGAGCAGCTTTCCACTCTTGTCGGCGGCTCCATGAAGTCCTGCTTCTCTGCAGGGCTGGCCAGGGCTTCCTAGGTCAGAGGTAGATCCTTGTTGGGTGCAAACCTCCCTGTGCCAGCCTTCCTTGGCTGCCTTGGGCTCACTTAGAGCATCTGCAGATGTTTTCAAGCCTTGTGATGTGACCCGTGGTGTCGGTAGGAGTGAGGGCTGTGCTTTGGCAGCCCCTGCTCCAGGCTGCTGCAGCTGGGGGAGCCACACCATCCAACTGCACAAACAAATGGTGCTGGTTTATTGAAGGAGCTGCAAATTGCTTGCAGCTGATCCAGCCTGATCTCATAGCTGACCCTGCTTTGAGCAGAAGGTTTGTATGGAGCCGTGCCTGTATATTGGATGTTTGCCTGTTACAGTGACAAAAATAATGTGAAAAATCTTTGGGATATTTTTCTACAGATAGCATCATTTAGATGATCAAAGATGCTATCATTTTTTTCTAATTTGCTGTAAACTCACTCATCTTTAGCTCACTGTATTTCTTTTTTGTTTACTTCCTTAGTCAAAATACTATGGCCAGACGTTGTTGACGGAAGTTTACAAGCATCTGAATTTGATGGAATCAGATTACTTTGGGATTGAGTTCCAGAACATCCAGTCATACTGGGTAAGTACAGTTCCCTGACAAATTCAGTGTAATAAAAAGGTTTGATGACTGAAGTTGCTTGAGTGTCAAAATTTCAGTTTGCTGGAGTTTCCTGTAGGATTATCTCTTTGATACTTGCAAATCTGCTTCACTCACCAGAACAACTAATAAAGCAGAGGGGAGGAATCAGGTTCTACTTCCTGTGAAATCTCAGAAAAATGTATAAAGCAGTGAAATAGTTCAGGATGTTCCCACTTTCAGGGCCATAAGTAAAATCTCCCTTCCCTCTGAACGGGGCATCATCAACTCAAAGTGTAGTCTGTGGAGCACTTAAAAAATCATATTGTAGTGTGTAATTTTGGTAGTGTTCATGTTTATCTGCAGTTAATTCACTCTTCAATTATGTTTCCTGAAGAGTCATTGTGAACCTCTTTCTAGTAAATATAAACCTCACCAGACATATAGACCTGCAAGCTTTTTAAATCATTGATCTAGATAAATACTGACACTGTAAGCCTCTTAGTCGCTCATCCTTTACCTTGCAAAGAGGACAGTGTTGTTTCTAAACTAGAAAATGTTCCCCAAACTGTCTTAATTATTTTTTCCCATACTTTGTCTAGTTTGAGGAGTCATACACAGAAAGTATGGCTGAGAGCTAATGCACACACTGCTCTTGAGCCATGGAAATACAGTAAAGCTTGTATAGTTTCCATTTCTGGGAAGTGTCCAAAGAGTTTCTGCATCTAGTAAGGTTCTTAAAATCCTCAGCTCTCTCTCAGACAGAAGAGTAACTAGTAAGGACTGAACACAATTGTCTTGTTACAATTTTTTATTGGAGGGGGGAAAAAAAAAAGAAGTTGAGCATCCAGAATACTTTGCTTTGATTTTGTGGATAGTCCTTTTACTAGAACAACAACAGTCTGCCTTTAAAAATGTGCTTGCCACAGGAGAAAAATTTGAGGGAAATTAATATTGAGTAAAAATCCTTAGGTAGGAAGGGAAGAGAGATGTCCAAAGCATGGAAGTGGAAAAAAAGTTGGACCTTGCCATGTTCTCTAGACCTTCTGTAGTTCTGTAGCCTGGCTGCTGTCTAGGGTTGTATGTTTTGGCCTGATACAGGTCTTCTCAGCAGTGGTGGTGTGCTCTTGCTGACTTGGCTGCTCTTCAGTCCAGATGAGCTTGAAGCACAGATCAGTGTTTTTTCTATTGATAGGTGATAAATGGCAATTCCAATTAATTAAGTGCCTTTGTTTTAAAGCAAGGAATTACTGCATTACTGCAGCGAGGAAGAAATGCATACTCATAAATTACTGCTTTATTTGAATTTCCTTTGGATGTTTTTTCATATTGTATTCAAATATGAATGTCAGTTTGTAATTTATTTTCTTCCTTTCATTTCAGATTTGGCTGGAGCCTATGAAACCTGTCATTAAACAAGTACGGAGTAAGTAGTTTGAAAAAAAAGGAAGTTTTCCTTAATTTGCATCTGCTTTATGTGGGTTGCTTTCACAATTACTACTTGATTTACTGGTTATGCTTCCCTGAAAATTGTACTTGGATAGGGGTGATAGTGGTTCCTGTTTGAGCATGCAAACCTGATGGTTTTAATATGTAGTATGTGGTGGGTAGAAGGGAAACTTACTGAAGGTATGATGCTCTGTGATAAACATAATGCCAGCTGACCCAATCTATCTAGATATTTAAGTGAAACATGACATTTGCTGTTTGTGAGTTCTTGTAAGTTGTGTTGCCTGGTGGTGGAAAGGAGGAGGAATATTCTGGCTTACTGCACCCATTGCATGGGAGGAGGTAGCATGTGCAGTCTTGGGAGCCTGTCTGAGAGCTGATGCACCTTTCAGAAGTGCTGCAAAAAGCTGCACTCAGAGCCTGCTGACAGGCAGGGAGTTTCAGCAGGGTGGGTATTCCCATGGCATTCTCAAAAACACTCTCCACTGTGCTTGGGAGCAACTTTGCTGGGAGAGCAGAGGTAGGAATCTCCCACCAGGAGCGTGGCTGCAGCTCCAGAGTCCTCTTTGCTTGGCTTGTGAAGTTTGATTTTGCTTTTTGGCCAGGAGGATAATGCAGTAGTGTTGCTATCTTTGCTTTATGGTGCTCTGAAAAAGTAACACGAGATTGACTCTAAAGGCTAGAAATAATTGAAGAATACAGCATGGTAGTTCTTCTGATGTTTAAAGATGAGATCAAACCTTTTTCCCCCTGAGAAGGGGGTTAAGCTGTTTACTTATTTTCTGTTTCTGATTCTGAAGTCTTGGCGGAAGAACAAGATTAGGAAGTTGTGAATTCCTACTCCTTCTGAGATCTTAATTGAAAAATGTTGAAAATGAGTACTGGGAGGTAGTTTTTAGTTACTATTCTGCCTAAAACTGATAGCCAGAAAATGAGAAACCAGCAATTCTAGCTAGATTTTTTAACTTTTACCAACACTGTTTTTTAAGCAGAAGATCCAAACCAGCTATAAAAGAAGGGTATATAGTACTTTCACTGTCTATCCCTCCCCACCTTCCCTCCCCAAAAATCAGAAAAACTGTTGGGAGTGCCATTATTTGATATACTCCATGCAGTTAGCCTGGTTTTGTTTCCCCAGTGCTTCTGGCTGAAAGGAATTATGTTTTACATTTGGTGGACCCAAGGTCTGCAATGCCACTTAGTTACTCCTTCTGTATCCTCTTCTATACCCTAGAAATTGGAGAAACTTGGCCTTGGACTGTAGGCTGATGGTCCCATGTTCCCTGATTTGATGCATGTATGGTTCTAAAATGGTTTAAAACCATGGGGGGGGGGGGGGTGCTAAAATTGGTCTGCCTCCCCTGTTATGTTGCCAGTGACACTGAAAGATTTGAAGTTTTAAAATCCTTAATCTGTAGGAAACACCAGTCAGTTGTCTGGAAAATATATATATATATATATATATAAAAAATATGTTGTGTTCACCATGCCTGCATAGGTGGTTTCTCCTGACTACTTTTTTGTGGTTGTTACTCTTGGTTTTGCTCAGATTTGGCTTCTTAGGATAAATTCTGCATCTTGCTTAAGACTGGCCCACTGTTTCTTCTCCTAATTAGAATGGGGCTTATTCATAGAGTAAAGGTGAGATTAAAAAAAAAACACAACACAACAGAGGAGGAGCTACAGAGGCAAACATGCAGTCTTATGTTTTTAATTTCTCATATTTACTGTAAATTTTATGTAAGTTATGCTTGAAACACTGCAAAAATTGCTCCTGCACCAATACTTTCCAGTTGGTTGGTGTGAGTAACGTGCAGGTCTGTTCTTAACCTTGTGAAAGTCTTCCAAGGGCTTGGAGTATTTTCAGAAATGTGGTGTAAACTTTTGGTCTCTTAACCAGAATCATGAAAATGATTTCTTTTCCTCACTTGGTGCATGTCAAGAGCTATACAATCCTTAGTATGGTTTTAGTCTCTGCCAAATGTGAGCTTTGTGTGTCATTAGGGTGTTATTTCCAGCTTCCTTTCATTTCTAGGTGTTACACAGTAATTAGGATGCTGGTGTCAGGTTTTTTGTTCACCAAAGTTTTGGTAATTCTGGGATCAGAGGCTGCTTTTCTGTCAGCTGTGCTAGTCTGGGTGAGTTCTTCCAGCTACTGGGCAGAAAGCAAAGTGTGATATTCCTGTTAGGAAATGATGGGCTGAGTGACTGGGGGAATGTTTGGCCTACAGCAATCGGATATTCCAGACAGAATAAATCAGTGTACTTTGGGGTTGAGGGGGTTAAACTGGACTTTGTCAAGCTTTAAGATGTCTTGGTACTTAAAGTAAATAAAAGCAAGCTGGCTTGTGCTTACCAACATGCTGAAAGAAATTTGATTTTTGAAGTTTTATTTGGTGAAGCTTACTGTGGAACAGCAGCAGCACGCACCCATGCTGGGGTGGGTGGGGCTGGAAGGCACCTTGGGAGGTCAGAGTAAGCAGGGATGGCTTTGAGGTTCTGTCAGGTCATGAACTATGTGGACAATTGTGGTGCCTTGTGGTATTCCTCCAAAAATACTCGTGACATGGGAGGTCGTGAGCGCTCAGTCAACTGGTTCTGCAGCCCAAGCCATGACTGAAACTGTTCATGTGGTCACAGTTGGGTTTTCTCGTTGTAAAATGTTAGACAGAGCATTATGGACTATTCTAAATAGTCACTTAGGCTTTTGTTTCGTTTAAATGTTAAATTAGTTTTCTCCCTGTTGCAGAGATTGACAAGAACAGTGTTAAAATAGGAAGAAATGGGTGTTAATGGGCAGGCTGCAAACACACTCCACAAGGGAGCCAGCTGAGTCCAGCTGGTCTCGGGAATTCAGTCCCCACAGCTCTGATAGTGTTGGTTGGTGTTGAGAGAGCCCATGGGATGTGTCTCCACCTTCTTCCCCTTCTGAGAACCTCTCACTGGCTCACCTGCAATGCTTTTGTAGGCAATCAAGGAGTTGCTTTGGGGTATGACAGCTCTCATGTTTCATACAACTATTTTTACAGCATTTGGACTGCAGACTTGCTTTGGAAGTTGTGTAGATGTATAGGTATGTTGTATAGATATGTAGTGACATAGAGATATAGTTGTAGATGTTCCTCTGGAAACTATCTGCTGTAATTCCATGGACAGGGACAATCTGTACCCCATAGACCTGCTATACTTGGCTGGCAAGCTGAAAGCTGGATGGCCTTCAAGTGCATTGTATTTCTGTGCATGTTGGAAAGCACAATATGCACGTGCTTATTATAAAAGAGAGTTTTTTGGTGAAATGACTAACTTTTCCTTGCAGGACCAAAGACTACAACGCTTCGTCTAGCTGTGAAGTTTTTCCCTCCGGATCCGGGTCAGTTGCAAGAGGAATATACAAGGTAAAGTATTTTTTTTGAAGAATATGGTTTGTGTTGCCTGCTGAAACAAAAGGAAGGGGAAAGTAGGAGGACATTGCATCTTTTTTCAAACAAAATGACATTGAAGATGAGCAAAAGAGGTGTCACAGCCTTAGCAGACACATGGTGGCAGATGAAGCTTATCAGAGAAAATGTTTTTCAAAACAGCAAACAGTGCAGGGTTAGGGCTTGGCAAACATCCCAGTGTCAAGAGGCTGGATCTAGAGGAAATACTCATATTTATAAGCAGTGCCTGTATAGATACTCCTATTTCTAATTGGTACCTATTTTTAAGAAATGACTTGTCATGTAAACTTCTGAAGTCCACGCTTTAAGTATTCTACAACTAGGAAACATGCTTTACTGTTCTTGTCTGTTTATGGAGTACTTATTGTAGAATTCTGGTCTGTGCTTAGAGCACTAGGTATTTCATAATGCTGTTAATGATATGTACACTTTTTATTGTGGATGTATTGAAGAAACCAAGATAGCTCAGCCAGATATGCAAAAACCAACACTTTGTAGAGTTCTTTAAAAAAAAACGACCCCACATTCAAAATGCAGACCTCTTGCTATCTTTTTGCTTCAAGAATGTGAGGAAGAATATGTGATACATAATATTTTAAAATGAATTATTTTTTAAAATACTGCTCCCTTTCAGGATGTAATTCAGTAAAAAATAATAATCAGTCTGTCAGTTTAGAGGTTTATAGTAATAAATTGTTGCCTATTAACTGGAGTCCTTATTGCACCATCTTTCAAGTAACCAGGAAAGCACAAAAGACTTGCCAGCACTACTTTCATAAAAATATATTAAAATTGGTTTTTACTAAATCACTCCTTATCAGCACATTCCCAAGGCTGCCACATTTTTCTTCTACCCTTGTATGTTCTGTAGGCAATTTACTACTTACACAAAACTGTTAAAACAGAAATCTTCTTTAAGAACTGGTTGGAAAATACTTCAGTTAAATGAGTATAGATGTGTAAGAAAAGGAAATTTACTTTGTTACTGTCTTTGTAGGCTGCTAACTTGTCCTGGAAAATACACCCTCTGAGTAAATTGACTGAGTGCTAGCAGAAATGCTCATTATTTTTTCTAACCAGATATTAGACTCAGTGATGATGTTCTATGTTTGGTTTTTTTTTCTAATAGATGAAGTCACTTGAAGTGTTCATTAGAGTTCTTTCCAGCTAAAAAATACAGCTGCTATTACTTTGCAAATCAAACTTATTAAAAATGTGGTTTTCCTTCTGCTTCCTTGTCCCTGTGTGTTCACTCACAGAATCATGCTGATAAATCGCAGGGTAAACAATTCAGTAACAAAAACAGCAACAGGTTATTTGTTTTGAGTTGACCATCCTTGGTAGCAGGGCTTCCTTGTTATCTTGTTTTTGGAGAAAGGAAGAATTAGGACATGCAGGTTTTATAAAAGCCTGCTCCCCTTTCACAAAGGGGTAGTGGTAACTCCAACACTTGTCACTCTCCCAGGTACCTGTTTGCTTTGCAAATCAAGAGAGACTTGGCAGAGGAACGACTGACATGCAGTGACAACACAGCTGCTCTTCTGGTCTCTCACCTCCTGCAATGTGAGTATTTCAGCTGTGGTGACATGGGGTGGTGTTGCCATTGCTCACCTGAGTTAAGCCTACAGAAGCTTTGGGTAAGCAAAAGCATTTTGGATCTTGCAGTGTTTCCTTCAGTAAATCCATCGATTTTGAAGACTGGGATTATCATCAGGGCTAGCTGTGGGGAGGAACAGCTGGTGCTTATGTAGAAGGTAGCTTTGACTCCCTGGAGACTGCACAAAACCAAACCCCTTCCATCTTGTCTTTTTGCCCTGGCTGTGCACACTGGGTCACTAAGAACTCCTCATCTCCCAGGCAGCTGCTCCTGTCTGCCTCCGTGCTTCCTTGGTTTCACTTCTCAATTTCCCTGCAGCTGGGGGAGACAAATGTATAGTGACTGGGCTGAAATAAACCTGCCAGAACAAGCTCAGCAGTAGGGTTGTCATCAGCTTTCCTCCTTGCTGGGATTGCAGATGGAAGTGGGAAGCAGTTGGTTTGGAAGCTCTCCATGTTGCTGCTCAGTTTGTACTCCCCTAAAAACATGGCCTTTAAGGAGGAGCAAACCTGAATGGGTTCAGACACCAGATCAGCTCATTAGCACCCAAATGATAGTGTTTACAGTTCTGTAACCAGAGCTGCAGAAAAGGGTTTTTGTGCCTCCTTGCTGGCTTGAAACAAAAGCTGTTAAATGGTGCCTCTTCACTCGTGCACTGCTAAATAGCTGTTAGTTATATAATTATAATTGTATTCTTATATTACAGTGCAGAATAATATTAGTTATGGTGATTTTGTTGGAAGAGCAAATCAGTCTTGTGTGTGTGTCATGAGTGAGTGACACAATTAAAACGTGCTCATGATTTTCCAGCAGTGCAGTGTGGAGCTGGTGAGCAACTCTCAGTGTCTGACTTTGCTCCTACTCTACCAGAAAATTAAAAGTGAGAAAGAACATGATTATTTTTTCAGAAGTTAATATTCAAAGACATTGCAGAAGGAGGATGAGAATTGCACACTTTTCAGGCTTTAGTAGCTTTAGATTAGCTTGACTAATGTCAAGGTCACAAATATAAAGCCAGTGTCACTTAAGTAGCCTGCCTTCTCTTGTGAGTTGCTGCTCAGCAGTGTAATTTGGGGGAAAATTAAGTCGATTTTTTATTATTGAAATGAAACTATAATTTTAAATTATAATGTTCTGCCTCTTCCTTTTGAATTCTGCTGGTTAGGGACATGATCTAAGCATTAACGGGTGGATAAAGGTAATGGTGGGTCAATTTAGGTTATGGTTGGACTTGATGATCTTTGAGGTCTTTTCCAACCAGGTTGATTCTGTGATTCTGTGTGATTTTTAACATAAGTTATTTTTTCAAAAGTGCCTTTTGAATGCTGGTTGTTTTTTTTTTCTTGCTG
This sequence comes from Hemiprocne comata, assembly GCA_020745705.1. Classification (NCBI taxonomy): domain Eukaryota; kingdom Metazoa; phylum Chordata; class Aves; order Apodiformes; family Apodidae; genus Hemiprocne; species Hemiprocne comata. The sequence goes on along the minus strand of CM036594.1, from coordinate 3,301,148 downwards.
TTTCATATTCTGGCTTCATTTTGAACAGGATATTGCTGTGTTCTTTTTAAGAACAGCTGCCTTGGATGAGATTGTTGGTCCAGTCTGCTTTCTGTGACAGTAGTTGATAGCAGATGCTGTGGGGAAGCCCACAGACACAGAGGAAGCAAATGGTGGTCCTGCCTTTACTTCATCCATCCAGCAACCTTTGCATGTGGCCTGAGCCAAGGATTGACTCTGCATCTCTTTGTTGAGTTGCCCTTGATGGATGAACTTTGCTCCTCTTCATTTAACTATTGAATTTGCTTGTATTTTGGCCTCCTTCCATGAAAAGGAGCTTCACAGTTTAGTTTTGGGGGGTTTTGTAGCATAACTGACATCCTTTTGTCTTTTTAAAAGTTCTGTGTTTTGATTTAATATTTGTAACTTTGTATTTTATTATCAGAAAAAGTAAATATATTTTTTAAAAAATTTACTCAACTTATAATTTTTATATATGTCTGCCTTTTTATATATGTCTGTTTTACCTTTTCTTTTCCAAGCCAAAGACTTCTGGTATTTTCATGTCTTACCAGATGGAACCTGTTCCACACTTTTAATTTGTGCTTTTTACTTCTGTAAATCTTTTCCTAAATCCACAGTGTCACTTCTGAAAGGTGTGAATATGTGAAGGGGACACCAAAACCTCAAGATATAGATGCTGTGGGGATTTACAGTCACATAACACTGTTTTGTTTTGGTTTTTTTATTGTATTTTTATTTTTGGACAATTCTTAAAACTGAATTAGCCCTCTTCTCAGGTAGGCTTGTTCATAACTATTCCACATATATTTAGAAAAATTAAATGGAAATAGGCTGGTATGAGGTATCTGTAAGGAAGAAGTGTTTAGACCACCTCGTGGTGACTCACTTCACATATTTGACCATAAAGGGGTCTACATTTTACAAATGATGTTAAAATACTGCTATAATCCCCAGGAATTCTGCTTGGGATGGGTGTGAGTTTTGTAATATGAAGCTGGATACAAAGTGCAATGCACAAATTTGCACGACTTAAAATAAGTTCTGGCTCTTGGAGTCTCTGTCATTCCTTACCAAGTTTTCCTGTCATTGTTCCTTTTCCATTGTTGCTTCTTATTCTAACGTTGTTTTGTTTTCTTTAACAGCTGAAATAGGGGATTTTGATGAATCAGAGGATCGAGAACACCTGAAAGCAAACCAGTATTTGCCAAACCAGGAGAGGATTGAAGGAAAGATTCTGGAGTTCCACAGGAAGCATGTGTAAGTGAGGCTGAATGTCTACCTTCAAGTGTGCTCCTGGGGAGCAGATGGACTTCCTTGGTGGAGGTCAAGCATGCTGCACAAGAGGGTGATGTTAAGATTCCATAAATTAAACGCTGTTTCCATCTAACAAGAAAAGCTGGATGTAGCCATAGTTACATAGTTAGGACAGAGTTGTTGGGCAGTAGTTTTCCTCAAGTGATTTTTCAGTGTACTTTTAATAACATATGAAAAAAGAAAGCTCTCAAGAGCTTGCAGGAATGGTTTTAGGCAAAATTATGCTTCAGAATTTCGGGTCTACAAAAGCTTAAGTTCAACTTGCCATCAAATGCATAGGTCTTGCTTTTGCTTAATTAGAAATCAATTGCATGGGACTCATTTTGTGCTAATTAAGCATAAAGAAAATGGAGAAGGATGGAGGGAGTGGGAGAGAAGTAACTTTCATCAGAATTTATGCAATACCTTCTCTTACAGCTGGAGTATTTTTGAAATAAAGAAGGTTTTTTTAGGGACAAAGAAACTGTTTGCCACAAACACAAAATCAATTCCAATACATAGTTCAGTTCATGAGGATTTCAGTAATTGACTATTTGCTTCTTATGATCACTCATGTTCACTTGTACTGCAATGATCAGCACTGATGGAATTTCAGCCTTGTCAATTCTTGATGAAATCAGGTGTTTGTTAGCATTTCCCTTCTTTAGAGCCTTTGAGGTTCGTGTGGAAATGATGAAGAAAAAAATCTAAGCATTGCTTTGAAGAAATTTGACGTGATTTGAAGTAGTTTTAAAGTAAATTAAAATATATGCTAGGATTCTTTATATTGGGAGAAGGTAACTCCTTCTCAAGGAGTTCAAGGGAAAACATGAATTGCACAGAAATAGTTCATTATTTTTGTCATGCCAAAAGAAAAGTGCTGAAACAAGGAGGCAGTAACTTCAAAGCAAATGAAAAGGGGAAATATCCTTTTCATCCAGCTTGTAAAGACATTGTGAAACTCTCTGCTGCAAGATGCTGTGGAGTCTGAAGCTACAAAGGGCTTTATGAAAGGGTTTGATGGCACCATGCAGGCTGATGGCTCTCCAGTTGGAGATGGGTGATTTTTTTTTTTGTAGTTCTGGGAGAAGTACAACCAGACCATGCACAGAAACATCCTTTGTTAATCACATGCCTGGATCTGATTGAGTTGCTTCTGCCCGTGGGGAATTTTCTTGGTTTACTTTCCTTGATGGAGAGGTAGTGACTGTCTTCTGAGTGAGTCAGGGACTGGTAATTTTATTAATTAGGTTTGAGCTTTCTTCGAACAAGTTACATTCTTTACAGTGAGGGAAGTTTGTATTTTTGCCTGTTAGGCAAAAGTCAGAGGAAGGTTAACAGAAAAATATTCCTTGCCTCGTAAGTTTCCTTTTCATTAGTTTAATGAGAATTCCATCTAATACAGCTGTAATATTAATGATTGTTTTAGAATTGTACATTTAAACCAGGGGAGGATTACAAGTTGAGGCATGTGGTTAGAAAAGGTTACAATCAAACATTAGTCATACCAGAGTAACTTGGACACATTTTAAATTTCCCTGTGTCTTTGGCAAGCTTTTTGGTAAAGATACGTGATTTTGGAAGCACTGCAATCCTAGAAAGAGCTGTGACTTCCTTAAACATCTCTTCTCTCTTCCTTACCCAGGGAGTGTTGGCCACCTTTTTCCATTTTTAGTAGGAGTTGTGAAGGTTCCATGTTTTCTCAGAGTTTGGACACATTTTTCCACCTTTCTGTTCCAAGGAGTAAGTGGGGACATGGACCTTGGGCGTTGGTCTCCTTCTTGGCTATCTATAGTGTGGTTAAATGGACAAAATGTTGCTCTCCTTCATCATCCTTGTGCATCATAGTCTTTGCCTTTTACCTCGATTTTTTCTTTCCTTCAGTTGACCTTACTTTTTCCCCCACTTACCTTTAGCAGACTGATCATTTTCATCCACTGATGATTGCCTGTGACAGAGACTTCTCATCTAAACAGACCCCCCAGGAAAATCAACCCATTTCTGGCAGGATGGTTCATCTCCAGATCAGTTCTGGATCTGAAGGCATCATCTTCTTTCTGCCTCAGTTCTCCTTCTTTGCAGGCCTTGCTTTGCCTTGAACACACACACATTCATACACCAGTTCACAGTGGGGTTCTGTGTCATACCAAAGGCAGGAGCATTCATTTGGCTTTCTCAGGCTGGAGTTGTAGCTGTGGAATAAAACAGAATCTGGGTATCCAACCCATTCGAGATCAAAATAAGGGAAAAGAAATGGAGAATGTTGTATTCAGAAAGGTGGGAACTGAACACTTATTTTCTATTAAATATCCTTAATATTTTTCATTTCACTTTTACAAAGTTTTACTTTCACAAGTATGGTAATATGGTTTTTAAATTTAACTGTGCAAATGTAGCAACAGTAAACAGGATGAGCAACACTTTTGGTATAGCACATTACTTTGTTGCTTCAGACAGAGCCTGAATTAACTTCACCTATTTTAGTTTAATAGTTTATTTTTTAAACTTTGTATTTTGAAGATAATGTAGTGGTGGGGGTGCAGTTAAATCCCAGCACCCCAGACACTCAAAATGCAATGTTCACTGCCTTCCTGCAAGTAGCATGAGTAGAATACTTGCTGTGGGATAAATATAGCCCAGAATTAAACATAATTTGCTTGTGTTCAGGTGTCTGGGTTTTTTTTGTTGTTGTTCATGTGTACATACATAAATCAGGAGAGAAATAGAAGATTTGATAGGTTTATAGTTACATTTACTGTTAATCTTCATGTCCTTTCACAACTTGTTAGCTTAGTTGCCCATGATTTAAATTCTTTACATTGTTTGTAAATTAGAAAAACTATCACTTTACATTACTACGTAGTCTAAACAATTTCTACATGTGCATTTGTTCTGACACTTCATCTTTAAAATTCTCTATTAATCATTGGTTTTAAATGCTCTGTAAATCACCTCACATTTAACAGCATTTCTTTTCCATCAGCCGTGTGACTGTTGTAACACTCTGCCAATATTTGTCTAAAGGGATGTTTGTAAGGAAAATTTACATGACAATTGATTGCCTTGGTGGCGTTTTTTTGCTGGAAAGTACTTGTAACAGATAGCCTGTTGTCCACTGACCTGGGGAAGATTAAGTAGATTTATCTCCTTAATGGCTGAACAAAATTAGACCAGATTGTTTTCAGGCTGGTCTGTGCAGCTTGATCTGCAGCAGACATCTGAGGCAATTACTCTGAAACTGGTGCTAATTTGTAATCATTCGGGCTGCCTGGCATCCCTCTGGGCCCTTTCTGCTTTGGTAGGTACAGGCAGGTTGTGTGCATGAGAATACTCCTAAAATTATTATTTTCATTCTTTCTGAGATGTGCTGGGCTTTGGAGCGTGTCTGATGGAATGTAAAATAACTGCCAGTGGTTCTGCATCACTTACACTGGACTGTTTGTAAAGAATTTTTACTACTCTATAGCTCAAATGTTCTAGTTGCCATTTTATCTGAATTTTTGTTTCCCCTCCAACCTCCTTTTCCAAAATCCAGAAACCGTAGCATCCTCAGCATCCTCTTCAAAAGACAAAGCACCACTTTCATTCTTAATGTCTCTCTATTCAGAAGAATTATACCAGGAATTAGTGTGGGTGGGGAGTTCTTAGAGTGCTCCTAGAGGGTAATTCAGGAAGCTGTGGTCAAAATGAGCATTTATGATCTACCTTTTTTTGTCTTGTGTGTGTTTAATAATCAGGAACCATGATACTTCAGCTATTTTGACACAGTTAAGGCATCTGTGGCAGAAATGCTAGCAACACCTAAAGCCAGTATAAAAACATATATTCCAGCCTTACTCATTGCAGTAGGGAAAGAGAAATCTGCTTTACCAGTTCAAGCTGTTAGACATAACTAGTTCCTGCCTGCTTTGGCATTTCTTTTTCCATTTGAAGTCAGATTTTTCATCCTGTGTGTTCTTTACAATCCCTTTCTACATGCACCATCATACAATAGTGACGTTTGGGTAAGGTCAGAATATGGGCTGATCTTGTCAAGTCAGGAACTTCACTGAATCCCTGCTTTCTGCAGCTGGCAAAATACATTTTGGATTTCCTGTTGTAGTGGTTTAGATGTTTTTTTTTTTTTTCCCCTCCGGAATGAGTAAGGTGACAGAATACTGCTGAAATCCTGTCACATGTATGTGCATTCAGGCTTCCTTTCTCAGTGCATTTTGGTGTATGTGTGTGTTTTAGTCTAAGGAGCATTTTACTGAGAATCAAAGAAGCATTGTTTCTTCTAACAACTCCCATTTTTGCAACATTAGCATACTAGGTAAGTTCCATAATTGCACTCTGAATTGGAGAGACAGTTCATGTGTATAGTTGTCATCCCTGTTTCTGATGAATTCAAATGTTGTCATAATTCACCTTAATTTTCTCAATTTATATTTAAAAGAAGTCTATATGGAGCAAAAAAAAAAGTTGTTTAATCTAAGACAGGTGGGTAGAAGGAGGGATTTTTAAGGAGCATGCCCAGAAAGGCAAGTCAGGGTAGCTGGAGAATTTATTTAGTACCAATGTTGTGGTTGGCACTACGTAGTACATAAAAATAGATCATGCTACAAGTAGTTTAACATTTGTTTTACTGAAATGGAATACAGATTTATGGAAGGGAGGCCATTTCCTGGAAAACAGGATTTTAAAAAATTGTCTTTGTGCATTAATCTATATCGGGTTTCAGTACTAGTTAGTTGTAAATAGAGTAATAGTGACATTTAGTGACATTTTATCCCTTGTATCTTCCGTGTACCATCACATTTGTACCAGTGAACTTGGACCTTGCAGGAACAATTCAGTCACTGCACTGGTGTAGGTGGCTCATGTGGCACTTGCTTGGAAGTAATGTAATATTTATTATTTCTAATAATTTTAATTAGGGATTCAGGGGTCACCTTATACAGCCATGGCTGAAGCAGGGTCACCAGTCCTAGTGCTCTGGCAGGTCCTGTGCTGCTTGTGTTTCCATGGAGCTAGCACAGGAGAAGGGTCACCTGCCTTAGCTAATTCTCTTGGGCTGTATTTTAATGGTTTTAAGCTAAAAGAGAGGAGATTTAGGTTAGACATCAGAAATAAATTCTTCACCATGAGGGCAGTTAGGTACTGGAATAGGTTGCCTAGGGAGGTTATGGAAGCCCCATCCCTGGAAGTGTTGAAGGGCAGGTTGGCTGGGGCTCTGAGCAACCTGGTCTAGTGGGAGGTGTCCCTGCCCATGCAGGGGGGTTGGAACCTGATGATCTTGAAGGTCCCTTCCAACCCAAACACCATCCAAGTGATTCTATTTTTGCCTAAAATTGGGCAGAAGTGCACAGTATGTTTTTGGTTCAGAGGCTACCTTAGGTGACAGGCTTGGTTTTGTAATAAAGGCTTTTTGTTACTTCACAGCATAAGTTCAGTAGCAAAAGCTCCTTTGTTTCCATGGCAGCATTTGCTTGTTTTTGGAGTATCCTAGACCCCCTGTCTGGACTCCTGAACTGACAGAGGCAGTTTTGACTTGTAGGGAAAATATCCATGCAGGTACTGGTGCTTCACTAGATCGTTTCAGGGCTTGTGAAATGACACGTTTTGGGCTGCTCTGTATTTTGACCATCACATTCTTGGTGGCACGAGAGCTCTGCAGTGCCTTCTGTGTCCTGGGCAGGAGATGTTTCAGGCACTGCACCTCTCCTGCTCCACGGGTGCTTCCTCTTCCTCTCACTGACTCTGCTAATGAGCTTGGACACATGGCCTAAGGACACCCCTCCTGATCTTGAGAGGCAGCCGAAAATTGCACTGCAGCACAGTGAACTCCCCCTCGTGGAGAAAAGTGTGTGTGGGGGAAGATACAGGACTGTTTTGTTATGCCGGAAAACAAAATGTCAGTTGTTTGACTGCAGCAAACTTGTGGAGAAGGAAATGAAGGCTGAATCTGTGACTGGGGCATGCCAGAGTCTGTGGCAGTCTGGATTGCTTGCTTGGGCTTTGTGGAGGATCTAGGGAACTCCAGGCCTGTCGGCCTCACCTCAGTACTAGGGGTGATTATGGAGCAGTTCATCCCGAGTGCGCTCACCTGGCATGTGCAGGACAGCCAGGGGATCAGTCCCAGCATGGGTTCATGAAAGGCAACCTGATCTCCTATGACCAGGTGACCCACCTAGGGGATGAGGGACAGGCTGTGGATGTTGTCTACCTGAACTTTAGTAAGGTCTTTCCATCTCCCACAGCATTCTGCAAGAGAAAGCGGGTGGCTCATGGCATAGAGATGTCCTGTCTTTGCTGGGTGAACAGCTGTCTGGATGACCAAGCCCAGGGAGTTGTGAACACAGTTAGATCCAGTTGGCAGTCAGTCACAGGTGGTGTTCCCCAGGGCTCAGTGTTGGTACCAGTTCTGTTTCATACCATGATCAGTGATCTGGATAAAGGGGATTGAGTGCTCCCTCAGTCAGTTTGCAGGTGACACCAAGTTGGGTGGGATTGTTGATCTGCCTGAGGGTTGGAATGCTCTGCAGTGGGACCTGGGCAGGCAGGATCAATGGGCCAAGGCCAATTGTGTGAGGTTCAACAAGACCAAGTGCCAGATCCTGCACTAGGGTTACAACAACCCCTGGAAATGCTCCAGGCTTGGGGAAGAGTGGCTGGAGAGCTGCCTGGTGGAAAGGACTTGGGGGTGCTGGTTGACAGTGGTTGAATATGACCCAGCAGTGTGCCCAGGTGGCCAAGAAGGCCAACAGCATCCTGGCCTGTATCAGCAATTGTGTGGCCAGCAGGAGTAGAGAGGTGACTGTTCCCCTGTGCTTGGCACTGGTGAGTGCACCTCAAGTCCTGTGTTCAGTTCTGGGCCCCTCACTATAAGAAGGACATTGAGGGGCTGAAGCATGTCCAGAGAAGAGCAACGAAGCTGGTGAAGGGTCTGGAGAACAAGTCCTAGGAGAAACTGAAGGAACTGGGATTTTTTAGTCTAGGGAAGAGGAGATTGAGGGGAATTGTTTGTTAAAATCTCCAGCTGCTTGAAAGGAGCTTGTAGTGAGGGGCATTGGTCTCTTCTCCCATGTAACCAGTGACAGGACAAGAGGAAATGGCCTCAAGTTGCACCAGGGGGAGTTTAGATTGGATATTAGGAAAAATTTCTATACTGAAAGAGTGGTCAGGCTTTGGAACAGGCTGCCCAGGGAAGTGGTGGCATCACCTCCCTGGAATTGTTAAACAAACATGTGGATGTAGCACTTCAGGACATGGTTTAGCTGGCATGGTGGTGTTGGGTTGACAGTTGGAATTGATGATCTTAGAGATCTTTTCCAACCTTAATGATTCTATGATTCTAATCTAATGTGTATAAAAGCAAGCAGAGGAAGGAGCATTGTGGATTGAATTCTGATTTGTCCAACTTTATTGTTTCTGAACTGAAAAAGCTCTGAAACTTGTTGGAGTGCTTCAGTCTGTAGGATGCATTGTAGGTCATCTGCCATTGCATATTGCTCCTATTACACAAGTTTCAGTGTAATACTTAACTTGGAGTGAAACTGCCCAACTAGATGAGATATCAAATTCACAATTAATGCCTGAGTTAAGAATTAAGTGCCTTAGCCAGGGTGGCAATATTGTAGAATCAGGTTGTTCTGAAAACTTTAATCTCTTTTTCTTCCTCCCTGTAGGGGTCAAACTCCTGCAGAATCTGACTTTCAAGTTCTTGAAATCGCCCGGAAACTGGAGATGTATGGCATCAGATTCCACCTTGCATCTGACCGTGAGGGCACCAAAATTAATCTAGCTGTTTCACACATGGGTGTGCTGGTATTCCAGGTGAGGTAGGGGTAAGGGGCTGAGTCAGTGTGTCTGTCTGTCCATGAGCATGTCTTGGGACTGAGTCTCTCGTTTTAACTTCAGGTGGCTGTGATGATTTTAAAACTTGGCACCTTTTTTTGTGGTTAAGGGAATGTCGTTTAAGCCCCCAAAATACAGTTTGGTGCTGTTTGCCCTTGGTGGTGCAGAGAGAAGGGCAGCAAAACCCACAAAACCAACAGTGACAACGAGGTAGAAGGGGCTTTGTTGCCTGTTTGAAAGTTATGTATGTGTTCAGAGAAAATCATCTGTTCATTTGGTACAGGTCTGGAATCCTGAAATTTTGGGGACGTTTTCCTTTGTTTTAGTGTGCAGTGTATTTTTGCTGGGATAACATTACTCTTAGTGTATAGAAGTGCTGTTTCATTGAAGTCATTGGACCAATTAGAACTACTACTTTTGTTGTATTAATGAAGTGACTCCATCAGAGTTCTGTTCATTTCCCTCCCCTCAAAATGCCCAGGCAGCCAACCTACTGAGGTATTTCCATTTGGACACTCATTTTCCATTCATTTTGTGTCTTACCTGATATTTTGTTACTGTGGGGCAGCTTCTCCTTGGAGATTCATCAGCCCCTGCAGTCCTGTAATTCCTTTCAGTCCTCCTAAGTGGCCTCTCAGCCCCTGAAGTTTCCATCGTTTCAGCTCATTTGGTTTTTTTCTCTTGAAGTACCACTTTTCCTATCCCTTTGCTAATAAGAGGGTGACAGGAGAATTGCTGCAGCAGTGAGTGCTGCCAGGGTCCTTCCCTGAGGCTTTGGGTGGGAAGGGAGGGCTGATGTAGGGCAGCAGGGTGAAGGCAGAGCTTGGGTTTAGCCCAGTTTTAGCCAAATAAGCAGGGTTTGTGAGTGAGAGAGCTTGGCAGGATTCCTAGCACGTGTGGCAAGTACTCCTCAGTATATTGTACTGCCCACTTGGAAAAATAGGAAAAAATCAGCTTGGAGGAGTGTATCTAGAGTTCTGTGCAGAGGAAAAGGAAAGCATGTTAACTAAAATGACACCCTCATCTTTCTCAGACCATAAAGTATCCTGAATATTGCTGGGGTTGGAACATTCTTTTCCCTTCAGTGTTCTAGGTTTTCATTCAGTTTTCTGAATGGAGAAACATTCAACACTCATAGCTATCCCTGTACTGGAAGATACAATTATTTAAGGGAATATTGCCACCAGGAATAAAAATCTGACAGAATGGGCTGGGGGAGTTGGGGGGGGGTGTGTGCCCATGCACGTGTCTATGTGCCTGCAGCAGAATTTTGTTTGCTGCTCTTACTGCTGAGACTTTTCCCAGCTTTTAACTGTTATCATTTGAATTCAGGGTAATACGAAAATCAACACCTTCAACTGGTCAAAGGTCCGTAAACTGAGCTTCAAGAGGAAAAGATTCCTTATTAAACTCCACCCAGAGGTCTGTGTAAGTTTTACTATAGTATTAGGCTGGTCAGTGTTAAAAATAAATCTTCATTATGAAAAATTATGGGGTTGGTAGTTTTATAAAACCACTTCAGTGGGGGGGGGTAGGCTTGGATTCATCATGCAAGTAAAAATCTTTCCTTTCTCCCCCCGTGTCTGTTGTCTTAGATTTTTAGGTTCTGTGTATCAGCCTCAGCTTAGCTTTGCCATAGGCATGCACATGTGTACTGTGAGATAGGAAAAAAAGAATAAAAAATAAACCCAAGTACTTTTTTCTCAGTACTCCTATTCTGAAAAAGTTACACCACCCCAAGCACAAATACAGGCTGGGGGGAGATTGGCTAGAGAGCAGCCCTGAGGAGAAGGACTTGGGGGTGGTAGTAGATGAGAAGCTCCACATGAGCTGCCAGCGTGTGCTGGAGCCCAGAGGGCCACTTGTGTCCTGAGCTGCATCCAAAGTAGGGCCAGGGAGGGGATTCTGCCTCTCTGCTCTGGTGAGACCCCACCTGGAGTACTGTGTACAGCTCTGGAGGAAGATATGGAGTCAGGAAAGACTTGGAGCTGTTGGAGAGGGTCCAGAGCAGGGCCACGAAGCTGATCCAAGGGCTGGAGCAGCTCTGCTCTGGAGACAGGCTGGGGGAGTTGGGGGTGCTCAGCCTGGAGAAGAGAAGGCTCCAGGGAGACCTTAGAGCACCTTCCAGTGCCTGAAGGGGCTCCAGGAAAGCTGGGGAGGGGCTTTTCACCAGAGTGTAGTGATAGAACAAGGGGTAATGGTTTTAAATTGAAAGAGAGGAGATTTAGGTTAGACATCAGGAAGAAATTCTTCACCATGAGGGTAGCAAGGCGCTGGAATAGGTTGCCCAGGAAAGCTGTGGAAGCCCCATCCCTGGAGGTGTTTAAGGCCAGGTTGGATGGGGCTTTGTGCAGCCTGGTCTAGTGGGAGGTGTCCCTGCCCATAGCAGGGAGGTTGGAACCTGATGATCTTTAAGGTCCCTTCCAACCTTCACCATTCTAGGATTCCATGATTTAATGTTTCCCTTGGATATGAATGCAGGTTAACACTCACATGAACACTGATCCATTACTGTAAAAATGAACTAAGGTAACTTAAGCATTGAAATAGTGAATCTCTGTTGTTTAGGGTCAAAGTGTATTAGGGAGGGCTTTTGGCTGTAGCAGCTTAAAAGAACACTACCAATGGTGATGGCTTTGTCTGATTATTCCCTCCTGGAACTTGTTGAAAATATGCTGCTCAAATGACAAATGTAGTAGAGTCCCATGATTCAAACCTGATAGACCTCAGGAAATAACAGATGGCTGAGATTATATTCTTGGACCTGAATTTTAAGGACCATGTGATTATAGTCTTGATACAGCCTTATCTTTTCTGTACATCTGTATAGCAGAAGTGTTATTTTTCATGCTTGGCTGATTTACAGTAGATGTTTTTGATGGCAGGTGTTGTTGTTGCTTCCACACTGGATAACTAGATTATGTTCAACGTCGGGTTGTATTAAAAGGAGGGAAAAAAGTGTTTGGACATACTGTGGTTATGTGTGCCAAGGAAACCTGAAGCAGGACACACTGTCTGCATGCAGATTAATGTGTCTCACAAAGAGAACCTCAGAAATCTCATGTGAAATTTCATTATTTCACTGTACTCCAACATGTGCAGTGTTATCCAGTCTCCTCTAAGTATCAGGAAGCAAGACAAGCATCAGAACTTCCAAGGAAAAAGTATTCCATAATTGCTATTATTTCACTTAAATATTGTCATTTCATATTAGTTACTTCACAATCCATATTCCTTAAGGTAGATTATTATGTTTTGTTCCTAGGGCCCATACCAAGATACGCTGGAGTTTCTTTTGGGAAGTAGGGATGAATGTAAAAACTTCTGGAAAATCTGTGTTGAATATCACACCTTCTTTAGGCTCTTTGATCAGCCAAAGCCAAAGGCTAAAGCAGTGTTCTTCACCAGAGGGTCATCATTCAGATACAGGTAGGAAGAAGCATGACAGATTTATTTAAGCTGAATTCCTTATATCTTAGAAAATGAGATCAAAAGGAAAAAGTATTCTAAAGTCATTCCATTTATAATTCTCATCCACTGGGTTTCATAATGTTTGTATTTTTGTGGGTTCACAGTGGAAGAACTCAGAAGCAACTAGTGGATTATATTAAGGACAGTGGGATGAAGAAAACCCCATATGAAAGGTAAGTGCAAATACTTTCTCAAGCTGAGATGTAGTCAAGATGTTCACAGTCCCCTTATTTCCTAAATTTCAGTGTTCCTGAACGACAGTGTGACTTAGCCATCTAAAAGTTCAGTATTTTTTTGCAGATCCACTGAAATCAGTGCAGACTTGTCTGTATGTCACTGTAGCTGTGCAAGTAGCCAGTGGCAGAGCACATAATTTAACTTGGGATCTGCAGGTCTGAAGCTGTGACCTTAAATACTCCTTCATTTCTAAACATATAAATAAATAGAGTGTAATTTTTCATTATAAAATTGTCATTTACTTGACAATGAAACCATCCTGTCTGCATCTGGGAGACTCTTCATAGTCTTTAGCTTGAAAAATTATAGGGATTTAATAGGAATTTTAAGAAGTTTGCATTAATCTACTATTAATAAAAAAGTTTAATGTCTCAGACTCCAGTTGAGCTCCGTTTCTGTATGAAAGACTGATTTTCTAGTAATTTATTGACATAGAGTCTAACCAGAAGTGTGATGCAGTATGCCACTTTCTGAAAGTGGAACATACAGAATTTTCTATGCCATAAATTATATGGTTGACTGAATTGTAAGTTGTTAGTAAAGTTGTGACAGATGAACTCAGTCTGGTTTTGAAGCCATTCATTTGTAGATGTTGATGACATGAAGGTAGGCAGGAGTGTTGATCTGCATGAGGATAAGGAGGCTCTACAGAGAGACTTGGATAGATTAGATCCTTGGACTAATGTCAATGGTATGGGCTTCAACAAGGCCAAGTGCCAGGTCCTGCACTTGGGCCACAACAACCCATGCAATGCTACAGGCTTGGGGAAGTGAAGCTGGAAGGCTTTCCAGCAGAAAGGGACCTCTGGGTTCTGATTGATAAGGGCTGAATATGAACCAGCAGTGTGCCCAGGTGGCCAAGAAGGCCAATGGCATCCTGGCCTGTATTAGAAATAGCGTGGCAAGCAGGACCAGGGAGGTGATCATCCCTCTATACTTGGCATTGGTGAGGCCACACCTGGAGTATTGCGTCCAGTTCTGGGCACCTCAATTCAAGAGAGATATTGAGGTGCTGGAGCAAGCACAGAGGATGGCAACGAAGCTGGTGAAGGGCCTAGAGAATAAATCTTATGAAGAATGCTTGAAGGAGCTGGGAATGTTTAGTTTGAGAAAGAGGAGGCTGAGGGGAGACCTCATCAGTCTCTACAACTACCTGCAAGGTCATTGTAGAGAGGTTGGTGCTGGTCTCTTTTCACAGGTAATTAGGGACAGAACAAGAGGGAATGGCTTCAAACTCCAACAGGGGAAGTTTAGACTAGACATTAGGAAAAAATTTCTCACAGAAAGAGTGGTTAGATACTGATATAGGCTGTCCAGGGAGGTGGTTGAGTCACCATCCCTGGATGTGTTTAAGGGTCGTTTGGATGTGGCGTTGGTGGATATGGTTTAGGGGAGAACTTTGTAGAGTAGGGATGATGGTTGGACTCGGTGATCCCAAGGGTCTTTTCCAACCTGACTAGTTCTATGATTCTATACTGATGGCAAAGGAAGAAGTTAAACTAAGTGTGCTATTCAGTCTAGTCTTCTACCCCAAGTTGCTCTTGAGTTCTCCTTCAGTGGTATGAATGATCTGGATCTTGCTTTATTCCGTTTTCTGTATGTTCCTTACTCCTGCATTGTTTAACTCACAACTCCTGTGACTTCTAAAACCTTAACTAGCTATTAACAAAGCATAATGAAGTCCAGCCTGAGACGTTTCTGTTGGCTGCTAGAGTGGAAACAGCTGAGTGGGGAGGGGAGGGGGCTGCCTTGGGAACTCACAGGGTGCTCTCTGTTCTGCAGGAGGCACAGCAAAGCCAGAGCATCCACTCGTGCTTCAAACACCGACGTGCCGAAACAGGTCAGTGCTGCAGCACTTGGATATTGCAGTCAGGGAGGCTGACAACCAAATGGTGGTGAAGGAAAGGTGCTCTGAGCAAACCATTTGTCTGGCATCCCTTTCATGTTTGGTCTTTACGCAGTTTGAATTCTTTTTCTGAGTGGTTATCAGTTTTGGTAGTTGTAGCTAATGGAGTCTGAAGTGAGTAACATTTTCCTTTTCAGAGTTCAGCTTAACTGAAAAGGAAATGTCATGTTTTCTTGTCTGTTATTATTTCAGAGGGTTAATTTGTCTTGAGGTGCTATCTAGCTGCTTTTTGTGGGGGTCTTTATGTTCATTGCATAGATGCCTTCTACTGTCAGTGGCCAGAGACAAGTGTTTCACTGACTGGGGTTGCTTTACATGCAAGAAGTTAAGGATCACAGGATTCTACTGTTGTTGTTTTGTGTTACTTTCCTTTGTGGATGCTTTTTCAGCAGAGGCTATAAAACACAGGGATTTTATTTTCCACCCAGTTACCAGAATTCAGGAAAAAAGACCTTGCCTCTTACTGGGCATGCTGGATCTGTTTCTGTATGCAGTGTGTTGTTTGCTGTGAAGTGGGCTCTTCTGAAGCACATATATTCCTTCTGCATCAGGAACTGGATGTTGCTTTTGGTTTTGCGTGTTGTAAAAACCTTCTTACCTGTTTTGTTTCTACTTTTTTTTTTTCCTCTTAGAGTGTCGCATTCACTGAGGGCTTGAGAACCCCAGGGTCTCCTGCCTCAGCAGCTGTTCCCTTCCACTCAGCTCACTCATCAGCCACTCCTGCTCCTGTCCTGCCCATCTTTGCAGAAACCAGCCCTTCCTCTTTGGACCCCCGAGCACCACACACAAGGATCCCAGAAAAAAACACGGCAGCGCCAGCAGAAGAAGCGGGGAGGAAACTGATGCAGCAGCCTGGATCTCCCATGCTCCAAGGTGTTGGGTTTGGTAGTGTTGCAGGAATCTGTAACCCTGCTTGTCCTGTTTCTGAGAGTGGTGGCAGTTTAGATCTAGACGTAGAGAAGAGCAGTAAGGAGAGCAGGGTGGCTGTTTGTAAAAATGACAATGATGAGGATGACTTTACCACAGGTGTTTCCGTTGCTGAACAAGAGCATCAGCACGGCAGTCAGGGTGCCCCTCGTTTCACATTGACAAATTCACAGTTACAGGTGTCAGAGGAATTTATTGATGATGACCCAGCAGAAATGTCCTTTTTTGCTGGGGGTTCTGAGGCGTTTGCATACGTGTACAGTGGTTTAGAGTTAAAGGGCTCTGATTTTTCTAAGTATGTGTCAGAGTCTCCTGGCTTAACTACAGATGCCCTCCAGCAAAATACAGTCTCTTCTCAGTCAAGCCCTGACAGGTATTCAACCGAAGCAGTAGATATGAATATGGAAGATGAGTTTGAATTTGAAGAAGGGAGTGATTTCAACGGCAATGAGAGACCATCAGATACCTCAGAGCTGTTTGAGGTGAAGGCCCAAGCAAGCAGAATGCAGAGCCTCCTGAGCCCCTCTGAAACCAGTTCGCTCATCAACAACCGCTCTGAGAGCAGCTCCCTCAATAATTTGCCGCTCAATGGTCCATCCTCCCTGCACACCTACAGCTCTGCCAACCACTCGGAGGCCAGTTCCATGGTGAACTTCCCTGCCTACTCAGTCCACTCTGAGTCCAGCTCAGCCTTTCAGTTCACAGACATTATTGACCAGCTGGAACAGCTGAGCTATCCTCCCACCACCACAGAAGACTCCAGCAGCGCAGACACGGACTCCTGGGACTCCGAAACTGCTGCACCCCTGGATGTAAACCTTTTCTTTAGTAACCCTTTTGCTCAAGCCAGCAGTGAAAATTTTGCTTTTGACTTTCAGAATAATTTAAAAAATCTCACACAAGAAGACTGGACAGAGAAGGCACATGCCAATTAATTGATTGATTCTTGATTTGTGTGATAGATCCCTCTATACTGTTCAGGCTTAGAAGTCCAAAGGGTGTGATGTCAGTCACTTTAAACAAGAAAACTCTAATCCAGTGGCTGGACTTTAAATCACATCATGTCATTGATTTGTTGTTTTTTTTTTCCAAAGTACCTCTCCAGCTTTCCCCCAAGCATCCTAGCTTTGCTGCTGCATTATATGCATCACTGTGCACCCAAGGCTGTAGTGTTCTCAAAGTATCATCAGCTGGCTCATGCAGACATCAGAAATTACAGTGTGTTGAAGGATTTCTTTGACTATAAATGCTTCTGCAAAGGTCTGATATAAGTTGCAGCTCCTCCAGCAGCCAAATCCAACAGTCACTTTTGCACATGCTTGTTAACAAGCAGCAGCATCCAGTGAATTAGGTATTTTCCTGCTGTGCAGTGAGAATCCTCATTTTGGGGTGTTTTTTTTGTTTCCACGATCCAAAAAATGGACAATCTTCGAACCAAGTATGAAGGAAAGTTTCAAAACATCAACCTATGCAACATGTCTGTGGTATACTTTGAAGAATAAATAACTTACGTGGTAGTTTAGGAGGGGGAATGTGAACACAAAGGAAAGCAGCAGTCACCAAAACTTCTTGTGAAGACAATCATCGTATTTTCTGACTTCAAAGTGCCTTCAGAAATCAAGCACCAAACAAGTAACCTTCTGCTTTGCAGCATCGTGGAGATACATGCATAGACTATAAAAGCACTTAATCTCCATTCCATTTTATCTCACCTTTTTCTTTTATTTAATCACTCTGCAAAAAAATGCTTGCAAATGACTTGATGAAAGTGTCCTTTATCTGTGGGAGACAGGTGGTGCTAAACCTGGTCATAGCTTTAACTTCTTTAAAATATAAACTGTATTCAGAAAAATACTGTAAACTGTCTGAGAAACAGAGATGTGAGGAGGAGTGAATACTGCAAACAACAGTTAAAACTTCACTGCTTTTACACTTTTTTTTTTTAGTCAGGTGACTTTGACATGAGACTTGAGTTTGAAAGTGTAATTGAAAAGGCAGTGACTGAACTGGCCTTATCAAATTTAGCAACATTTATTGACATGAAACAGTAATAATTGTGAAACGTCCAACCTGGTGGATTCAGGGGGGATGACATTCTGAGCTTCAGCTTGTAATAGCATTTTTTTATAGTATTTTGCTTTTGTACAAGCAGGAGTGTGAAATATACAGCACCTGACCAAAGCCTTGTGATAGAAAGCATCATCTCCTTCAGCCATTGGTTTTGGGGTTCCCTGTTGCCCAGTTTTGAGTCCCTTGCAGCTTCCAGAAGGAGTGAGTGCAGTACTAGGGCAATCAATGCCTCCAAAATGAGCAGCTTACAGTTACAAGCATAACTTTATACTCAATATTATTCATATCAGTTCTCTTAAATGTGGTCTTGATGTATCATTAAAAGACCTTCATTCTTTACTGCAACATTTTTAAAAAATACTGTTATTTCTCAAAATTCTGGTAACTAAACCATTCCTCTCAAGGTATGGTAGAACAGGAGGAAGTAAAACCTTTAGTCACCCATTTCTTCTAGTGTAGTTTTTACTAAAGTAGGATTATTCTTCACAGCACTTGCTTTTACATTGTGGTTACTGTGTTTGAGTGGAATTGCTGCTGTTCCCTGAGGAACCTGTCTCCTTTGCCAGTGGCACAGAAAATGAAAGCATATTTGGAATTAGTATTAGTTTGGACCTACAGGAAGGTACAGCAGTTGATTGCTCTTTTTTTGTTTGTAAGTGGTACAGGTTTTGTGGGTTGGTTTCTTTTTTTACTTCTGTTGAATGTGTGTTCTGACTCTTCATGTGACTTTATTCATACCTGTGGAGATGATGTGGTGGGACATTTCTAAATAGGCACTTGGAGAGGAGGTCCTCTGTTTGGTCTAGAGCTGGTACCTTGAAGTATGTTCTTAGGCAGTTGGTCTGGTTTCCTTCCCACAACTAACTACATTATGTAATTTAAAAGAGAAGGAAAACAAAAAAAATACTCCTGCCTGCAAACTCTTCTGGAGGTGGTAAGAGTCAGGGACAAATACTTTTATCTAAAGATGTAGAGGAAAGCTGGTAATTTCCTTTTCTTTTAAGGAAAAAGAATGAGGATTCAGCTATTTACAGATAACCATGTCTGCCTCTGTGTTATGTTCTGTGCCTCAATCACAAGCATTCTCTCTAAATGTTTTCGAATTGCTTAAGATGGGAATAAATGCAACTACAATCTCTAGGTTTTCAAAAGATCTTAGGGAAAAGCTGCCTGTGTTTTCAATAGACACACTTGGCAATCCTGAGAGAAGGCTTGCCAGGATGTTGTCTTGCAACGTAATTGATTTGAAAAGGGCATCTTCAATGTTTGTCTTCTTGTATTTTGCAGTTGTGCAGATCTTTTATTGGCAATTTTAAATCTCAGGGATTTTTTTAAAAGAAATAAAAAAGTAATAATAGTCTTAATGTAATGCCCCTTTTGTTTTCTAAAGGAATGGGAGTGATTAGCATCTCGGTCCTTAGCTTAGAGGAAGATGTGTGGATCCACAGATGAGGACAAGGGTGGTTGGGTGGGGAGAGCTTTGACCCAGGTATGGAGCTGGTCAGATGAAGGTTTTAGTTACAGGTGTCACCAGGAACACTGATCCTTCCCATCATCCAGCTGCTCTGGATACTTGGATTTGGGATGCTTGCACAAAGACAATGCTGGTCTCTGTGAGAGAATGGGGTGCTGCTGCCTGTGCCCCTGGCAGCTGCTAGCTCTGTCTGTGCTGTTGCTAATGGATAGCACGTAGCTGTCGTGGTTTCTTTCTGGGCTTTTCTGGTTTTCAAAGCTAGATGGCTTCTGAGGTCATAGTTGCATGCTTAGCTCTTGTCATTTTATTTGTGGTTTCCAAGATAGGCACAAAAGAGGAGAGAATTTAGTTCCTAAGTAGAGTTTTTACTATAGCAAGAAAGCTGTGAGAAAAGGTTCTTCATCATTTCCTCCAGAGGGATAAGTTCTGATTCACTTTCCAGTAGAGATGGAGAAAAACCAGCCGGCCTTCAGGGGAACGGGGCTGCTTCACAGTGAACTCAGGCACCAGTTGTGAGTTATTTTACTGCCTTAGAGCTATGCCAGGCATCTTTTTCTCCCCAGCTGTCTCTTGAGGTGGCAGGAGGAGGTGAGAGAAGGAGAGGCTCATCATTGTCTGTGTTGTTTGTCTTGGGTAGCATGAGGGAATTTGTGCACTTGGGTGCAGTGTGGTTGTGTCCCGAGCGCCAGCGATGCCGCTGAGCTTTCAGTTGATTTTGTTTTCTTTTTGTAGTGTTGATACTACTAAAACTTAGCTCCCAGTACTGATACCTTGTTTTATTCCTGACCACGTGAGTGTCCTTTATGAGGTGAGTAGTGTGCTGGCAGCTGTGGAATTGGTGCTGGGCACCTAACCAAGAGAGCTGGGCCCCTTGCAGCACCTGAGCAGTGTAGGCTGCCGTGGGAATCGCATGACATGAAAAAAAAGGGGGAGACTACATAGGAAAACTCAAAAGATCTTTGGTGAACATCCCATGCATGCTCACCTTGAGAAGAAGGAATTTGAGGAGCTGTGGTAGGAGCACATGAAAGCCTACATGCAAACCTTCACTTGTCTGTGACAAGGGAGTGGTCGTCCTCTCCTCCTTCCAACAGTGTCATTTCTGAAAGGTACGTTCTTTTGTGTCTGCTTTCTGCCCCCATCTGTGGGGGGCTGGGGGCAACATACATAGGTACTTATATTCTAGTCAATGTACAGGTTTTAGTGCCATGGTTTTCTATTATGGAGAACCACTGGGGTTTCCAGGCTTGTTCTGCTGCTCCAAATGGTGCATCCATCAGCTGTTGCAGCAGTAGCTCAGCAAAGGGAGCATGCTGAAGCCATCGCTCCTGCTCCTCAGTAAAATAGGGCTGTTTTCCATCCTTCCACTTCTCTGTCTTCCTGTTTTAGCAAATACATGCAGCTGTAGAAAGTATGTCAATATTAGTGGCTTTTCAAAATGAGTTAGGCTGATAGGTTTTGTTCTCTTGCAGTACTCAACTTGTGCATTCCAGTGTGACTAAAAGACACTAAGAAACGTGTGTCTTCGGTGGGTAGATTAATCTTCACTTGTAGTCCTCTATGTGTATGCTTAACAACCCTTCTATGCTTAAACACATGTATGAAATATAAAGCACTGCATTGTTGATCTTGTGCATGCAGTTGGTGGAACTCTTTAATTGGCACAGAACATGGGTCATAGAATATTCCCTGATGTATCCACCACCCAGTTAAACACTGGTAAAGTGTTACCTGTCGTATGTAGACTCTGTCGTTTTAAATACTCATTCATTATTCAAATAATACATGCTGTGTATTTCCCAGAACTTACAATATTTTATCTTAGGGTGGAATCGAATCTGCTCTTGACTTTCACTTTAATTTCCAGTGGATTTCAGAGTTGCTGGATAATACCAAGCATTGATCTTTTTCCTGTGTATATTTGTGTTGTGGTAATAGGCGATTTTGTTTAAGGGATATTTTTTGTTTTGTTGGTGGCCTGATTTGTGTTTTGGTGTTGGCTTTTTTTTTATTGGGTTTTTTTTTTGTGGTGGTGGTAGTTTTTTATTTAGTTGCAAATCCTGGTAAGGGTAAGATTTTGTGGAGACACTAATAAAAGTCATTAGAATGTTATGCTTTTTCCTGCAAACCTGTCGGTAAGTCATTCCCATTATTGTCATTTTGCAAAAAGTTCCAAGCCATAATTATCTGGTATTGAGTGAATGATTAATCACTTATTCAGTACAATTTTCACTGTAGTCCTTTAGCTGCCATCACCTGTAGTTTTTAGTAGATCTTATGTCACACTTGTCACAAATGCTGAGTGTGTATGTATGAGTATACATATACACCCTCTATATAGAATATGGGAAGACTTTGCAGTTCCAATCATGGATCATAAAAATCCACTTAATTTATTATCTGCTTCTGGGCTGCCGTAGCATTAGCCCACCAGGTGAGCTGTAGCTTTGCAGGTTTCAAATCTGGAGCATGGTTAACTTGAACCTGGTGTGTGGGAAAGGTGGTGTTGCTATACATTTTCCAGAGTCACAATATTCTGCTGTTGCTTGAGTGCAGAAGGCTCAGGTGGCAGCTGAGAGCGTGGCTTGTGACAGGCCTGCAGGGTGGAAAGAAACACAAAATGCCCATTTATCAATAGGTACAGGGGTGCACGTGCCCTGGGGAGAGTGGCTCCCCAGTCCAACAGGTGCTGCTCTTTTCAGGGAAGGATAACCTTAAGGAAACAAAGAGGGCTGGAATTTCTTAACTGATCTCTTGAACTTTGATCTTTTATACAGTAAATGTTTTATGGAATTACATGTTGGGGTTTTTAATATCTTTGTCTCTGTTCAGATTGCTGGTTATGAACCTACAGATTTGTACTAATTCATAATTTTAATTGTTTATGCAATAAAATAAGGAAAACTTTGATATAAATGACAATGTGGGCTTTTTAGCTTTATTTTTCGTTACCCTTGTGTTTGAAATAGAATAAATATTTGTTCTTCTAGTCAAGGCTTCTAAAGGGTTTTATTACCAGATTGTTGGCCCAGGCAGTTTTCCTCCTATACACCTTTGTTGCAAGTAGAGCACAGCTGGGGCAAATATCAGTGTGTGGTTTTCAAATTACTATTTTGTGCAAACCTTTTGCTGCTGATACAAGTGGGACTAAAAGTTCAGCTTTCGTTACAGGAATCCTGTATATTGTGGAGACATTTTCTTTCTAACTGGGTAGTTCCCTTGAACTCTCTTCTGCATGTTTGTTGGTGTTGGAAGCCTGTCCTTTATTTTAAACATAGGGTATGGAGGCAATTGCATATTTTCTCAGTTGAAAGTTCTTGAGGAGTCTGTGATCAATGTCTGGGTTGAATCCTCTTTTCCTGAATCACATATACATTGCATTAAACAAAAAGGATGGTAGTACTTGCATAAGTAAACTGAGCAGGTTTCTAGGCTAGTAGGAATTGACAATTTAAAAAACTCCTCTTGATATTATGTTTGCTGATTTATAAAAAAGATGAGGACACCCACTCCAAAAAAACCTGCTTTTTCAGCAAGGAGGAATTACTGGGTGGAATTGACTCTGACTTGTTTTTGAAGAACAGCAGATTTTAGAACATAGCATGTTCTATTACTTTATTACAGGGATTGAATTTGGTTAACTTTGCTTTGATTGTTTCTGCTGCAAAGTTAAACCAGTTTTACATAGACTTAAGGAAAAGATGTGCCTGACATAAATAAGTGATTTAAGTTGACACCCTGACTGTTGATTTCAGCAATGCTGCCAACAGAGGTTGGTGCAAAGGGGTAGCTTGAGCTCAGGCAGGTCAAAGCTGTCAGTACAGCATAAAGAAATTCCTGTTTAACACTGTGACAGTATAAAGGTTTACAAGTTGCAGTCTGTAACCACAGATACCTATTATTTCCTCCCTGCAAATAGTGTAGCCTTTACAAGGTGGGGAATGTGGTGAAAGAGGGGCAGTCACTTCAGATCCTGGACGTAACCATAAACCTTGTGACTCTCCTACATTATCACATGCCGGTCTGTTCCTTAAACTGTGGTATTGTTTGCTTAAGGATAGGTGATTGTAACTAACTGAGACGTCTTAGTGTTCTTAAAGATCTTGTGAGTGTGTGGAATAGCACAGTGAACTGACACATTTCTTGATGTTGCATTAAGTGTGTTCGTGTGTGATGTGGAAGCAGAAATTTGTCATGTACAGAATGCAGTCATGCCTGTGAGGGTCTGGGTTGTGTCACTGCATACCCATGTCATTGCTTGGAAGCCCTGACTCCTGCTTACAGTGCAGCTTCCCAGTTTGGGGTGTTTGTGGTATGACTTACATGCAGGGAACAAATTTCCACTTGGTGCAGAGTGCTGAAAGGTGAAAACGTCCCTCTCAGAGAATTGTCCCATTTAATATACACAGAGGATGCTGCTGCCTGCAGGGCAGGGAAGACCTCAGTGCACCAGGGTTTGATGGCAGAGGAAATGATTCATGGGTTTTGATCCACACACCAATATTTCTGCCTAATTAGGAGCTTCCTGCACTGAAGAGTTGTCAAAAATGGCAATGGCTGCTCCAACTGTTGCACAGATTCTTCCATCGCCATCCTTCCGCGGGAGACTAGAGGGTTGCTGGACATCTTACCTGCTTGACTGAGAGCTCCCCCTGGCGCTGCTCTGGTTCAGAAATCCTGTAGGACTGGGAAAATCAAAGTGTCAGTTGGTTTCACATCATCGGCCGAGATACGTCATCATATTGAGCTAATATAAAACATTCAAACGTCAGCAAAAAAAGCTCACCCAGCCTGCTCCACAGCAGTTTGGAGCCCCTTCTAGGAAAGCCAAATTTTGGAAGTGGCTCTAACCGTGGAAACTCCCTTTGCAGAATCTGCCATTTAAGAAGTTGCAGCTGTAGCAGCTCCATCCTGAATTCTGTATTGTTTTCATCGCAGGGGAATAAACAGGAGGCTGCAGGGTGCCCTCCTGTAGCTATGGGCACGCAGGGAAAGGGCACTCCTGCCCCTGAGGAAGCCACAGGCATTTGAAGCTGTAGGTCACCCCCCTCCCTGGCTTGGGGAGAGGGGAAGCCCAGTGCTTGAGTTCTGTTTCTTGTTCAGGCTTCTTGAGGAGCTGAACGTGCCTCTTACTTTCAAAAATCAGTCTGGCTTCGGGCAGCAGGGTTCTTGCTGTCAGATACAAATGAGCACGTGTTTAAAATGAATTTAATGGCCATCTTCTCCTGTTGGAGGTGATGAGAAGTAGAACAACTCGATGGGCACAGGCAGGCAGTGGGGTTTGTGTGTAGCAAATTCTACCCGTTTTGCTCCCCCTGTATCTGAAAATCTGGTCTGAAAGAAGCGGAAGCAATTCAAGTTACAATTTCTGGGACATGTTGCTGCATCGTGTTAAATTCCAAGAATTTAAAGAAGCTACTCACCCTTGTAAGCCTGTAGCATATTTGGTTTTAAGCTGTTGTTTCAGCCTCCCTGACATGTAAAAGCAAACTTCCAATAAACTCCTGTCCCCGCGTAGGTGAAACAAAGGCCAGACGTTGTCGCTTTCCCGTCCTAATATTAAAAGCAGTGGGAACGAGGAAGATATCCACCCCAGAATGACTGTGCTTGACTAGTGTATTAATAGTTAACTCCGCAGCCTGGATGATAGGAATCTCTTCCAGGTGACTGAGTGCAGCACTGTTTAGCTTCCTGCATTTGTCAATGTGAAAATATGTGCCTGGGCTCCCTCGCCATTGTCACGCTGCCGGAGCCTTGCAGTGCTTTTGCTTCCTGAGCCAGAGAGCAGCAGCCCCTCCTGCCAGTACTGAATCAAAAAGCTCCCAGCTCCTCCTCCAGCACCCGTATCCATGTCAAGAGTTACTGATTATCCACAGGAACTGATTTTTTTTTTTTTTAAAGCCTTTTGACATGATTTTTCAGTAGTCTGGGAATGCTGAGTTGACTTTTTTGGTTTCACTGTCGGTTTGTCTGATTGTAGCCCCTGCTCTCTGCTTGTAACACACAACAAATGGTGCTGGGGAGGGTTGTGAGCATGGCTGAGGGATTGAGCAGCGTGGTGGAATGGTAGATACTGAAGTGCTTGGTACCCTTTTCAGTTGCCTGATCTGACAGAGCTTGTCTGTTTATCAGGGGGAAGATCAGAAAAAAAATAAATAGGGGAGTTTTGGTAGGAATTTTGTGGGAGTAGCATGAGTAATTGGATTGTCTGTTGCCTTTGTTTGTTCCCAAAAAGCAGAGCTTCTTGAGCAGTTGTTTTCACTGTGAGCCCCTGAGGAGTGTCTGTATGCTGTTTGTGAGGAGTCTGCAGGAGAGAGGAGAGCAGCTACTGTTCCTAGGCCTAAATGATTCACTGTGGTGGTGCCTTATATGTCAGAAATCTCTGGAGTCCACAAGTGAAATGAAATAACAATATAAAAAAAATACTGACAATTAGTAAACTGAAGCAAAGCAGTGCATGTTACTCCTGCTTCAGACAAGTTTTGGATTGTGTCCATCCAATTAATACATATATTTAGAAAAGCCAGGAGTTCATTCTCTTGCATGGTCTTTTTTTGTCTAGCAATGTTTCCCTCTCCCATTGGTGCAATTTTGGAGATTCCCTGATCTTGGAATGTATTCTTACCAAGTTTTGTCCTCTGGATTTTTTTTTTTTCTGGAGTGGAGAGTAGTGGAATGGTTTGTCTTAACTTTTCCCTGGGGCGAAAAGCAATTCTTACTTTAAAAAGGAAAAACTAAAAGCTGCATTGTTGTTACTGCAGTGTAACCCTAAATTGTGAGCCCTGCTGCTACTCAACAAAATCCAGTGGGATTTGAGCACTTTTCCCCAGACACTGGACAATTTATCCTCTCCCTTAAATGTAGCTGTAAAGGTGTCTGTCATTACTGTGCTGCCACGCAGCAGCTGGGTCACAGGGAATGCTCTGTTTGCTTTGAAATATGCACTTCAGTCTTTAGGTGTACATGCCTTTTTTTCTTCTGTTTTTTTCCTTTTTTTAATAATGTGTGATTGGAGTTATGGTTTACAGTAACACTGGGTGACCATCTTAGATGGCACTGTCTCAAAACCATTTTCTCTCTTTTTCCACTCCATCTTACTGTTCTCTCCTCACCTAGGCCTCCCAGTGGACCATCCTCAGCTCTCTTCCCTCATGCTGAAGAGTTCCCTGGGCTTGAACCCAGCGTTCCAGGTGAACTTGAACTCAGCTGGCCAGGGTTCATCTCCTCTTCTGAGTCCTGTCCTCAGTGATGCTGGTGGTGCCAGGATAGAAGAGGATGACGAAATGAAACGTAAGGTAAGATAATGACACGACTGGGAATTCACATGATGAGAAGACTGATGGTTTCAGGTGAGGAGCTGTGCTCACTGCTCACTGATGGTTGATTATGTTACCTTTTGTGGTAGAACAGAGGTGCTTGTTGGTTAGTGTTAAAAATTCCTGTGCTGGAGGTTTGGTTGGGTGTGCATATCTCATTGTTGTGGCAGGAGTCTCTGCTGCCCCTGGGTGTAGGGGTCTTCTTGGTGTCTGCTGCTGGATTTTTTTCATGTAGCTCAAATGGATTTGCTGTCATTTATTTTCACCAGGCAAGGATTTGGCACCAACTGTGGTGTGGTATAGTGAGCTAAGGAGACAAAGCAGCATCTTAGCTTGAAATGTGATTAGTTCTTTAATATTCCTTATGTGATTTGTAATAACGTAGGTTTTCAGGCTAACTCTGATTTTGGTTTCTTGCAACTGCAGAACACCTCTTCTCACCATTCCATTCTTTTGGGCTTCCATGTCCATGCTGTCTTTTGTTTAAATAGCCCTGGAGCAGCCATGCAGCCAACAGCTGATGTAGTTTGCTTTTTGTGTTTCCTTAACTAATTAAGATGAGCTTCAAAGGATTTGGGTAAAAGCTGTGAGTGGAAATCAAATGGTTTTGGAAAAGGACTGTGTTGTGGATCTGCTGTGCTCTGTTTGATTTAGAGAAGTGTTTAAAACCTAGGGAATCTGGAACAACCCTTTCCATATTTTTGTAAGGTGCTTTTGAAATGGAAGCTCATAGAAGTGACTTTTTTTTTTTTAATAATCTTGAAATACAGATACAGTATTTTATAGTAAATTCAGTATTTGAGAATACAGTCCCGAATAGAGGTGCCCTGTTAGCATTTAACTGCTGCACTGGCACACAGCAAGGGGAAATGTGTGTAAGGTTTGAGCTTGTGCTTGGTAATAAATAGAGTATTTATATTTTAATACCTCTTGATCACTGTGTGTTCCTCCAGCGTTTTCCAGCTGACAAGGCATATTTCATAGCAAAGGAGATCCTTGCTACAGAACGGACGTATTTAAAGGACCTGGAAGTTATTACAGTGGTAAGAGTTTTTCACTTTCCTGAGTGCTTTCCCTTTTCTCAACAGATTTGTAATTGTTAATGTGGAAAAACTTGAAATTTCTTCCAGGTGACAGGAGAAGAAAGTCCTATGATAAAGCACCATCCATGAGCCATGTGGCTGTTACCTGCCTTGTTCTGTAGGTCCTCACGTGGGAGAGCAGATACCTTCTCTGGACTTTTAGCTCTAATAGCTACAGCACATGTCATTTGGATGTCTTAGGCAAACTTTCTCTCTAAAAATTGTGAACAGGGACAGCCTAAACATGTTTTGCATTCATCTTTACTGGTAGAGTCATTGCTGTCAGCTGTGTTTATAACCCAGCCAGCATCTCTGTGATAGTCCTTGGGAGGCTTTTCTCTTCATGCCCTCAGGTTGTGAGAGCAAATTACAATTGCAAAGGGTATTAAGAATCCATCGGGGTTTGAGGATTGTCTTTTTTGTCTTTTTGTGTTGCTACTTTTACTTTCCTCTCCTTTTCCCCTCCTTTCACCCAGAGTAGATAAGTGAGTCTTTGTGTGGAGGACAGCTTGAGTTTACAACTCTTTTCCTTTAAGACCTTTATGTTCATTTGCTTCAGGTTTGAACACTGAATGTTGTGTTTCTGTAAGCTATTGTTTGAATTTCATCAAGGAGAAGTTTGAGTCCCTTAATGCCATACATCTTCAGTTGAGGTGTTCTCTGCAAGCTCAGCAAGCACCAGACAGAATCACAGAATTGTTATGGTTGGAACAGACCTCTAAGATCACAGAGTCCAACCATCCACCCAGAGGAAAGAAAACAAACCACAAAATCAACACCACACAACCCACAAAAACCCCCCATGCCCACTGGAGCATGCCCTGAAGTTGCACATCTACATGTTTCTTGAATCCTTCCAGGGATGGTGACTCCACCACCCACCCTGGGCAGCCTGTTGCAGTGCCTGCCTGATCTTTTGGTAAAGAAATTCTTCCTCATCTCCAGTCTAACCCTCCCCTGGTGCAGCTTCAGGCCATTTCCTCTGGTCCTGTTGTTATTCACCTGGGAGAAGAGGCCAACACCCCCTCACTACAACCTCCTCTCAGGGAGCTGTGGAGAGCAATGAGGTCTCCCCTCAGCCTTCTCTTCCTCAAACTACACAATTCCAGTTCCCTCAGTTTTTCCTCTTAAGACTTGTTCTCCAGACCCTTCACCAGCTTGGTTGCTCTCCTCTGGACACGCTCCAGCCCCTCAATGTCCTTCCAATATCTGAGGGGCCCAGAACTGACCCCAGGATTTGGGGTGTGGCCTCACCAGTGCCGAGCACAGGGGGACAATCACTTCCCTACTCCTGCTGGCCACACAATTGCTGATACAAGGCAGGATGCTGTTGGCCTTCTTGGTCACCTGGGCACACTGCTGGCTCAACCAGCACCCCCAAGTCCTTTCCACCAGGCAGCTTTCCTGCCACTCTTCCCCAAGCCTGGAGCATTTCCAGGGGTTGTTGTGACCTAAGTGCAGGACCTGGCACTTGGCCTTGTTGAACCTCATACAGTTGTGCTCAGCCCATTGATCCAGCCTGTCCAGGTCCCTCTGCTGAGCCTTCCTACCTTCTGGCAGATCAACTCTCCTGCCCAATTTGGTGTCATCATCTTATCTTATGCAAATTCCTCCTACAGGCTTCCCAGCACTTCCCCTAAAGGATTGGGGAACATCTGGCATCGCAGAGGATTTTTCTAATATTCATGTCCTGGCTTGAAAGCAGGGAATTGAAAGTGATAAACAGTCTAGTACGTGACATGCAACAAGATGTGTCCAGCTCCTGAATAACTTGCCCAGGGCTCCAAGTTTCATGAAAGAGCAGTTGTATCTGCGTTGACGTACAGGCAGTGGTGTGACAGCAGCTGTGGCAGCCACTTGGTAATTCACTGTCCTTCAGAGCCCTAACCAACCATCTCATCAGTGCATTAAGAAACATTCTTGTGCCCACAACCAGTAACAAGCCTCATATTTGTAATGTTTGGCAAGGAAAAACATGACATCTTTTCCTCTTTCCAGATTACGTCTTCCCTAAACGTTTCTCTTTCCTTCCTGCTGTTGCCTTGTTCACACACTTTATTCTCCCCCATCGCTGCAGGAGCAGAAAATTTTATGCTAGTAATTAATTGCTTAAATAGAGAAATGTCTCATTATTTATGATTTTCCTGGCAGTGGTTTCGCAGCGCAGTCATCAAGGAGAATGCTATGCCAGAGGGCCTGATGACATTACTCTTCTCTAACATAGACCCAATTTATGAGTTTCATCGAGGCTTTCTGAAAGAGATTGAGCAAAGACTGTCACTCTGGTAAGTGCTAACAGTGCAGAGCGTGGGCAGCCAGCCTGGGGACCTTTTCCTGCCTCCTCATGTCAAAACTGTGCTTTGAACTGGTGTTTCCTGCTTAAATAGAATGAAGGGAAAAGTCCTTCAGTAAATTATAGTTCTAAAAAATGACTGAATACGTTTTTCAAGCGCTGCCTTGTACACAATATCCTGTAGCTGTGTGAATTTTACATCAGACCACGGGTTTTGTAACTACAGAATCGTTTAGGTTGGAAAAAGACCCTTAGGATTGAGTCCAACTGTTGATATAACCTGGTGTTGTCTCTCTAGCCTTAGAAAAGAGGAGGAATAGAAGGTCAAACAAATAGTGGGGGTGTTTTTCAGTACCTTCCAGTTAACGAATCTCCAGGTGAAAAATCTAGGAAACACTTTTTGGTAATTAAGATTAGAGTTCACCTTTTGCAGCACAGTTTATTTCAGAGAGTATGTCTTGAGTCTTTCACCCTTTGGGTTACTTTCTCCTGACCTGAGATGTAATATGTGAGAATCTAATTCAAATGGAGGTGGTTAATATAAATAAGGAAGAAAAAAAAAAAAAAAGAATTAATAAATTCAGGTGGGATCATGTTATGATGTTTATTCATAATCACAGAATCAGAGAATAGTTTGGGGTGGAAAGGACCTTAAAGATCATCTAGTTCTAACCCCTCCTTCCATCTGCAGGGACACCTCCCAGTAGGCCAGGTTGCTCCAAGCCCCATCCAGCCTGCCTTTGAACAATCTGAGAGGTTAAACTCCCAAATGGACTTTTCACACGAATACATTTCTGTTCTTTTCTCAGCTTTCTAAGCATGGCTTTGTTATTTTATGCAGCTTCCATATTTACTGTACCAAGTTTTGAACCCAAACAGTGAAGTGGAAATGCCAAGTGGCTAAAAATGGATAGAGGAGGATTCATATCAGCACTGCTTCCCTTAATTTTACTAAATATGTCTTTAAAATACACAGATACCTGGGGAGTCTTTCTTAAATATTAGGTCTTGAAATGCAGGGAAAGATGGAGGGAGGGAACTGAAATTTCTTGGGTCTCCTGAGTACTGCACCTTCTTATTTCATCTCCTGGTGTGTGTTTCAGGGAAGGAAAAACCAGTGCTCATGTGAAAGGAGATTATCAGCGCATCGGAGATGTCATGCTCAGGAACATGTGTACTCTAAAGGTAGACAAAGGATTAAAATCATGGAATCTCAGGCTCGTGGAGTCACTTTTTCCTTTGCTCAAGGATGAGAGTTCAATGTTCAGTAGTTTAGTAATTTCCAAGTGACTTGCAAATGGTTATTGTTAATTAAAAAATGAAAATGAAAGCATAATAACATATTTACAGCAAGGCTTTTTACTTCTGTTGCTTGTTTAGCCACCTACATTTACCTTGAGAAAAATTTGTTTATTGGTTGTTCAGCAGAAGACAAATTATTTAATTCCCTTCACGTTCTCTTCCATATTTGCACAGCTCCAACTCTCCCCTACAGAGACACTGGTTCATAAGGTTAATTCCAAAATATAAATAGTTTTTAACAACATATAATGCTGTAATGCTATTTTTAATGATAGTTATGACAATATATGCAGGCTTGGTTTACATAATCATGGTCAGAGACAAAAGTGGAGTGGGGAGTGGATGTTTTCCTTTAGTCACTGTAGAATCTATTAAAGACTTTTTCTTTGCCTCAAATGATGTTTTGTCTGATTCAACAGGAATTTACCAGTTACCTGCAGAAGCACGATGAGGTCCTGACAGAACTGGAGAAAGCAACGAAACGCCTGAAGAAGCTGGAAATGGTTTATAAGGAGTTTGAGCTGCAGAAGGTTTGCTACCTGCCCCTCAACACGTTTCTGCTCAAACCAATCCAGAGGCTGATGCACTACAAGTTGATCCTGGGGAGACTTTGCAAGCACTACACGGCGGAGCACCGGGACTTTGTAGATTGCAGGAGTGAGTGAGCACTCATCTCTCAATGTGCCAGGCAGGACCCCATTCCCATGTCAGAGAATCACAGAATGGTGAAGGTTGGAAGGGACCTTAAAGATCATCAGGTTCCCACCACCCTGCTATGAGCAGGGACACCTCCCACTAGGCCAGGCTGCACAGTGTCCCCATTTTTCCTGTTCCCTGGGGGAGACAACAAGCATTAGGCCTACCAAGTCAATGTGAATGCTTTTGATATCCACTCAGGACCCCTCCAACTCTCACTTGCAGCTCTGTGAAGTACACAGAAATTTGGATCTAGATTGCTGAAAACAAAACTGCTTAGTGAACACTGTCATTTAAATATCCTGGGGAAAAAAAACAGAATGTATCAAGTAGAGCAGCAGAGAACTGGCAGGAAGCAGTGGAATTAAAAAAAAAAAGAAAGAAAAGAAAAAAAAGTTTAGTTTACATTTTAAAATTAACTTTGTTTTTCTTGAAGGTTCTTGGTACCATCATTACCCTCCTACAGTGCTGTGGTGCAGGGCTCTGAAGCTTTCAGCAACACACAGAAAATTGCCTTAACTGCTCCTTTGGAAAATGCAAAAGACAACTTAGATGTAGGCAGTTCTCTTTGCACAGAATTAATGCTTTTCCTGCCATTTCAGAAAGTGTTTTTCTCATGGTAATCCTGATGGATCTTAAGGTTTCAGCCAAAGCTGGAAAATTAGGCCTTTTCTCACGCTGTTTTTTTGTGGAGAAAAAAGTAGGCTGTTCATGAACTTTTCATCAGTTATGAATAAAAATGTGACCCAAAAAATAAATAATGGCTTTGTGGTGTCAAAAACCTGCATACTAAATTCCATTAATTTGTAAAGTAATCTTTGTCAGAAATAGTTGGCTTTGATTATTTTAATTTACTTTTGGCTACATGATAAATACTTCTTTTACGCGCAAAATCTGAGGCATGCAGTGATTGCCAGGGGCATGCAGTGATTGCCAGGGGCATGCAGTGATTGCCAGGGGCATGCAGTGATTGCCAGGGGCATAGGAAGCACCATGAAGTTTGGTGCCAGTCTTCACTTTGCCCCTAGAGAGCTGTAAAATGCACTTGGAGAAGTGGGCAGTTGGACTGGGTGATCGCTGTAAGTCCTTTCCAACTGAACTCTTCTGTCCTATTCTAAGTCTGGCTGTAAATTTTTTGATTCAATATTCCAGGGATGAAATTGGTACCCTGGGTTTGTCTGGGCTGTTCTGATCCCCTCGGGGCCGTTTTCCTTACAGATGCACTGAAGGAAGTCACAGAGATGACATCTCAGCTGCAGCACAGTCTCATCCGCCTGGAGAATTTCCAGAAGCTGACAGAGCTGCAACATGACTTGATTGGTATAGATAATCTCACAGCACCTGGCAGGGTAAGTACCTTTCCTTAGTTTTTAGAGCTTTTTCTTGGTTTTATGGCCCAGGAAGTGCCTTTCAACCATGTATTTGCCAGCACTGCCTCTCTGGTTTATAGAATGACTGCGAAGGCTTTGTATGATTGTCTTCATAGTAGGTCCAATGGAGGTCTTGGTGATGTCCAGATCAAAAATGCTTCTGCTTAGACTCTGGCCCCAGTTTGGGGTTCCCATTCCAGCAGATACTGGGTATGCTGGGTCCTGTGCTCTGTGTTGGAGTGTGACCCAGCATGTCATGCACTCAATCCACTCCCAGGTTTGCTTATGCAGCCTGGTGCCAGCTCTGTCTGTGGACTGGGACTGCACAGAGAACGTAGCAGTGGTGACCCACGTCAAAACTGGTGTCAGTGACTGTTTTTTTTCTAGGAGTTTGTTTAGTTCCTGCTTGGTTTTTTTGTTTCTTTTGTTTTTTGATAGATATACTGAGCGTAAGTAAAGGAGCATCGCATGTGCTTGTGGGATGCTATGGCAGTCACTGCAGTGGGATGTAAGTGTAATAGGTGGAGTGCTGGTGTCCAAGAGGAACTCTGCTCCTTTTCCTTCTCTTGCTTCACTGATTTAAAAGCTGGCTGCAGCAAGGAGCTGATTCATGTTACAAAACAGAAGGGAAGGTGTCATATGACGTTGAACAAATCTGTTAGAGATCATTGCTGGGCACCAATCAACCTCTGCGTACTCTGGGATGGAAAAAAACCACAACCAACAACAAAAAAACATTAAAATGTTCTATGTTTGGGAAAGAAAGAGCTTTGCCTAGCTTTCTGTTTTCTGCTGCAGGAGTTTATCCGGGAAGGTTGCTTGTACAAGCTCACCAAGAAGGGTTTACAGCAGCGGATGTTCTTTCTGGTGGGTGTTCCTTCTGGTTTCCCCAAACCCAAAGTCTTCAAGATAAGGTGGTTGTGAAAGTGTGTTTTCATGTGGTTGTGTTGAAAATCAGCAATTGGACTGAGCTCTGAGGGACTTTTAGTTAGAGTGTGACTGTGGCAATACTGTCTGTTTAGCTTGTTCCCTTCGTGGCATGTAATTCTAACAGAATTAAACAAACCAATTGCCTCTCTTGTAAATAAATGAAAGAATGGTTTTAACCAAAGCAGGGCAACCTAACTGAGAGATGGCCTTTCTTCATGCATCTATGCTGGCCTTTAAGCAACAGTTTTTTAAAAAGGTAGCAAAAACTACTTGGCCTACTGTCTTCAGAATATTGATTGTGTCCCTCCTGCCTTTTCCAGTTCTCAGATATGTTACTGTACACAAGCAAAGGGGTTACTGGGACAAATCAGTTCAAAATCCACGGACACCTTCCTCTGCATGGCATGTTGGTAAGTGGTTTCAAGTTGCATCACAGTGTTAGGGAAATTACTTTGCTTTCAGGGCAGGTTGAGGTAGTTCCTTCAGGGCATGAGGACCAAGGCTGCAAGCTGCTCCCAGGCCATTGGCAGCAGCCAGTGGACTTGGACCTTCATGGGTCTCAGCCTGTGTGCAAAACAGAGACTTCTCTGCAGGCCATAAGCTTATTCCTCCCATCTCATGAGCAAAACAGCTAGCACACCCTTTTGACCACTGCTTTTCATGCTGCTGTGAGAGGCTGATCTGGAAACAAGAGATTTGTCCTGGAATTTTCTTCCTGCCTCTCTACCTCCCCCTGTTCTAATGGGACTGTTCTTTCTGTGTTTGATTTGCAGCTGATAGTGCTCGACCCACCGGTAAGTAATGAGCTGAATCCTGCCCAGAACCCTCCTGTTCTTGCCCTGGTGGATGTGGTGCTGTGCAGCTAGAGATGTGCCAGTAGAAAGGCACAATATAGATCATTCTGTAGAGCCAAAATAGACTCGAAGTAGGTGGTATTAATAAAAAGAGTAGCTGTTTTTCACTTACTGCAACCAGGTTGTAATCGTATTGTGACTCAAATTTCTAGCCAGCCAAGGAAGACAGTTTTTGGTTGTATCTGTCACTGAGCAGTGATGAGAAAAACCTTTTCTTTTCCTGCAGGTGGAGGAGAGTGAGAATGAATGGGCTGTCCCACACTGCTTCACCATCTATTCAGCACAAAAAACCATAGTGGTGGCAGCAAGGTAACTTTATTTTCCTCAACTACCTGTCAGTTTGATGGATACCTTCAAAAAAGTTCCTGTTCCTCGTACAGAGCCACGGGGGTGTTTCGTGTGTCCTCTGGAAAGTCATGACTTCAAAACAACCACAGGGCACTTCCCAACTCCTTTATCAGTCCTGTGTTTTGGAAAGGAGTAGTTTATCTGCCAAATGGTGTGTTATCAGACACTAACTAGCAGCAGTAACATTGCCATTGGGTTGTTGCCTACTTAGCTGAGTTGCCAGTGTCATGCTCTAAACAAGGGCTGGAAAGCAGGAGGCAAACAAAATCTAAACATGCAAGTATTTTAGAGACCCAAAAAGAATTAAAATCCACAACATGCAAATTGATGTAAGGAGAGAGTAAGGGAGAGTTCCTGCATGGATCCCAGGGAGGAAGCTGGGAAGGGAGAGGAAAAATTAAAGCCTGACCTGGAGAGAAAACCGATCCCTTTTCAGCATAATTTGTCCCTGTGCAGCAAATTTGGTGTCTTTTTACTTTTTCATCTGAAATTAGGATGTCTACTGTACCTGTTCTCTCAGCTTTAGGAGATTCTGTCCCTCTGTAAGTCCCCTGAAAGGCAGCTGGAGTTGTGTATGGTAAGAATGCAGGATGGGAGCACTGAATCTCAGTCTTAATTTTAGAGGGTTTTTTACTGCTTGATGACTCGTTCTTGAAAACTAACCATTGCTGAACATGTATAAATGGGGTCTGTGGTGACACAGGAGCCAATACTCTTGGTATGCAGATGTAATCAGGAAACAAACCTTTTTTTTTTTTCTTAATTCCAACCTGACACTTGAAAATGTAAATGATTTTTAAGCTCAACTGCTTCTCAGCAGCTGTGAATCATAAAATCATAGAATAGAATCGTTTTAGTTAGAGACGCCCTTTAAGATCATCAAGTCCAACTGTTAACCCAGCACTGCCCAGGCCACCACTGTGTCCCTCAGCACCACATCTACATGGCTTTGGAGTCCCTCCAGGGATGGTGACTCCACCACTTCCCTGGGCAGCCTCTTCCAGTGCCTGACAACCGTTCTAGGGAAGAAATTTTTCCTTATGTCCAATCCAAACCTCCCCTGGCACAACTTCAGGCCTTTTCCTCTTGTTCTGTTGCTGTGTTAGTTGGGAGAAGAGTCTGACACCCACCTCACTACACCCTTAAAAAGTGCTTGACAGGTTCTTAAATTTGGACCTTGTCATAACTTAGAAATAGCTCAAAGATTGTTGGTTTTCTTTTGTTACCTCTCCCCACCTCTCAAAAGAAAATTGCTGCTGGGCTTAGGCCGTGCGTGGAATTTTCAGTCTAAATTTAAAACTTTCAGGAAAAAAGAGATGGTTACCAAAAGAATTTCCCTCCTAAGCAAACACAAAATCATGTAGCTGTAGATAGCACTTCAAACAACAGTTGTACCCACGGGGAATATAGCCAGAGATAAAAAAGAAATGCCACAGCCATGTCTAAAGGAAAACCTTACCCTGTTGCATACCCAGGGATATAGATACACATAGATGAGCTGCAAAGCTCTTACCCTCTGATCATGGAATGAACCATCTAACCCATGATGGAAACTATGTGAGGTGAAAGAGGTCCTGTGCTTTACTTGCTTGAGGTAGAAGGTGAGTCCTGTACCCCCTTGCAAAGATGTGCTGTCATTCAGGTTGCCTTTTATCCTTCAAAAACCTTGTTTCCAGTAGGGTCATACCACCCATCCCCAAAGTGCTTTTTGGAGTGAAAACATGTTTTCATGTTTGAAGTGATGGTTATTTCACTTGTTTCAAGGCTTGACATTTGAGGTGAAGGTTGTGTGAGGTCAGGTTTCTGTCTGGAAAGCTCATGCTGTGGAGGAATTGCAATGTTATTTTTAGTTCTTTAATGGAAAGGGACTGCTCCTTGTACTGGGCAGTGAGCTGTGCCTTCCTTCTGCAAACCAGCACTACTGCTCCAGGCTGGAGGGGGTCTCCACTCACACTGTTTGTCTTGCAGTACTCGCCTGGAGATGGGGAAGTGGATGGAAGACCTGAACATGGCAATTGAAGTGGCCAAGAAATCTACTGAGAAATCTGACATGCTTCTGGAAAACTCAGTATGCAATCGCTCCAACAGTAAGTGGTGTTTCCTGCCTTCTTGAAAAGCAGCAGTTGTCAGGTCCTTTTCAGCTGTCCTGTTGTGAATTTGATGACATAAACAGAGTATTTTTAAAATTCATATGCTAATGGAGAGTTATTGTGCTCTTGTTTTATTTTAGCTTGAAGAAATGTGCTTGTTTCTTAGGCTGATATTTCAGGTAGCTTTAAATGCAGCAGAGATGCTCCACTTGCAGAACTTTGGATTTTATAAGGTCCTTATTCACCTCTAATATAGATTTTACTCAATATAACCATGTAGTATTTTCTTCTTGTCCAGAAATTTGATGTCTTTGGAGATCAGCAAGTTCTTCCATAGCCCAGCATTCCTCTGCCTGTCTCTGGTGGTGTTACGGATGTGCTGAAACACGTAGCATCCCTTCTTGGAGCCCTTCTTCCTGTTCCTCACTGAGAATCCACTGAAGATGAAGTGTGGGGACTTTTGTTTGTTTTGCACAGCATTGAGCCAGCTGCCCCAGTCATGAGAGCCAAAATGATCTGCTCAGAGTGGCCTTTAGGAGCTGTGTGATGCATTTTCAAACCAGACCGTTGCCAGAGAAAAGCTGTTTCCCCAGGAAGCCCTGCTCCCCTTGCTCTTTGTATTGCACGCTTTCCTTAAACCGATGCCGAATTCTCCTCCCCCAGGATCCTCTGATGAGGTCTCTCTAGAGCAGGAGTCTGAAGATGACATACACTCTTCTCGTAGCTCCTTGGACAGGCAGAGCCACCACCACCGTGCCAACACAACCATGCACGTGTGCTGGTACCGCAACACCAGCGTCTCCATGTCTGACCACAGTGTGGCTGTCGAGGTACCCGCAGGGCTCAGCTCCCACCTCTCACTCTCTCCATCCCGACTCCACCTCCCACATCCCTTGGCAGCATTTCTGTGGCCCTGGGACAACGTGGGCCTGCCAAAAGGCCACTTGCTTGCCCCCTCTCTGTGCATGTCTGTGTGTCTGCTCTCCTGGCAGCTGGGCTTGGCTCAGCAAAGACACGGAAGGAGGGAAGTGTCAAAGGAAACCCAGGATATCCTAGGGCTGAACTGTTCCTCTGGGTTTCATCAGTCTTGCTGGAGGATAAGTTACCTATCCATTATATTTTCCTTTAGAGACTGACTCAGCTCTACTGAGGTCTGGTTAGCTGCTGTACTGCACCTAGAAATAAGAATCACAGAATCACAGCCTGGTTTGGGTTGGAAAGGACCTTAAAGATCATCTAGATCCAACCCCCTGCAGGGGCAGGGACACCTCCCACTAGACCTGGTTGCTCAGAGCCCCAGCCAACCTGCCCTTCAACACTTCCAGGGATGGGGCTTCCACAGCTTCCCTGGGCAACCTGTGAAGAAGAGTGCTTTAAGTTCCATGGGAATACAACTCCTCTGCCTTTCTGTCTGTGGCAGGGGTGGGCAGCAAGCATTAGAAGGTGCCATTTTATGGCAGTGTCATGTTATGTTGAGCAGAGATTTCTTAGGCACCTGCTGAGCTGCTGTTATCTTGGGTCTCGCTGCTCGGCATGGCTCGATGCAGCAATGGTGGCACATTTGGGCACTGAATCCTGCAGACTTTGAGGCAGGTGTCTGTTCAATGCTCCTTATGCAGAGTGCTGCTTGCACTGGCACTGTGCTTTCACTTTAGGCAGCAGCTTGGCAAGCCAGTTGGGTAGGGCACCTTCCTGGACATGAGCATGCTTGGAAGACTTCTGGGAGTGGGAAGAACCCTAAATACCATGAAGAGAAAAAGGAAGTCACTAACTAGACAAACAGCAATGGGGCAGGGTGCTGCATCCATGTATTTGTGCCTTCCTGTTTTCCCTGACATGCCATTAAGGCACCTTCTGTTTCATAGAAGGAGTTAAAAGTCAGGCATGGAAGCTCCTGGGTGTTAGTGATGTGGAGAGCTTCTCCATCAGCTCAGTAAAGGAAGTCTTGTAGATGTTAGGCTTAAGATGCAGAAGTTGGGCACTTCAGCTGGCAAAGAAGGTGGTTTCTCTTGGTGGGGACAAGCCTTCCTTCCCCTGCTGGTATCCTTAGGAAAGGTTCCACCTGGCTGTTCTGTACCTGGACAATGAGACCAACCTGCTACAGGCTCTGGGATTAAACGTGCGAGTTCTTGCAGCTCCCTCGCTTCGATCTGTTCCATGTTCTAATACCATCTTTTTTTTTTCACCATCCATTTTCATTTAACAGACTCTTTCCTTGCATCACTTCTCTTATCCTAATGTTCTGTTTTACTATTTCTCTCCCCCTTTTCTCTGCTCAGTTTTCTGCTCTCTTGCTGTTTCTCCAGAGCTTCCTCCTCGCTATTTGCTGGGCCAGGCCCAACGGCCCAACACAATCACCCATGTTTGTTGGTACCGGAACCAGAGCCTATCCCTGTCTGATTACCTGTGCATGATCCAGGTAAAAACACCTCTCAAGTTCTGCACTGGTGGGGAGGAGCCATGGGATGCCAAGGAAAATGTACTGCTGCTCACTTAGTAATTGCTCCGTGAGCAGCCTACGTGTGTGCTGATGTGAGGGTGCCCCAGCCAGCCAGCAGCAGTTCTCATGTTGCCGAGTTGATACAGGATTTCCTCCTAGTTCTGCTTCCCAAAATGGTTCTCTGTGTAAAACTGCTGCGTGTCCTCTCTTTTACTCTAATTACAAAATCCATGTGCTCATGCCCCAGGTTTCCTTACCCTGCTGCACAAGCACTCGGTGACTTCTTGACTCCAAGGCAGCAATGTCCAACTTCCCTGCTTGCCACGCCAAGCTTGGCTTTGCCTGCCTGCCATGTGTAGCTTCTCCACAACTCTGGCACCCTCTGTTTCCTCCTCTGCTTTATTTTCCTTCTCTCACCATGTGTTCTAGGTAGTTTTTGTGCATGTAAAAAAGGGTGGCTGAAGGGGTGGGCACCCTAGTGGCTGTCACCAGTCCCTTGACTGTAGGCTGCAAAGGAGGGTGGTTGCTGGAGGGGGCAGCACCCTCCTGTGCACTGCCTGACACTGTGCTGAGATGCTTAAACACGAAGGGGAACTTGCTATTAGTGGAGAGGAATCACTCATTAGTTCATAAGATGGTAGTTGTGAATTAGTGAAGATACAAGGTCACTCAGTCACCATGGGAAGTACCTGGGAGGCCTTTTACAACAGGGGAGCAAGTGTAGGAGGAGCTGGTATAGCAGGGCAGCCTCAGGCTTTATATCTGTGGCAGCTGGTTTCTCCTGAAGGACAGTGAGCTGGGGTTTCATGGGGTGTTTTTGTCATTCCATACTAGAACCAGCTCTCTGGATACTTGCTGAGGAAGTTCAAGAACAGCAATGGCTGGCAGAAACTGTGGGTTGTCTTCACCAACTTCTGCTTGTTTTTCTACAAAACACACCAGGTGAGCAAATGTAGCTGAGGGGGTGGTGTTTAGGGTGTTGGTGGGAGCCTGGGGGTCCGTGGCTTTCTGCTCAGGGTGTAGCTCACTGCTATTTGAAAAATAACAAGCAGAAGAAGAGGCAGGTTGTAACCAAGCCAGTCTCTGTAAGGCCTTGGGCCCTTTTTGCAGGAGTTTTTCAGGATTTCCAGGTCTGTTAATGGTACTGACCTTCTGTGGGTGGGGGCTGAAATGTCTCCTCATGCAGTGAATCATAGAGGTGAAAAAATGGGCAGCCCTGGGTCAGTCTCTGTCCATTGCTCACTCTGCTGGGCTTCAGCACACTGGAAAAGGCATCAGGGATTCTTCTGCCCGTGGTGCCTTCAGTGCCTGCTTGGTAACCAGCTGGGATGCAGTGCAACCTGTGCCTTTTTGTCTCCTTAACCCAATCAACTGTGTTTATTCAGGCTTCTTGCCTCCGGGGCACATGTCTTTTGGGAGGGATATTTTAACTTTCCTGTTGGATCTGTGTTTGTTGTTCCAGAGAGTGTGGAGGGGGGGAAAGGAGCAGCCCAGGAGGCAGTAACAGGCAGGGAAATAGAAGCAAATAACTATAAAAACGGTGAAAGTAGTTGGAGGAAGGTTTAATCATAAGCTGTCAGAGGCCTTGCAAAAGATAAAGGCTACTCCTTCTCCTGTTCTCTCCTGAACAAAAATGCAAAGGCCTGAGCTGTGCAGCACAGGAGAGTGGGTGTGTGTTGGGATGAGCTGTGTGGCAGTGGCCTTGCACTGAGGGCTGGGCTCTTGGGCTGTTCCAGGACGATTATCCCTTGGCCAGTCTCCCGCTACTGGGCTACGCAGTCAGCTCCCCGCTGGAGGCAGATGGCATTCAGAAGGATTTTGTCTTCAAGCTGCAGTTCAAGTCCCATGTGTATTTCTTCAGGGCGGAGAGCAAATACACCTTTGAGAGGTAATTTCCTGCTTTCTCTGTCTGTCTTGGTATGTACCATGCTGTTAACTCACCAGCTAATCATCCACAGCCCTCTCTTTCCTCCTGACTGGCCCCTAGTCTGATTGACTTTACAGCACACTCTCAGTAGTGAAGTTCCCTTCCTCTTCCTACTGATGATGTTCAGAGATTGATCCCTCTTCTGCCAAACTGTCCTCCTCCTGGGGGAGAGCTGGTGGTTGCATCTATAGCTCTGGGCTCTGCTTTGTCTAAGGAGTCTGGGGCTTCCTTGGAGCTGGGGAGCAGCCTGGGTGGAAGGGCTGTGGAGTCAGATTTCTAGTTCACG
Source organism: Hemiprocne comata (assembly GCA_020745705.1). NCBI lineage: Eukaryota > Metazoa > Chordata > Aves > Apodiformes > Apodidae > Hemiprocne > Hemiprocne comata. The sequence goes on along the minus strand of CM036594.1, from coordinate 3,258,997 downwards.
AGAGTTCTGGCAAAGATACTTTTTTCTTTTCCTCTCAGTCTCTGGAAACAGGAGTTATAACACAAATGCAGTGCTCCTTTTCACTTCACTGCTTTCTCTAGAATTCTGTTTAGCAGTGCTGTTAGGGGCTTCCACATGTGGTCCAAAGTGAACCCTTTGCTACAAAACTTCAGCTGTTGGAAACCCTTGCATTGTGTTCTGCCCTGCAGGGTGGTATTGGATGCTTTGGAGTGTGGTTTTATTGAGCAGGTATCACCTACTTCCCCCTGCTTGGGAGAATACCACATATTTGTGAGCAAAGAAGGTTATCAGGAGTAGCCAGCATGGATTCACCGAGGGGAAATCATGTCTGACTAATCTGATAGCCTTCTATGATGGTGTGACAGAATGGATGCAGGGAGAACAGTGGATGTTGTCTTCCTCGACTTCAGCAAGGCTTTTGACACTGTCTCCCATAACATCCTTGTGGATAAGCTCAGGAAGTGTGAATTAGAAGAGTGGACAGAGAGATGGATTGAGAACTGGCTAAATAATAGAGCCCAGAGGGTTGTGATCAGTGGTGCAGAGTCCAGTTGGAGACCTGTGACTAGTGCTGACAGCACCAAGTTACAACACAGAAGTTCCACCTCAACGTAGGGGAAAACTTCTTTACTGTGAAGGTTACAGAGCCCTGGGACAGGCTGCCCAGAGAGGTTGTGGAGTCTCTTTCTCTGGAGAATTTCAAGACCTGCCTGACTGTGTTCCTGTGTGATCTGCCCCAGGTGTTCCTGGTGCAGCAGAGGGGTTGGATGATCTTCAGAGGTGCCTTCCAACTCCGATGATTCTATGAACTAACAGATGGGCTGCCCAAGACTGCAAAGTCGTGCTTTTTAATGCACTGATCTTGTGTAGCGATTTCAAGGAGGAAATGTCTGATTAATAATGGATGTTTGTCTTGCCTTCTTCCCTGTTGATTTGCTTTTGCCCATACAAGCAAGTCTGCTGCATAATTTATTGTGAGAAAAGCAATCCATTCACTAAGGAGAAGTTTTGTCAGCTTGTCCTCCTTGGTAAACACCTTCTGTACACGTACAAGACACCATGGTACCCCTGGAGCTCAAAGCACTGTGGAGCTGTTCCTTGGACAGGCAGCCATGTTCTGCAGTGTATTTTAATAATCAGTTTCCTAAAAGAATTGTAAAAGTAGAAAACTTTGAAAGGGGTACAGCTCATAACCAAAGATGATGCATCTGTGAGTGAGGGGCTGAGCATTTTTCATGTCCTTTCTTGCCAGGTGGATGGAGGTGATCAAGAGAGCTACCAGTACTCCAGCCAGGTCGAGCCTGCTGCTTCCAAAGGATGAGAAGGACAGTCACACAGACTGAAACAGGGCAGAGCTGGATCTCTGCTGTAAACATCAACAAGAGGCAGGTGGGAGCAGGAGTCTCTGGGGTTGATCAAACACAGAACCAGGAAGCTCATTTCCACCTAGTATGGAAAGTGGGAGCAAGGGAGTTGCAGACAGGGCTCACATCCTTTCCCAATGGCATGGAGGAGGGTCAAGTCTGTTCAGGTTGAACCTACTTAGGGAGAAGCCAACAACCACAGAGCTCCAGCGTGCACGCGTCGTGGGAGGGTTATTGTTCCCGTTGGACCTGGACAGTAAAACCCTTGCAGATGCCACCTTGTTTTTACATTCTGACTGGATGGTCAGCATATACAGGAGCAAAACAGCAGCTGTCAGTGTGTGATGGGCTCCCAGCTGCTGGTGCCAGAGCTTGCTGGCTCCCAGAATTCCCTTTTCCTAATGCCTGGCGTGGCTGGCTGTACAGCCTGCCTTGCTGCTGGCACAGTCAGACTAACAGGCTCCACAGGTGTGAACACAGCTCCTTGTGAACAGGAACTGCAGCTCTCATACAACAACTCTGCTCTCTGGAAACTTTTCCAGGGGGAGTGGGAGGACTGGCCCTCTGCTCAGCTGATGAGGTTTTGGTGTCTTGTGGGTTGGTACAGGTAGGGCTTGTGGTTTTTCCTCTGTACTCTGCTATGGCATGTGCTAAGAAGGTCAATCACTATTCTCATATCACAGCTCCAGAGTTTCTTTATCCTGCAGTAGGCATTGCTTAAGGCATGGGATGGCAAACACACTCCCCACCCTGACGTGGGGGATGTTTACAAGGCATTTAAGCAATACAGGAGAACAAGCTTCTCTGAAAGTCACTGTTAACTTGTGCTTGTGTCACACAAAGACTTCTGAAAATCCCTATTCTTACCTTTACATTTGGGGTGGGATCCATCTTCCATTTCTCATGAAGGTGCAAAAGTCACTGGATTCCAGATGGAGCATTTAGTGTCTGTGGACTCTATTAAATCTCTGTATTAAATCTGAAAGGTTTGTAGCTTGTTCTGTTTTTGTAAAGCTGTCACTTTGTTGCCTCTGTGAAAGGACTGAAATAAGCTAAGTGCCACAAAAAGCTGTTGGATGTGGCTTTGATGGGCTCTAGGAACTCTACTTTTAGATTAGGTAGAAAAGTTTGTATTAGAATAAGGAACAATGAAGTGGTGTAGTGAAAGAACAAGGAAAGTGTTGGATGTTGTGAGGATGGAGGAGTGTGGAGATCCCTGTGAAAAGGGGGGAAGTTCAGAGGCCAGCATGTGCACTCCCCAAGGCTGTTTCAGGTTATGGTCTAAAACATATGCAGGATAAGGACTGCAGGGAGGGGGTTCCAGAGGGATTTTCCAGACCACTCACGTGGAATTTGCATCCTGGAGAAGACAACTGACTGCAGATCCAGCCTTCACTACCACTGTCACAGTGACCGTTGTCCCATGTAAGTTAAATGTACTTAATTTATTAGTGTCTTCATTTTTTTTTAATTAACTGTTGTACCTGTGCACATCTGGACTGACTAGACACAACGCAGCTGAATGTGACTGCTGAAAATAAATAGCATCTTGGTATAAAACTTCCTCAGCCTCTCTCTTCCTGAGCCCACCATCCCCATGCTCGTGGGAAGAAGCAGCATTGCTTTTCCTCAGACCCTGAGAGAGGACGTTTCACACTGTTGGTTAATGGATCTTTGCATCCAGTGGTTTTCCTGGATGATACTGACAGCTGCTTTGTCACAGTCACAGCCTGGAGTAGCTCCTTGCAGGAGCAAGTTGCTGCGGGCAGCTGGGGGTCTTGGCATTTAACCCCAGCCTTTTGTTGCTCTCAGAGCTTTCCAGCGCCAACATTTCAAACGTTCGGAGTGTTCAAGTTCCTGAGGAGTCTTCCAAGACGGCGTTTGTCGGCTCACATGGTATCAGCTCTGCTCCATGCGCAGCGGGTCAGAATGAGGAGGGGGCGGAGCCACCTCTGTGGAGCCCAGGGCCGGGCGGGTGGAAGGGACTGACAAACACCGCCTCTCTGGGCAGCCCGTGCCGCTGCTCCATCACCCTCACAACTGCAAAAGGAGAGCGAGAGGGAGGCAGAGAGCTCCTGGTCTCAGCTTTTTACAGTCTACTACAGATCAATAAACAGACGCCAGCAAAAACGGGCCTGCAGTGCCCTCCGCAGCACAGCTACACTCTGCACAGCGTGTGCGCCTCCCCTCAACCCAGGGCACGGCAGCAGGAAGGACTCGTGTCACAAACGGGTCTTTGGCTCTGTTCCCTCCTTGCACAGAAAGTACTTACCCGGGGCCATCTCTCTCAGCTGTTCCTGAGGCAGGAAAATGCAGGGGAAGACCAAGAAGAATGCAAAGAAAAGCACCTTGACCAAACACTTTTTCCCCAATAATACAAAGTTCCGGCAGCCTCCTTCGTTTTGTTACTTTATTGAAAGTGGCAGATCCCTTTCAACGCTTTTAAAAACTAAAACCATTTTTGCTCTGAATACTGGACAAAGTTGGTGGGGATTGTTTCCTTTAAAAAGTTTACTCGTGACACTGCAGTGCTTGTGAGTAACAACACAAGGTACCTTATTGACATGATTTGCTACCGTCACAAACAGCAACTCGAAAAGCAGCAGGAGCCCCTCAGCCACCTTTCTGCTGGACTGCAGCCTCTGCCTTCCACCTCTGCAACATCTCCTGGCTATTTAACTCCCTTCTCCTGGGGAATAAAATGGGTTTGTTCTGTTCTTCATAAATGCAGGCTCTGAAATGACTCTCACCACAGAGAGAGACAACTCTGCAGCAGATCAAGATCAAACAGTGCCACCTCCTCTGCTGGACAAGTTGATGGTGTTGGCTGAGCCTGTATTTATCCATCAGGGAGGAAGAGGAAAGGATAGTCATAAGCTAAAGTAAACACCACACACCAGGGGAGGGAATGTCTGGGCCTTTTGAGCCATGTCTAGCCCAGCACTCACAGTCTGCAGCTCTGAAGCAAAGTACCAAACACCAAGCCAAGTGACTAACCAAGTGGCCTGTCTTGCACAAAAATGCTGAACAGCTACAGCTTTTGTTCTGGGTGGCTTTGGGGTGAGCCACATAAGCCACAGCAACACCCAGACAGAAAGGTCTGGATGTCTGTGGGGAGTATCTTTACAATTAGATCTCTAAGCAACCAGCTACCAGGAGTTATTTTCCTAAGTCTGTTTTTCTAGACTTTTAAAGTATAGGTTTAAGGTCTGTACATTTACCTGAATTAAAGATTTGCTTCATAAACTAGTGTTACACAGAAAGCAAAGCTAGCTGGGGATGGCTCCACTGAATACCTTAAGCAGCCACTATGGCAGCAGATGCTTGACTTTCTCTGCTAGCAAACACCACCACAGCTTGTCAACTGGAGCAGAGCTCTTGGCTTCAGCCAGTTCAGATCCCAGACTGAAAGAGCCAGAAAGGGAAAGCTGAGCAGGGGCTGGAGGCCTGAGCACACACCACAAGGACACTCCTGCTGCCAGCCAGTTTATACCTTTCTGCAGAGGACAGGTTCCTTGCTCCAAGCACTGCTACCCAATGCCCACCCTTTTGAACTGAAGCCCTGTCAGTACCTCTGGCTGTCATGTTCCCCCCACCCCTTTTTTAAAATCCTTCTGCACTGCTTGGCCATGCACAGTGGGTGTCTGCTCAGCTAGGAGACCATGCCTGCCCAACCTGCCTATAGTTGCTGCAGTGGCAGGAAGCAGTGAGGATGGGAACTCCACCATCTCCCAAACCACACCTAACCACCTTGCCTTCCAGTCCCTGGAGGCTCAAGGCAAGTTCTGCTGTTGCCTGAATTGGATGAACTAAGGCCTAATGCAGAATGATGTCCCAGAGCCACAAGCACAGTCAGCAAACCCATCCTCCTGGGAAACCACAAGGTGGGAAAAAGCAGCAGCAGATCAGCTCAGCTGCTGCTAGAGTGGAAGCTTTTCATTACTAGTGTGTGAGGGAGCTGAAGCAATCCTCCAGGACCATGGGAGAGCTGCTCTAACTTTCCCCAGAGGCTGTGAAGCATGGAGAGCTTCCAGCCATACCTCTCCACTCACACATGACTGCTCACAAACACTTTTTCAGGAAGGGCAGGAGGCTGAGTCCATCAGACTTGCCTTTGAAACATAGAATCTCCCTCTTCTCCAGCAGCCAGGCATTGACCAATAACAAGCTGTGAATCAAACCAAGCCAAATGGATACATCCATAGGGAAACAATTAAAAACTGCATCGATTACATCGTAAAAACAATTAGACCATCCCACCTCGGGTTCTGCAAAAGGTCTAAATTGTACTTGCATTGCAAACCCAACCCCACCCTGGGTTATCATGGAAACGTGTGTAATGTGAGGGCTCTGAAATGTCCTGGAGTCCGTAACACAATGTTACATCCAACAGCAGATGGTGGTCTGGATTAGAGATGTAGTTCTTATGAAGCTGGAAAAAATTCTTCCCCCCTCAAAGCAGCAGCAGGGAGTGGGGGTGTCAGCGGGCAGAAGTCAGGTGGTTCCGACTGTGTGAAAACCTGCAAGGAAGAACAGGAGGAACTGGTCACCTCTATGTCCCTGTCCTCACCTGGCAGGCTGCACCAGCCACTGTGCCTGGGGATGAGGAGGTAAGCCTGGATGTGTGTGTCCCCACTCCCAGTTTGCTAGATGAAGAAATCCTGAAAGAAAAAACCCAGCGGTTTAACAAAAAGCCAAGGTGGCACTTGTTTTCATGCCTTTAAAGATTCAATTTTAGGCTAACAGGAAAGGTTGAGCACTAGTGTTTTACAGTAAGGAACAACCAGGCTCTCAGAGGTTGAGCAGACCTCCAAACCACCACCCTCTTGCACTTCTGCACCATCCAGCTGTGCCATTCCTGGGCTGATAGAAGTGAGACACCTGCCCTGCACCTTTAGCCCTGAGGCTAAAGATTTTGTAGGCATCACCAGGACACTTTCTGTGACCTTGACAGGTCAGCCAGAGGAGACAAGAGCATTCTCCCAACTTTTAAGTGAGTATTAGGTGAGGGATCTAAGCAGACTCACAGCATGTTTGCTTGAAAGCTCAAATGATTTAGTAACAGAAGCCCCCAAGGAGGGCCAGTCATTTAGGTCCTTAATATCTAAGGCTTGCTTGACAGCATCCCATGGATACTTGAGCAACAAGGCACAAACTGTGCCAGCTTAAGTCCATCAGAAGTAAGTGCTTAGAGAACCCAAGTTCAAGAGTGTAAAGACTGTAAAGCTTGGACTGTGTTTACGTTAGCAACCAGAGCACCAAATCACTCCTTTGGTCACACAAACACCAGAACACTTTACTCCCAGTCTTCTCACCAGTGAGGGGCCAAATGTTAAGTTTCTTGGCTGGTGAGGGAAGGGTGAGATTTAGGACAGCTTGATGTGAAAGGATGAAAAAAATTTAAATACAGCCTGATAAACCTGTGACCAGGATTTGATATTGTTGTCTGCACTATATGGATGTGCCTGAACCTGGTGCCAGTCGTGGAGGCAGGATTGACACAGCACCTGCTGAGCAACAAAGAATGAGCAACAAACAAACTGTGTCCCTGCTCATGCAGGGGGGTTGGATCTAGATGATCTTTAAGGTCCCTTCCAACCCAAACCAGGCTGTGATTCTATGAAAGAACTCCATTCTACCAGCCTGAACTCCATCACTGGTTTAGTAATTCACTTCAGGAAAGAAGCACTTTGGTGCCACCTGAAGCTGCACAAGCAGAGTGACTGGCTGCACCTAGTGCTGTAAAGCACATTCCTTGCACTGAAACAGATCCTATTCCAGAAGTGATCCTGATTGCTTCCTGCAGTCCTCACCACCTGGGTGATGGGACCAGGAGGATGTCATATATATATGTGCAAGATGAAGGTGAACAGCAGCATCTTTCTGTGCTCTGCAGCATTCATCTACATTACAGAAGCCTGTTCAGGGTGAGAAAGGACTTCTGAGGCAAGAAGAACTGCTTCCACTAAATGAAAAGCAGTTGGAAGAGGTGACTTAGGGCCTGTTGGGTCAGCTGTCATCAGTATGCACTTTTGGGACGTCCTGACTGCTCAGTCCCAGCCTTCACCACAGCCATGGAGTATGGCAATGGTTTGGTTCCCTGCCAGCCCCACCCCAGCTCACACTCTGCAGGACACTCACCTTTGTACCCTCTCCACCATGTGTGCTATCAGTTTGTCAGAGATGCCTGGGCAGGACTCCTCAGCCAGGCTGAAGGCGTTCTCCAGCTCCTCCATCGCTCCCACGTTGCCTCCAGTCTGCTTGTGCTTATCTTTTAGCTGCAAAGCAGAATCAGTGCATTAGCTCTTGGTCTCACTGTGCAATGCAGTGGTCAAGCAGTGCAGTGCAGACATTAAGTCACCTTCCTTTTTAGTATGAGTCCAGAAGGGTCCAGGAGGGCACCTACATTCTCCTTAAAAAAAAATTGAAAAGGACTTTTTGTAGGTCAGGAAGATGGAATTCCAAGGGGTGGAGCTCAGACTTCCCTCCAGGTGTGTTAATAGCAATCAAAGTCATTAACAAACAGGCCCTGATGTACTCTTAAACAAACTAAATGATATTAGAAATGGATCAACAGCCCTGAAAACCCCAAGGTAATAACACAGAACTCCAGCTGTACCTGAACCAGTAGAGACACCTCTGCTGCACACAAAGGCTTGCAGACAGGCAGGGCAGAGAAGACAGGAACCCTAGGAGTTAAGTCACCACCACTTGCAATAACCACAGACAATCCTGAGTTGCTCCTAGTGATTGGCAGGCCAAGGGAGACTACTGCCATGCCACAGATCCTGAGCCACTTGGCTTCCAACATGCTTCCCTGAGAGGGGAGGAAGGAAGCCCACACACCAAGACCTCCACGTGCAGCACCTGACCTAGCTGAAAAGCCTCAGGTCACATCATCACTCTTAACTAGGCCTCACCAGCCTCGAGTCTCCTTGCACATGATTCCAGCTGTCAACTGGAAACAGCTAAACCTCTGTCATGAAGGAACCCCTGCTGGGTCACCCCTGCTGAGCCTGAAGGAGTCTCTCATTGGAAAGAAAACCCACAGTCCCATCCTCTGCAGCATTTCCCCACCTCCTTCACACAGGCAGCTGATGCAGCAGACCCTTCCCTAGTGCCCAGCATGACACAATGAGCTGAAGACAAATCAGACCCTTGTGTTGAACAAGCCATGTCTGCAGCTAACCACTGTCCAGTCAATTAAGCTCCCATTAGGCCAGGCTGAGTAAAGAGCTTTACATAAGCCTCACACTTCTTTGCCTGCAATTCTAGGTCCTGTTGTTGGAGCTCACCTTTTCTCCATGGTCCAGAAAGCAGGAGAACATGAGTGCTAATCCCTAGCTGGAGCTGTCCCTGTGCTCCCAAGTCTCCCGCTAAAAACAAATGGTCCTCAGCCAAAAGAGCTGCTGCCTCTTGAGAGGCATGGATGGCTCATGGACACAAAGGCTCAGAAACCCACACACATCTCCAGAAGGGGTAGGGGGCATGGAGGGCAGCTCACTTGCACAGGAGGGACACAGCTTTCTCAGGGCAAAAATACTTTGGGATGCTAAAGCCAAGGATTTGATTTGAGGTCTACCTGGTTAAAGACTGCCTCCCTCGGAGCAAAGTGAGACACAGGGTCTGTCCTGCAGGTCAGCTGCCAGTTTCTCATCAGCCTTTGGTGCTGACAGGTGCCAGGCACCTGTCACATAAGCAGCCTGTGCCACCCTCTCACTTCCCACAGCAGAGGAGCTTTCTGGAGGTTAGCAAGGGTGTTAAGAGAGCTGCACAAAGAATTACAGTTGGCTTTTATTCACTGCTTGGCCCTCCAGGCCCAAATACCTGACCAGACCTTCCCTCCATGCCTCAGAAAGGGCAGACAGGTTTCTAGAAGTGTAGTTGCCCTCATCTGTGTTAAGGACTTTCTTTTATGGAAAGAGCTGATCAAAACCTGGTGGCTCTGAGAGGCACCAATACAGTGGTGAGAAGGAGCAAGTCTGCTGTTGGTATGAAACTAGAACCAAAAAGAACAACACGTGCAACCAGCACTGCAACAGATGCCCAACTTGGAGAAGTTTTCTTCCAACCTCATGCTCCCACAGGCAGAAGCCAGGTTACTTCAGAACCTTCCCTGCACCTGATTTTGCTGAGCAGGATCAGCAGTGCAGGCAGGGAAGTCTAATCCAAGAAAAGGAAGATCAGCAAGTCTGGGGCAAGGCAGTCAAAGCAGCAGAAATGAAAGGCCCAAGAAGCCACTTCCTGGCTGGAGCTGGTGCAGCAAGGTTGGGAAGGAAAAGCACAAAGGTGCACTCGTTGGTTTGGAGAACTCAGAGCTCTGAGCACCCCCTCCCCCAGAAGGCTCCTAACCAGAAAGGACTGAGAACCAGATGTCAGAGATGATGCTGCACCAACAATCTGCCTGCATCAGGAACAAACATAATTTTTCTCTGTTTTTATCTCCTAGGTCTAGGCCCACAAGACCCAGACTGTCTGCCTCATGCTCTGGCCTCTGGAAGTCAATCCCAGTGGAGTTCGGAAGAGGCCAGTTAGCTCAACTCTTGATTTCCAAAGTGGTGCTGTCTCCAGAGTACTGCATGCCTGCTTTTCAGCATGACCTCTGCTTCCTGCCCTGCAGGAAACCCTCTTTCCTCAGAGCACTGGACCTGAGAAAAGAGATTTAAGTCCAGAGACTCTCCCTGAGAAAGCACAGCTCTCTGCTGCACCACCCCTGGAACAGCACCAGGATTCAGAACAGAGCAAGTCATCAGGGCCAGAGACAGTCTCCATGACCCAGCACCCCAAGAGAAAAGCTCTTTCTTCTGAAGCAGAACCTTCTTTCCTACACCCTGCTGGAAACAGCACCTGAAGCCCAAAGTCAGTAGCCCCCTTACAACTCCTGTCCTGTTCTCCTCCCTTAAAACATCCCCCAGCTGGAGAGACAGTTCAGCTCTGCTGATACAGACACTATCCTGTCATTAATGGGAGCTTCTACCAAACTCCACATCCCCACCCAGAGCACAAGGCAGGGAAACACGGGAGATTTTCCCAAACCCATTTTCTCTGTCCACATTCTGCAGGCCACATGGCAGGTAACTTCTTAGCCTTGGTGTGCTAGCAAGAGCAGACAAGTATGAATCAAGAAGATGTCCTCGTGACTGACAAAGCCAACTCCTGCTCCAATCCACCCACATTTCCTTCAGTGGAAGGAAGCTGCTCTGTGGGCAGCAGCATCTGGCAGGGAAGATGCCCAGTGATGGGCAAGCTCAGGTACCTGCCTGCCCTGACAGGAGCTGCACTTCAGCCACAGGGACCAGGGACATCAGAGTCCAGAGCTGCTTGGGGTAGGTGAGCAAGCCTAGGACACAGATAAGAAACAAGTGCTCCTCTACCTCATCATCATCAGAAGACAACACAGTAATGCTGTGCTTCTAGGAACACCAGTGTTTTGGAGAGGACACTCCAGGGACATACCTTCCCAACATTCTGTATAGCCCTCTGAACAAAGGCTTCATAATCACTCAACCCTACTAGGTACCCCACCTCCCTCCTCCAAATCCTTCCCATTGACTCATCCATGTCAGGTATCTCTTTGTCTCCAGCCACTACAGACACCAAGAAGGTTCTACTCACCTCCCCGAAAACTGGGTGAACAAGGGTGGAGAGACACTGTGACCGTGGTTGCCTCTTGATGGGCTCAGTAGGCTAGAAGGTAACAGAAAGAAGTTGCAAGCACAGGCAAAGGCTCCCAGGGCACACAAACTACTAAACCTTGGGGAGGTTCGTGGCACCTTGATGGCAGCCCCCTCACCAGCTCTCAGGAAAGCCCCAGAGAGCAGTGTCCTGATGATGAGGAAGAAGCAACTCTGGGGCACTAGCCCTTGGTAGCAGACTAAAGTAAATTCTAGACAGAACAGGAGTGACCAGCAGCTTCCCCAAGACTCTGAAAAGCTTGTTGGGTCCACTTCCAAAGGAACGATGGCAAACAGACCTTCTGGGAGCCATGAAGAGCCATTCCTTTGTGCAGTTTGCTCAAGGAGTTGGGGCGAATAGTTGGGGGGAATGTCCAGATTGGACCCTGGTCTCCATCTTCTGTGTCTCCATCACTGCAAATAAAAAGGGGCAGGTCAAGACAAGGCCTCAGCTCCACACAGTGGGTGTTTCACCCATGCATTCCCATAGTCACCAGCTCTCCCCCCACCTGACTGTTTTATCACCACAGGGCTCCAGGCATTTCTCTATCCCAGAAAAAATTCTGAAAATAAACTGCTTCAGGCTCTACAGCCCAAATCCAGCACCACAGAGATAGGAAGCAAGTACTACATCATGTTCCCAAATCACCACAACCACCTTTTTGCTCTAGCCAGTTTGAAAACAGCTTCAAGTGCTAGTTACATTTAGAAGAATTTCAAGACAATCGAAGTTCACAGTTTGAGGGGCCAGGCTGAGATGCTCCAAGAGCCATTGGTCACCTGAGCTGCTGCCAGCACAAGTGATGAGAAGTTCTGCTACAACAGCCTGGCCACAACGTGCCCTTTCCTCACCCGAGGCTCACAGCCTCAGTACTCCCCACATCAGCAGCAAACCACAAAGTTGCCACAGTTACTAAAGCTGTTGGAGAAGGGGGGTATTTAACTGCATGTGCATAAAGTACAGGCAACAAGAGCCTCGTTTGTCATGCACCTGCCACGTGTTTCTTGTTAGTCCTGATTCCTTATACTCAGCAAAGAGGCTCCACAGGTTAAGACAGGGCAGGTTGGATGGGCCTCTGAGCAACGTGGTCTAGTGGGAGGTGTCCCTGCCCATGCAGGGGGGTTGGATCTAGATGATCTTGAAGGTCCCTTCCAACCTAAACCAGTCTATGATGATTCTATGAAGAACAGAGCCAGAATAGAGCCCTGGGTCCCACTGAACAGGAGGAGCTCACAGCCTGTTTCTTCAGGCACTTGCCTACTCCCACAAACAGATGCTCCCACATCTTCCTGAGCTACTGTAAGGTTTCCAGCCCAGGTGGGGAAAAAGACCTGAGCTGTTTGCAGCAGGCTACCCTGGGTCACCATTCCTGGAGGGATTTAAAAGCCATGGAGATGTGGTGCCGAGGGACGTGGCGGTGGCCTTGGCAGCGCTGAGGTTGGACTTGGTGACCATCAAGGTCTTTTCCAACCAGCAGGGCCCTCTGACTCTGTGCAGGGTTTAGCATGAACGTGTACGTACATATCAGAATCTCCAGAGCTGGAATCCTCTCCGTGGCCCTCTGACTTCCAGCGCTTGAACCGGTCTATCAGCTCCATGAGGAATGAGGTTTTCTTGGTGTAGCGTGTGATGAACTTGTGCTTTAGCAGTTCTTTAGCTGTCGGCCTCTGGAGCAAATAAGGAAAGCATGCTGCATCTAACCATTGCTGCACACTACACATGCAAGTGGACTGACTTCAAGTCTTGCCAGGCTTGCCTGTCCATTCCACAAGCTAATAATTCCTTGTCTCCAGGAGCCTTGCAGGTCTTCCTGCTAAATAAATCTTTGACCTCTGCAATACTTGACCCAAACTCACAGGTGGACAGCAATACTCACAAATCTAGGATCCTTATTGAGGCAGGCTTCCACAAACTCCTTGAAGGGCTTGCTGTGGTGACCCTCCAGCGTTGGAGGGTTGTTTTTGGGAATCAGGAAGAGAACTCTCATAGGATGCAAGTCAGAATTTGGAGGCTCTCCCTTTGCTAGTTCAATGGCTGTAATTCCAAGGGACCAGATGTCTGCCTGGAAGAAGGGCAAGAACAGTGACAGAGCAGTTCTGCAATAAGGAAGGATGCAACTTTAGCACAGCCAAAGGGTTGATCTCATAACATCAGAGAGGGCATTTCATGTCTAACAGACAACTTCTCCAACAGATCCTGAACCGTAACAGGAAAGTATCATTCCTGCATCAAGCAGTGCTTCCAACCCTGTATTAAGGCTGGCACCATCTCATATAGAGCAGCAGCAAGTAGCTACCCTCCTGCTGCTCCCAGCTCACCTTGAAGTCATAAGCAGACTGTTTGATGACCTCTGGTGCCATCCAGAATGGGGTCCCAACAAAGGTGTTTCTCTTGATTTGTGTGTCTGTCAACTGCCCAGCCACCCCAAAGTCGGCCAGTTTCACATCTCCTTGCTCCGAAAGCAGCACGTTGGCAGCTGTTCACACAAACAAACATTAACTCCCCTGGTTTCTGCATCATCTCCAGCCCACACAGAACTGAACACTGAGAACAGATCTCCTGTGGCATCCTCCTTTGCCCCAGTGAAAACCCTCAGCTCAGAGTTCCAGCCTCAGACTCATCCTCATGCTCTGATCTCTGCTGGGTAACACAGAACAAGTTCATTCATATTCAGTGTTTCTGGGGTAGGAGCAAGGAGTAGATGGGGAGAGCCACACACATCAACTAGATGTGATTCCTGGCCACACAAGGAAGAGAGGGCAACATGGCCCTCAAATGGTCTCGATTTTTCTTCAGAGCAGCATTCAGCAGCGATTAAATACCAGATCCTTCTAAAAAGCCCCAAAGTCCTGGTCCTGTACTGCTTCACTCACTCAGCTTAAGGCAGTGTCATTGCTTGGGTTTTGGGACAGGTTATTTTTTGGTAGGACTCTTTGTTCTGAGGGAGGCCCTACCTACAAACTTCCAGCATTTCCCCACTCTGCTGGCAGCCAACAGCCCTGCAGGGCTGACTGTGCTGGAGAGATGGAGTCACAACTGCAATGGAATCTTTTCTCCAGATCTCCCTGCATGAGGTTTCTCTGCTCTGCTTGTTCACATCCCCTCCTGCAGAGGGTCAGAGCAGTCACATCCAGCACTGGCCATGTCTCCACAGCCCTGTCCTCCCACCCTCCTGCTGCTCTTTGATGCTCTGTGCTCAGTGTGGGACAGCTCTCTGGGAGGCAGAAGCCAGGTCTCTCTACAGCACATGCAGCCCATGACTATGAAAGTCAGTAACAGCATAAGCTGACACAAGCTGCCCTGGTTTTCTAGGGCTGTGAACCCTGCCTGAGGACAGCTCACCTTCACAGTAAGTTATAGCCATGATAACCAGCACACACACCTCGGGCAGTAAAGCCAACATCCAGACAGAACTGAGAGTCAGCTAATATTTGAGATGTCTTTCATTGACTCCTTGCCTTTAGCCTCCTGACTGTCTGAACTGTAAATGCCAGAGAAGAGCTGCAAATCCTTACTGTTACTCTAAAGACACAAGAGCATGAATTGCAATCAAGTGATGAGCATTCCACAAAGATGATCTGAGGGCTGGAGCTGCTCTGGTCTGGAGACAGGCTGAGAGAGTTGGGGGTGTTCAGCCTGGAGAAGAGGTGGTCTCTCTCTGAGGAGACCTTAGAGCACCTTCCAGTGCCTGAAGGGGCTCCAGGAAAGCTGGGGATGGACTTTGGACACGGGCAGGGAGTGAGAGGACAAGGGGGAATGGATTAAAACTGGCAGAGGGGAGATGGAGGTGAGACATGAGGAGGAAATTCTGGAGTGTGAGGGTGGTGAGACACTGGCCCAGGTTGCCCAGGGAAGCTGTGGAAGCCCCATCCCTGGAAGTGTTGAAGGGCAGGTTGGATGGGGCTCTGAGCAACCTGGTCTAGTGGGAGGTGTCCCTGCCCATGCAGGGGGGTTGGAACGACATGATCTTTAAGGTCCCTTCCAACCCAAACCAGTCTGGGATTCTATGATTCTATGATCAGATTCAGAAACAAGTAACCCAATAGAAAAGCAGCACTAAGAAACAGTCTTTGAAACTTCTCAGACTATTGCTGTATGATACTTCTGAATCTTATGTTAGTAACATCCCTTACAAGAAAGAGCTGAGCTCTCCAATCCTACCTTTGATGTCCCTGTGGATCTTCCTCTCAGAATGAAGATAATCCAAACCCTTGAGGATTTCTCTCAGGATAGTAGCTATGTAAGTCTCCTCCAGGGGTCCTGGCTTCAGCTGATAAAGGGCAGAAAAATGATTTAAAGGAGGTGACTGATGTCCTGGATTTTCCAGCCTCTCAGTTTGTTACTTAGAAACCTTGGCCAAGCAGGTTGTATTCAGCAGGAAGCACCTCCTGCATGTCTAGTGTGTGTCCTGCAAGTACAATGCTGGACTTTGCACCTGGCAACATCACATGATAAAATCTTTGGGGGATTTTCTGTTAGTCTACTGAAGGCTTCCCAGACAAACAGCACAATGCTCATCTCTCACCTTGGCCTGAAAATACACTGGTGAACAGAACATCTTAACAAGTTCTCTTGTTCAAGTCTCTGCTACCATGGCAAGAACTGAATTTCAGCCCCTGCAACAGCCTGGAGACAACATCTACCCTCTGGCTGTGCAGTATTGTATCAAAGCTCTTCTTTCCATCAGTTCTCCTCTAAACACATCCTGCCTTCTCAGTGCAATAAATGAAGTTCTGACACTAAGATGACTTCTGGTGGTGACAGCCCCCGTGCCTCTTCCTCCAAGTCAGTGCAGGCTCAACAGTTTTCACTACATGACCTGAGTTACTGCTCTGGAAAAACAGCCTTTATTGTCCTAAGGAGAAAACCAAAACCCTGTGACAGAAGACAGCACAGCAGAACTCTGCCCCTGTGTTTACTCTACATTTGTATTCCCTTAAAAGCTGTGGTAACTTGTTAGACATCATTTGTACTATCAAACACCTGGGAATCCTGATCATAGACCAGGTCCCTGCTGAGCTTGATGCCATGCAAGCACTGAACAATCCCATGAACTCTTATTAGGTGGAGTATGGATTCACACTGCTCAAAACCAGCTGGCTGCTGGCACATTCCAGTTCACTGGCTCTTCCCATTGTAAAGCAGCAGAGCACACTGGAGAGCAGTGCTCTGACTGCTGAGCTCCCTGCAAACATTCCCTCTGTCCCAGGATATGCATAACCAGCATGTCTGTCCCACTACCCTTCAGGCACAGGGCTGTCACAAAGATGGGATGTGGCAAGTGAGCGTCTGGCTTAGGGGCATTTCACAAACCAAAGCTCCAGCCAACATTTCTCATGGTCCAGAGCTTACCATGTACTTACCAAATCCAGCGCTGAACCTCCTCCTAGGTACTCCATGATTATCCACAGCTTAGTGCCCTGCAAGTGAGAGCACAAGTCAAGAGCAAAGGCAGTCATAAAAGCAGGCAGAACAGTGGAGCACCTCAGAGAAGGCAAGACACTGAGCAGTCCTGTCCACGACCCAAGAGATGCTGCACACCACAGGTCTCAGAGGGGGAGCTCCCAGCTCTCTCTCCTGCTGACACAGCACTGTGACAGCAGGCCTGTCACTCTTCTTTCTCTGCAGTATTATCTGAGCAAGCCTAGTGCTCCTACCAGACTACACAGCCCATAGAGATCAGCATCTTCTCAGGCTGGAGCCATTTAACTTCACTCCCAACAGATCTAGCACATCTCCTTCTGGACAATGACACCCTATTCCCAAACTGCTGCCGAGTGAATTGCCGTGGATTTGTCCTACCTTCAAGTAGGAGCCATAGTACCGGGTGATGTAGGGGCTATCACACTGGCTGAGCACTGTGATCTCCTGCTGAATGTCCTCAATCTCATCCTCAGCCTCCTCCAGGTCAATGATCTTGATGGCAACCACCTCCTTGGTGCGGTTGTCGATCCCTTTATACACTTCACCAAACGATCCTTTGCCGATCCGCTCCAGCTTGGTGAACAGCTCCTCAGGATCCACCCTGGAGTGCTAGAAACCAGAAAGCAGAGATGGGAATAGTCCATGAAGTCCCAGGGCAGCCTGCAGAGTGCCATGCAATATCCACCCAGACACCTCACCTCCGTATCTGTGCAGCTACTGTGTCATTTGATTCACCCAAAACTACCCTAAAAGCTCTCCACATGCTGAGAAACTTAACACAGAACACTTCCAAGATGAGAAGAACTGAAGAAGCCTTTGACAGGGGCTTTTTGCCCCCTGTAGACCACAGTGGGGGAGGAAGGGGAAACAAGCTCAGAAGAAGAATGGCAACAGGTGTCTCTACAGAATGTGCCAGCTCCTTTGGGACAGGACTGCTCAACTGCAGGCACCAAAGTGGTGCCAAAGCAGCTCCATGAGCAAGCACTGAATAAAACAGCAGGCAAGGTGTACCAGAACCAGCAGCCTTCTTCTGAAGATCCAGATGAGAAAATGGGCATAAGCAAGAGGCCATAGGAAGCTCATAAGGATGTTTCCCTAGTGCTGTCTTCCTGCACTCAAAGATGGCAATGATTTGAAAGATTGCCACCCATCCCTGAGGATGAAATACCCCAGTAATTATAAATACCAGTTCCCATTAGCTGTCTTCTCTGCTGCAGCCTGGTTTCCAGGCAGCACCCAGCCCAGCTCTGTTCAGATGTTTGCAGAGGGAGCCTCACATCTTTTGGAAGGTCAGCAGCAAGAAGGTCAGGGACCTGCCTATCCCAGAGGAGACAGGAGAGCTGAAGGGACACTCCATCAGCAGACCTGCTTTTCTGGAACAGCCTCTCCTCTGGCTGGCACACCCAGATGCAAAAGCAAACAGCATTTCCCTCACTAGATAAGCACATTGACTGGGAAGCTACAGACACAAATCATCATGGGAGAAACACAGGCTCTCTAACAGCAGCCTCAAAGTTAACTCTTTTTATAAAGATGAGTATGGGCAAGAAAACATGATAAAATTACTCTGATTTCCTCCTTATTTCATTCTGCCCAGCTGCAGACCAGGAGGAGGTCCTGCTCTGCTCCATGCTGCTGAAGGGCTCTTCGTGGTTAGTTTTTCTGCCTTTTTTTTAAGAAGTCTAGTTAAAAATAAAATCTGGAAAATACGGCCTGAACTCCAGGAAGCAGCCAAGTTACAGTGAGTTTTCCACACCCAGAACTTCTCAGTCTCACCTCCAACACGCCACCCAGAGGGACCACTCCCTTGCAAGGGCCTTGAGCTGGCAGAGATTTGATCTGAGAACAGGGCAGCTGCATTTTTCCACCTACCACCAGGTTCTAGCAGCAGGACACCACTGAGCAGCCCTAGGTGCTGCTTAATGATTAAGCCAGCCAGTCATTACAGGTCGTTTGCCTTCTGTGCCCAACACATGGCAATATGGGGAAAGCCAGGCCCAGAATGAGCCTTACAGTCAGCCCTCTCCACAGGATTTCCAGTCCAAGAAACAGAAGGATAACCAAATACCCTCGTGCGTCCATGGCAACACCCAAACAGGTTGTACTTTGAACAAATGCACTGGGAACAGACTGGAGGGGTTATGCAGAGATGAAAGAAATGGGAAATACATAACAGGGACTGAAGAGAGGGAGGCAGGGGAAAGGGAAGAGGATCTGAGCTTGAGAAATGCCAGGAGGCAACAGGAGAATGAGAACTGCAGCACAGGGAGAACAGTCTGGCTAATCCAGGCTCACAAGAGGCCAGAAGCAGTTTCTGCCTCTTGACCAGCTCACATGAAGGGGCAGCAAGGTGGCCTGGATGTCACCCTGCACAGCCACCTACCCCATGGTAAAAATGCCACTCACCACAGCAGCCACACCTCAGAAGAAAGGGGGGAGAAAGAAGATCATCTCCTAGGAGCACCTGGCTCTGCTGGTAAAGGAAAGACTATCCACAGGAATCCTGCAGGGAAACAACCCTTGCTTCCCTCCCACTTCAGTAATTTTCCCATGAGAAAAGAAATAACAAAGTCAAAGTTACTGCTCCTGCCCTCAGCCTGGCATGGCACCTCAAAGAATCAGGACTGCTTCTTCTAGAGCAGGACGTTAAACTTAAGAGCAGCAGCTACTGCAGGCAGCTTTTGGGACAACCACCATTTTATGTACCAGGCTCTGGGATGACAGGCAGCTTTGTCAAAGAGCTTCCACACTTCAGTGTCAGTTTATCTTGTCTTCTGCAGAATAAAGCAGTTCAGGTAGGGGCAGTGAAGGAGACAAACCTTGCTGCCAAGCACAGGGAAACTTTGCCCAAGGGACTCAGGAAAATGATATAACTGATGAGCAGAAGAGACAGGCGTACCACAGAAGGTTGGAACAGGAAACTTTGTTTGTAGGTACTGGATTGACCTGTCACTTCAAAACTGATGTGAAAATGCTTTGGAGCTCTCAGGTACCAGGGTATGACTCTACAGAGGGCCTGAGGACGTGCATCCCTTGACAGAGTTGCCAAAATCACACAAGTCATAGCCAGCAACAGCCAGAGTCTAGAGAGGGAGCATGGGGCAAAGTGGTAGAGAGTTGAGACAGCTGTGATTACATTCTCTTGGATGCCTGCTGCAGGACCAGAACCTGCTCACAAGTTTCTTCACCTTCTGCAAACACAGGGGAGGAAACAGGCCCATCCCTGATCCAAGCAGGCTAATGCCTGCCCAGTGACACATCTTGCCAGCTATACCCCTGTGGACATCACAGGAGACATCGCCAGGTGGCATTTTTGTGGAGGCAATTCTGAATTTCCACAGCAAACTAAGACAGATGAAATTATGCCACCCTGCAGGACCTCTCTGCTCAGCAGCTCCAGCCCATTTCAAAAGTTCCTGTTGGAGCTGCCACATTGGTAACTGGCAGCTGATGAGCAAATGTTCAGATTAGTGGGCACACCAGGCTCAGCACTCAGCAGAACAAACACAGTCATGCCAGGAACAGAGAGTGCAGGGCTCTGTCAGAAGAGAAGCACACTGCTGCACTCAGGGGCTCACGTAGGGGGGAACAGGGGAGGAGGAGAATACATTCTGTGTAGCCTGACTCTCCCCTACCCCAATAAATCTGCACCTGCAGAACACTGCAAGGAGGGGTGTAATCAGCAGGATCTGTCTCTTTTCCAAATAGGAATTGGTCAGAGAACCATCCTGGCTGCAAATCCGTGCTCTGGAGCTGCACAGCTACAAACACTTTCTACTAATGAAGTTTTTCAGGTGTAACAGAATCCAGATGAAATGCTTTACACCTGCATAAATCAGCATAGACAACCCAAAGAAGCTTATTAGCACCTGTCAACTTTGCAGCTGCTCACCAGCTTGGGATCTTTCCATTTTCTTCCACATTCACAGAACCCACCAGGGCTGCAAAATGGAGCTCAAAGCCAGAGTCTGAAGAGCTGCTCCTTGTTCTCCTACGATGTGTAAAGCCTCTAAGGGTCACCTCATTGTACCTTTTTGCTTGACTGAATGTCAATTACACAGCAGTTCTGGAGCAAAAAGCCTCATGCTGTTTCTCCCCACCGAGAGCAGTCAGACACCAGAGATGGCTCAGTCAGGCGTGCAGGAAGGGGAGGGAACAAGGATGAGAGGGATGAAGACAATCTGCTAGTAATGTGCTCCACTTCTGCCCTCCAGGATCTAATCTCCCAGCACAGGGAAGAAGGATGCTCTGTCATGATGGGTGTGGGGGTGTTTGCCATCACGACTAGCGATGCCATGTGTTAAAACAGAGCGACTCAGTGCAGACATCAGGCATGAAGAATTGCAGTGCCTGACGAGCCCAGCCTGGCAGGAACACCAGCTGCTTCATGGGGAAAGAATGGGTTTGGCAGGCCTGCCACCTCCAGCTGCAGAGACAATGTAACCACAGGCTTTGAGAGACTCGAGGAGAAGGGTGAATATCTACCCTCATTTTGAAGCTACTACCTGGAAAGATAAGCTGCTTATTGGGGCCAGCAGCAAATACAGAATCGCAGAAAGGTTGAGTTGGAAGGGACCTCTGGAGAACATCGAGTCCAACCCCCCTGCCAGAGCAGGACCACCACAGAATCTAGGGCAGGTCACTCAAATACCCTTTGAACCAGCTCAGGGTCTTCCCTGGCTGTGTCTGGCTGGAACTCATGCTCAGAAGAGTCACATTCAGCATGGTGAGCAAGAGTCACACCTGCATCTGCTGCACAGGACACTGGGCAATGCTTAAACCCTTTTGGAAGTGACAGCTCCTTGTTCTGGGGCAGGTCAGGATCAGAACTGCTGTTCTCTGTGGCAGAAATCTGAGACAGAAACAGATTTTTCAAGGCCACCAGACTTGAAGAGCTGAAGCTGACTGGGAGTTTGGCAGCCTCCAAAGGTTTATGTGGATCTACAGCAGCTTTTAGTGTTCCTTCTGACTAGAGCACTTTCCAACCAGCCAAACCAACAAGCATCATTTTCCTTTGCCAAACACAGTGGAAGGAGGAAGTTGGTTTTAATAAACCTCGATTTCTGACCTTCTTGCCTTCATTGCCTCCTCTCCTCCCCAACTTCCCATCCAGCATTTACCCACGTTGCATGCTACACACTAACCTCTCCAACAGAGATGTCTGCAGCAGACACAACGTTCTCTTTGGTGATAACAGCTTTGTATTTGGAAAGATCTGAAAGCCTCCCTGAAATCTGTGCACAGCTCTTTTCATCTGCAGCACCTGAGACAGTTTTGAACTTCTGGAGTAGACAAAAGGGAAGTTCATGTTTAACACCTTGAAACACACATGAATTTGAGACTCCCAACTGGCTTCACAGAGAGTATTCTTTTGGTTCAAGGGAGTGAAGCATGACTTAGCCAGACAACATGAGTGGCTTCTTCAAGGTCACGTAAGGAAAAACAAAACTAGGAACAAAGTTGGGATCAGAGCTTTAAAGACTGTAATGCAAATAAATAATCTAGCAGATAGAGCTCCCAACAAAGCCCAGAGGCCCACTGCGTGGATGTACACAGCAAAGGGCAGCCAAGAAAAGAGAAGGAAATGGTGGCACAGAGGTAAAGCAACCTGGGGATTTGCCTAAGGTAACCCCACACATCAGCAACAGAAGTGGGAATCAAAGACAAGTCAAGCCCCTGAGATCCCAATCCAAGCCTCAGTCCCTCCGTTTTCACAGCACCTCCCACCATTCCCTAAACTCAGGAGAAGGGGCCAATTCCTCCTGCCCTTCCAGCAAGCCTCAGTTACACAGATTTCCAGGTCCCATTGAGGATTCCTGAAGTGGCCCAAGGAATGGACAACACAGACTGCTCTCCTGTTTCAGGACCAGACACAGAAAAAAGGGATGACAGAATCTGAGACTGCCTTACATTAGCATAATGAAGTCAGAGATGAGGCCACTGGAACTCTGATAAGCTTCATTAGTGAACGTTGTGTACAAAAAAGCTTCAGAGCAACCTCCTCTGTAGTTACAGAACTCAGTTCTCAGCCCTGACCAGCATCCTTTCCTATTCCTTCAGTTTCTCTCCCTGGACTATGACTCACTCAGACACCATATTTGCATTTAATTCCATACACACTTTGGGGAAACAGTTTATGTGAAAGACAGGATGCAAAGTAAGATGTGTTGCAAATAAATTTTAAATCAGAAAAGGCCTGGAGAAAGCATCATCTCAAACCACTAAAGCTTTTAGTATTATAATTCTACACCTAGGAGTGGAACAGAAAAATGCCTCAAATTGTCACAAAACAGGGTTTAACAGGACCTACATTGACATCTGCCAACAATCCAACACACCCCACAACCCAATTCAGAAGAAAGAAGATTCAAGCCAATACTATTAATGTGGTTTAGCATTTAGTCCCAAGTCATGACATCATCCTTCCACATTCCTCTGATGAAAATGTCATCACAACAACAGGATTTAACCACATCCACTGAAGATTTTATCTCTCTCAGAAGCATTAAACATTCAGTATCAAATACCTGTCGTGCATTAAGGTTACAGGCACTGTTTTTCTCAGGCTACTGTCATGAACACTTCATCAAGGTATGTTTGGCACAGCCTACACACCCAGCTTTTCTGTTCCCATTTCTAGACTTCCTCTCCCAAAAATACTCAGAGAGCAAATGATTCCTGTCACCCTAGGAAGAGCAAAGTTAACCTCAGAGAAAGGCACCATACTGGGCAAAGAATTCCCTTTCTATATGGCTGGCAACCTACCACTGTCAGTCCAACACCACCACAGGGTAAGACACCAATCAACTGGCTAACAGGAGTAAGCTGAGAGGTGTGCAAGAAAGACAGAGTTGCAAAAAAGTGATTTTCTGGGGGTGTTATGTTTGCTCTTGATACAAGAGTTTAAAAAAAAAAAGTTTAATCACCACTCACCTGGCTGGCAAATTCTCTCAAGTGAGCCATGCCTACGGGATGGTCAGACATCCGCTTCTGCAAATTCAGGGAGGGTTGGGAGGTCGTGGCACAGCAGGAAAGCAAGGCTTTCTCATCCACTATGACAAGCAAGAAAGCAACAGCTCTAGCTTGAGGTTCTCAGAGCCTGGCTCATTCCCCAGGAGAGCTACCTGCAACTTTTTTCTCCTCCATGAACCTACCAGCCCATTCTGAGTATCCCAGCCCCTCCTTGCAAACCCCCAGTTCTCAGTTCTTTCCAGATGTGCTCCTCAGCAACCCTTCTCCACAGAGCTCCCATCCACTCCAGCAACAGAAGAGCCCCAACCCAGCACGACCCCTCAGACCAGCCTAGTCCCCTCAGGGCACCCCCGGCCCCGTCCTCTCCATGGTCTCCCACCGCAGTGCTCCCAAGCACGGCACCCTCAGCTTCCCCACAGCCCCATTCGGTGTCCCCCTGTCACGGTGGCCCCACAGCCCCGCTCAGGGACTCCTCAACCCGCCTCCCACCTCAGCATCCCCCCCGAGCGCCCTAAGGGATCCCCCCAGGGCTCCCCCCATCATGGCCTCCACAGAGCGCCCCACGCCACCCTCTCCACGCGCTCCCCCGCCCCACACGGCCCCCTCAGAGCCCCTCCGTTGCGGATCCCCGCTTCGCACGGCCCCCGGGGCACCTGCCCGGTCCTGGTCGCCGCCGCACCTACCCGGGCAGCCCGCCGCACCTACGGCCAACGCTCCCCGCGCGAAGGGCGGCGCGGTGCCATGCCGGGCCCTGGCGCACGGAGCCGGAGCCGCCCCGGGCTGCCCTGGGACACCGAGCTCGGCCGCGGCGGCGGGGGGTGGAGGGAGGGGCGGGGGCACCGGGTGAGGGAAGGCCGGGCCGGGCGCAACAAACACGGCGCGACGGGGGCCGCGGGGCGGGGACGGACCCTCCGCCCTGCCTGCCGGGAGGCGCAGTTCTCGATCGGTGCCAGCCGGCCGCGGGGCTGCAGCCGCGGACTACAGGGACCGGCAAGCTGCGGGACAAGGGAGCGGCGGGAGGGAGGGTGCGGAGAGCCGGCGCGGGGGCTGCTGGGACGGAGAGTCCTGCGGTGCGGGAGGCGGGGACTGCCCATCCCAGGGCCCCCCGCGGCGCGGGCGGGGCTGCACCGGCCCGGGCGGGAGCCCCTTTGCCCTCAGGTGAGGGCAGGAGCGGAGCTAGATTTTGTCCTCCGGGCCCTGCTGCCTCTCGCCAGCCCTCACGAAGCTGAGCCCGAGAAACGGCCGGGCCGCCGGGTGCCACCCCGTCCTCAGCCTGCCGCGGAGGCAGCTGCTCCGGCCGCTTCACCCAAGGGGCACTCGGCGGGAAGGGCCCGGCAGGCCGGCCTGAGGCGAGGCGCGGGGGGAACAGGGCTTTTAAATCGCCCGTTTCCCCGGCCTGGCTTTATAGGGCTGATTTTTTTTCTTCGCGTGCTTTAATGTCACGTTTAATGAACGTTTTCAAAGGGAAAAAAAAATAAATAATTCTCACAATCCCTGTTGCCAGCCGGCTTTAGGACTGGATTTGGGTTTTCATCCCCACAGTTGACAAAGCAGACACAACTTTTTGCCAAGCTCTGCCATAGCTGCCTGCACACAAAAGTGTTTGTTATAAATTGTTTCTCCTGATGATGAGTTTGTGCTGCTTTTGTGAAGGGCTGTGGCAGGAGGAATAATAACCTGGGCTGTGTAGACAGATAGGTCTGTCTCCCTCTCTCATCTCTGTTTCCCTGCCCCCTGATCACACCATCCTGCACTTCAAGGTACTTGAGTGAAAACATCAATTAGATAGAGAGCTGGTATCAAATACCCCTGTAATGAGATAATATCTTTGTATTTAAATGAACTGTACCTCAGCTTGGAAGGACCTGTTGGATCCCTGGATTGCTTTGAGTTTATACCTGCAGGACCAGTCTTCTAGCCCCCCAATATATGATCATCTTGTTGTATAAACATCCCTATTCTAGCATGACACCTTGACTTAGGAGATGGAGGAACACACAGAGGGATGAAAGCTGCCTTGAGAAGCAAGAAAGGAAGGAGAGCTCCAACTCTGCTGCAGCAAGGACCAAGAGGTGAACCATTTGCAGACACACAAATCCCTCCTTGGGGAGGGGTAAGTTGTGGACTTCTGTGTATGTTACTAAGGGCTCATTTTACCCTGACAGCTCAGCTCTTCACCTCCTGTCATGGAAACTCATTAATTTAGCCATGTAGTTTCATTCTTGGCATTAGGTAATAGAGCAAAAAAGTCTCACAAAAAAATGTTTCTGGTAATTAATGTGCCAATCTGAACATACACCAAAAAGCTGTCTCACTAACCTCACCCACAGGCCTTCAGGTGGTGTGGTGTTGGGATAATAGTATGGAGCTGCTAATGACTTCAGGGAGGAGTAGAAATTAACTTGTTTTGTCATCTTAATTTAGGGTAAGTCTTTAATAAGGATAATCAGCATGTAGGATTAGCATGGCATGCCCAAGTTAAACTGCAAAAGCCTGCTGGTTTAGAGCTGGCCTAGAAGCACAGGAGACAGAGGGGATTCAAATGTAGGCTGGTGTTCCTCCTTGTTTGGGAACTGTGGGCAGCCTGCCTAAAGCAACAGGGTACATGGAGAGGCAGGAGAGGTTGTATGGGAACTGTGGTCTGGTCACCACCTAGAAGAAACCTCATGCAGGTCAGTAGCTGCTCACTTTGGTTTGGACAAGTTGTATGTGTGGGGATGGAGATGATTGTTATAAAGTGATTATTGCTGTGACTTTCTTGTGTAGGGAGAGGATTATTAATGTGCTCAAAAGCAGGCAGAAAGAAGTAGCTGACCCTGGGGAAGCAGGCTTCCTTGACTTCTCTGTGGCTGTCAATGGCATGTTTGTGTCCATTGCCACTGCTACTTGATTCCCAGAATATATTAACTGGAGCCAAAGGAAAATAGAAATGTCTTCTTACTCTCCTTGCTCCTCTGTGTTTCAGTCAGTGCTCTATTTCTAGCAGTCTAGCTGTCTTTTTTTAAACATCAGCAATTATGATTACAGAACAATCATACAAGCTCTGTGTGTGTATATATATATAAAAATATATATATAAAACTGTTGCTTCAGCACCCAAAAGCTACTTCTGCATTGCACTAAGAGCTGGACCTCCACAGAAACAAACCCAGTCCCTGCCTCCAGGAGACTTATGTTTTCAAAAAAGCCAGGTAGGCAAATGCAAAAGAGGGAATATTTTTGGCTAGAGGAAAGCAGCAGAGAGTTCATTACCTGCTGGAGTGTCCAGGCTTATAAAATGTCTATCACTCACTATTTGGGCTTAAAGTTTTTGCCTGGCCCTAGGAAGCAGGGCTGTGGGAAAGAGAGCCTTGGGCAGGACTGTGTTGCATCTTGGCTCTGGCTTTCAGTGGAAGCAAGCAGCTCTTTCATAGCAGTATTAGTAAGTTCTTACCTCCTCTTCTGCTTCACAAATTGTAGGAACTTCATGCTTTGGGGGTTTCTACTGCTTTTCCCATTGGTGGAAAACTATGAGCAGGAAAGGGTCAAATACATACACATGTAAGCATGTGTGTTTGCTAGTCTGTCTGTGTGGCTGCCCAAGCCTGGATGCTGTGGGGAAATAAGGCTAAAAAACAAAGACTGTGCATGCTGTTGGGATTTCTTCTCACAACAGAGAAGAAATAACTTTTTTACAAGTATTATTTCAAAGAGAATATGCTGGTTAAGTTAATATTTTTCTTCTCCTTTTCCTAGTTTTTTTCTTCTGCTGAAGCAGAGGTATAAACCTGAAAAATAAAGACAAAAAATAGATTAAAGGCTGGTGATAAATATAGTAGGTAAACAAGTCTTCTGTTGAACTCCACCACCATCCCTCCCTGAACCCCACCCAAATTCTGGAAGTTCCTTAAAAACAAGCAGAGCTGCTGTCCCCGTTCCCATGGCAGGTTTTGCCTGCTTGGGAAGCCTGCTCTGTTCCTGTTTACAGAGCAGGAGCCTTTGTAGGAGACAAGTGTGTGTCAAAATTCCTTATAATTCTCTTGATGCAAAAGTAATTATGTCAGCAAACTGTTGCATTCTGCAGGTAGTGGAGCACAAACACTGCTTGAGGTAACCCATGTCATTCTCTCTGGAAAGAGAAATCTTAACAGAGGTGTCTACAGCTTTTGCCCAACAAGCTAATACACCTGGCTGTGTTTCTGTGAAGTCTGGAGAAGACCAGGAATTGTTGTTACAAGGAACTTCAGCTGTTGTGTTTGTAAATGTTCTGCTAAAGCAACACAGCTTTGACTTTTTTGCTCGGAAGCATTAAGTGAATCCCAAGGGATCCTGTGTCATGCTCTCCTGCTGTTCACCGCTCTTCACCAGACACTCTTGAGAGCAAGGAACTCTTCAGTGAGACAATGCAAAGTTGCTTCTGCCCTTGAAGGTAAAGGTGCTGCAGTTGTATTAATGTTTCCCCACCTGTTGTGTGCATACTTGAGTCAGACAGAAGGAGGGTGTGTGGGGGTTAAGAAGCCTGGTAGAACATCACCAAGAGGGTCAGCCTGGAGCACAGGCAACTGATAAAAGCAAGTGGATGGGCTGTAACTATTTATGGGCAAAACAAACCATGAGGAAAGGACCTTTAAGAGCTGCTGTTCCATGTCTTACCTCCTCTGGCTTGTGAAACTGTTCCAATAAAGTGTCTTCTGGTGGTTGGTTCAGATTTTTCTGTGTCAATTACTCAAAACACCCAGAATTACATTGCTCTGGACCTCTTGAGAAGCTTTTTGTGACCCTGCTGTCAGAGAGGCTGTGCAGGCATACCCCAGAGAACTGAGGGGTATGGCATGGCCTGCAGGCAGATGGATGTCCTCTGGCTCCTGGGGTGTGTTGCAGCTGGTCTGTTTGGGATGAAGATGTTGTTCAAGTCCTGGGGCTGGCTCAGCCTGCAACACCTCTGGACTTTCCACCCTGTTCTCCCCCTCCCATGCATGGGGTGGGTCTGGAGAGCCCTCCCAGTGCCCTGGCTGAGCAGACCATGCTGTCAGGGACCTTTTGTTGCTCTTGGGGCTGGCAAGTGATTTTAGGAGCAAGCCAGGAATAGCTGTGTACAGAAGAGCTAAGCTTGGAGATGGTGGATCTCCCTCTGACAGCTGCACAGGCTGAGTTGGAGGGAGAATTTGGAAAGAAAGCAGGTAAAGCCATAGATGTAATGGAATTACCATTATGAGTTTTCTTCCTGAACAATGTCTTTATTGTTTTCTTTTTCCTCTAAGCTGAGAGTTAGGATTCAGGTTTCTACTGATGGCAGTTTAAAAGCCGTGTGGATGTGGTGCTGAGGGACATGGTTGAGCACTGGACTCGGCAGAGTTAAGTTGATGTTTGGACTCAACGATCATAAAGGTCTTCTCCAACCTGAACAGTTGTGTGGTGCTGTGATTTGCTCTTCCTTGGTGCCACCGGGTGGCAGCAGCTCCCACTCGTTCCGGACCCCTTCACCCTGTTCCTGCTGGTTCCTGAGGGAAGGGCGGGATACGCCACTCGATGCTGGGCACTCAGCATCTCTGGCTTGCAAAGAAGAAGGGAGAGCTGTCGGAGTTGGTGACGGGTGGCTAGATCTCTACTCTGGGACTCTGAAGTTTCCTGCTGTGTGATCCAGGCCAAGCCTCGTTCAGTTTCTCATGTCTACTCTGGGTACAATAATAGCAGAGAGTGAAGTGGGTGACAGTGGCTGTGCCTACAGATGGAAGCAGCTGCTAGAGTACGTGGTGGCTAGATGACATCGGGTCTGGTCACAGAGTTGTCAGGATCGCCTACAGCAGGTCCCACAGGAACATGGCCAGGTGGGTTTGGAATGTCTCCAGAGAAGGAGACCCCCACGACCTCTCTGGGCAGCCTGTTCTGCTGCTCTGTTACTCTCACAGTAAAGAAGTTTTTTGTTATGTTTAGCTTGAACCTACTGTGCTCCAGCTTGTGCCCATTGCCCCTTGTCCTGTCATTGGACACTGTGGAAAAGAGAGTAGATCCATTCTCCTGGCACCTCCCTTTAGATATTTGTAAGTGTTTATGAGAGCCCCTCTCAGTCTCCTCTTCCCAGGCTAGACAAACCTGGTGCCTCAGCTTTTTCTGTACAGCTTGGTGGAGTCACTATGGGGCATTATTTGCTGCAGCTGAGGTACCCTGAGCCTGCAGAGCTCTGAAAAGTGGCAGTACTTGCCTAGTGTAGGCAGAGCTGTGGAGCACAGTGGTTGGCCTCAGAGGGTGCACTAGGTGTTACGTGCTCTCCATGAAGGCAGAGTGACTTAGCAGGATGGATGGGTTAACAGTCACTCTCGAAGTGAAACAGAGCAGCTCTCTCAGGGCTGCAGTGCTGATTTGGAGAGGAGCTATTTCTACTCCATTCGTGTGCCAAGAGGCTGAAGTGGTTTTCTGTACTGTACTTCTGGAAATCAGTGATGCAGAGGAGCTCTATGGCTTCATTATGCAGTTAAGCAGTAACACTACAAGGACAGAAGGAAAGTTATCTTCCTGAGTTCGTTCTCTTCCCAAGGTATGTGCTTTTGTCCAGTGCAAAGTGTCCTCTTGTAAAACACGAAGAACCATTGAATCCTAGAATGGTTCAGGTTGGAAGGGACCTTAAAGATCATCAGGTTCCAACCTCTCTGCATGGGCAGGGACACCTCCCACTAGACCAGGCTGCACAAAGACTCATCAGACCTGGCTTTGAACACCTCCAGGGATGGGGCTTCCACAACCACCCTGGGCAACCTGTTCCAGCACCTTACTACCCTCATGGTGAAGAATTTCTTCCTAATATCTAACCTAAATCTCCCCTCTTTTAGTTTAAAACCAATACCCCTTGTCCTGCTCATTTATGCCTCTTTCTGATGAGTGACTTAGTGCTAGCATCAAACTTCTGTTTATTAATTAACACTTCTGTGGCCTCTACTTGGCCACAGTTCCCATTAACAGCTCTGTCACGTGAGTTTCTGCAAGGTACAGTGTTAATTTATGTAAATCACTTCATCAGTCTCACACTGCAGTGGCCTGATCTCCTGGCTGCTTCAGGAACTGTGATTCTTAAATCACAAAAATTGTATTTCTCCTAACAAAATGTATGTATGTAGTGCCAACAAGAGACTGTGTGCTGCTTTGGCTTCTCTCCAGAGAAACTGGCCTGTGGTTGCCAGGAAATGAGAAACCAGGCCTTGAATGAAAATATGCTTTGGGAGTGTGCAAGAGGGCACAGACTGAATGTGTGAATCTGATTTTGCTCTGGTAACTCATGATAAGCAGAATCTACTTCTTTTAAATCAAGAAGCTGGGTCAGTTAGTACAGCATCAGGTATCTAACAAACCCTTCCCTTGCAATTACTGAATTGATGATGCCTTTCAGCTGAACCCAGGCACTTGAATGAGAGACCTCTCTTGCCCAGTACTGTGGTGTCATGTATTTCTACTTCATTCTTTGAAAACACTTCCTCTAATTCTCATCTTCCTCATTAACCTTCTCCTTGCTGCTGAGTGACTTCAGATTTAAGCTGGCTAGATTATTGCTGATGTTTGTCCCCCTGTATGACCTGTGGGATACTGCACTCCTATTGCCACTTTGTGTGTGCCTTCCTCAGGTGAAATTTCTGGAATGTTAAAGGGAATATTTAGTGCACATTTTCCTTGGAGTTTATTCATGTAGGTAAGTAAATATTTCATAGAATCATTTCAGTTGGAGAACACCCTTAACATCATTAAGTCCAATTTAAGCCCTTTCTTTGCTGTAAATAAAAAATAAATTAGAGTTGTATGCATCTGTTGAAATTCTGAAGTGATGTAAAGCACAGATGAGTGATATGTGAGTGTCTTGCAAAATACAAGCAACCACCATTGCTTATGTTGAGGTTGTTCTTTAGTGAGAAGTAATTAGTCTTCCCAATATGTAGTAGATAGATATATTTTTCCCCCCTCCCTCTCTGCCACCTCATAATCAAGTTACAAACTGACTAGCTCAATGAGAAAGACCTCTCTGAGAGTGAAATTCCTCTCAAGTTTTGACTTGGTCTCCAGAAAAGACTATTGGTCTCAAGCTGCTTCTTCATTTCAACTCTTGACTCAGTTCAGTAGCTGAGTAAGAAGTGTTCTGTCTTGTGTGTTTGGTGTTTTTTTTTTGTCTTGGGTGCTTCTCTGCATTCTAAAAACCTTTTCAACTTCATGTTTGCTAGTTGCATGTAGCACATAAAGACATAATTTTATTTCTATTTTTTAAAGGGCATTTGTATGAATATTCAAGGGGGCATACACTAGCAAGTGAAAATACCCTACTAAGTAGGAAACACTGGCCACATTCAGATTTCTGATTTGGATCAGCTGTAGAATTGCTTAAGTACACATCACTCTCCTGTAAGCATTGAGCTGTGTTCAGATGCAAATAAACAGGTCTTGATTCCTGCAAGTCTGAGACTCACCCTCTTTTAGAAACAGATATAAACCCAGATTAAAATCTCTGACCTCAAACAAGGTTTCCTGCTTGCTGGTTCTTACATATGACTAACTTGAATCACTTGTTGAAGTGGGTCCACCCTAAGCATCTTTGGCAATGGCTTTTAACATCTGGCCAGATGTTTGCTGCTGTCAAGCCGATGTGCAGTGCTAGAGTCTGGAGATGTGCAGGCTGGGCAAGAAGCAGAGCACTAAGAAGCTTCCTAGCTCTTGCTGAACTGATGGTCAATCTTTCCTGAATGTTCTGAAAAATAACCAGGATGTGCTGTGGAGCCAAGGAAGAGACCACTGAGGAAGCTGGTGGGGTTTTCCTTCTTTCCTGAGCAAGGGTGGGCATGTGTATGTACCTCATCCCAAACACACAGAGTAGCTACTGCACCCAGCTGCCTTTCAGAGCCACATAAACACTCTGGCCAAAAGGTTTTCAGTGCCAGTGTTTTACCAAGGCATGTTCTCTCTGAAGGGAAACCTCTTGTAGCAGGCAGGGGCTAGTGAGGTGGTTTCTCTGGCTATGAGCTGTGTCTTTGTCATCTCTCTGCTTCTTGAAGCTCTTACTCTGCAGGTGTTTCTGGACAGTGGACCTGTGTATTGCAGTGTGTAGTTCCTGCTGGAATTGTTGAAGGCTGTGTGAAGGGGCTGGGGTTGGCACTGTGAGGTGGAAGAAAAGTGCTCCTTATAGAAACCAGGCTGTGTGAACATAAGGCTGGAAATGACCTCCCAGTGCACTCAAACTTTATCATGCAGACCCTTTCACAAGCTCAGTGCTCACAATGAGATGGCTGTTTTGTTTCCAATGCAACTCTAAAAAGGCCCTTCCAGAGACTGTTTTCTAATGGTTAAACTATTTGATAGTACTGGGCATAAGCTGTCCACATTCAGACTATTGCTGTGTTCTTATTGATGTGGTTTCTCCAGGGTTTGCTTCCACTTGACACACTTACAAAACGTGGCCATACCTCTGTGGTCCCCTGGTTTTACAGAATGAATGCTGCAAAATCTTTTAGTCACCCCATTGGAGACAGGCAGTGTGGAGCCTGTTGTTCCAGCAACAACACTGTCATCCCAACAGTAGCTACACCGGGAACAGTGGTTTTGGGTGAAGGAAGCTATTTTTGCTCTGTTTCACAGTATCATAGCATGGTTTGGGTTGGAAGGGACCTTCAAGATCATCTAGTTCCAACCCCCCTGCACGGGCAGGGACACCTCCCACTAGACCAGGTTGCTCAGAGCCCCAGCCAACCTGCCCTTCAACACTTCCAGGGATGGGGCTTCCACAGCTTCCCTGGGCAACCTGGGCCAGGGTCTCACCACCCTCACAGGAAGGCATTCCTCCTCATGTCTCACCTCAATCTCACCTCTTCCAGTTTTAATCCATTCCCCCTCATCTGTGTTCCTGACACTCCTTTGTCACAAGGGTTTTTCCATTCTGGATCCAGCCTCTAGCCTAGTATTGTAGCCTAAACATACTATGGAAAAAGGAGCTCAGATTCCTCTGGTAGCTCCTGGGGTCGTAACACCCTGTTCTTTTGCAGTCAGCTGAGCACTGTATACTGGGTTTTCATCTATTTTTACTCACAGAGGTCTCTCTCAGTGTGAAGGTGTGGTTTTTTTGTATGTAAATAATATAGGTAGAACACAACGGACTGTTGGGGTTTTTTTTTATACAAAGTTTGGTTCATTCTACACAGCATTCATGTTTCTAGTTTGTGCCTTTGCTGCGGGGTGGAAGTTGAGGGGGTGCTGCACACTGTGACAGTTGGGCAGGGAACACGTGGGATGGGCTTGGCACCCACAGGGAGCTGGGAGGCACTGTGGCACTTGCATATTTGCCAGAATTGGGGGAAACATCATTAGTTAGGCCATGCTGATATTTAAGCATTTGTCTTCATTTCAGAGCTCTAGTGAATAGGGATATTTTAAATGGGGCAACTGTTGCAAGCTGGCAGCTGCTGCAGGAAGCAAAGACATCAGTTTGCAATGATTTTTCAGCCATATGATTTTTTTTTTTTCCAAAACATGATCAGGATCGCTCTGCAGAGAAGGGGTGAGTTAGGGATGGGCAGTAAGTAGCATAGGATCTCAGGGGTCTTGATTCAGGGATGTGCCTTTGCCTATAGTGACTATATTTAAATTTGAGGCAGGCTAGTGGATAAAACCAAATTTCTGAGAGAATTTTTTGAGCGCATACTTCTGGTTCTGGAGATGTCACTGATGCCATCTTAACACGATCATACCAGCTGACTGCTGCTGCATCCACAGATCACTCCTTAACTCCTTTCCCAGGTCAGAGAGAGGATCTGTCGCTGGAGGGAGAACAGGCTTTATAACCACAGCCCCTTCCCAAGGCAGCAAAACACACTCTGGCAATCCAGTTAACGGCAGAACAAAATATATCCTCTGTATTCTGCCTGTGCATGAGTTGGGTGTTGGACACTGGCCGGGGTACTTGGTGCATTGTATAATAAAGCTTTTTCATTTGTTGATTTTTATTCCTCAGGTTTGAGACTGGCGGTGGTGCAAGTTTGTGCTCGGGGTTTATTGTGATCAACACCTTGGAGAGGTGTGCTCGCCTCTGCCCCTTCTCTAAAGGTGACAAGCAAGAGATGGCAACCTCTCGCTCCTGACCTCCTTTTGGAAACGCTGTGTTTTGAACACGCCACATAGCCAGGCCCTTAATCTAGAAATTGTTCTTTTGTTGGGCAGAATTTGTGTTTGGGCTGGTAGAATTTCTTGTTTGCGGGGAAAAACTCTTATTTCTCAAATGTGTTTTGCTTCAAGTCACCCCACAGAAAGCCACTGTTTGTATGGGGTCTATTGAGTTGAAATGTTATCTCACACACATGGAAAAAACAAATTGAGCTTGGTGGCATCAATACAATAATGTTACAATAAAAGGTTGGTGTTGATAGTCATTTCTAAGTATGTTGGAACTAACCGAAATGTTTTCCTTAAGCTTGATATGTTGGTTTTCATCACACACCGAGATGAAATGGACATGTTCCTGCAAAGCACTTCATTCCGGACAAACTCTTTCCTACCAGCAAACCCACTGCATTATTTTTTTAACCAGAGTAGCTGCAGTTTGGGGGAAGGGGTGCCCTTGAACCAAGCCCCTGAGAGACCAACAAAGAACCTCCTTAAGAGAGAAGAAAGGGGAGGAGAAAGCGTTGCTCCCTGGCTATAGCAACCCCACCTCCCGGTAATTTCATCTTCCTTACAAGGCTAAAGCTAGAAGCTTTCCTCTGCAGCCTGGCTCGCTTAAAAGCAGCCGAGGATCCCGCCGGAACCTTGCGCGGAGCTCAGCGGAGGAGGCTGGTGCTCCGCAGGGGAGAGGGGTGACAGTATCCTATGATCCTAAAGCAGGTGCTCATTGATGCAGATCTTCCAAAGAGACATGGAACCAAACCCCCAAAGAAATCCCTGAGGGGGGAAAAAGCACAGCATGAGAGGTAAATATATTTTTCATTGGGAAAACCAACTGGCTTTGTTTTGTTATTGTGAGTAGATGGTTAAAACTGAGGACTGAAAAATACATTTACTAACATCTGAAAAGAAGGCTGGTCTGGCTCTGACTTCAAAAGCAGCACTGGCTTAAAATGTCAGATCAACAGATGAATTCAAGTGCCTCTGAAGAAATTTTGAATGTTCCCTTTAGGCATTCACACCTGAAAACTTTTTTTTTTTAAATCTGCTTTTCTGTTTTGCTCTCTCTGCTATTGTGAAGGTTTTGAGGAGTAGCATGTACGTTTTGGAAAAAATAAAATAAAATAGAACACAAGAGAGTGGCAGAACTAAAACCTAAAATGAGAGTGTGATAAACTGTCTCCATCGAGACATTTCAAATAAACTCCTGTTCTTGCAGTAGTGCTGCTGCTTCAGAAAGATCCTACTGAGCTGGAATGTCTGTTGACATCTGGTTGAGGTTACTATAGCTGGTATTTGGGATTCCTTTTTTTCCCTCCCCGAGTTTAATTGAAACAAGCTGAGGTTGTCTGCGCATTCTGTCAATTGTTTCCACTCTCTGTCTGGTCTCTCTGAAGGGTAATTGTAGGACTGCTGAACCCAAAGTGGAAAAGGGGAAACACCTTGATAGCTGAAACCTGCAGCCTTTCTGTGGGTTGTGCTGCCAGTGGCTGAAAGATGGAAGAGTTTGCCCCTTGTCTATAAGACACACCGAGACTGATCTTTTACAAATACGATACAAGGCTAGAGGACTTACAGATTATTTTATTCACCAGGTGGAATGAAAAACTGGCCTTTTGAGAACAGCTGCTGGGAGCTGTGACAAACCAAGAGACTGGAAGATTACTACACAGCTCCTGCAGATTCTCTCTGAAGGTATCAGCCTTCCAGCAAGAGTGTGGGTCCAGCAGCCAAGGATGGAAGTGCTACGCCGTTCCTCAGTCTTTGCTGCAGAGGTGATGGAGGTTTTTGACAGGTCTCCCACTGACAAGGAGCTTGTGTCCCAAGCTAAGGCTCTCTGCAGAGACTACATAAATTCGAGGTTAATTCGAGCAGGTGTCAGCTGGAGCAAACCTGACTACAATGCCCCAGTGCCTGGTGGTAAGCTGGCAGAGGTGTCCACCATCCTGCTGCGACTAGGTGAGTCCCTGTGGGCATGGGTGGGATCTGAATCCTCTGTGGAGCAGTTCAGACCAGAGTAAGCTTTCTGGAACTGATGAGTGCCAAGAGTCTGTTCGTGTGCTGATAGGTTTACCTTCTTTGCTTTGAGCATTTAGATTTGGTTTTGGTGATCTTCCCTAAAGAGCTCCTTCACTTGCATTCCTCAGTCCCTTGAAGCACAGCTCAGCACAGTGTTTTCTCGGAGGACTTGCAATGACTTAGGAGCATGATGCAGTCCAAGAAAGCCCAACAGTAAACATTCAGTGCCCAAACTAGCCAGCCCTGCTCATGGCCAGGTGACTGCTGGGGCTACAGGGAGTGGGATTTGAAGGCTGTGCCTCTAGGCTGTCACACGAAGACATGCTCTTGAGTTGTGTTTGTACCAGGAATCCTATCTAAATGCTGACAGTTGCCTGGCCGTTTGAGTTAGGTTTTAGCCTCCTGTGTACTCAAGTCTAGCTGTGTGTTGTTTGGGATCCTGACACCTTCATTCTTGGAAGTTGCTTCCAACATCCCTCTTTGCCTGCAGACTGGTATGTTAGTTCACATCTGGCTTGGAAACTACCCCTAGCACTTGCATCTGAGGTTGCAGCAAGATGGGGGTTGGTCTCTTCTCTCTAGTTACAAGTGAATGCGTGAGAAGAAATGGCCTCAAGTTGTGCCAGGGGAGGTTTAGGTTGGATATTAGGAGAAATGAACTGAAAGGGTTATCAAACACTGGAACAGGCTGCCCAGAAAGGTGGTGGAGTCACCATTCCTGGAGGTGTTTAAAAGACATGTAGATGTGGTGCTGAGGGATCTGAGTTAGCACTGGACTCAGTAGAGTTTGGTTAATGGTTGGACTCAGTGATCTCACAGGTCTTCTCCAACCAGAAAGATTCTATGATTTAATGGCACAAAAGTTAAAATAAGTCTGGTGAAGTAACCTTTAGCTGGGCCTAACAAACTCAGGCCCAGGCTGGTCTTCCCAGTTTCTCCCCTTTCTTTCTACTTATGTTTGAAATTATCCCGATTTTCTTTTTAAGGCAGATATGTGTTTCTTTTAACTGAATTTTCCTTTTACATGTATTCTTTCTCACTTTTTCTTGCCTATGCTGACTTTACTTCCATTTTTGTTTCCAGTGATTATTTGGACTTCGGGGTTTTTGTTTGTTGTTCTCTCAATCTTACTGCCTCTTTGTTCTCCATTTCTCCTCTGCCTGGGTTGGGGCTGAGATTTGTTTGCTTTCAAGCAGATCTTCAGTGGGTGGCCAGGAGCATGTTAAAGGGCAAGCAGGTGGCAGACTGGAGCTGCAGGCATCTCCTGGGTGACTCTCCTGTTACTTATTCATGTCCAGATGGAAAATTTTGGCTGATAGTTGCAGGAACTTGGTGCCTTGTCTGAGCAAATCTGCTTGGAAAGCACCATGTGGTACCCATGCAACAGGAAGGGGGAGCAGTCCTCCTTATTAGGATAAAGAGTCGTTTCCAAACCATTTGTTCAGAAACCCTGCCTGCCTCATAGAATCACAGAATGGTTTGGGTCAGAAGAGACCTTAAAGATCATCTAGATCCAACCCCCCTGCCATGGGCAGGAACACCTTTTTTTCCCCTTTGCAGTTATAGCCAGTGCAAGACCAAGTGGTGTCCAGCCACCTGCCAGGAACAGTAGTCCTTAGCTGCTTACTAAGCAGTGCAACAAGCCAGACCAGTTTTTTTTTCCTCTGTGATTGTGCTGAGAAGCCTGTGGAGATGAGAAGTCAGAGTATTTCCTTGCTGTCTTTCACTTGCCAAGGGAGTAGAGGGGTCTGATGGGCCACCAGAGGTGCTGGGCACAGGCAATGCAGCTGCAAAGTCTGTGGGAGAGAGAACATGTCAGGTCAGTGAGGAAGGACTCAGGGGTGCTGGTTGACGAGAAGCTCAACATGAAGCTGGCAATGTGCACTTGCAGCCCAAAAAGCTAATGGCATCCTGGGCTGCATCAAAAGCAGCATGGCCAGCAGGTGAAGGGAGGGGGTTCTCCCCCTCTGCTCTTGTGAGACCCCCCTGCAGGGCTGTGTCCAGTTCTGGAGCCCCCAACACAGGAAAGACATGGAGCTGTTGGAGTGAGTCCAGAGGAGGCCGTGAAGATGATCCGAGGGCTAGAGCAGCTCTGCTCTGGAGACAGGCTGAGAGAGTTGGGGGTGTTCAGCCTGGAGAAGAGAAGGCTCCAGGGAGACCTTAGAGCACCTTCCAGTGCCTGAAGGGGCTCCAGGAAAGCTGGGGAGGGACTTTGGACAAGGGCTTGTAGGGAGAGGACAAGGGGGAATGGATTAAAACTGGCAGAGGGGAGATTGAGGTGAGACATGAGGAGGAAATTCTGGAGTGTGAGGGTGGTGAGACACTGGAACAAGTTGCTCAGAGTAGCTGTGGAAGCCCCATCCCTGGAAGTGTTGAAGGGCAGGTTGGCTGGGGCCCTGAGCAACCTGGTCTAGTGGGAGGTGTCCCTGCCCATGCAAGGGGTTGGAACTGGATGCTCTTTAAGATCCCTTCTAACTCAAACCATTCTACAGTTCATTCTACAATTAGTTCAGTCAGCGAGCCAAGGGTAGTAAGACCTAACAGTATGGCCAAATGAGACACCTCAGACCAACATGCCATGTGTCAGAGATCTGGTTTATCTGAACTCATCTCTCCTGTGGCCAAGGCCCAGGCAAGTGCCCTTTCACAGCTGCTCTGAGCTTCTACACGTGGGAACAGTCACTGCTCCCCTACTTGTTCCTTTGTGGTTACTGGAGGAAGGAGGAGAAGCACAGAAATTGCTCTAAGTGCTGCAAAGTGCACAGCTGGACATCTGAACACAGACACTGAAGACTGGCACCAGTGTAACGTGCTGCTAGAGTGGTCCTGGAGGCACCAGAGCAGGGAGTCTCCATGAGCCTGGGAATGTTTTCCTGTGCTTTTCCTCCCCTGCCTGCTTTTGGCTGCCCTGTGCACTGCTGCAGGGCAGGGCCTGCTTTAGCAGCACGTATTCCTCCAACCCAAACCTGATCTCATCTGGGGCCTTCAGGCACTGCTTGTTAAAAGCTTTAGCAGTGGCAGGCTACCAAGTGCTTGATCCCAGCCTCCCATGCCTCCCTCTTGGCTAACCACAGGTTAGGGCTATTCCCATTTCCTCACATTTACAGGGAAGCCTGTGTGCTCCCTGCAAGGAGAAAACAGCTGGTGAGTAGGCCAAGCAATGTTTCCCCTTATCAGGGCTGACCATGAGTTGGCAGGATTTCCCCTTGCCATC
Organism: Hemiprocne comata; assembly: GCA_020745705.1. Taxonomy (NCBI): domain Eukaryota; kingdom Metazoa; phylum Chordata; class Aves; order Apodiformes; family Apodidae; genus Hemiprocne; species Hemiprocne comata. Next base: position 3,219,208 of record CM036594.1, on the reverse strand, counting down.
AGGTTGTGTGGGACAATCCCCCACACACAAATGGCCTGGACAGCTCATGTCTGGGATTCTGTAGAGCTGAACTTTGCCTGTGTTGTGTTGAGTGCCAGTGACTAGTTGAATCAATTAAGATCCAGTAGTTAATGACTCTAACAAGCTCCTGACTGGGGCAGTCCCTATCTAAATGAAATCTTCAGGAGGATCAGTTGCCCTCTGACTAGGGCAAGTTCTCTGGCTCTTGCACTAGGAGGTAAAGCTGTTGAGACAGCTCTCCTCTTCCCCTGGGTTCTCCAGAGCACCCTTGTGCAGGGGAAGGATGCAGAGTGTCCTTCTAAATCTAAACCAAATAGGGCCCCTGTGTACAAAGGACCTTGGTCCCATGCAACATTTGTGTAATGCTCCTACAGCAGCTGTGCAGGCCTCTATGAATCCCTGTAGAGAGAAATCCATGGGAAATTGTCATTTATTAATTGTACTGCTTAAAAACTGTTTTGCTATGGAGGAAAAGCTTTACTGCTGTTGCCCAAGCTCCATAGCCCAAACACATGGGAGAAGGTGCTCTGCTTGTCCTTGGTATTTCTGTCTTGGTCTTCAAGCCAGCCTAACACCTCTAACTGTTCCCAGCTGGGGAGAAAACAGCCTGGAGGTGAAAGCACTTATCTGTGTGCCTGCATGTCAGGAATCTTGTTGCTGAGGAGTCAGCCAAGAAAATGAACATCTCTTCAACCATTTGGGAGAGAGAAAGAGCTCCAGGTTGTCACACTGTGCTTGTGTGAGGGTAAACTAGCTGAGCTGATAACCTCTTTGCTCTATTAATGTTGTGCAGCTCTGGGTGGATCCTTGGCTTTCATCAGCCTCCAGCATTCTCGAGTCAGCCTCATCTTGAGGCTTTTTTTGTACAAGTCTGATGGGGTGTTGAGAAAGGGCTTATCCCTCAAAAGCTCACAGGGATGGACGTTTTCACTGCTGAAGAAATAGGAGATGGCTTTGCTTAGCTGAGGCTCGTCTGGTGGGTTGGAGGAAAGGTGAGCATCTAACCTGGGAACCTAATTTATAGATGGGGTTACTGCAGCCTGTCCCCACTCCCTTTCCTGTCCCAGGCACAGGAGATACAAGGAAAACAGGGTGCAGGTGCCAGGGGTCGCATGTAAATAAAGCTGCCTGTTTAAAACAAGATGAGGCTGGGCTTAAGTCTCTTTGGCTGGAGGGATACGTGGGGGTGGGCCCAGCTGTAATTCCTCCATGGTGAGAGCAGGTCTTGGTGTTCCCCGTGCTGACTGACCCCTGTTTGTTTCCAGGGGATGAGCTGGAATACATTCGCCCCAACGTCTACCGGAATATCGCCCGCCAGCTGAACATCTCCCTGCACTCGGAGACCGTGGTGACAGATGCCTTCCTGGCAGTGGCTGCCCAGATCTTCACTGCAGGTACTGTGCCCTGACAGATCTGGAGACAGGGCTGGGCAGAAAAGAATGGGATGGAGCCACCTCTCTCAGAGAAGGCATGTTTCTGAGATGGCCTGCAAGGTGGGGCACGGTTTCTGAGAGGGCTGTGGGTGGTTTGGCCGCGTGCCCTGTTTTAATGGTTTAATGAGAGCTCCTCTGTGCTCTCTTGTTCTGGCAGGGAAGTGCCCTGGTTTATTATATCCTTCTGGCAGGTTCTCGCCCATTCTAGAAGGCATCTCCTGCCCTTCCTTGTTAGGAGGTGGTGTTACCTCATTGCATAGGGAGGTCACTCATTCCAAGCTCCTTTGCTCACTGTTGGCAACTGGAGAAGATTCATTACGTGGGAGTCTCCCCTGTTCCAGCTCAGGCTGCTGATGCTGGGAGCCAGAACCAACTCATCACAAGGGAGTTCCTCTCTTTCTGGCTTCCTTTTCCCCAGCAATAGCCAGGACTGCGATGGAGCCTGCTGCTTCCAGTTGCTGCTTCTACTTTCTCATTACTGAGACAATCAGGAGCCTCAGCCCTCAAGGCTAGCTGTTCCAGACAAACAAGTGCTTTGAATTTTCTTGCTGCTTAGACATGAATGCTTTTCTGTGTCTGTTTGACTGGTCCTGGAGATGATTGTCAAAAGCCAAGGTACATGCTGGGCTGTGTTCCTGTGAGGGAACCTCAGCCTCCCTGAAAACAGCCCCTGTTGGAAATGCAGTCTGGCTGGGAGAATCAAGGGAAGAGAAATGGAAGTGTTTTACATAGAGATTTCTGTAGTGTCTCGTTGGGTTGTCCATGGAAGGGACAGTAGATGTTAGGGACTGGAAACAACCAAAAAAAACCACAAAAAACCCACCCAAAACCAAAGACAGCTACTTGCTAACAGCTTAGTAGTGTGAAAGCACTGGATCCAATGACCTTGGCATGGGAGGCATTGATTTTTGTAACTTTGGGAGTAGCTGGTGCAGCACAGAAGTCCAGGTTTCTGTTGTACTGTCAAATAAGCTTCCTCTCTCAAAACCTTTTTATTTTCACAATCAGCCACACATCTTTACACGTATGAACTGCATGGGAACCACTGACCCCCCAGAGAAGTCCTGTGCTGCCTTCCTGGACTTCAGATCTGAAGTGTGTTGAGGTAGAGAGCACAGATCCTCTCCAGAATCAGAACAGGTGACCAAAGCTGGTCAGATTTCCTCCCTGGATCAGGGGAACTGAAGCTGTGCCATAGGACATTCAGGGAATTGGGTTCTGTGGCAAGTACAAATACAGACTGCCTGTATGAGGTCTTGGTTTTTTATTTTCCCTTTGGAGGAAAGCTGCAGGGCTGTGGGCTAAGGCAGGTCTGAACCTGAGGAGATCAGACCATCTTCCAGCCCATTACCTGTGAAAGGACTTAGTGTGGAATTTTGTGCTTATTCTGGAGTTACAAGTGCTCAGCATCAGGCAGGCTCAAGTTAGGCATGATCTGTGCCTCAGTTGCTCCTTGTACAAACAGGGGTGAGACACTGAGGAGCAAAAATGAGGGAGGATTGGAGGTGCTGAGCCCCCTGATGGTTTAAGGCAGGCATGTTACTTACTGAGGAGCTTGGGAGCCATGTGCTTCACAGAAATTCTAGCCAGGTCAAAAGTATAAGAAAAAAGTTGAATAAATTCTAATCATCTGGCCATCTAATCAAAGCCAGATTAGATGGGGCTTTGAGCAACCTGGTCTAGTGGGAGGTGTCTCTGCCCATGGCAGGTGTCTCATGCCCATGGAACTAGGTGATATTTAAGGTCCCTTCCAACCCAAACCATTCTATGATTAGACTGGAGCCCTCAGCATCCTTTCACAGCATGCCTGGAATGCCAGTTGCCTTTGCACTGGGCTGGCCTGGGAGGCCAGATGGGCTCAGAAGGCAAGAGCTGGGCAAGTATGGTGGGAATGTCTGAGTGTGGCTGTGTTTAAAGTGCAGGTGCCCTGTCCTATCAGTGCTGAGCTTTACCTGCTTCAAGGCTTACAGAATGAAGGTCAAGTTTGCAGGCTCAGGTGTTCGTGTTGCAGGTAAGTAGGTTATCTGAGATGACTAGAGCTGACTACATCAGAACTGGCCCACCTCCAAAGCTGAAGTGACACAGGGAATTAAGCCAGAAGGGTGGATGGCTGCAGGTGGAGCAGACTGCTTGGAGCCCTGCTGGCTTCTGGGAGTCCTGCTCTCACCAGTGTGTATTGACAGATTCCCTGAGAGCTGCATTTTTTGGGTGTTCTTCAGCTTCTCAGCGCAAAGCGAAGAGTCAAGTGAGAAGTGGGGATGGTTTAAACTGTTGGAAGTAAAGGTAGAAATTTTAACTCTTGGTTCTAAACTTGGGGTTTTTAGGGTAGTAAGAATGGGATCCAGACTCAGCCCTTCAAGGCTGGCATTGCTGGAGAATTTGGGAACATGGTAGAAGGCCAGGCTCAAGCTCTGTTGCTAGTGCCCCTTGCCTGGGGACATGGTGCTGCAGAAATGGTTGGCAGGGTGTGGATTCAGACCTCTGCAGTGTTCTGCATGCTCTGTTTTTCCTTCTTTCTCATCCCTGCCTCAGAACAGCTAATAGGATAACCTGGGAGTGTGAAGCTGGGCTTGTGTATCCAAATGCTTTCATCAATTCGTTAGTGTAATTTCTCTTGCTAGAAGGCTGCTGAGTGGCAGAAGGAGGAGTTTGCTGATTTTAAACATTCCTGGATCCCAACTGCAGTCTTGAGACTCAGCAGTTAATGCTAAATCCAGCAAATCAGAGTTGGCTGTGGCAGCCAGTTATTCATTCCTAATTTTTTCATAGTTCACAGGAAAGAAGCTCTTATTGAGCAGAGGAAACTAGAGACTCGAAGTGCAGCCTGAGCTTTCATGCCAATTATCAAGGGCTAAAACATCTCAGCCTGTTTTCACTGTCCAGTTTATGAAGAAAACAGCTTTTACGTGGCTTTCTTCCACACTCTGGTCTGGTCCTTCAAACTGTAGCTCTGGCTGTGCCCACTTCTGTCCACACTATCTGCAAGTCTTGACTAAGGAGAAGAAGGCAAGACTGAGGACACCTGACATCCTTGTTGGTCCCACTTCATGGATACCTGGTGCCATATTTGACTTCACAGCATTCTGTACTCCAGTCACCTCAGGTTTGGTTTTTCTTTGGTGTAGCAAGGACAGCTGGAATCCCAATTACAGCAAGATGAACAGCTGAGAATGTAGGCAGAAAGTGAGCAGGTCACAGAGCATGGCAAGGCTCAAGCTGTGCTTGGCTTCCATTCCCATGCAACCTCTTAATTAGTCTGATTGAGGAGAGCCCATCTGTGTGGTGACTGGCACTGCAGAGCCCTGGCCTGCTTTGGGTGTTGAGGGATCTGCAGCAGCATCACCTCTGTGAGAGGAACACTGGTTCTGGTGTGTGGTCCAAAGCTGCTGTGCAGCCAGCAGGAGACTTTCTACTGACTTTAACAGGCTTTGGATTGGGGCCTGGCTGAGCTGGCATTTACATTAGCTGTTTAAATAAATCCCAGAAGGAAGGGGTCACTTGGTGGAAAAACAGAAGAAAAGGGAGGTGCATTTTCATTTCCTGAAGGAAACAATTTCCTCCAGTCAGTACGAGCTGCTAGAAATGAGGGCTCTCAAAGCTTTCATCCTCTTTCTGTGTTGGCTTAGGTGCTCTTCAGTTTTTAATCAAGAGTGCTTGGGCTGCAGTTAACCCTGTACAGCAGAGTTGCACTGTTGATGGGCTCTCAGGAGTGAAATACCTGCTCCCCTGCAGGAGCAGATGCTGGTAGAGATGCCTCCACTGCTTCCTGATTGCTTAGGCCTTATGAGTTGAGCTTCCTGACTTAGGCACGTCCTTTTTGGTTTCTTTCTCTCCACCAGAGGAAAATGTATTTTTGTCTGGATATATCTTCCCAGCTGCTGAAATGTAGCACCTGATCATGTTTCTCCTGGGTCTGATTTGCAAGTTAGGTTTTGATGCTGAGTGGAGCAGAGGGAAGTTGGTTTGAATAACTTTGGATAGTGTGGAGCTCCAAGATGCTGCACAGTCATGTCTTGTGGCTTCTTGAGCAACTCCCTGAGGCAGGCAAGCTGCTATGCAGTGGGAACACTTTCAAGAGGAGTCCTCTCCTGCTAATTTGTTTTCCACTGGTCTCACCAGTGTTTGACATACCTTCAGCTCCATGACTGGCCTTGAGTCTGCAACTTGTATTTCTTATTTTTGAAAAATGCCTTCTAAGCAGCTTCTCACTGTTGTTTTTTCTGTCCTTTTATTCCATTTCTGTGAGCTGAAGTTTCAGAGCTTTCTCTGTTTTGCTTGCTCATTTCTGGACCTGTTTTCTATTCCCACTTGTCATCAGCTCCTGTGCATGCCAGTCCACACAGTGGGAAGCTGTGAATAGATTGTCTGGCTTGGTGTTGAGTGCCCATTTCACTCTGTGTGGATGGCAGCCAGACCTTTTGAGGAATTTGGAGCAGGACAATGTGTCTTCTCTGCTCATGTGCACTGGCTGGATGCAATTCCAGCTTATGCTGAGGGATGTACCAAGCTTGTGTCACCCTAACACTGGCCTGGACATCCCAGGGGGCAGAGGCACTGTGTGCTCAGTAGATTGTACTCCTCTGCTCCTGCCAAGGGAATCCTTCAGAGAGAGGTTTATGGAGCTGGTCTCCTGGAAAAGTGCAGGTGGGGGCTGCTGGAGCCCTCCTGGGGCAGAGGGACCAGCCCCAGGCATGGCTCAGCTTTGGTCCAGAGCAGCTGTTAGAGGTGTCTCTTCTTCCCTTGCTCAGGTCCACCCTGCAACATCTTTGGCAAACAAGAGCATAAGCTGTTCCCTTCTGTCTCAGATGAGGAGCCCAGCCAGCTGCCTCCATCTTCTGCCTCCAGCAGTGGCAAGGGGAGTTGCCATGCAGAGAAATGAGGAGGGGATTTCCTCCTCTCCCAGCCCAGCTCTGCCAGGAGCAGGAAAAGCAGACTGCAGGATTGGTTTGACCCTTATAGCCATGCTCCATAAAGAGGAGGATAATGGGAAGTGACCGCTGAGCCCTTCGCATCCATCACCATGATGACCATGGGCCAACATCTTGCACCCTTTCTGCTGCCTTTGTGAAAGGGAGAGGGACTCTGGCCATGTGCTGGGGAAGCCTCACCCCCTGCAGCAAGCACCACTACAGAGCAACCTGGGCAGGGAGCTGGAGCTGGTGGGCTTTCTCTCCATCCTCCCTGGGAGGAGACCCCTGGCCTGACATTCCTGTAGAGCAAATTGCTTTCCTGTGTGGTAGGAAAACCATGAGTCTACTGAGCCTTAATCATAGGTTGAGGAGACACTTTTCCTCTGTTGGGAAGAGAAACCTGGGTTTAAAACAAAGTTAATCAAGACTGCAGCTGTCTTTTTCTACCAGGGTGGCCTCAGCCTCCTGTCAGTTACTGCCATGTAAATATCTCAAAGCTAATGGACTTGCTTCAGATACTTAAGGAAGAGCACTGTCAGCAAAAGCTTGGGAATAAGCCAGGGAACTTTTCCCTGGAATTTTGGGTAACTTTGTTTTATGTAACTCAATATGAAAGAAGCCACATTTCTGCAGGGACCGAAAAGTGTGGAAACTGACTTACACTAAAGCTGAGTATAAGCTAGCTGAGGCTCTGGTAACCCCTTAAAGCCTCTTTCATGGGGTGGAGAGGTATTGACCTGCAAAAGGGCAGCCTTTTTCTTGCCAGGAGAAGCCCTCTATCGAGTATTTTCTCCTGTGGTTTGGTAGCCTCTTCCTGGCTCATTCAGCTGGCTGTCATGGTGACACACCATGTGAAGAAGACAGATAAATGGTGTGAATACCACACAGGCAGTGAACTTCCTGAGTGACAGCTCTGGGGAGGGGCCACTGCAGGACCTACTCAGAAACTGCAATCGGAATAATGGCCAATTTAGCTGTATTAATAACTTCCTCTGATCTTGGAGATAGTTCTTATGAAGGACAGAGTACCACAGGAGACTCAGAGCTACTGCTATTACTGTTGCTGCAGAGCCTCACAAAAGGTTCATCTGTAGATTCTGATCTTACCTCAATCATGAGGGAAAAATGGCTCTTTTGGAACACTGAATGGATTTTCTTCAGCCTAACAAGCCGTTCCTGTGGCTGAGCTTTTGGACGGTTTCTCTGAAGTTTAGTGCTTCTTTTATTTAGGAAAAATAAAAAAGGCAATTCCTACAAGTTTTAATGTGAGTGTCCTTTTTGAGGCACTAAGTGGAAGGACTGTGGAAATGCTCTGAAACCTGCACATACTGTAACAGAACGTGGGGAACTCTGCTTCAGTGTGAACAGGTTTGAGAGTCTGAAGCTCCATCCTGAAGAGATGAGTTGGGGGTACCTGAGGCTCTGGGAGTAGGATGAAGAAAAGAGGAAGCCTTCATTTAAATGGTATTTAAAGTTTTGCTGCCTTAGCTGGTAGATTTCTGAGCATATCCAATTTTCTGGTTGTGTTGGACCCCTTCTGGTCCTTAGATCTAGTGACTGAACTAATATTTCCTTCCTCTCCCCTGTTTTCTTTCCTGTTGCAACCCAGCAAGGATGGGTTTGTGTGGCTTTTAAATACTGGAACTTCACCTGGCTTCTGACTATGTATGAGAGAGGCCTTAGGTCTCTATGGAATCTAACACTGTGAAGTACTCCACAGTGTGCTTGTCAAACACTATTTCAGATAATAAAGCAAAGGGGAGGATTTAACTCCCTAGCAGATCCAAAAGAAAGCCGTGTGCCATTGTGCTGTGGTAGTTCTTCTGCATGGGTGCAGAAGGGTTGCATTTCCAGGTCACTGATTCTGATAAAAGCCTGATGAGGTACTGCTGGCTGCAATGTTTAAGCACAGAGGATTTATGCCCAATGGTATTTGCAGAGTGTGGGGGAGATCCAGGGAGTTTGGCTGGTCCCCAGAGCTGGGTTTAAGTGCTTATTGCCAGCACTAACAGGAAGGTGACTGCTGCTGGGACAACTTCCATGGAGCAGTCACTGCTCACAGGTCAGAAAAGCTGTTTTCTGGGAGATTAGACAGCTGACTGACACTCTGTCCCTGCACTGCCTGCAGTGGGAGGGGACCTGCAGTGTTAAGTGTTGAAGGCAGAGTGTCAAAAATTCTTGAAGCTGCCTGGTTTTCAGGTGGAGACTCAGGTGTACTTTTTACTTCAAGGAGGACTGCCCAACCTCTGGGCCCTGTAGCTTTGCCTCCCTTTTTTTTTTTTTTTTTTACTCTTGTGTCATGGTAGAATTGACTGAAGATGCTTCTCTTCTGTGCTTTGTGTGTCACACTGGAGCAGTCTCCTCTGATCCAGAAAAAAGCAGGAATCATAGAACCATAAGATGGTTTGGGTTGGAAGGGACCTTAAAGATAATTTAGTTCCAGCATGGCAAGGGACACCTCCCATTAGACCAGGTTGCTCAGAGCCCCAGCCAACCTGCCCTTCAACACTTCCAGAGATGGGGCTTCCACAACTTCCCTGGGCAACCTGGGCCAGGGTCTCACCACCCTCACACTCCAGAATTTCCTCCTCATGTCTCACCTCAATCTCCCCTCTGCCAGTTTTAATCCATTGCCCCTTGTCCTCTCCCTACAAGCCCTTGTCCAAAGTCCCTCCCCAGCTTTCTTGTAGGTCCCCTTGTCTTAAGGGTATTTAAGAGTTGTGTTGATGGCCAAACTCCAGCTTGCTCAAACTCTTTGAATTCCATCTCCTCCTGTGCAGCCTGTGCCTGCCTGAGAGTTCAGGTACTATAAACCATAGTGATGCACATCTTCCCATGTCGATGATGCCTTTGGGCTGCTTTCTCCAAAGCTGTTAACAGTGCTGAGAGAGGGCACAAAGCATGCCCAGATCAGATCATGTAATTCAGCTTCTCCCTGTGGAGAGTCTTCCCCAGCCCTGGTCCCCCAGTATTTCTCTCCCACCACGCAGAACTGGGGCTGCACCTGAGACCAGAGCTGCCCACGTGCGACGTAACGAAGGAGAGCAATGTACCCTGGATGATTCCAGGCTGAGCTGCACGTGCCTGTGTAAATCTCAACAGCTTTTCTTCCTCTCCTAGGCATAACGTGGGGCAAGGTGGTGTCTCTCTACGCTGTGGCAGCTGGGCTGGCAGTGGACTGCGTGCGGCACGCGCAGCCAGCCATGGTCCACACCATCGTCGACTGCCTGGGAGAGTTTGTCCGCAAGACCTTGGTGACGTGGCTGAAAAGGAGAGGAGGCTGGGTAAGAGCTTGCTTCCACACGTGCAGAACAGAAAGTATCCCATTAGTCTCCAACTAATTATTTGTCCTTTGCTTTGGTAAGACGTGCACGTCCTGATAAGTTAGTATCTTGGTTTAATTTTTGCATCGCGTTATTAGAGTTCAAAACGGGGTGTTTTGCTCGTTCCAAATGGTATTTTTTGCAAGTTTATTGCATAGCAAACAAGCCACAAAACCCACTCCCAGACCAGAAGTGGTTCTTTGCAGCTGAGGAGATTAAGTCCTGCCCACTGCTAGCTTCTTCTGCTGATCAGTCCTCTTTGGATGGCCAGCACACTGCTGTTGGAGTTGCTGAATCTATTCTGCTTGCTCTTGGGATCTGGCCCTAAGAAAGAGAAGCCAACCTCACTCAAAGCTGCTGGGTTGTGCTGATTACAGCCTGTCTCCAGTGTCCTTATCAGCAACTTTGGGCTGCAACAAGGAGGTATTTTCCCTCTATAAATTAGGGGTTCCTCCATCATCCTGGGGAAAGGCTGCTAATCCTCTTGCTACCTTGTGCTGCACTTCTACAGAATCACAATGTCAGGGCTTGGAAGGGACCTTGAAAGAACATCTAGTCCAACCCCCCTGTCAGAGCAGGATGCCCTGGAGTAGGTTACACAGGAACATATCCAGGTGGGATTTTCATGTCTTCAGGAGACTCCACAACCTCTTTGGGCAACCTGTTCCAGTGCTCTGTCACCCTCCTAGTGAAAAAGATTTTCCTCATGTTTATGTGGAATCTCCTGTGCTCCAGCTTGCACTCATTGCCCCTTGTCCTCTCATTGGACATCACTGAGAAGAGCCTGGCTCTGTCCTCCTGACATTTGGCCTTTATGTGTTTGTAAACATTAATGAGGTCTCCTCTCAGTCTCCTCCAAGCTAGAGATCCAGCTCCCTCAGCCTTTCCTCATAGGGGAGATGTTCCACTCCCTTAATCATCTCTGTGGCTCTGTGCTGGACTCTTTCCAGCAGTTCCCTGTCCTTCTGGAACTGAGGGGCCCAGAACTGGACACAGTATTTCAGATGTGGCCTCACCAGAGCAGAGTAGAGGGGAAGGAGAACCTCGACCTACTCACCACACTCCTTCTAATATACCCCAGGATGCCACTGGCCTTCTTGGTCACAAGGGCACATTGCTGGCTCATGGTCATCCTCCTGCCCACCAGGACCCCCAGGTCCCTTTCCCCTGTGCTGCTTTCCAACAGGTCAGCCCCAACGTGTACTGGTACATGGGGTTGTTCTTTCCCAGATGCAAGACTCTACACTTCCCTTATTGTATTTCATTAAATTTCTCCCTGCCCAACCCTCCAGCCTGTCTAGGTCAAACATTCCCTGAATGTTCTGCCTCTTGAGGGAGGCACTACAGCATGAAACTTCCCAGCCTTGTTCACAAATGGGCCAGACTAAACAGCTCTGTAGTGGGGGACCCTTTCATCTGCTGCCTGGCCTAGCTGGTTGTTAGTTTGTCTTGGCATGGAGTCCTTGTTTCTCCTGTGGACATGGCCCCAGTCTCTTACTGCCTAGAGGAACCACCTTGCTCTGAGCTCTTTCAGAAAAACCATTGTGTAACCCTAGGAAAGGCAATCAGAAGTATCCAGTCCTGCTTCCATAGGGTGCAGAGAGCCCCTACCCTCCAAAGCCCACTCCAAAACGAACCTCTCTGGAGAAACAAGAAAGGTTTAACCCATTGAGTCATCATCTCTCCCTGGGGAGAGTTTGCAGCCTAAGTAGTGGCTTTACAGCAGAACAGAAGGACTTGAACTTGTTTGAATAACCAACAGGCAAATATCAAACTGCCATTGCAACAGTTTATCAGTGTCTCACAAGCCTCAAAGACCTGTTGTAATAAGTAGCTTTTAAATTTTCAATTCCAGTGCCTTATCAGGTATGCTTTATTTGGATAAAAATAGCTAAGGCAATTGTTCAACAGCTCAGCAAATTTGCTTATCTAAGCCAACACCACATAAATGTGTAAGTTCTTCTGACTGCAGCTCCTCTTGATTAGCCACAGGGAGGTCGTTTGGTAGGTCGCAGCACAGCTTTAAGGGCCTCACACTCATCTGCAAGTTAACCCTCTGCAGCTCTGATCCACCTGGTCTGCCTATTTGGGCCTTGTACTGGTTCACAGGAGGCACTTAAAGCCCTTCAGAGCTCAGGTTTTTCTTGCTCAGCTTCCCTAACATCTGCATACATGTTCACACAGGTACTTGCATGTCATGGCTTCTCTTGACTAAAGAGGCAGCTTGACACAATTGTGTTTTAGGGATGTTCTGGTCCCTAAAATTGGACAGGCTTGAATCAGTTCAGCCTTTTTTCAAATGCAAACACAGGGACTTTGCAAAGCCACCACTGGAAGTGTTTCTGCAGACACACTTTACTTTATTCCACATTACAAACTAAGTACCTACAACCACTGGTACTACATTGCAGCATCTTCTGTGAGGTGCTGTCTTGGCTGCTTGTTGTGTTTGCTTGTGCTTTTGTAGCCATAGGCAGCAGCATTTCCACACCTTGGTGTTCAGCCTCAGGAGAGCTCCACGTGCTGGTTCATCTTCCTCCTGTCACCCTGATTCTTCCTGTCCTGGAGTGCCCGTATTAATTCCTTCAATCTCTACTTGTCAGATCTTTGTGGTCTTAGTGTCTTCTAAAGATCCTGGGGGGGGAGGGATTCAGCATGCCAGCCTTTCAGACTTCCTTGGGAGGGAGGAACTGCTGGAACAGCATGGGAGGCTGTTGTGCCTGCTGCTGACAGACCTTTGGTCTGTAGCTGGCAGTGGAGTTGGTTAGCGTGGCTGTAGTCACTAATCAGACAGAGGGATTTGTCCCTTCAGCCCCCCCTTTTGTTCTAATTATCACCTAGGTCAGCCAGGTGAGGCTCACCATGTCTTGAGCACTGAAAAGAGATCACTGGAGTATCCAGCAGCTCTTGTGTCTCGTTTTATGGGAGGAACATCTCAGGGCTGGGAGTCTGGCTCTGCTTGCTCAGTGAGAGTCTTGTGTCAAAAGGTGAACTTGGAAGACCGCTGAGCTAAGCCCTAAAGAAAAAGCTTTTGGGGCTGATGAATATTTGCCCTCCTTGTGACCTGATTCTTGTTTACATTTGCCACTGAAAACCACATTGAATTGATGTGCTACTGGTGCACCCTCTGTTACAGAGCTACAGCCCCCATCTCCCAGTGCTAGGCTGAAGTTTAAACACAAACTCAGTTACATTGCTGGGAGAATTTTTGTTTCCCCTACCAGAAGGTGCAATTTTCTGTCTGCCACTGTTCTGTTTGCTTTATTCTCCAGATATTCCCCACCTTCTCCCAATGCTGGCTGAGATCCTGTCTCCATGAATTTGCTGTGGTGTTGCAGTTGTTTTGTTATTCATTGCAGGCCAGCTTCTCTTCTTGCTAATACTTGAAACCAGCTGCCCAAGAGATCTTTAAATCTGGCCCACGCGTCTGGGAGGCATCTCTGCCAGCATACATAATTCCACAAACAAAGCTTGCATTGCTGTAGATTTAAATTGGGGGTTGGCTGGCTTGGCTGAGTTCCAAATAAAACATTAAGGCAAGAGGAAAAAGTGCAAGCAACTTGAGCTGATATTAAACAGGACAACCTCTGGGAAGCATCTTGCTTTACAGAGAAGGATGAGAAGGCTGATACTGCCAAGGCTTCCTAGCTCTTTTGAAAAAGGGAAAGTTTCTTTTCTTGAACTAAGCAACATGGAAAATGGTTGACCATCTTCCTGTGGCACTTCTTCCCCCAGGGGTGCCTGAAAAGGGAGATACTTGGATGCAGAGTGGAGAAAGTGTATTTCACAGAACTCTTGAGCCAGCCTCAGAGCAAGTTTGTGGCTGTTGCCAGTCTGGCAGAGGGATGTTTCTGTTTTAAGACAGCTCCCAAAACACAGACAAAGAGATTATGTTTAGGAAGGAGACATTATTATTTATTGCAGGTCTGTACCCAGCTGGGTGCTTGGTGCCTTCCCACAGATCAAGCACACCAAACCAGCCTTTCCATGACACATTTATACCCCAAACTATGAAGTTACCAAGCTTCCAAGTCCATCCTCCTTACAGGGATTGGTTGGTGATTTACATATAGTTATAATATGGTTACATCACTATTTCTATTATCATGCATGCTTAGGGGAAGGGTCTTCACCTGGGCAGGGGTCATTTTGACCCGGGGGTTTTATTTTTAGTGTTATAATGACATCATAATCAGCTAAGTTCACCTGAAGGACACAAAATCACATGTTCTGTAACTCCAGCTGCCCAAGACAGGTTCAGCAGTCAATCTTCTTGATTTTGGTTCTTCTTTATCACCTCCTGCATTCCTTGGGTCCAGTTATCCATAGAGACCTCAAGTCTTCTCTGCCAAGTGGGTGATTTACATGAGACACCCTTAAAACCTCTTGATTAATTGCCCTCTTCAGGGCCTGGTTATTCCAGGATGTCCCTGCTCAGTGCTGGCTGTGGTACTAACTGTGCCACTTACTGTGCCTCTCTGATGACAGTTTGAACTTGTGTATACATATACAGAGTACAGCTTGCACAAAATAATCACATCATTCTTAATTTCTGAGTTATTTTCCAACGGGGTGTGGTGCTGTGGGGCTGGGAGGGTCTGCAGCAGCGGGGGATGTGGTTCCAGGCATCTCCCTGATGATCTCTGTTCCCTCCTCTTTAGGCAGACATCACAAAATGTGTGGTGAACACTGACCCCAGCCTTCGCTCCCACTGGCTGGTGGCTGCTGTCTGCAGCTTTGGTCACTTCCTCAAGGCCATCTTCTTCGTCCTGCTGCCCGAGAGATGAATCCAAGTGGCCAAGTGCAGCTCCCCTGCCCCGGCTCCTCCCTGGCTCCAGAAGCAGTGGGAATGGCAATCTTTGAAGAGGAGGAAGAGAAGAACCCGGACAAACAAAAGGCTCGTTCTCCTCTCCCTTCAGCTGGGACAAGATGATCAACTACAGTCTCCTTTTTTGCAGCCACAGGAGCTTCTCTCACCACTAAATCTTTTCAAGAGTCTCGCTTCCCTGAGTGACCTGTGTGTGTGGCCTGGACACGGCCAAGTCCCCGGGCGTGCTGACTGCTGCTGTCTGCGGCGTGGACTGGCAGGGGACTGCTCCTTACAGCTGTGTTGCATGCTTGTGCTAGTGCCAGGCAGAGGGGATGAGAAAGGGGACCTTATCTGAAATGGGACAGAAAGCAGGAGAGGGGGAAGAGTCCCTCCTTCTCTCCATGTGATTCTGCTTCCAGTCCTCAGTCTCGCCTCGCGTTGTTCCTCGTTACATTTGTGCTTGAACTCCATCTCCTCCTTTACACTTAGCTCTGACTTGCTGGGCTGCCCCCAGCCCAGTGGAGGGGATGATGCAGCTGTGGGATTTTCATGTGATAAAAACCAACTAACTGCTGTCAGATGGTTCTCCTTGACATATCTGGGAAGTCAGACCGAGTGGCTGCGTGTGGGGTAGGACTAGAGCGCAGTGGCATGGGATGCAGTTTGCAAGTGTGTGTGGTTGTCCCTTCTCACCCCTTCCAAACAGGAGAGTGAGGGGCAACACCTTCTAGCAGCAGCTCAGGATTGAATTTCATAATGAAGAAAAATGTTTCCTCCACTGAGATTCCATCAGAGCTGAGCATGTAAGTAGGAAAGGCTTGAGGGCACGGGCAGGTATTAGAGAAACAGTGAGTGAACTGTCTGGTGTTGTGAAGGGGGAAAGCTGTATCAAAAGTAGCTGATTTATGTTTCTCCTTTAATGTCTTCAGAAGTACAACTCTTTGTGGCAAACAATAAAAGAAAATAGGTGTTGTTTCACTGTTGCAAAGGGTATTGTATTTGTTTCCAGAGTTAAAAATTCCAAAAAAGGCCAGAACAGTGCAGAGACACTCGGGCCATGCTAAAAATACTTCAGCTTCTCCCCTGGTAGAACATGTTAATGTGCTAAAACTACAACTCGTGGGGTTCATGCTAGGGGTTTAACCCATGTTGTTACCACGTCAGAAATGTGCTGTTTTCCCTGACAGAAGTGGGGCCTTGCTGCTGTTGGCAGGGGAAGCCCGTGGAGTCTCTGCCAACTATTTGTGGGAGACACCCTGCTTGGTGGTGCCTTGTTGCACAGAGCATGGTGTCACAGGAAAGCATTGCTCTGGATTAAGAACATGTGGCATCGTGTGAATTTTTGGCTGGTTGTTTGTTTGTTTGTTTTTCTTTTTTTTTTTTTCCCTGATTTCCCTCCCACACCCTGTGTTTAGAGAGGCTTTACTGTTTGTGTTCAGAAGTTACAAACGGGTTTGAGAACGAAGCAAAGCCTTTGGTTTTCAGTTGTATGGCTGGTTTCTGCCAGCTGTTAGGAGGGCTGTGCTCCCATTCTCCCCTTCCTGTGCCACCTCTGGCAGTCTCTAGGCAAACTTTGGCTACACTATCACGAGCTGGGGTGGGGGTTATACTTAGAAAATTCCCAGTGTGGATGCAGCTGATGGTGCCCTGAGGTTGGTGCATTTTTGTGTGCGTAAAACTTGCAGCAGTTCCCCAGACAAAACCAAATTGCCAAAGGTTTTTGAGGTGTTTTTTGTTGGTCTTCCTGACATAATTGTATCAGCCTTCAGGGTTTTGCTGGCACCTCTCCCACTTGGAATTTTCTTCCTTGCATTCCTGGTTAGATCTGGCTGTGGAAACTTAACCAGGTATAGTGTACATGACAAACTCTAAATTAATCTCATGTTGAGGAGCACAGAGAGGATCCCTTCTGATCTGCAACTGAGGTTGTAAAAGCAGTTAAGTTCATTGCAGGGGGGGTGAAGCTTTGTTGTCTTAAAGGAGCTTATGAAAAAGTAGACTTTGGATTTCTGGAAATATCCTGGTTGTGGGTAAACTTTGACTTGGACAGTTTTGCAGCTCATAAAGTCCAGTTTGCCTTATCAAGCCTAGTGTTTTATGAAGTGTGAGTTAATGGAGCTGGTACAGTGGGACTGTCAAGAGCTGTCTCAATTTAGATGCTGTTTTGAATGTCATAGTTGATGCTATGACTGTTCTGGGTTTTTTTTCAGTAAACAAGTGGTAGCAGAGAAACTATTAAGGAATATGAAGAGTTAAATACACCCAATTAAGAGGGTTTAACAAAAAGATAATGATAAGCCAAATAAAGCAGCATTGCTGGAAAGGAATGTGTGTGGGTGGGAAGGGGGTTACAGAGGCAGACAGACTCAGTCTGGAAGCTGCTGATAATGAAGAACCCACAAATAGGTTTCAGACTTCTCTGGCTTTTGTCTCTCCTCTCACATTCCCTAGTCCCTGCAGCCAGAGCTGAACAGTGTGCTGCTCTCCTTGCACTTGGTGTTACACCAGGGTGATGCTTGCACCTTTCTCACTCCTGTAATAACCACACTGGCACCAGCCTTGCTACCAAAATAAACAGCAAACAGAAGAGTGCACACTGCTGTGTGTTTGGGAAGCAACAGTCTCGAGCCTGATCCAGCCAAGTATTTCTGTTGTGTACAGTTTTAGTTGCAATGTTTAGGCATTTCAGAATACTTCCAGAGCTCCTTTACAATCTCAACAGTTCTGTGACTGTGATTTTTCTTTTCCCCTCTTCTCTTCTGGCTGATCCTACGTGATAGGAGACATCAGGGTTGATTGTTTATCACCCCAATAAACATTTCCCTTTTGTATGATTGGTGAGGGTCTTGGCAGCATGTCTCACTTATTTAGCTGTTACAGAACACCAAGAATGTAAGTACCAAGGTTTGTGCTATTACACTTCATTTTGAAAGCCTGGCTGGTGTTCCTCTTCCAGCATCAAAACTGGAAAACCCCCAAATTAGCCATCTTACATTTTTTTCTTTCCCCCCCCAGTGTTTCTAGTTACCTGCTTGAGGAAATTGCTTGTAGTGAAAGTCCTTCATTTTTTGAAGCTATTTTGCTCCTGTTGTCTGTTCTAAGTAAGATTTACTGATGCACAAACTGTATTGGAGGGTTTGGCTCCCAGTCTCTGGTCCCTTCTCAGTCCAGTGCCCAGTTTCATCCCCTTTTGCTAAATGACAGCAGGCACAGCAGGGGCTGGGGCCAGAGCTCCTTTTAGCACCGGGCAAAGTAGCTGCTTTTCACCCCATTAATGAGCAGCCTCTTGGCACATGTAAAATCCAGCCAAGCTTTTGCTGCCCCCTGCCTTGCTGTCCCACCAGAACAGTCGGGGGGGCACAGGGGAAGGGGAGGCTGTTGCTATGGGGGGTGGAGGGATGGGATATGCCTAGGGAGTAGCAGGAGGAGGGAGAAAGGCTTAGAGATGAGGAAATGGCATCTGAAGTGTTTTAGTGGAGTATTTTGCAGATGAGACTGTTCCAGAAGGGAATGGCAAGGTCAGAGAGCTGAGCCTGGAGAAACCTGAACTTCAGCACTCTTTTGTTCACAGAACTCCCTCCAGGAAGGATTATCCTCTTCCCTCCCAGTGCTGTCTCCATTCTCCATTCCTTTATAACAGATCTACATACAGCCAATGGAAACACTTGCTTTTATTCCAAAAAGGTAAGGAGCAGAAAAGCTGTCTTGGCTTGAGGATTTCCATGACAAGCATTTCAGCAATCGTGTCCTAGACCTGACCTTGCTTCAACCACAGCCTCTCTTGTACCTCTCCCTAGTCAAACCCTGGCAGCAGGTTCACCTTCTTCCAAGCAACTAGAGAAACTGAAGTGACCTCAGTCTTGCAGCAGACGTTACTTGTGTTTCTGCCCTGCTTTTTCTCCTGTAAGTGAAAAGAAAACAATCTGTGAAGGCCTTAATTTTTCAGACTTGCATCTGTATTATACACTGGAGCACGGAACAATCGTGTCAGGCAGTGACATTGAGCTTTCCTGGAAAACTGCAATACCAAACTTCCTCATTTTCAAACTCAGTGTATTTTTTTTTTTTTTTTTTTAGACCCTGCCTTTGATTTATTTCCATTCTCCTTTCAATGCTCCCACTCTGCAAGGGGTTATTTTTGTGCACAGTTAAACTGAGTGTGAAGCAGGTTTCAAGTCCCTGAAGGCACCTTTCTGAAAAGATCAGGCCCCGAAGGCATTTCAGTGGCTTTGCCAACAGCTTTCTTGATGTGGCCCTCATCAATGTGTTGCTCCTTGAATTTCTTCACTGTTGGTGGTGGGTTTTATTTTTATATCTAGTATTTCTCATGTTCATAGGCATGAATTTGCCACAGATTAATTATTCTCTTAGGGCACCACCAAAAACAATGCAAGCTACTAAATTAAAGAGAAGAAAACTGTAATTTAATGGACTCCTAGCAGAGTCTATAAACTTCTTCTATGCAAGTGGTTTGACAGATGGAGTTTAAATACTTCCTCAGAAAAGCCTGTAACCTCTTTAACTCTAAACAATTCTACCCACTGGGATTTTGAGCCCCCAGCACAGCCAAATCGAGTGGTTTTTGCTTGAACTTTACACTGTCACCCAGGACCTGGAAGTGCACTGCATGTTGAAGCAGAGTTGGTGGGAAATAAGAGTCCCCCTGGGTCAATCACACGACATGCAGCCCATGTCCAGGCAAGGTCAAATGAAAAAAAAAAAAGAAAGCTTCCTCTCTCACAGGAAAGGGGAAAAAAAAAAAGCTTTGGGAAGGGAATTTCCAGCTTCATTACAAGCATATTTCAGAGCTTTAGCCCAGAAGATGCTTCATCCCTTTTCTCTGTCTATAGACCAGCAAACAGCACTAGAGCTTGTCTCCATCACTGCAGGAAGACCTGATGATACATCTCTGCTTATATCAAATACTGAATTAGGAAGCTAAGCTCAGAAGCAAAGCACTGAAGACCTCAGTCCCATGTTTAAAATTTCCACTGCTGGCTCTGTCTCGTGACCTCCTTTTGTTAAGCTTGATGTTTAAGGGGGTACAGAGAAGGGCAATGAAACTGGTGAAGGGTCTTGAGGGTGAGTGTTATAAGACTTAAGAGCTGGGGCTCTTAAGTGTGGAGAAAAGGAGGCTGAGGGGAGGCCTTTCTGCTCTCAGCAACTCTGTCGTGGTTTGGGCCAAACGAGACAACAAAGAAACAGCCACATGGCCTCTCACTCAACTCCACACACACACACACACACACACACACACACTCTGGGATGGGGAGGACAAACCCAACTAGAAGCTCGTGGGTCGAGGCAAAGGGCAAGGAGGGTTCTTCACCAATTAAGGTCCCTGGCAAAATAGACTCAACTTGGGGAAAAAATAATAATTTAATTTCACACTAATCCAATGCCCACAGGACACAGACACCACCCAGAGCAGGGCTTGCATATGTGACCCCCACCCCTCCCTTCTTCCTGGGCCCAAATTGCTCTCTTCTCCATTTCTCTCCCTCCTTCCCCCCAGCAGCACAGGGATGGGGTTTGGAGTCAGGTCACAGTCTGGTGGTTCCTGCTGCTCCTTCCTCCTCAGGGAGAAGGATTCCTCACAGTCCTCCCCTGCTTCCCCACGGGGACCCTCCCATGGGAGAGAGTCCTCCACGAACCTCTCCTCCATGAGTCCTTCCCACGAGGTCTGGAGCAGCTGCTCCAGCTCAGGCTGCCCACAGAATCCCGGGCTGCTTTGGGAACAGGCACCTCCCCTGGCACCGGGCTCTGCCACAGCTGCATCATCCCAGTCCACTGGCTGCAAAGTTCACTCCTCCTGGTGACCCCAGGGAATGCTCCACCACGTTCCTCCATGAATGCAGGGGGACAGCTGCCATCTCGCCATAGGTTGCAGGGAAACTTCTGCTTGGGCACCTTCTGCCTCTTCTTCCTCACCAACCACTGGGATCTTCACCCCAGCACTGCCTTTCACCTCTCCAGCTCAGGTCGTCTTTCTTTTTTCTCCACGTGCTTGCTCTGCTCGGCTCTTATCTCAGTTCTTTAGCATGTTAATGGCAGAGGCACATCTATTGTCCCTCTAATGGCTCCTTGGCTGGTTTTGGGGCAGGGGGAGCTTCTCAGCTTCCTACAGGAACCACTCCTGGGGCCCTTCCCCCAGTACCAAAAATCCTGCCAAACCAAACCAGCACAAACTCCCTGAAAGCAGGTTGTAGTGACGTGGGGGTTGGCCTCCTCTCACAAGTAACAAGAGATAGGACAAGAGGAAGTGGCCTCAAGTTGTACCAGGAAAGGTTTAGATTGGATATTAGGAAAAATTTCTTCAGAGAAAGGGTTGTCAGGCCCTAGCACAGGCTGCCCAGGCAAGTGGTGGAGTCACCACCCCTGGATGTGTCTAAAAGTTGTGTAGAAGTGGTGCTGAGGGACATGGGTTAGCAGTGGGTTTGGTAGAGTTGGGTTAATGGTTGGACTCGGTGATCTTAAAGGCCTTCTCCAACCTAAACGATTCAATGATTTTCAGGAAGCTAAGGCATTTTTTGTAACTCCAGGACACCCCATCCCCTGCCAGAAAATGGCTCTCACTGGGCTTGATCTTGAGTCCCTTTCAGTCAACTGACTGGTAACTGGTTTGGACTTTGGAGGATTATGGACAGCACTGAGGACTTTTATTGTCACTAATCTGATGGGAGCTGAGGACTTGGCCCCTTGGTGGCACCAGACCCTGAAGGAGCACCCTCTATTCCTCAGCACAAGCACTCCCTCTCAGTATATCCCCTAACTGTTATTAGGCAGGAGCTGGAGTTCCTACAGCTATGCAGTGCAGATCCATTCCCCTGCTGGCCTGGGACACTGTCCAGGTAATGTGAAGCCACCAAAAAGTGGCTGTTACTCCTACTGCTGCTAATGCTGCTGCTGCTGCCAGTGCTTATGCAGCAGCAGCAGAAAAAGGAAGAGAAAGAAGAAGGAAGAACACTCTTTTCTGTGAGAGCAACAGAGCACTGGGACAGGCTGCCCAGAGTGGTGTTGGAGTCTCCTTCTCTGGAGACATTCCAAACCAGCTGGATATTTTTCCTGTGGGATCTACTGTAGGTGATCCTGCTCTGGCAGGGGGTTGGACTGGATGATCTTCAGAGGTCCCTTCCAACCCTGATGACTCTATGACTGTCTGGTGCCTCAGAGCTCCACTTCTCAGCTCCCTTCCAACACCTCAGTTGTTTAACCCATAGTACTTTTCATCATCTATCACCCCAGGCTCCAGATTAGGATCACCTGGCTAATCCTGTCCATTTATGTCTCCTCCATGACAAAGGTATGAATTCATTTTTAAATGCTGACACATGTGGCCGTGCTTTGGGGCTGCCTGCGGGACTGCAGCCTAGGACGTGTTTCAACAGTGCTGCAGACAAGCAGCACTTGGAAAGACAAATGAAATTATCAGGCCAGATCTTGTCAAATCCTCTCACTTGGGGGATGAAATCATAGAATCCCAGACTGGTTTGCTTTGGAAGGGACAGTAACGACCATCCAGTTCCAACCTCTTGCCGAAAGCAGAAGTCCAAAATGTAAAGGTAAGGAGCTCAACTCCACAGTAAGAGCTCAAATATTGTGGGTTGGCTTTTCCCCAGCAGCAACAATGCACCAGTCACCACTGACTTTGCAGACTTAGGACATGAAACATCATCTCAGGGGAAAAACAAATGTGGGCTGGATGCAGTACACCCATCTGGTGGCCCTCATAGGTTCAAAAGTTGGGCTGTGATTTTTTTTGCATGCCTCCCAAGCAGCTGCTGTGGACACAGTATCAGATGTGAAGATATTGTTGCTGCTCCTTCCTTCCAAAGCCTCTCCTTTGCCACCAGGGAAGGAGTGATGGATGGAAGAGGGAACACTGAGTTTGGCTGAATGGTTTTCTGGGTAGAAGAATAAAAAAAAAAATCTATTTTGCAGGAGTGCTGGAGACAGTGGTACCTTCCCAGACAAGCTGCTGGCCTGGTACAAATCATGACATCACCAAAATGCTACTGTGTTTAAAAATGCTGAAGACCATTGCACTCATCAACCCAACAGCTTCAAGTTCAGCAGCTCAAGAGGCTTTCCCAGCACATGCAATGGGACTCCTCAGGAGACCCCCTGATGGACATCCTCTGGGCTTCTATCCATACAGACAAACCAGAGCTCCTGGTTGTGCACAGGAGCAGAATCAGAGCCAGCTTACAGGTATGTGGGGCCTACACCCAAAAATGGGGTGAAAAGGGCTGGTCATAAAAGAGGTGGGAATAATGCAGGAGTTACTCTGTCCAGGCTCTGGACAGAGGCTGCGTGACATGCAGGTTGAAGCTCCTCTCTGCTGTGCTGTTACATTTAGAGAAGCAACCAGGCTGTGTCTGGCACAGTGACAACTCTCCAGCTCCTTCTTTAATGACTCATTTCAGAAGAACAGCTTTGGTAAGCAACAATTTTGCACTTTGCAGTGATTTCAGAGGGTGTGAACTTAAAAAAAAAAAAAAAAAGGAAAAAAAAAATTTAAAAAAATCAGTTGAGCCTGACTGAGAACAGAGGCCACATGGCTATGGGCTCAGCCTTATGCTGCAAGCCAGGAGAGGGACAAGCTGCCACCCGTGGGAAGACCAACACATGCAGAAATCATAGAATCATAGAATGGTTTAGGCAGGGACACCTCCCACTAGACCAGGTTGCTCAGAGCCCCATCCAGCCTGCCCTTCAACACTTCCAGGGAGGGGGCTTCAGGCACTGGAAGGTGCTCTAAGGTCTCCCTGGAGCCTTCTCTTCTCCAGGCTGAACACCCCCAACTCTCTCAGCCTGTCTCCAGAGCAGAGCTGCTCCAGCCCTTGGATCATCTCCATGGCCTCCTCCAGACTCCATGTTGTTCTTGTGTTGGGGGCTCCAGAACTGAACCCAGCACTTCAGGTGGGGTCTCACGAGAGCCAAGTAGAGGGGGAGAATGTCCTCCTTGGACCTGCTGGCCGTATTTTGATGCAGCCCAGGACTTCATTTGCTTTCTGGGCTGCAAATGGAGGCACCTGCAGCAAAAGGTTGGCTCTGGATGGTGTTGTCACAGTGGTGGCTAGGAGTGAGCTGTGAGGATGTCCTCCTCCCACTCACCTGTGACTCACCCTGATGAACTCATTCAGTCAAACCAGGAGTGGCTGGAAAGCCAGGGCCACAGCTGCACGAGGAGGTGCTGCCCTAAAAAGGTGATGCTGGGAGTGCAAACGTGCAGGGTGAGTTTCAGGCTGTTCAGTTGGGAACCTCAGAGCCCGTGTTTGGGGTACCAAAGTGGAGAGGTAGAAAATTCCATTGTGTCCAGCCTTCCTTTTCAGGGTCAGCACGCTTGGGGAGGGAAAAGCAGGAGGATCTCATGGGCTTTCAGCATCTCTGCAGCAGTGTGAAGTGCATGTCACTGCCTGGGCTTCCCTGCCACCTCTCTTGTGAACATCCCCAGCATCCCCACCGTGTTTCCTGGTGCTGTAAAAAGCATCCAGACAGTGATTATGGACAGCAAAAGAAGGAAAGACTGCCATGGAAAGCCCTGGTAATTCCTGTTTGTTTTCAGAGCAGTTTCTTTCCACTTCCACCTTGATAGCAAACAGTTCTGTGACCCAGGAGATACCACTGACCTGCCCGCTGTGGTTTTGCTTTCTGTTTGCTCTGTGTATAAATCACTTCTCTTGCTCAGACTTCTCTGAGTAGTTTAGGAGATGAAGAGGAGCTTCGGAAAGGGAAGCCGGGGCTGCAGCCTGGGCTGCTGCTGCCCTCTCCTGGGTCCGAGACAGCCGAAAAGCTAAGAGTTGATTTTTAAAGCGATTCCTGCCAGCCTGGGTGCGGGTCACCCTCCATCCCTCTTCTTGCAGCCTTGCAGGGGGAAATGCTGGGGCAGCAGCAAGGAACTGTCCTCAGAGGGTGCCAGGCTGGTAAGGTGGCTGGTCTGGCTGCTCCATTTGAGGAGCTTTTTTTTTTTTTTCCCTGGAACCCCTCATGACTCAGCAAAGTCCATGGCAGGGACAGGGACGATTAGCCTGCCTGGCACTTGCAAGGGTAGCAGCTCTGCCAGCCCGATGTTGTGGGAGCTCATGGTTTCTGGCCTCAGTTTTCTACATGTTCTCTCCAGGATGGTTTTATCTATATTAAACTAAAAAACCTTCGAAGTAAGATGATAGAGCCTGTGCACCAGACAAGCCACCAGCTCCCTCCTCTGTTCCCTCATTGCCAGCTCAAACAAAACCTCTTATTCCACCTTTTGCTCTGGCTCACCCGTGTTGTGGTGTCCCCCACCCAGGACCCAGCCAGGTGAGCTGATGGCTACCACCTGCTCCCAGGACAGGAGGGACCTCCCCCTTGCTCTTGCTGCAGTGAGGTGGGTATACCCCCCCAATCCTTCCTAATCACCCCCTTTCAGCCTCCAGGAAGCTTCTTGTTGCTGCCTCTCCAAAAAGGGGCAAGGAATGACAGAGCCTCCCTTGTGGCATGGAGAGCATTGAATGCAGCAGTTGGCTAATGGTTTCAAAAGCCACTAAGTGGCTTTTGAAGGTATTATTGCCAGTTGTGAGGCTGGAAACTCAACGCTGGAGGGCTCAGACATGCTGAGGTATTTGTGCAGCCCCTGCTTTCTGTTCAAATGGGAGCACAGGAGAAGGTGGTTTCAGTGCTCTCCCTCTACCCACAGCCTGCCCAGAAGTCAGAGACTTGGAGTTGGTGATCAGGACCCACGTCTCCTGTGAAAGTCAGCCTGCCTGTAGTCTAAAGCAGAATAAAGCCCTGGGACACAGGCTGTAGCAGAAGGCCTCCCTGCCACACCAGTGCTCCAGCCCATGGGTATAAATGCAACCACGTTTTGGAAGCCAAAGATCTTTCCAGCTCTGCTACCATGTTGTGCTGCAGGGCCCAAACCCCCCTGGTGGCCAGGAGCACAGGATGGATCCCCATGAAGTGGAGCTGCACTGTGCCCTGCACACCCCTGGGTGAGAGCACAGGCCTAGTAGGTTGATGGTCCTCACCTTTTAATTACTCACCAGCCCAAACTTTTCCTTCTTTTCCTTTTTTTTTGCTGTAGCTCACCCATATTGAAGTTGGCTTCACACATGCAGCCAGGGAAGAGAGGATTTGCTGTGATGTGACTGGCCCCCACACACACAAGCTGCAAAGCCCAGGTATGAGGTGACCATGAATGGCAAAGGGACATTGTCCAGGTAGGTGCTGTGTCTTGCTGCTACTGCCCACCACACACACCTCTGCTCCTGGCAGCTGACCAGGCTTGCTGGGCCTGCTAGCTGCTGTAGGAACAAGCTGTGTGGACAATAATGCTTCCCACAAATGTTCTTCCAGTCAAGGATGGAAAACTCCATCATGGGCTATTAAATATGAAGTCCCTGAGCCACAAATCCTGCCCCAGATGGAAAGTCTAGGCTATTTATATGCTCCTGTATAAGAGCTGCTGCAGACCTTTGGCTATCTCTAGTGCTTCTTGAACATTTCCCAGTCCAGCTATATCCTTCTGAGACGGGGAAAGCAGCAATGCACTCAGTGAATTATGGATGTGTGGAGGCTTGTAATGATATTCTCCCTTTTATGGGCTCCTCTTTTCCAAATAATTTTTAACATATGCCTCTCATTTGAACAGTTTTTGTATTACCGGATAAAACTGAGCCCTTATTCCAGGGAGGGAATAGTTTGGTGCATATTGTAAGACTGTAAAGAGAAGAAAAGAGGAGAAACATTGATCTGGTATTGAAAATACCAGATGCCATTTTATTATCTGTTCACACAGTATCACAAATTATTGTTCACCCTGAATTACTGATGGTCTTGTTACCCTAGGGTCTGAGTAGGGAGGTAGAGGGTTGGAGAGGCCAACACCAGCACCAGGGTTTTGCCCAGCTTGGATGGCTAAATCCTCTCCAAAATGCTGCTTCATCCTTCCCATTCTCTCTGCTCACTCCTTTTCATCCTCCCCAGCAGCTGGGGGGAGGGGGTGGGTGTGGGAGGAAGGCAGGAAGCAGACACTGCTGCAGTGTGCAAGGAGGGGACCAAGGCAGCTGGTTCCAGGGATGGCACGGTGGTGGCCCTGGCCATTGGGCAGCTGTGGCTTGTCCCTTGGGGAGGGGATGAGTGGGACCATGCCCCAAAGCAGCTCCATTCCCTCAGCATGGAGCAAAAGCCTCTTGTGTTCAGCAGAGAGAGGTGCAAGACGCAGCAGATTCTTGAAGCCCTGAGTACTCAAATGCCAGCGTGGCATCAATCCCTCGGGGGGTCTGAACCCTTTTGTCCCACACTGATGGGCTGATGTAGAAAAAAAGCCTTTTCCTGTCCTTGCTCTTTTGCAAGAGCAGTGCCTGGACTGTCCCTGGGGCCCTCTGGGCTGTCCCTGGGGCCCTCTGGGCTGTCCCTGGGGCCCCCCGGGCTGTCCCTGGGGCCCCCAGCCCTGCCCCAGCAGGATTTGGGCTGTGGCTTAACAAGCTGCTTGGGCTGTGGCTTGACAAGCTGCTTGATGAAGGCTTTGGAAAGCTTTGCCTTATCTGCTCACCCTTGCCTCCCCTAACTGGTCCCACACACTGGCCAGGCCACCAGGCTGAGATCCCCCCACCCTGGGCCACCTGCCTGCCGGCAGCACTGCCGGTGGCCCCAGATTCCCTTGTGCTCCATCCTGAGCACCAGGACTCAGTCTGCTGCAATCCCCATCAGGATGGGATTACTGGGCATCAGCTGGAGCTCAGCTCACCAGCCAGGTTTTTTTTTTTGCATCTCCCTCTTGTTTGACTTGGGTTTTGTGGTCTTAGGCAGAGGACAAAGCACTGTAGACAATTTAAAAAGGGGTAGGGCTGGGAGGCTGGCAGGAGCTATGGCCCAGGGTGGGGTTGTTCACCAGACTGACAGCCCCGTGTGGGTGCAGGATGTGGGCACCCACTTGGTCCTGCTGCAGCCCCTGGCATGATGAGGAAGACCCATCTGCAGCTCCTTCCCACTGGAATGTTGCTGTGCTGCCAGGTGGCTGTAGGTTGCCCACAGAGGATAGCCTACCTGCACATCACTTGGAGGCTTGCTTGCCCAAACATCAAGGCTTGGTGCCATGGAGCTCCCTAGGGAATGTGAGGAGAGGCCTTCCAGGGCTGAGCAGCTGATTTCACTTCTGGAGGGCTTCATCAAGGGTGAATTGGCTTTGCTGTTTTGCCCTGCCCAGGCTAGGAGACCTCATACTTCAGGCATGATGGAAGAAGAGCAGCTCAAGGATCTATCAGCAGCACAGCTGGCAGCCAGGCATGGATTGAGGTGAAGGGCAGTACAGCAGAACAGCACAGCAAGGATGGACCTGGAATCTCTCCCCCCTGCCACGTTTTGGGATGGAGTTGGGCTGGGCTGTGAAAACAGCCTGTAAGAGAAGCCATTGGCACCTCAGGTAACAAAACCCCACGGCCCTGCAAGGGGATGGGGCTGGTGGACACCCCAGCTCAGCCTGCTTTGACCAACTGAAACAGAGGCCAACATGACCAGGCAGTTTGAGCTTTTCTCCAGCCTGCCAGGGTAAAGACAGACCCTTCACCTGAGTCAAGTCCCTGTGGAGCAGCCCTTGCCCTCCACCCACCTCCCTCAGCCTTTTGCAGATCCTGCTTCTCTGCTGGTTGTTTTTCCCAGCCTAGAACTAGGGCCAGGAAGTGGGGGGGGACACACCACTGCCAGGAGCTCCTGGAGAGGCTTTCTTCTCTGGCTGCAAAGGCTGAGGTCCACACCAGCTTTTATTCCTGCTTGATGGTGGGGTCTTAAGTTTCCAGGGGAGAGGGACAGAGGCAACTGGACCCATTTGCAGAGAAACCTTGGGGAAGAAGCAATATTAAATTGCACCTTGCTGGGGAGAAGTTGCCCCTATCTGAAGTGGATTCTCTCACTGGATGTGGCTTTCTGAAGCTGTTACAACAACATCCAGACCTGGGAGCTGCCTTGGGAGGAGGCAGCCCTGGACACCCACCCTGTCCCAGGTCCTACAAAGGACACATGGACCCACACTGTGCAAGCAACAGCCTCTATCCTGGAACACTTCTGTCCTCCTAAGCACATCCAGAGGCTCCCTCCCAGCACAGGCAAAGCAGGTACCCAGGGAGGAACAGAAAGCAAGATCCTTTATTGTACACAGTACAGAATGTAATGCAGCTTTGCAGGAGATACACAGCCCTGCTCGAGTAAAGATTTCAAAACCGCTCTCAGATTAACCCCTTCTGCACTGTAGACCCCTCTGAAAACCCTGTCCCTAAGGTGGGGTTCCTGCAACCAAACACCCCACCCCAGCCTGGGGCAGGCCCCTGCAGGGAGAGCAACCCAGTCTACCCAGAGTTAATCTTCATATTTCCCCAAAAAAATAAATGAATTAGTCAAAAAAAAAAAAATCCAACCAAGGCTAACTAAAGAAGAGAAAAAAATTCCTATACAGCATTTACAACAAAAACATGTAGCTGGGGGAAGGGGGGGAGTAGGCAGGTGTGAATATATGAGTGGTGGAGGCATGTCAGGAGGTGCAGCAGGGATGGGAAGCTGGAGGGAAAGGGGGGGGGGACAAGGGCCACCCCTGTCCCTGCCCACTGTGGCCTTACAGCCCAGCTCTGAGGCCATGCTGAGCAGGGGGGTGTGTGTGTAGGGGGGAGAGCAGCTGAGCCAGCACTGTGGTTTGGCCCTGGCTCCCCCAGGAAAGAGGATTTGAGTGGTGAAATGGAGTGGACCAGATACTTCGGCAGGCGTCCTGGCAAGCCATGGGCACCAAGGGCTCCCCCCTGCAAGCAGGTCACTGGGGAAGCCAAGCGAGGGGGTCCCCAGGGGCCCCAGCAACAGCAGCCGGGCTGCAAAAAATAGCTTTGCCTTAAAATACAAAAAAATCTACAAAAAATCAGTTTAGAAAGCTTTTTTTTTTTCCCCTCTTAAAACATCAAAGAAAAAAAAAAAACCAAACCCCAAAACAAGGGAGGGAGAGTGTGTCAGGGTCTCGTCCCCCAAAATGCAACCCACGGCCCACAGGTGGAGCTGGGGGAGAGGAGCAAGGGGCACAGAGAGGACCTGGGGGGGGGGAAAGGGGGCTGGGAAACCATTTATCAGGTTCTAGCACAAGGCTGGGGCAAGAAAGGGGGAGTTTGGGAAGAAGGCAGAAGGCTCCTGGGGGGTTGGGGTAGGATGCAGCACACATCAGCCCTGGGGTGCTGGCCCAGGTGGCCACCCCCCCCCCCCTCCCCACATCCCTCCTCTGTGCAAATCAAAGCCCTTTCCACCACACAAGGCAGCTACGCGGATCGTGCTGGATGCAAAGCAGATTGTCGTGACAATTTGCCAGGTGGCCACGCCAGCTCGGCCCAGTCCTGGGGCACTGCTGGAGGTGTCGGCCCTCAGGGTGCTGGCGAGGAATGGGGCCTGGGTCAGAGGCCGTGTCTTTAGCTCCCGTCGGCCCAAAACATCACGCCAAGGCTCGGCAGGAGGTGCCGGCCACGGGCAGTCCTATGCACTAGCCCTTGGACAGTAAGGGTGGGAATTCAGCAGTGACACACACTGGGCATTTTAAACTCCTCCAGCCTGTGTGTGCGCACCCCGTTTGCTTTGTGGGGTTTTTTTTTTTTGTTTTTGTTTTGTCTCCTCACGAACAGCAAAAAATACTCTTTACAAAACCGTTTTTTGCCCCAGGTGGATGCACTAGTGCTCGTGGCTCCGTGGGCTGGCCGAGTCAGTAGGCGAAGCCCTCCGCGTAGGGGAGGCTGCTGCAGGGATCCATCTCCAGGAGGTAGGCGGGGCTGTCCTCGAAGTGCGTCAGCGGCACGGTCTCCTCCTCGGGCACCGGGCAGTCGGGCTCAGTCTTCAGGAAGGGCCTCTGGTTGTCAGGGTAGGCCATGGAAAAGAGGGCGTCGGGATCGCAGACGAACTTGTAGACGTACCGCTCACCGGCCACCTGTGCGCAGGAGGAGGAGTGAGAGGGGCCCTGCACCCGCACCCCACGGGGATTAACAAGTGTGGCATGACATGAGGAGGAAATTCTTCACTGTGAGGGTGGTGAGACACTGGGCCAGGTTGCCCAGGGAAGCTGTGGAAGCCCCATCCCTGGAAGTGTTGAAGGGCAGGTTGGATGTGGCTCTGAGCAACCTGGTCTAGTGGGAGGTGTCCCTGCCCCTGCAGGGGGGTTGGATCTAGATGATCTTGAAGGTCCCTTCCAACCCAAACCAGTCTCTGATTCTAAGATTCCATGACCAACAGTGCCCCCGGGATGCTGGGGTGACAGTCCCACCCTCCACCCCCCTCCCCAGGGCAGCAGGGTCACTCACCTTCTGCATGATGCCCTTCTCGTAGTAGTACCTCAGGGAGCGGCTGAGCTTGTCATAGTTCATGGCTGGCCGGTTCTTCTGGATGCCCCAGCGCCGTGCTACCTGAGGGGAGAAAGGTGAAGGCTCCAGCCAGGGCTTGGACACAACCACAGCCCAAATGTGGGGTAGGGGCTCATTTCTGGGGGCTGGACCAGCCGGGGTGAAAGCAGCCCCACTGTTCTGGAGCAGCTCCCTGGCTGCTGCATTAAATGCTCCAGCTCCAAGCACCGGCTGCCACGCCACCACCACTGCCAAACCAGGGGCTGAATCAAAAGACATTTGATTAGGGGAGCCTGCCAAAAAAGCCGCTTCAAAAAACCACGATTTCCATGCACAGTGTATGAGTTATTATGGGTGATTACCCACAATTCACAGTTGGGTGCTGCAGCTGCTTTCAATTACTCCCCAAACAGCTTCTTCCTCTGTGTCACCCTCCTGCAGAGCTGCACAGCTCTGACACAGCACCCTGCCAGTACTGAGCCACCACTGTGGACCCAGGGTGAAGGATTGGAGAAGTTTGGGAGGGAGGGAGCCATGGGTCAGAGCAGTTTGGGAGGGAGGGAGCCATGGATGAATGGCAGGTCTCGGCAGGGCACAGAGGCAGTGCCACCACAGAAGGTGACGGCTGGTGGCTCCAGGAGCAGAGCATGTGCCATGTTGGGAGGCAGCAGAGGAGATTAAAGGCAAATTTCTAGGACTTAGTGCAGACAGGCAGCTGGCTTTTCCCTCTTGCCCTTAAAAGCTGCTTGGAGTGTAGACACGTCTCGCTTCAAGTGCAAGCGTGAACTGCTCTATTGCACGGGAAGGATTCAAAGATCCAGCCCCCCCAGATCCCCGGGCTCACCCCGTGGCTGCTCCCGGGCTGGAGCCCCAACTCCAGCACGCCAGGCACTGGGCCAGCCCACCCCTACATACCTCCTCAGGCTCGATCAGTTTGAACTCCATGCCCCGGCCGGTCCAGGCGATGAAGTGGGCATTGGCAGGGTCGTCCAGGAGGGTGACCAGGAACTGCCAGAGCTGCAGGGACCCACGGCGCTGGTAGGGAGGGCCCTCACGGTACAGGGTGGGCTCCTGCTTCACTTTACCTGCCCGCACCGAGACATGGCTGCTTCAACACCCCACCCCCTGGGTGGCACTACCCAGCAGGGGACATGCACAGTGACACCAGGATCGCCACTGTGCTAGGACCCCTTGTGAAGGATCAGGCCACCAGGGTGGAGACAGGAGAGGTGCTGGGGATGGAGCTGCAGGCAGGTGAGACGTGGGGCAGGTGACAGGGACAGGGTGCAGTGGTGATGCCAAGAAGCCACAAGGGACAATGCTCGGCAGCTCTCAAGAGCACTGCAGCGGCACAGCTTGGCCATAAAATCCCAGCCACCATGGGGCCTGGCCCCGAATCTCCCTCCATGAGCCCTGGTCACCCCTCAGCCCTCCTTTGAGGCCAGATCCTTACCCTCCAGCCGCTCTGGTACCACGCACGTGTCATCAAAATACAATCGTGTGTCCTTTTCATATGAAAATCCTATGGGAAAAAGACCCTCAGTGAGCACAGGGCCCATCCACCACCCTGTCTGGACCCCCAAAAAAAAAACACCAGTGTTGGTGCTGCTCACAGGCAGGCTCCTGCAGGCATTTTCAAGTTGCCCAGCAGCCCTGCCATATGTGAAGGGTGTCTGACTTCCCCAGGGGAGGGACAGGACACACTGGGGATGCCCATGAAAGGAAAGGGGTGGCTCACTCACCATCATGACTGCTGGGGAAGACGTTCCCCCGCAGGTATGAGGACTGACAGTTAGGCACTTCTGTGAGGGAGACAAAGGCAGCGTTAAGGGCACACATCCTGTGGGTCCCACCAAGCAGGATCAGCAGCATCTTCCCAACATGGCCAAGCCTGGACATCTTCCCCCACCAGCATATCCTGGGCTGCTGCACCTACCACCAGCCCCCGCACCCAACTGTGGGGGTAAAAAGAGTAGGGTTTATGGGGATGGGGGTCACTGGAACGAGTGGTGGGGGTAAAGTCTAGAACAGCTTGGGATTTCACTACATTATTCAGGCATCACGGGAAGGGAGGCATTGCCACGCCTCCTCTGCCATCTGCTCAGCCGTGCCACCCTCCATCCCGAGGTCGGGGTATTTTTAGGTCCTAAGGCGATTAGAGGATTTTTCCGTGATGCTGGTAGGGTCGAGCAGCCAGAAATCACAGCTGGCCCCAGGCCAGGGCAGTGGGGGGACCTGCTGGGCGCCATGGGGCACCTCAGCCCATGGCTAAGGCACAGACCATGCTGCAGAGCATCGGGTGAATGCCTCTCTATCCCCCACCACTTTGGAAAAGAGGGAGAAAAAAAAAATAGAAAAGGAAGAGATCATCTACCACTGCAGAAGAAGCAGCCGGTGCCAGGCAGCCCCAGGGTGACATGGCACCCGCTGCCTGAGGCTCAACCCTGATCCAGCTGTGCTGCTGACCATGAGCTGCAGAGGCCAGAGATGGCCCCACTCCCCTGGGCACTGCGGGTGCAACCCATACACTCCCAGCACCCGGCTGCCCCCCAACTTGCACCCACCCGAGTCGATGTAGTAGTCCCGGGGCTCCTGCTTGATGCCCATGGGGGGCTGGAAGCCGTGGCCGGGTGGGCCAGGCAGGCCAGGGTCTCCGTGCTCGTAGAGCGGGTCGTGGTACTCCTGCTTGAATCCCTGAGGGGGGCGGGGGGCAGCAGGGCCGAGGGGCTCCGACAGCTGCCGGTGGTAGACGGGGCGGGTGTCCCCTGGCACCCCGGGCTGTGGTGGAAAGGGGTGGCAGGGCTCTGACAGCTGCCTCTGAAACCTGGGGGAGAGGGACACAGCATTATGAGGGACGGGGGTGGGGGGGTCAGCTCTCCACCAGCTCCCACCCTAGACGGGACTCCTTAATGCCCTCAGCCCAGGGTGCTCCCAGGGTGGTTTGGGTGGTATCATGTCCCACCCACAGCAGGCTGGGACAGTTCCTTAGGAACACGGCCACCACAAGGACTCATCCTGCGGGACCCAATACTGGGGGGGGGGTCCTGTCCCCCTCCAAGCAGTGGGAACACCCCCCTGGGGGAGCAGGACAGCGCGTGGGCCATCCTTGCGGAGCACCGCACCCCTCGGACGACAGCAACCCCACGCTGCAGCCGGGATGACTGGGTAAGGGCAGAAAATGCAGACCAAAACCCACCCCACACCAGTAGAATCTCTGTAAACCAGTAAAATCCACCCCCAGGGTGGGAGGGCAGAGCCGTGGGGCCCGGGGGATGCTGCGCTCGGGCCGGTGCTTACGCAAAGCCAAATCCACCGGGCAGCCCCAGCCGGTCGCTAATCCGCCTGCGCGGCTGGGATTAGACCTGGCACTCGGCAGCAGGGAGCACTATTTTCAGCTCCAGGGTGCTGCCACCGCCGGCTTGAGCCCCCGTCTCTGCAGGGGGGGGGTGGATAAGGGACCATCTCGAGCGGGTGCTGCCACATCCCCTCGCCCTCCGGCACCTTGAAAGGCGATCTCTGCGCCTGGCTCCTCTCGGCCGGCCCTGCGCCATTTGGCTTTGTAACCGGAGCCCTCCCAGCTGCCGGGCTGGGATTACTCCATTTCCGAGCTGCGTCCCTCTGCCCTTCCTGAGTGAAACCCAAGCCCTGCACTGTCACGGCACTTCCCGAGGGGTCGTGGCCAGCCCCCTGCATAGTTTGAAGGTTGCCGGACTCTGCTTTGCCAGGGAGGGATGCTCAGCCACCGCGGGTGCATCCCAAGGCTTTCCAGGGCCTCACTGCATGGCCTTTCCTAGGCTGCCACATCCAGCCCCATGCCCAAAGGGGACGCCCCACTGCTGGTGACACAGCAGCCATCATCCCAGCAAAGGGCAGCCAGGAAGCCACAAGCAAAGCCAAAGGTCACCTGTGGCCTGGGCCATGTCACCTACCAATAGCATGAGCAAACCTGAGGCAAGGGAGGGGACCGGCAGAGCCTCTGGTAACAAAGCCACGGCTTGGAGAGGAAGTGGGGAGCTGGGCCTCTCCCTCCACAGCGCCAAAAAAACCAAAGGGATGCCATGCAATGCACAGGGCAGCTAAGGACTGACCCTCAACCCAGGGATGCTCGGGGGCAGGACAGGGATGCCTGCAGCTCCCCAGCCTGGCAGGCCTCAGCTTGGATGGCAGAAAGCTGCAGTAGGTGGGAGGGGCAAGTGGGAGCCCTGACTCAGCACCATCACCTATCACTGCAGGGACAGATGCAGGTGACAGCCTCTGCCACCCTCACCTTTCTGGAGGGGAAGGTGAGGGATCTGCCCGATGTCTCTGGGACTGGTCCCTGTGAGAAGGCAGCTGCCTCATGGGGAGAAGGAGCCACGAGATCCCAGTGGGAAGCAGCAGGTTTTGCCACACTGGTTCCCATGGGCCCTGAAGAAGCAATGTCCAACCCACGGTCCGCAGCTGCAGCAAGGTGATGAGTGGATGGGCATCCCCCTCCCTCCCCACAGCTCGAGGCCACCAATCCACGCCAAAGTCCGCATGGACACCCGCAAGACGCGAGCGCTTTCTCAGGCGAGGAAGCCTTACCTGTGCTCTGCAGGGTACTGGTTTTCAGACATCATCTTTGGCATGTGCATGGGCGGGTGAGGTGGCCGTGGCACGGCGAAGGTCTGCTGCCTCTGCTCCTGCAGCGGGTGCGGGGCTGGGGCCGCCCCATGGGCAGCTGCCGGCACGGCCGGGGCTGGCAGTGGCAGGGCTGACCCCTGGTGTGCGGGGGACACCGGCGTGGCGGGTGGCGTTAATGGCTTGAACCCAGCGGGGGGCTTCCTGTCATAGGCACTGTGGAGGGGAGAGAGGTGATAGCCACGCTGGCCAGGACACCAGGCCGAGGAGTGAGATGAGCCCCTGTGCTGTGTGACCCCAGGGGTCCACGGGCAGCACCTGCGTCCCACTACCTACCAGCAGTTGTAGAGGCACTTGTCCCCGTAGCTGGCACAGAGAGCCTGCTCGTGGCTGCAGGACGACAGCTCCGAGGAAGGGCTGTGCAGCTCCCGCTTGATTTTTGCTGGAGGTGGGGCATGCAGGACCACTGCAATGAGAGAGGAGATACAGGCTCACCCGCACGGGGGAAGGCGAGAGGAGATGTCACCTGTGGAGCATCCCCCTGGGTGCTCTGTGCTCAGGAACCAGGTGCTGAATAACCCACCCCCCCCCGGGAGCATGAGGCAATAAAACCATGGCTGGATGATGCCCCAGCAGAGCCTGACATGCTGGTGGACTGAGCCAGGGTGGCAGGGCTGATTTCTGCAGGGCTACCAGGGCTGGGACAGTCCCTCTGGCCTATGGCATTCCTTATGAAGGGGGAATCATTCCCCACTGGGATCCAAGAGGGATCGGCAGGGAACAGCACAGACCTTGAGGAGTCAGAGCAAGGGCTGTGAGAGAGGAACGGGCAGCTGAAAAACAGCCATGGTGCCTAGGCTGGGCCAAAAGCTCCTCAGCAAGGGGAGACGAGCCTGGGCACTACAGGCAGTGGCTGCCTTCCTGAGCTGTGGGGCAAGAAACAAGGGGGCTTGACAGCCTGGAGCTCCAAAGAGCCTGTAAGCAGGACATAGCAACCTGCTCACCCTAGCTCCCAGTCAGCTGGCCAGAGTGTCGATAAGTGGCTAAACAGGACCCACCTTCCCTCAGCCAAGTCCTCCAAGGTGACCCAGTCCTGGGGTCCCCCCAGTTGTATGAGTTCAGGTGGCAAACGTCCCACTAAACCCAAATCCTTCCATGTCCCCCAAGCCCACTCACTATAAATAATTTTAAACCGAGTAAGATACGCTTAACCTAATTAATTTCTAAAAGCAGGCGCTCTAGGAAAAGGAAAGCACCTCAGAGATCTTTACCTAAATAGTGCCTGCAGAGGAGAGCCAAGACTAATCGGAAGTGGAGTATTAGCTTCATGTAAAGTCTAAACACAGCCCAGCTACACCAGAGAGGAGCAAATAGCTCCAAGACAAGCTTGCCAGGTAATTAGCTGCTCCCCTAATTTGTCAAAACCTTTAAAGAGCTGCTGACTCCCCCCCTCTGCTCCCCCCACAACGGCCCAGCACAGCTGGTACCAAGGGCATAACCCCCCCCATCCCCCAGGAGGATTTGAAACACGAAGCCCAGCGCTGAGCCAGCACAGCCCCCCACACGCCTTCCCAAGCCGGATTTATCCCCCTCCTCCTTCTCCCCCCCCCCCCAAGTGAGGTTTTTGCCACTCTCAGCATTTCTAGCCTTAACGGGGGGCCAGCACGGCGGCGGCAAAGCCCGGGCACCCTGTGAGCCACGGGAAAGCAAAGGGGAACTGGCTTTGGAAGGGCTCCAGCTGCCTATTGCGGGCATGTTCCTCCCTAACAGGCTCCGTGTTGTTGGAGTGGGTTGTTTTTCTGCCAGCCGTACAATGGGGTCTGGTTATTCATTGAAGAAAGGGAAAAAAAAAAAGTCTCGGAGCAGGCACCACCCTCCATTCACAAACAATTTGGAGCACTCCATTCATGCGGCCGGGGAAGGGAAAGGAAAAAAAAAAAAGAAAAGAATTTCCCCAGAGCTTAGTGCTGCCATTCAAGAAAAGGGAAACGAGCCTTAAGATCCTAACAGAGACCAGCTGGCCAAGCCTGGACTTTGTGCAACGTTTGGATTCCTTACACAAACAGCGTGGGGCCGGCCGGCGCTGCTCGGCAGGACACGCTCTGGCTGCCAAATTCATTCCCAGCCAGGGCAGTGAGGCTGGAGCACCTGGCTGCAGGAGCCAAGGGGGGGAACAAGGCCGGTGGGCAGCTCTCAGGGGGATGGAGCTGCTTTTGGGTCCCAGGTAAGGTGGCAGGAGGGCTCCCAGGGAAAGGGATGCCCTGCCCCAGTGACTAAAACTTCAAAGGCGCGTTGGGTGCACAAGTGTTCATAACCTTTCCGGTCCTGTGCTTTGCACTATAATTAAAAGCTAAAAAAATATAAAAATAGGCAGAGGGAACAACTTAACTGTAGAAAGGGCCAGAGAACATGCCTTGGCACACCTACGCTGGGACTGAGCCATGGCAAGAGCACTTATGGGTGCCTGATGGCCCTGGGGATGGAGAGACCCCAGGGAGGGTGGCACAGGGACAGGCCATGGGTGCTGCTGCTGCGCAGGGGAAAGATGGGGGGGCTTGGGTGTACTCCCCCCAATGCCATGCTGCCAGCCAAGCTGGAGATGTCCCAAATGTCAGCCAAGAGGTCTCCCATGGAAAAGGTCACACCCCAAAGCTGTTTGGGGCCTTGAATTGCCACTGAATCCCCTGGTGGGGGACCAGGCGGGTTGTTCCCAACCACCAGCGTGACAGGACTCTAAAGAGGCCAAGCCTGGTGGACGTTGGCTTTGCCAGCAGTACCCTGAGCCAAAGGGAAGGTGACCAAACCACTGCCCCCAGCCTGGCCACCAGCTGGGCACTTTGGCACCCACTCCAGCCGGCACCTGGGAGCCACGCTCCCCGCCTGCCCCTCCATCCCTGGTGTTACAGGACGCACCCAAGGTCACACCAGGAGAGGAGCCAGAAATAGAAGCCAGGCTCCTGCTTTCCTTTGTTTAAACAATCCTTCCTCAGAAAGAAAACCTTCTGCTTTCATGTTGGTGTGTAAGGCACCTGCTCCGCACCCTGCCAGTGGCTTTAGCCACATGCTGCCCATGCAGTGGGCCACAAGTCTCCTCGGAATAAACCCCTGCAAAAGGCAAAGCCTCTTGCAGTGCTTGATTTGCCCAGTATAACACCATCACTCCCCAGTTATTTTAAAAAAAACAACTGAGACAGAACATTATCCATAAACCATTCTCAAAAGGACTGTTCAGCCAGCAAACCCAAACCTCAGCCCAGCCAGGGACGTGGTACGAGGGCCAGCATGACACGCTCTGCAGGAGCCACCCGTGGCCTCCTCGCCTTCCCCAGAGGATCTGCCACTTCTCCAGCTAGCTTAAAATCACCAAATTGCTCTTGCTGCTTGGTCTAGGAGGCTGAGAACAAGGCATGCCTTATTCAGAGGAGCCCTGCTTTCCCCATCCCCACCGCGGGATTTCCTCCCCGGTGCAGCGACCGGCCGGCCCCCGGCGCCTTACGGCACTTTGCTGCCAAAGCCCAACTTTAAGCTCGTGTCTGCCAGGGAGCTCAGCTACAGAGGCAGGAGCAGTGAGCAGGCAGCAGCTGAGCTGCAGGCAGCTGCCATGTAAGGAGGACTTTTTTTAGCAAGGTGAGAAGCATGCTGTAGTTTGGAGCATCTCTGAGACTCGACACGGCACGTGTGGCATCGTTCCCCATGGCAATGGGGTCGAAATGGAGCCTGGAATGCCAGGGCTACAGAGCAGGAGCTGGTTTGCTCTGGATAAAAGAGAGCAGCAGCTTCCTCAGGGAAAAGGCATGGAACTACATAACTGCAGGAACCAAGTCCAACACACGCTGGCAAACATGTATGGACTAGGGAAGGATTTATCTTCCCTCAGGAGCTGAACGGGCACTGAACCCCAGCATGACCCCCAGCTTGGGAAAGGAGCACATCCCCACTAGCAAAACCACGGGGCAGGGGGGAGGCTGCACTGGATTATTTCCTCTCTTTCTTCCTACACCCCACACTCTGGAAATGAGAGGTGGGGCCAGAAAGCTGTAAACTGGAGACTCTCTTCTCTTTAAACCCTCCAGTGCTGGTACTGACTCCCCAGTCCCCTCCACCCCAGTCCAAGCTCCCCCCTAGCTGGCACAGCCCTCTGCCTGACAGTGAGGGAAACCTTTGCTTTCTCTCCCCAGGCAAGTTAAGGAAGGTTAATACAGTGGGGGAGTCATGCAGGGAGATTTCCTTTCAAGTGACAAAGTCGTTTCAACGTTCAACACCGGCTCTGCAGAGGCCAAGCAGGTCAGGATAACACTGAAGAGTCTCAACCCAAAACCCTTTTCCCTTTCTTTCTCTTTTTTCTTTTTCCCCCTGCATCGTCCAGAAAAGTTTGTCTCTTCTCTCTAAGCTCTTCAGGTTACAAGGAAACGAGAGACTGCCAAAAGGCACTGGAAACAGCTTCAGCTCTAGGAGCCACCCTCCCACGCACACTGCAGTTTGTACCGCTCCAAGCAAGAGCTGCTGGGCTGTGCTAGGATGTCAACAGCCAGTTGAGTTTCTGACTCTGGGCTCGCCTTTTATCTCAGGGGAGATGAGGAAAAAAAAAAAGCGCATCTAAAACTTGGGCTGTCTGGAAGAGTTTAATGGCAAGCTTCCCACTCAGAAGTAATCAAAGAGCAATAATTAACATGCGTTTACTGTCGGAGAAGATACCCCGCTGCATGCTGTGACAAAGCCGGAATGAAAAATCTGTTCGACTGCAGGCTAAATTTGATTTCCTTTAAGTTCTGTAGCTGTCTGGCTCAGCAGCAAAACCCAGCCACCAACACCAAGCTACTACTTCTCTTTGCCAGGTAACAACTCAAAAACATCCTGACCCCCCCCCCCCCCCCCTCTCCTTCCCCTCCAACCAAGCCTTCAACGCCAGGAGAGCCAGCGCCCCAGAGCCCTGCAAGCACCACATGCCATGAACCAGCCCCTGCCCTCCCTGCTAACCCGTTCCAGCAATGAAACACAGCTCAAAACCAACTCTTGCTCTTATGCAATTCAAGAGGGACTGCATTTTCACTGGCCTCCTTTTAAACACGCTTGCTTGCCAGTGATTAATGCTGCTTAAAGCGGCTCAAGTTTCACCGCTCAGGTCTGCTCTTGCCAACGGTGCTAGGCTGGGACTGTAAA
This sequence comes from Hemiprocne comata, assembly GCA_020745705.1. Taxonomy (NCBI): domain Eukaryota; kingdom Metazoa; phylum Chordata; class Aves; order Apodiformes; family Apodidae; genus Hemiprocne; species Hemiprocne comata. The sequence continues at coordinate 3,178,615 of CM036594.1, read as the reverse complement.
AAGCTCCAGAAACTGCAGAGATTGTGGCTAACCAAGGAGCCCAGCACAGGCTCTTGCATCCACTTGAAAACGAGTGTTTATAAGCAAATCAACATTACTACAAACAAGCAGCGAGTCTAAGAGGAGCCCAGAGATCAGTCAGAGATCTTTCCACGCGTTTGGCTATAATTTTCCCCATTTACAAAGGACAAGACTTTGCAAGTTTCAACTTGATGAACCCAAACCACACGTGCTTCCTCCCAGAAGTCCATGATTTCACAGTTTCAGCCCCAGCAACAACCGCTTTCCCAAGGAAGCGGCTCCAAACCCAGCGCAAGGTTTTGCACAGGCACCCAAAGGTTTTCCCCCTCCCCGGAGAACAAAAACCAGCACAATCACTTACAGTTGTCAGACTGGAAATCTGGGACAAATTGTTCATCGTCGGGGACCTGAGCTAAAAAAACAACAACAAAGAAGTGGTTTTATGGCATTTTCGGTTCTCAAAAATGGCTCACAGAGAAATTTTACAGAGCAAAAGTTGGAGGTGAAGACTTGCCTTCAGCTAGCCAGGCTTCTTGGAGCTGGCTAAGATCCTGGAAGAGCTCTGGAACAGAGTGAAAGACTTATGCACTCCACAGAAGAATAAATAAAACTGCCATTATTCACAGGATTATTTCTAAACCAACAGACACGAGCAGAGTGGGCTGGCGGGGCTGCAGTGAGGTCACGGCTTCCCGGGCCAGCCCTGCCTACCTTCCGAGTCGTGGGCCAGATCAGTCTCCAAAAATTTCCTTTTCCTGTCAGACCCCGGCCGGCCTCGGCCCTCCTCTGCGCAGGACTTCTATAGGGATCAGGGCAAGAACGGTTGGAGAGGGTGGCAGCCCCCAAGGACAGGGTGTCCCACGGACGAGGGTGCCCCCAAGCATGGGCGCTGCCCAACAGGGAGCTGGGAAGAGGGCAGAGAGCAAACTTACCCCGGGGCCCATGAAGGGAACCTGCTGGTCGTAGAAGCCATCCATGGTGCGGGGGAGGCAGGCAGTGCCCCCAGCCCGCTCAGCATCGACGCCGGCCCGGGAAGAGCGGTCCCGATCGGGCTGCGGCAGGTGCGCGGCTGGAGGGTGGAGGGGAGGGGGGGGGTCAAGATCAGACCCTGGCCCGTGCCGTCCCCAGGGCTAGCTCAGTGCGGGGCCGCCGCGCCTTCCCGGGGTGCCAGCCCGCTCCTGCCGTGGCTGGTAGTAGCTCCCCGGCTCGTGATGTCACCCAATTTCTATAGAAACGGCCGTGACATCACGCGTCGTGGTAGCAGGAGGGAGACAGGCAGGCAGGCCGAGCCGGGCCGGCGCCGCGCACTCTTCGCTTCGCCTCCCCTGGCCCGGCGGTCGCGTCCCAGTGCCCCTGCCGGTGCTCGCTGCTGCGGGGCCGCGCCGCGCCGCAGCCAGGCCCGTTCCCACGCCGCCCCGCGCGCCCCATTCATAAACTCCGCCCCCCCTTCTCTCTTTCCCTCCCCCGCCCGCCCGCGCGCGCGCTCGCTCGCACGCGCGCGCGCCCCCCCCCCCCGCCATTCACACCGCGCGGCCCGCGCCATTCATAAACACCGCCCCCACCCCGGGCTGCCCCGCGCCGCACCGCCAGGCCCCGCGTACCCGGCCGGAGCGCCGCGGACTCGGGCTCAAGGCTCAGCCGCTAAACGGGACGGGACGGAAAGGGACGAGCCGGGCCGGGCCGGGGCCGGCGGTCAGTGCCGGTGGCCGGTGCAGACTCCGCTCCGCGGACCGCGCTGCGCTCTGCGCCGCTCGCAGCCCCTCGCCAACAGCACCCCCCCCGCGCCCCGCCCCCGCCGCTTGTTTACCCTCCGCGCCGGCCAATGAGACGCCGCAGCTCGGCAGCCCGAGCCGTCTGATTGGCTGCGGCGTCGCTGCGCCTCCGCCCGCGGGCCCCTCCGCCGAGCACCATTGAGGCCGACTGGGTGGGAGGGGACGGTGGCAGCCAATGGGAGCGGCGCGATTTGCATGGCTCTGCCGAGAACGTTTTTCATTCATAAAAAAATAGAAGGCGAAAGATGCTGCGGGTGGGGCGGGGGTAGCGCAGGATTTAAAGGGGCCGTGGCCGTTTACAGAAGGGGGGTTGGGAGGACTAGCAGGCGGCCTTGGGGCTTGGTGGGACAGCTCAGGGGTCCGGATCCGGGGTTGGGCGGTGGAAAGACGACCACGCCATGCCCCAGAACCTACCGCCCAGCAAGCTCAGCAGATGGAATCAACCTGGGCCTCGCAGGCCATGAGTCCCCTCTGCGCAGGCCATGGAGTCCCTTTGCTTTCTCCGGAGGTGGTTTCGCACCAGCAGGGAGTTGTCACACAGGTCACCCTGTCGCCCGGAGCTATCCTACACCTGAGTGCCAGCTCTGGCAGCCTGTCCCCTGCAGGCACCCTGGAGGTGGGTTTTTCCTTTGAGAAGGGCTCTTTGGAGGAGGCCATAGGGAAAATAATTACCAGGGGTGCCCTGGCCACGGATGCCCCAAAGAGAGTTCATGGACAGAAGCACTTAAGGACTGCATATGGCTCAGAGGCTTGAGGGTGAATTTAGGACAAAGCCACACTGCTGGGGGCCTGCCAGGCCCCCTACCCTGGCAGTGCTCTCCAAAGTGCCTCAGTTTCCCCATCTGTAACTGAAGGGGGTGAGAGCTGCCATGGAGATCTGCCAATGGCCACTCGTAGAGGACTCAGCCTGTTGCACAGGCTCAATTAACTGGGGAGGACTCGCTTTGTTGCAGAATGAGACTGGGAAATTATTGCTGGAGAAGGGAAAGCCAAGGGAGATTGCTCAGCTTAGAAAGGAGAGAAGCCTTCTGCTTGGATCCTGGGAAGCTGTCCAGGGATTAGGAAGCCTGTTGAGATGGGGTCGTCCTCACCAGTTTGAAATCTTCAGCCTCAGGTCATGGGCTTGCTGGTGTCCTGGAAGAGCTGCCCAACATGTCTCTGGGCTGCAGGTTGGAATTTCTGTGTTGATGATGGGGCACTGATGAGCTTCCAGGGCCACCACCATCCCCCAGGGATGATGCTGGTAATGCCCTGGGTGAAGAGGGGAAATGCCAGGATACCCATCCTGCCTTTTGGGGGGGAAGTGTGCAGAGGGCATGGGGTGTCCTTGCCTCCCAGGGAACACTCCCAGGGGGCTCTGCAGATGCTGGCACTCTCACTTCCCCTTTGCACACAAGCAACTGGGATTAAATCACCACTGGTAAAATTAGCAGATGACATACAGGTGGGTGGGTGGCAAAACCTGGCCTGGGGAGCAAAGCGGGCTGGTGGGGACGAGTGGGTCATCCCAGAACTGGGCACAACCTGAGGCAGCCCCAGCCTGGCAGCAGCAGGGGCTGCTCAGCACTCCTGGGGCTCTTGCACAGGGAGAGAGGATGAGGCCCAAGTGTGACCACGAGGCAGGTGGGTGGGAGGCCGCAGAGGTGCCTTGGGAAGAGCTGAAGCCCCCAGAGAGCTGGTGACCTGTGCCTGCTAAATTTAGAGCCCACTCAGGAAAAAAAAAAAAAAGAAAAAGAAAAAAATGGCAGGCTCCAAATTTAGCCTGTTGCAGGTTCTGCTGAGCAGCACTCCAACACCCTGCTGCTGAGAACGCCCCTCCAGCCCTGGCACCCCAAATAGGGAATGTTCCATTGGAGCCCCCAGAGGTGGAAACCTCGTGCCTGGCTGGGAATTGGAGAACCCTGGTGCACCCCAGGACCAACTGAGCATTTCATCACCATCTTTATTTGAGGCAAGCCCACAGCAGCCCAGGTGTACACGGCAACATGCGCTACGCTACGGACACCATTTCCATGCAGGCAACCACGGCTACACACACAGCAGGAGGATGGGGCTGGGGCTCCTGCAGGAATGGGGTTCCCCAGTTCAGGGGTCCCCCAGCATGGTGCTGGCTTGGCAGGCCACTCGCACACTGGCACTGGTGCCTGGGGGTGTCTGGGGGGGTCCTGCTCCATCCTGAGGCATTTGGGGGATGAAAGGGTCTGAGCTGGGAGATGCTGAGGGGGGGGTTAGAGCCTTGCATGCCCCTGGGCAGTGTGGCCTGTATCTCCTCAGAGCCAAGGACTGCAGGGTGGGTATCTTAGCCCCTGTGGGTACCCTCCTGGGCTACCTTTGCACCATTGGACTAAGGAGGTCGTTGGCTGACAGGCCCGTTGAACCATGGCTTTGGCATGGTGGGGGCAGCTCAAAGCTGCATCCCCCAAGGGAGGTGGCCAGGACAGTCTCACAGATCATCAGAAAGGGGTGTCTCCGTTGGAGCTCATCACTCTCTGCAGACTGCTGCTGGTGTGTCACTGTCCTGCTGGCCCAGGGTGGTGGCCCTGAGCTCCCTAGGCCCTGTAGGACAGGTGTCTGAGTGCCCCTCCCAGACCTTGCCCAGCTTTGAGCTCAAGTGTGGGACTGCTGGCTCTGCTGGTGTGGTGGGCACGGGCACAAGTGCCCACTTGCTTCCCCAACTGGCAGCAAACCACAGCAGAGCACTGCCCTTTGTCCAGAGCCTAGCAAATCGTGACTGGTGCAAGGAGCAGGTCTGTGGGGAAAACCTGATTCCACACAGGCACTTTCTGACCAGAGCTATGGGATAGAACGTGGGCTCAAGGCCAAGCAGGCAGGGAAATGGAGCCAAACCTGCTGCTATAAACGCAGCCATGACCTCATGTGTTGCCATCAGACACAGCACCCCTCCTGCCGGCAGAGCTCTGGAAATGGTCGAGGTGTTTTTCTTTCACTCGAAAACAGCCCCGGGGGCTGTGGGGCTCGGCTGGGCAGGCAGGGGCTGGGGCAGAAGAGGCTGCTGGCCCAGGGGACCCGGCCTTTCTCTGGCACGGCTCCCGGATGCTTTCACCTGGCTACTCATTAACTGCTGACAAGGAGGGTGGATTTCTGCACGGTGGGTGTATCGTGCCCGTGTGTGCAGGTCACGGCTGCAGCCGGATGCTGCTCCCTCTGTGCCCACCAGTCGGGTCCCTGCTCACTCCATGGCACAGGGCTCCTCCCCATGGCTTCCCAGCACTCTCCTGGGAGTGTACCCCTGGGCATGGCACTGCAGTGAGCACCTGCTCCCAGCTTGCCCTGGCTCTGCCAAGGCAGCGTCCCTCCCCAAAGCCTCCTCCTGCACCCTGGCTGAAGAGGACTTGTGGGCTGGAGGCTTCCAGAAGCAGCCCTGAGCTCAAGCTTGAATGCCTGCACAACAGCAGTGCCCCTGCCTGGGGAAGAGTGGCAGCTCCCTTTCGGCTCACTGTTCACTCTGAAACATAATGACTGCAGCCCCCTTTGCAGTGCCAGGGTGATGCTATCGAATCTGCAGCATGAGGAGAGCAGGTGCTGGGTCACCAGGGAGTACAGGATGGCTTGTCTCAGCTGGGGGTTCCTGCCCTGTGGCAGGGGCACAGCAGGGACAAGGAGTGGTTTATCCTGCCTGCAGCAATATCCACGGGGCACATGCTGCTTCCCTCTTGCTCCCAGGGACACAGGGGCCTCTGCCAGACCTGAGGGAGCTGTGTGGGAGCAGGGGCTGCTTCAGGAACCAGGCATCCCTGCAGGCAGGGCCACCACAGGAGGCAGCAGGTGCCTGCAGAAGCAACCAGCAGCCCTTCCCATGGGCCAGTCCTGCCAAGTCCTGGCTCCTGGGAGCACCATGAAGCACACATCTGACCACTGCCTCCTCCATGCATTCACCTGGTTTCTGGTCCCTGTTGCATCCTGGGGAGTAGCTGCATCCTGTGGTCCATCCTCACATGTCAGGCTGGGGACACATGATGCTGCCAGGAGAGCATTGGTCTGGTAAAGCACACGAGGAGACATGTAAAACAGCAGGGAGGGACACTGGCAAGTGAGAAGATCTTCTGGATGTCTGTCTGCAGGGTCCCCAGCCCCTGACATGGTCTGGCAGGCTTTAGGAGAGAGAAAAGTCCACGTGGAAGGAGGTGCCGTAGGGGACACCCAGCAGAGTGGGAGGTGGCAGTCGTGTCCAACCTGGGCTAATCAAAAGAAAGTGACCTCCAAAGTACCCCCAAAGTTGGTAAATAAATACATAAATATGAACAACACAGCCCAGAGCAGGGGCATGGGGGAGTTCCCAGGATTGGCAGCTCCCCCCAAAAATCCCTTCTTTGCCATTTCCATGTCGAAACACAGACTCCTTCCATCCACCCCATGCTTGTCCCCCCAGCCCAGGCACCATCTGTCCCCAGCCTGTCCCACACCTCTCAGCTCCTGGGGCCAGCAGCGAAGGCGACCTTTGCAGCTGCCTAAAACCCATCCCAGAAGCTCAAGGCAATGGCTGGGCCAAGACAGTCTGCTCTAGGCTAAGAAAATAAATAACTTCTCCAACGTCCAAGGGTTGGTGGACAGAAAGCCAGTGCAGCAAAACACTGAGTGTCCTTCAAGAGGATTAAAAATAAATAAGTGAAGCTGAGCGTTTTCCTGGGAGTCTGTTCATCTGCAGTTCTGCTGAGGCGGGCGGGGGAGGGTTATTTAAATAAAGGGAAAAAAAAAAAGAAAAGCAAGAGCCCCAGTCCTAGCACTGCTCCAGAGAACGTGCTCCCCTTGCCACGACCTGCCTTCATCCACCGCTTCCATCCCAGCTGGAGAAGACGCTTGTGGTGGTTGAGAAGGAGCCTCCAAGACCTTCCCAGGACAAATCATCCCCGCTGGGTTTCGGGGGGTGTTTTCTCTCCCCACTGCAGAGAAGGGATTTGGGGACCGCCCCCCTCCCCCCCCCTCCCCCCGCCCCAGCGGGTGGGCGTCCAGGATGCCGGGTGCCTCCTTGCACGCTGCTTAATCTCGACTTCGGTTTCTCCTCTTCAGGAAAAAGAAGCTGCTCTTCTGGGGGGGGCCCAGCAGCATTGGCACTTGGCTTTTGTGTGTGATTTTGACCTAAAAAAGAAGTGAAGAACCCAGCTCAGCAGGGGGTCCTGGGCTCTGAGCCCCGCCCCCCCAGGCAGCCGTGAAGCCGGGGACCCCGAGGAGTGACCAGTGAAGCGTGGGAGCAGCTCAGCACCCAGCCCTGGGGCAAGGAGCCACTGTTCCCCCAGATGGGTTGTTAAATGCTTTGCTGCACCGAAGAGACAGCTCTGGAATAACACCCAGGCTGGGCTGGGACAGGGAGAGGATTTCTCCTGTGGCAAGCTGCTGGTCAGATGGTGGGGGACCCCCAGCTCAGCCTCCCCAGGAAGGGATGTTGCTGCACCCACACACCCAGCAAAGGATGAGATTGTCCCTGTCCCCATGGCTCCCAGCATGACTTGCCATGAGTGCAGGGCTGGCGTGGGCATAGACAGAAGTCCCAAGTGGCCAGGCTCTGTGACCACCCACCAGCCTCCCTCCAACTCCAGAGCCTTTGCCACGCTGCAGGGGGAGCCAAGGCTTCCCACCGTGCTGCCAGCCCCTGCCTGCCCCATCCCACCGTGCTGCCAGCCCCTGCCTGCCCCATCCCACCGTGCTGCCAGCTCCTGCCTGCCCCATCCCACCGTGCTGCCAGCCCCTGCCTGCCCCATCCCACCGTGCTGCCAGCCCCTGCCTGCCCCATCCCACCGTGCTGCCAGCCCCTGCCTGCCCCATCCCACCGTGCTGCCAGCCCCTGCCTGCCCCATCCCACCGTGCTGCCAGCCCCTGCCTGCCCCATCCCACCGTGCTGCCAGCCCCTGCCTGCCCCATCCCACCGTGCTGCCAGCACCTGCCTGCCCCATCCCACCGTGCTGCCAGCCCCTGCCTGCCCCATCCCACCGTGCTGCCAGCTCCTGCCAGCCTCATTCCCAAGGACTTACAGTGCAGGCTGGCTGCATCCAGGGCTCCCCATCCACCTGCATAGGCAGCAGCTTGGATGTCCTGCAGGGCACAAAGAGAGAGCACAAAGGTGACACAAGATGCCAGCTTTTGCTGCCTGCTGGGCCATCAGCTGAGATGGTGACAAATACCTGATGGTGACTGATGAACACTGGGCCAGTCTCTTCCCAGCACTCTTCAGCCCCGTGTAGATCTGCCCCATCTCCATCGCGCCCTCCAGCCCCACCACCTCCAGGAGGTGGTCGCTGAGGTCTGCAAGAGAGAGGGATCTGAGTTGGTCCCCCCACCCCCAGGGATCCTCTGCCTTCCACTGTCACCTGAAACAACTGCACATGGGGGCTGCTGGCCATTCTAGAGGGCATCGGGGCTGGCAGCCCTGTGGGGATGTGTCCCCATGTCCCTTGTACCCCGAGACCACCAAGCTGGGTGTTTGCAGCATTGAGTAACACTGCTGTCCAAAACCTCTGAAGCAAAAATACTCCTGGTCTGAAATAGTGCCCAATCCTGCATGGCTGCAAAGTGGCAGCTCAGATCCCCACCGGTGCTTCCACTGCTTGTTTGCAGTGTTGTATGAAACGGTGGCAGACACCCCACCTCCCCTGGGTGCCCTGGGACACTGCAGCACCCCAGGAGCCAGGATGCCCAGCAGAAGCCTCCCCAGGAAGGATCTGCTCAAACCCCTAGGGCATCACCCCTTTTCCCAGCTCCTCCTGCTCTGCCAGCAAGGGTGACCAACACTGGGGCAACTCACCCCATCTCTCATTCCCTTCAGCGTTCTCTTTCCCCTTGGTGGAAACCCCCCCGAGAAGAAGCCCTGCAAGTGGGGATGTGCCCAGGAGACCAACCTCATGGCCTCCACCACCCTTTGGAATGGGCCTTTGCTCTGCCCTTCTCCCTGCTGCCTGTTCCCATGGGCTCACCTGGCAAAGGGACTGCCAGTGACAGCCTGGGATGGCCGGTGACACGGTGGCTGTTTTTCACCCCCGTACTGGGCTGCAGGAGGTGGATAACACAGGCACTTGGCTGCTTTCTAATCCACCACTCTCTGCTGGGGAACCCTGCCAGCACTTTGGGCTGCCTTCACCCTGCCTGTGCCCACGGGGATGGCTCCAGTGGCTGCAGCAGCAGGGGTGAGGTGCCAGGCAGGGTGCAGGGTGTGTACCCTGCTGTTCCCGAAACCCCGCAGCCAGGCTGCCACTGTGTGGAGGGAGGATGCTTACAAACACCATCAGTGCCAGCTCTGCAGATCTGCTCCTGGCTCCTCCTCTGCAGCAGCGGGTGCCCAGCCCTTCAGTGGCTGCCTGCCAGCCCCGTGGGGTCCTAGGGGCCCCCCCAGCCTCTTGCCTGAAGGTGACAGGTCCCATCTGGGCCCCCCTGAGCCATGACCCTGGAGGGTGTGGAGTGGCAGCGCATGGGAGCCACATCCTCTCTGGCCACCATGGGCACCAGCCCTGAGAAACATGGTGCTGGGCTGCACCCAGGTGGGCAGAGCCACCCTCCATCACCACCTCGGACAGATAGTTCTTGGGGTCACCCTGACACCCCAAAAGACAGTGAGCCAATAGCAACCCCTCTGGCGCTGCTGCTCCAGCACCCCATGCACTGAGCTGTGGTCAGAACCAGGGCTGCCTGGCTCCCCTGTGCCAACCCCACTGGCACCAGGCACCCCCCCCAAACCCCAGGCCCCGCCACTCACCCTGCACACAGAACTTGAGCTCCTTGGCATCGGTGACCACCGTGGTGGGCAGCTTCTCAGGCAGTTTCTTGCCCAGCCGGTTGTAACCGCGCTGCTTCTTGGTCTCGCCCCAGAGGTTGGAGCCACCGTACATGCTGGGGATGTTGAGGACAGCAATGCCCTCCAGGGAGGTGTTGCTCAGGTCCAGCAGGGTCCCATCACACTGGTGGGCACAGGGGCGGCGTCAGGCCGTGTGGTGGGGGCAGCTGGTGCCTGGCACCCACAGAGCCTGGCCTTTCCTCTCGCCTGCCACCAAAGGAGCAGGGTGCTCTGAGCACAGCGTGCTGCCAGGTGGTCCCCAGGGTGGCATGGGCAGCCCCAGGGGGGCTGGAGGTGCAAACACCCCTGGCTTTGCTTTTCTAGGGCCAACAAGCATCACCTCCCCTTCCTTGTGTTGCTTTCCCCTCCATTTCTATATGAATTTTACTACACATCCAAGATGCAGCATTCCAGTGCCTGAAGAGGCTACAGAAAAGCTGGAGAGGGACTTTGGACAAGGGGTTGTAGTGAGAGGACAAGGGGGGGACACAGTTTTTAGCTGCAAAGAGGGTAAATTGAGATTAGACATTAGGAATAAACACTTTCCTGTGAGGGTGAGACACTGGCCCAGGTTGCCCAGGGAAGCTGTGGAAGCCCCATCCCTGGGAGTGTTGAAGGGCAGGTTGGCTGTGGCTCTGAGCAACCTGGTCTAGTGGCAGGTGTCCCTGCCCATGCAAGGGGTTGGAACTGGATGACCTTTAAGATCCCTTCCAACTCAAACCATTCTACAGTTCATTCTACAATTAGTTCAGTCAGCGAGCCAAGGGTAGTAAAACCTCCCCTTATTCAAACTGACTCCAAAGAATCAGAAGGTATGGCTGCCCAGAAACTAACTCAAACCAGTTTGTCTGCAAGTGCAATTTGGAAACTAGAAAAGAGGCTGTAAGGAAATGGTAGGAAAGGTGTCAGAGAAGAAAAAGGTCACTTTTGAAGAGAAAACCTCAAGTCAGCAACACAGAAGTGGTATCCTGGGCTTTGCTGTCATACAGCAGGAGTGCCCCAGCTGAAAATTCCCTGTAAAAGGTAAAATATCAGTTTCCTGCGGCTTTCCCTCAGGTCTGGAAGCAGCAGCCATGGAAATACATTTCTTAACTTCAGGTCTTCTCAATCTCACACGGCCCAGAATGATGCTGGATCCCCTTTCCAGACACCTCTGGAGGAAGCAGCTGCTTCCCCACTCAGCTGTATTTTCCCTCACACCTCTGCTCTCTCCCTGCCGTGCTGCATTTCAGCCAATACTGGCACATTCTTCCCCTTGTCTTTTGGTGATGCAACAACATTCCTGTCCTCTCTCACTTTGCTGAGAGGAATGTGAATGGACTGATAAACCCCTGCTGCCACTTTGGCTCCTGTTGCTCTCCTCCTGCAAACACTGAAGGTCTCAAGCTTATTTTCAACAGGCTGTGGGTAAGTGCTGAGGACACTGGCTGCAGGTCTGTGGAGCTGGAGGCACGCACAAGCAACTCTCCCTATGTTCAGATCTGCTCTGCCTCCACTGATGCTCCAAGATCTTATTTTTAGCCTGGTGTTGAAAGCAAAAGGCAGGAATCTTCTGGTCTGGGAGTGAAGAGCTGTCTCTCTGAGGCTTGTAAAAGGATGTAAATTCTTTCATTCTCAATACATCTTAAAGATACTATGATTTGCAGGAAGAGACAAGACCCTTGTGCTCTGAGCAGCGCATCCTGAGGGCTCTGATTCCACAACCCACACGCCCAGCCAAGCCTGGCATTGCCCTGGACCACAGGCACCTTTCCTGCCTGTGAGATGGTGGGCACCAACCCAGCCACGGTGGGATGGCAGCAAGTCAGCTGCCTGGGCTGCAGGGTTCCCAGGGATGCTACGGGAGCTCATTCCTGCCCAGAGGTGTGCAGGACGGGCAGGACCACAGGCACCCACCCATGCCTGCCCACCCACACGAGTGCAGGGAGCCCTTTCTCCCTGCACAGCCCCCCCTGTGAGCATGCCAGCCAGCTACAAAGGGCTCTTTGAGCAGGGGCAGCTGACGGCGCGCTGGCAGCGACGCTGGAAGTAGAAATTTGCAGCTGGGGAAAAAGCAAATTCATTTCCAGGAGCTGTAGGGGAAGGAGTGCCAATTTCCAAAACAAAACTGCCATTTCTCTGCAAGGCTGACAGTTGCCTGGGAGCCTGAGGGAGGACAGGCTGCCGCTTTCAACTTCAAATCCTGTGGGATTAACGCTTTCCTGCCCACACACGCTGGGCAGGGAGCACACGGGCACCGCGGGAGAAGCGGAGGGCACCTTGTGCCCATCTCCAGCAGCACTGAACCTGGGGTGTTGGTGTGCTGTGGGACAAGGGGCGAGATGGCTCCTGCCCCTTCTGACCAGCTCCTGAGGACACAGCTGCCCCCTTTGGACTTTGGGAAGGGCTGAAACCCCCTGCCTAGAAACAGGCTTTGAAGTCTGTCACCAGCTCCCTGGCCACTGCCCGCTCTCTGCCTGCCCACCACCAGCAACCCTGGGCCCCCCACCTGGTCAGACCTGTACCAGTGACCATTTTTCTCCCCTTGCCCTCAAACCTGAGTTATAAAAGGGTCATTTATCCAGAGCTGAGAGGCGGAAGTTTACAGCAAAGCACGGCCCAAACCCCCCAGCACGAGGGGAGAAACGATGGCACTCTTAGCAACCACGGGCCCCCCTCCCTGCTCTAATTAAAGGCTGTTTCCATGTCATCCAACGAGGGCTGGGAGAAGACACAGAGTTTACAGAGAGAATATTCCAGGCACGCTCTCAAATACAGCTGGAAAGGAGGGGAAAATACAGGGCTATTCTTTAGCCCGCAGCTGGCTGGCTTTGCAGCAAGTGCAGCAATGGAAGAGGGGGTCCTGCCAGCCACCGCATCCTCCTGCTGCTCTAAGGGGTCAAAGCTGCTGCAGCACCTTCTCCCTGAACAGCCAAAGCCCTGCACAAGGGACCCACGGGTGACATCTCCCCAGTAACCTTTGTGTTCCATGGTGGAAGCCAGGGACCATCCCGGGGAAACCCACCTCCACCTCGACGTAGTCATGGAGCTTCTTGCAGGTGGCTGCAAAGGTCTCCGATGTCCCAAACTCAAAGTACCAGAGCTTGTTCTTCATCCTGGGGCACAGAGGGGACTCAGCATCCTGCTCAGAAGCAGTGTCTTGCCCCAGCCACCAGCAGGATGGGCTGCCAGAGCCTTTCTGGAGCCATCGTGATGGGACATGAGCCATTGATGGGGACAGAAGCCATCACAGGGAGGGATTGGCAGCCCCAGGGAGCCATGCTGTGGGACAGGGGGTGGCTCAGGTGGACCTTGCTCTGACACCCCACAGAAGGGGAGGAGCAGGGTGCTGGCTGCTCTCTTGGCATGGGAGCCAGGGTGCCTACACTGGCTCTCAGCTGAGCTGAGGGTTGGCTGGCATCTCTCGACAGGTCTGCCAGGGATGGGGTACCCCATGGAGGAGATGTCCCCCACCTCAGCACCCTGAGTACCCTCCCTGCACCCTGCCAGGCAGCCACTGACAGCTGCTCATCCCTGGCATCACCCACCATGCTGGGCTTTGAGGGGGAGCTGTAAGCCCAGGGGAGCTGAATCTCAGAGCAGAGGTGGATCCTTTGGTCCATTTGGGGTTTTTCTAGCAGGTACTTCTGCGCATGGGGACTGGGGGTGCAAGCCATGGCTTCTGCTGCTGTCAGGCCATTTCCACACACCCGGAGCCCAGGGGGAGTGAGCTGTGACCTGCTCCTTGCCCTGCCCTCGCTGCCCACCCACGGGCAGCCCTTACCTGCTGTTGAACTTCTCGGGGTGCTTTTCTCTCATGACGTGGAAGCGGTGGGCGATGGAGGCATCCTGCAGGGAGAGGGAGCACAGAGAGGTCAGCAGGGACATGGAAACCCCACTCTGTGCCCCCCTGGGCACATGCCAGGATACAGGGGCTCAGGTCTTCTCCCTCACTGCTGGCCCCTGTGGCCCAGGAGGCCGTGCTGAGGCACTGGAGGCACCCTCAGCCAGGCTGCTCCCAAAGCCTTGAACAGGCTCATTAAGCAAGACATAATTAGTCCGTTTGGCCTTGTTCCCTCACCACAGGGGCTCTGCGTGGAGGTGATGCCAAGGGAAGAAGGAAGGGCTATTGGTGGGGCAGTGGGGCTCTGGGGACACCCCAGGACCCTGCACCCTGACAGTCTGCCTGGTGTCAGGTGTCCTGAAACTAATTGCAACCTCTGCTATGCGGGGTGGGGAGTCTTTAAGCCCAACTTGGAAGCTGTCACCAAATGCCACCTGCAGTGGCATCCCTTGGCATTAGCAGGAGCTGATGTGAAACTAGGAGCATCCTGCAGCTTCTGGGTGGGTGACCCATGCTGTGGTAGCACAGCCCAGGCACCCATGGCCCGGGACAAAAATGCTGCAGCCCCCCTAGGAAGAGAAGTGCTTCCCACTTTGCTGTTTTCCCAAAGCCCTGCTGCTCCTGGGATTGACCTCTGGCACTGGGGAAAGCCCCCATGGCACAGGGCTGCTACCTTCCCTGGGCTCCCTAACCTCCCTGGGTTAGGAAAGCATGGGGAGGGCAGGTCTGAGCACCAAAGCAGGGCTATGCTGATGGGCACCACCTCAGCAAAAGCTTCAGGTGGTGTGTCCAGCAGATCTCAACCTGTTCCTGGGACCCCAAACTTCCCTGAACCCTGTTTAAGTTCCTTGCACACTTGCTCTTGCAACATTCCCAGCTGGGAAGAGAGAGATTCCATGCCTGTTTATGTATTTAAGTGCTGCCACGACAAATGACAATAAAATCAGAAAAACAACAGCAGGAGATGCAGGGAGGTTAGGAACGTGAGCAGGGAGGAGCAGGGAGAGAGATTCCCTGGCCTGGGAGCTCTTCCCTCCACTTTGCTGTGGTCGGGTGGCTCTGGGGGGCACGGCACAGTCTGGGTACCAATTATTAGCCCTGCACCGTGCTGCTCTCTCTGGCTAAAACCCATATGGAGGGTGCTCTGGGCTGCCCTCAAGACTCTCCCTTTCCCTGTGGTACTCACCACCCCGATGGAGAAGTAGTTGTTGATGATGGTGGATGGAACGGGGTCCCCATTGGCCTCTCTGTCACTGGGAATGACATCTATCTGCCAGCGGTCCAGCATCACCTCCGTGCTGTGCTCGATGTCTTTCAGGACTTTCATCAGGTTGCCTCCTTCATAGCCTGTAAGGGAAAGAAGGTTGGACTTGATGGTCTTAGAGGTCTTTTCCAAGCAAAATCGTAGAATCTCAGAATGGTTGCGGTTGGAAGGGACCTCTGGAGATCATAGAGTCCAACCCTCCTGCTAGAGCAGGATCCCCTAGGGCAGATCACACAGAAACGTCCAGATGGGTCTTGAAATGGAGATGGAGATGGTCAGAGATGGAGACTCCACAACCTCTCTGGGCAGCCTGTCCCAGGGCTCTGTCACCCTCACAGTAAAGAAGTTTGCCCTCACGTTAGGTAGAACTTCCTGTGTTGCAGTTTTTGTCCATTGCCCCTCGTGGGTGTCAGAGGAGGATGAATGACAACAAAGGGGAGCACAGACATGTCGTGTGGTGCAAGAGGTAGTTAGGTACTGAGCCCCCAGGAAAGCCTGGGGGTGCTGCTACAGCACCAGTGAGGTGCCCAGTTCGTCCTTGCAGCAGAGGCAAAGATTCCAGCTAATGGCATGTCCCTCCCAGATTGAAAAGGGTTGTTGGGCAGTACCCAGCTGATGGGGGTTTGGAAAGCAGGGGCTGCTTTTTTTGGAAGGGGTTAGAGACACCATCGGGAGGCACCAGGGCTGAGATGCAGCCCTGAGCCCTGTCCCAAGAGCCCAGGAGCCCTCTCTCCCCGAGGGTGGCACCCACCCAGCTGTACCAGATGGTCCCTGTAGGCTGGCTACCCCCCCAGACAATGCTTGCCCAGCCTCACCTCCTCCCCAGCGCAGGCACCGGGCCAGGTCATTGCCAGTTCCCAGGGGCAGGACGGCCACTGGCGGGTGCTTCACCAAGTTTGCCTTGTCTGTAATTCAGGATGAAAGAGGTTTGGGGCTGAAAGGGCTTATTCCCTGCTCCTCTCCTTGGCCCTCCTTGGCAGAACCCCCGTGGTGACTCCCCCGACTCTTGCCAGGGGAATTTTGGGAACCCCCCAGCAGATTGCCAAGGACGTGGGTGGAGATGCTCTGCAGGAGCACAGCTGCTCCTTGCTCACCTATGCAGTCCAGGATCCAGCCCACCGTGCCATCCCCTCCACAGGCCAGGACACGGAAATCCGGAGTGTCCCGAAAGAAGCTCAGCCTGGAGAAAGCCAGGAGAGACAAGTGGTGCTAATGGGGGAGCAGGGACTGGAGGGAAGGGGCAGAGGATCAGCTGCAGCATCTCCCTACCCTGGCGTGGGCCCGCCGCGATCCAGGTTGTACACTTGGCGGGGGTTGAGCAGGTAGTGGAATTTCCGGAGGACCCTAGGGAAAGCGAGGAGTGAGGGACACTGCAGAGGAGATTTCCCCTCCAGGAGAGGTGCTGGTGCAGCCAGAGGGACCCGCAGCCCCTGCTCCCAGAGGAATGCTGTCCCTAGGCAGAACCCCACCTACCTCTCCCCTTGCCTTCCTCCGCTCTTGGGGTTCACAAGCACCAGGAGGGGGTGCGTCCCAGGCCGGGGGCTGATCTGGAGAGCAGAAAGTGCAGCTGCGAGTGCCTGGCTGCTGTGCACCCGTGGCAGAGCCCACCAGCAGCCCAGCACAGGACCCTACCTGCAGGCATTGTCCATCCACTGTGGTGGAGTTGAATTTGAAGCCCTGGTTGTCCTCAGGGCTGGGGCTGGTGCTGGCAGGGGAGTCGCTCTCCGATCTCCGGCAGTGGGACTGCCTGTCCTTTGGGAACAGAGGCGTGGGTGTGCACGGTGCTGCCCTGCCAGGTCCCTGCCACCTGGCAACGAGGTGGGGGGGCACTTACCAGGACAACGGGGCAGATGTAGGAAGGCAGCAAGATGTGGTCCCGCAGCGGGCCCCCGTCGCACTCAGGCTTCACGTGGGAGGCACATTTGTTGTGGAGCTGGAGGGGATGGAAGAAAGGGACATCAGGCAGGGGACATGGAGCCATCAACTCTTTGTGAGCCTCTGGTCCCCCAGAGCCCTCGTACTCACAGTGACTTGGCACCAGACGCAGTGCAGGCCAGTGATGCCCTGGTAGCACTTGATGCTCTTGTGGCATCTGTCACATTTGATGGGGGAATTGCCCTCGATCCAGGTGTGCTGCATCACCTGGAAAACACAGGATGGGGGGGTGGGGGGTGGGCGTTGCAGGCACAGCACCCACAGACCCACCCATGTCCCCTCCCCACTAAGGGCTGCCGCTGTGATTTTTGGAAGGTGGCCCTGTCAGGTAGGGGTGCTGACTGATCCAAACCAGCCCCCTGCATGGCCACCTTCCCTCCCTGCTGCTCCATGCAGCACATTGGACACACTGGTCCCCCACCCAGAGCAATAGCAAACCTTGTGGGAGGTGGGGGTCCTGTGGGTCCCCAGGGGCTGGTGATGGGGTCAGGGAAGGGCAGGGAGGGAAGGCCAGTGGAGCAGAGGAGCTGTCACTGGGGTCCCCAGCGCAGCTACAGCCTCAAACCCACCCAGATCAAGGGATTCCTGGGGCTTTTCCAACTCTGCCAGAGGGAAATGCCTTGGCTGCCATGAAGCTGCTGGAGTGATCCAGCCCAGCGGGTGCACTCGGGGGATGCCAGCACCCCCTGCTTCCCTCCCTGTCTCTTCCTAGAGTCATCCTTAGCTTAGCCCCTTCCGAGCCAGCCCCAAGTTAATTCCCAGGAGTAGAGAGGCTGGTTCCTGGTGACATTCCTCAGAGAACACAGAAGTCTTTCCAAGTGTTTGGTGAAACTCTACATTTGAGCTTAAGTCTCCCAGGCCTGCCAGACTCTGGATGCTGGGAAAGCCTGTGAGTTGCTGCCCAGGCAAATCCCAGTGGAAAAAGCCACGAGGGACCAGGGCAGGAGACGGAGGGGGCCAGCTGCTGCCGACGGTGCTGCCTCCAGGAGGGCTTCAGGGGAGATGCACCAGCTCAGAAACACATGGGCTGCCTACTCACGCTTGTGTTTCTCTTGGATTTCACGTAGGTGCTGATGCAGGAGGCAATATCCTTGGACACACACCTCTCGTGGACCGTGTACTTGCAGACTGGCAGGAAAGGAGAAGAAGGTGGTGAGTAGCACCCCTAGGCATGGGTGCTGCCCCCTCCCTGCTCACCCTGCAGCTCCCACAGGGCTTAGCACCAGCGGGGCAGGTCCTCTCTCCCAGTTTGCTGGCTTGGGGGTGTGCCAGGCCGGCAAGGGTCCCCGACTCACAGGAGCAGCAGAGGCCCTGCTTGCGGACCCCCAGCAGCATGGTGCGGCAGAAGTTGCAGTAGGCAGGTTTCTTGAAGTGCTTCAGCCTCCAGGCGTGCTGCCCGTCATCCTTCACATTCTGCAGGGCAGGAGGGTCAAGGGGGTCACTGCCCCACCGGGGGTTCCAGTCCACCAAGCCCACCCTTTTTACCAGCTTTTCACCCCATGAAAGCCCTCAGCACATCTGTGGGAATTTGATCCCAGCAGGACCATGGGCTCCCCCTGCTCCTCTTCTCCCCAGTGTCCCTAAAGCATCCTGGCCACTACATACCCCCACTCCCCAGGGACATCTAGCTCCTGGCACTTCAGTCACTGTGCTCTGGCTCCTCACATCCCCTCAGCACAGCCTGGCTACAGAGATGCTCTGCTGGTGGCTGAGGTGGCTTCACATATGGGGCCAGGGCACCACCACCATGGGGTGACCAAAGCAAGCCTCTTGCACCTGGATCCAGGCACAAGTGCTTTGGAAGAACCACTTAAATTTCCCTATTTTCTTGAATCTTCCTGCCAGAATACCTGCCCTCCCCCCCGCCCCCGCCTCTCCATGGGATGCAAACACCAGAATGGGCACCTTGCTGCAAAACCCCAGATTTTTCCCTCCAGACTATTAGCTGATGGCCAGGGATGCTCCTTGAAGAAATGAAGTCAAAAAGATGAAAAAACAGCACAGGGAAATAAGGAGGGGGGGGGTGTGTCCCAACCACCCCACCTCTGCTCTTTGAAGCTCACTGCAGGAGAAGTAGGTGCTTATTTTATTTTTTTATTAAATATTAATGGAACCAGAGCACACTACTATCCCAAGGAGTGAACCCAGCCTGCTCAGGCACAGCAGCTGGCAATGGTGGCAGCTCAAAACTGAGCTTGAAAAGGTTTGGGGGGTGAAGGCTGGTCGGCAGAGCAGGCGGGGGGCTGCAGGGGCCGGCGGGGGGCTGTGCAGAGCCCGAGGGGAGCACGACGCGTTGCCGGGGGTTAGGGTGCCCTCCCGTGGTCCCTGCGCACCCTCCATCCCTCCCTCCTCTCCCAGGGCTGGGCTTTCCTGTGGGAGCAGGCAGGGCGGCTGGATGCAGCGGAAGCAGGTCCCGGGGTGGGCACTCACCGTCTCCATCCCCAGCAGGACCAGCAAGGGGATGGTGGTCATGCCGCCCCGGATCCACTCCTCCAGTGTCACGGTCCCATCGTGGTCGTAGTCGATCTCCTCCATCATTGCCTTCAGGATCTGGAGGAGGGAGGAGACATAAGGACACGGTGATGCTGCCTGTGAACCCCAGCTGCCAGCTCCACCCGAGAGCCCCTGGGGACCCCCCCAGGACTACCCCCAGGTCTGACACTCACGGGCTTCAGCTCGGTGGAGTCCCACTCCAGGTACTCAGCCACGTGCACCATCTGGTTGATGATACGATCCAGCTCCTGAGCACAAGAAGGATGAGGGTGCCTGGCACTTAGGGATGGATTCGTGTCCAGCCTCATGCCCCCCAACCAGGGATATATTAGGTCTGCACCCCAATATTCCCAAGGCTGCTCCAGGTCCCCACCCACACAGGGGGCCATTGACACCCCACTCCTCAGTTGGTGCTGGGTGCTGCTTTCTCCTCTGAAAATCTGGCAGAAAATCGGCACTGGCTTTTTCCCTTGGAAGAACTACTCTTATAAAATGGATTTTTATTTACAACAGGTTTCAAAGGAGATACACAAAGGACAAAGGGAAAACATCGCCGGGAGAGGGGTGGCTGTGCACAATTTTTTTGTGCCTGATGTAGAGCTACAGTTTCTGGTGGGTGGATTTTCTGGAGCTGGATGCTGCAGGGCTGGTGTGCGTCTCCCAGCCCCTTAGTCTGTCCTCACAGCAAATGCTGCTGCCTTTCCCTCCCCCCATCTCACTGTTCAGCTCAGAGCACCTCCCTGGGGGGAGCAGACATCCCAGTACAGCCCTGTGTATCTCCAGTCCCCGAGTGGCCCTGGGCTCCTCTCCCAAGGGAATGCTTACCGAGCTGTCCAGGAGGCCGTTTCCATCGGTATCATAGAGGCGAAACATAACTGGAGGGGGAAGAGAAGTCAGTAACAGCCCAGCCCTGAGGCACGGTGGGCAGCTGGTGCCTGGTGCCAGGGCTGCTGGAGCTCCAGGATGGGAGCAGTGCTGCACCAGCTTGGCCTGGACCCGGGCTGTGGGGTACCAGTGCAAAGCCACAGCCCCCCCGGCTGCCCCTCTGCTGGACACGGGTGCCAGCAGGCAGGAGCAGAGGTGCGATGCTGAGCAGTTTTTCCAGTGTTTCAGCATTAAAAAGTGATCAGGAGTGTCCAGCCTTGAATCCCATCTTGGGTGACCCCACCCCTCCCACCCCGAGGTAATGCCTCCTGCCACCAGTCCCACCTCCGTGCAGTGTGACCAGTAGCCCATGGACCCAGGATCCCACTTACACTCCAGCTTGTCCTCTGCCCGTCCCCTCTCCAGCAGGGACAAGTAGCAGACAATGTCCTTCAGGTGGACCACCTGAGCCAAGGGGGCAGGGGGCAGTGGTGGGGCAGCCTTCTGGGAGCTCTTCCTCAGGCTGAAGGGTAACCTCTTCTCCATGCTCCTTGTGCCTGCAAGCAGGGAGGGGGATAAGGGCCACATGCACAGAGCTGGCCATTGGGGCCAGAAGCTGTCCTCAGCTGGGACATGGGGATGTGAACTATGGGACAGGGACCCACTCAGGGTGGGCAAGGATGTGGGGCTGGGAGGCCTTGCAGGCTGGGCACTGGCAGTAGGTCCCAAGGACACAGACCCCTGCATCTCTGGCACTGTGGGCACAGGTGGGATGAGCCCACAGGGATGTGCCCTGTTGAGGACAAGCACCCAGCCAGGAGTGAGAAGCTCAGCTGGCAGCAAGGCGACTGGCCAGGGTGCCAGGACAGCCCACGCTGGCACAGACTTCGGCAGATGGCTGCTCCTGGCAGAAGGGCCCTTCCCAGTGCTCCCCTCATCCGTGGCTGGCAGGAGCTGGGCTGGAGGCAGCCGTGACTCACTGCTCCCATCCCTCCTCGCTGGGACCTGCTGCCGGGTAATTAAGACATTGACAGGCAGGGAGGCTGCAGGACAGGATCAGCAGCTTAAGTTTGCAAAGTCAAGGTGTCAAGATGCCAGTAACCCGTGGAGTTTGGAAGGTCACTGTCACTGCACTGAGGACCTGACCAGGGCGAGGAGTGACTGTAGTTTGGGAAACCTGGGAGGGATTGTCACTGCCCTTGTCCCCCGTGGAGCCTCAGCCAAGCTCACCTGGTGACTGAGGGCTGAGCAGGGACCCGGAGGAGATCTTGGAAGAGCCCGAGGAGTTGTGAGCTGAAGGGGTGCCAGTGGTGGACTTCTGGGAGGATGACCTGGACCAGCTGGGGGAGGGGTTGGGGACCGATGCAGATGCTGGGGTGAGGGATGCCCGCTGTGGCTCAGCAGCATTGCTGGGGCAGCTCTTGGGCTCAGAAGTGTGCCGTCCCAGGGCACTTCGGAGCATTTTCCCGTTGATCCCTGCAAAGCAGACAGATGCTTGTGGGTAGCGTGACCCCAGGGTGCCTGTGCCCAGCAAACCCCTTCCTCCAGGAACCGTGCCTGGGCACCGGCTGCTCACTCTTGGTCCTCTTTGCTAGCCCAAAAGCAGACTGATATCTCAGCCCCAGGGCTTTCCGAGGGGCATCACAGACAGCCCCTCACCCTCCTGCCTGGCCCAGTGGCTCCCAGCAGTGCTCCCATCCCTGGATGCTAGCCACCATGGTGCTCAGGACCAGGCAGGGAGGACTTGGTCCCCTGCCACCAGCCAGACCTGCTCCTGAGTCCCACTGTGGCAGCCAAGTGCCCAGGAAGGGTTCTCCCTGATCTGTTGCAGCTCAGAGATCTATCAGCAGATCTTTCCAAGCACTTCAAATCCACCCAGGCAGGGGCCAGGGGAGGTAGATGCTGGGTGCCTGGCACACATTCCCTGCTCTGAGTGCAGCCATGCACTTGGTGGCCACCCACACTGGTACCCATGACAGGGGCGCAGGCCACCTCAGTCTGGATGGAGATGCCAGCATTGAGTGACTTGGGCTCTAAGTGTGCAGAGGAAAGGGAGGAACCAGTGCAATGATGGAAGCCCCATCCCAGGGAAAGCCCTCTCCTCCCTGCAGCAGCACAGGGTCCCCGGGAGCCCATCTGTGGGATGGGACAGAGCTTGGCTGTGTACTGGTCCCAGTGCCACCCCACCACCTTCGTCCCCATGGCGCAGTGCTGGAGAAAGCCCAGTGTGCCACCGTGCCACCACGTGCTGGCTGGGCAGCAGGGGCAGGGCTGGCTCACCAAGGGTGCTGAGCTGTGAGACGCCGTGGCTCTGGCGCTGGGTCTCCGGGGAGGCCTGGCAAGTCTTACGCTTGAAGGAGGTGAAGAGGTGTTGGCAAAGCTCCTCGGGCACATCTGCCTCCAGGTAGGTCTTCATGAAGAGACGAAAGCCCTCATAGTCAATGGGCTGGGGAGGGGACAGAAGAGGCTGCTGGAGGTGCCCAGGCACACTGGGAGGATGCAGAGTTGCCAGCAGGGAGGGGTCTGTGCCCTGGGTCCCCCCTCACTGGCCACATCAGCTGCAGAGCCCTCCTCAAAACCCCCAAATACAGACATTCTGGCATGGCCAAAGGAGGCAGGGGGTGTTGGAGGCAGAGGGGTGTACTGAGCAGGGCTCTGAAAGCCTCCCACTCCCCCAGGGTAAGGCAAAGAGCAGCAGAACCCTCCAGCCTACCCCCGGTCCCTGGGGACTACCTTCCTTTTGAGGTCTCCTGCCTCCTCCTTCCCCACTGGGCATCCCCATTGCATCAGGAGGTTGTCTTCCTAAGGGTTTTTGTGGTGCCAGCTGGAGCAAGGGTCCTGTGGTGCCCTTGAATAGCAGAGTGGTTTTGCTGCCCCTCCTCACCACGTTCAGCCCACTGACTTTTGCATTTCATCTCGTTTCTAGTGATTTTGGCCCCCAGGAAAGGCTGTGTCCTACTGGCACACTAACAGGTCCCTCTGAAAGCACCTCTTGGAAAAAATAACCCCAACCTTCCCTAGGCAAGATGGAGAGGGTGCAGGGCCTTCCCCTGCCCCACACTGGCAACAGCAAAATCATTTGCTTTGGTAAGAGAGAGTAAATCCCTCCTGGCTTCTGCCTGGCAAGGAGATCCCTGAAAGTGCTTTCAGTGAGACAGCACGTAGCTGTGGGGTCCCAGCAGCACTGGTGGGATGGCCACACAGTAAGGTCTGGGGCTGAGAGGGATGCTTCCCATCTGTGGAGGCATCTTTCCCAGGCCTGGGAGCACTGACATGGGGAGAGGCAAGAGGTGGACAGACAGACATGCCTTCTCCTGGCTGCTTTTAGCTGCAGGAGCTGGGCTGGGGGGGCCATCAGGGGGCCAGGAGCTCAGCCACGTGGTGGGAGGCTGGAAGGGACAGGACCATACCTGCTCGGGGTTGTACTTCGAGAGGACACCATCCCCATGGAACTCCTCCAGGACATCCTTGAGCTTCTTGGTGGAGTCTGAGGAGACAAAGGCATCATCACACTGAGCACAGCACCCTTTGCTGTTAGACCACCAGCAAGGTAGTGGAGATGAATTCATCTGCTAGATATACAATTTCTGGTGCCTTCCATGCCTGGGAAGGGATCACCCATGCCCTGTTCTCCTGGCTGGGCATCCTCAGGGCTGGAGGGGCATTGGTCCTTCAAAAATTGAGAACTAAGAGAATACTGGGAAAAAATATCATGGGGAAGGAACATTAATGCCTAACATTCAGACACAGATCTCTGGGCATGTCCATTTGAAAGACTCTCTGACACACCAGCCTTCTAAACTGCTGTGAAATCCTCTCTCCAAGCTGGGGGTTGTGCTGGCTCCCGCTCCCCTCAGCCCTCTGCTGGGGATGGAGCTCAGGATCAGATGTCCAGGATGCCTGGGGCAGGGCTGGAGGTTGCAGAGCACAACTGGGGGCCAGTGTGTGTGCTTGAGGAGGGGGCTTCTGGCTCCAGAGGTTGGGAGGACTCGTGGGAGGGCCCCCCAGCCCTGCTCCCCGGCCTGGTGCCAGGCCACCCTCCTGAGGTGGAGGCAGCTGCCCACACTGCAGCCTTGCTCCCCACACATTGAGCAACGAATTGAAGACACCGTCCGTGTTCTGAGCTCAGCATTACAGATGGTGTTTTATGGTCTGTGATTTGAGAAAGCAGAGCCTGTTCTCCAGAGAAGCAGGATGAGATGCAGACAGCGATGCTGCGCACACACCTCTGCCCACCGCCCTGCCTGTCCCTCCTGGGATGTCTGGCAGGCAGGCAGAGGGCTGGGGGAAGCTGGCACTGGGCTGTTTGGACAGGGAGATCGTGCCCCCCCCTTGCTGCCAGCCCTGACCTGGTTCACCTTGCCCCTATGATGTGCAGCAGCCCCAAGGACAGCCCCGGGGCACTCATGGGGTCCCCTTTGCCTTCCAGCCCTCTCCCACGCAGCGACAGGAGCCTGCTCACCCCCAGACTGTGCTGCCCCTGCAAAATGATGTCCCTGAGATTTTAAACCCCTTCTCCCTTTGCCCTGCGGTCCTCGCTGGCTTTTCCTGTTCTCCCTGCCCTGCTCACAGCTCCTCTTTGGGCTGCACCACCTCTTCATTGCCCGCTGCAATGAGCACGCCTGCACGCTGGCTCTCCAGCAGGCAGGACCTCGAGGACCTGGTTTCAGACCCCTGGGCTTTGCCCCAGCTCACTCCCCAGCTGCTCGCAGCCCCAGGACCCCACGGCCCTGCCACCAACCTCCTCACCTTGGCAGGAGCTGCGGGAGAGGGTTGCTGTGCAAAAGCACTGAGTAAAATGACTGCAGAGGGCTGGCAACTCCAGGCGAGCTGTGGAGCAGCTCGGCATGTTTAGGAAGAGCCAGTCTGCTTTCCTTGCTGGCATTTTTGCTTCACTTGCCAACGTGGGAGCTGATCGCCTCCGGAGGGACTGAGCTGTGTTCACGTGTGCAGCCCCCAGAGCAGGGGGGAGCTTGTGCTAAATCCTGCACAGGCACGGGGACTCCTTGGCCATGCCCCATCAGCCAGTGTTGGGGGTCGGGGACCTTCCCAGCCTCCCCACCTCACGCCTAAGAAGCCACCTAGCTCTCCAGGAGGACACCAAGGACGTGCAGGTCACCAGTCTGGCACAGCTCTCCCTGCCATGGAGGGGTACACGGGGGCGTGCAGGGGTACTCACAGTCTGTGTACTGCTGGAGCTGGGCAAACTCGGTGGGGCTGAGCGAGATCCACCCTCCATCGCTCATCTTCAGGTGGTGGGCCCCAAAGCAGGGGCCACGAGCTGCTCTGGTCGCTGTGCCAGGCTCGACGCTGCAGTTACCAGCTGGCCACTTGGTCACATTGGCACCGTGAGGGGCATGGGAGGCTCTTGGCCTGCTGGCACCATCCTGCTGGGCCCGTGGGCAGCAAACCCCAGAGCTTCAGAGCACCCAAGAAGCACCTTTCTGGGAGAGAAAGAGAGGAGGAGGTCAGGGGTGCCCTACCCACACAAGCAGAGGTTGGCTCCTGCCTACACAGGTTGCCCAGCCATGGACCTCCCCAGGAGAGAGTTGCCTGTGGCAGTGGTGGTCAGTGAGGCTGGCACAGGGGGTGCTGGAGCTAGGGAGCAGGGTGCCTTCCTAGCCAGGGAGGGCCCCAGCTGCTGCTGTGGGGGTCCCCTACTCCAGGCATCCCATGGGAACAGAGAGAGGAGTGTGCCAGCAGAAAGGGGGTGAAGTGGAAGGAGGAGCCCAGAGCACCTCACCACACCACCATCCCTGGGGATCAGGGCCCCTGGGGAGCCCTCACCATGGAGCTGGTTCAGTGCCACCACGAGGACCACAGCTCCCAGCAGCCAGAGGATGCAGCCCAACAGAGGCAAGGCAAATGCTGTGGGCAGGGAAAGGAGCTTCTCACCCTAATTACCCCCAGCATTTTCCAGGAGATCCCAGCATGATAGGAGCAGAAGGAAGGACACAATTAATTAGAGAAGACACAGTGCCTGGAGGCAAGGGCTGTGAACGAGTGGAAACTCCCAGCTTGCACCTTCATCTCTGAAGCTGGTGGTGACCTTCAGCTGGCTCTGATGCTGAGAATTATTGTAAATTAAAATCTACATTCAGAATTGGGTGAGAGGAAACCTGCTCAGGCTGGAAAAGCCTGCACCACGGAGGAAATGTCAGAAGGCCTCCAATCAAGCAGACCTCTCCAGTCCTTCCATTTGCAAGGCTTCAAAATTGATTAGCTTCTTAACAGAATCAGTCATGGGGGAAAAGGGCAGCACCCCAAGGAGGTGAGTGTTCTTCAAGGAGCAGATGAGAGCAATTTGATCTCGATGTTAGCACCATCTCCCTGCTAAATGTTGGCTCCCCATTTTCACCAGCCAGAGCTGAGGGACTGGAGAAAGCAGAGCACTGGTGAGATGGGAAAGTCTGTGTGACTTGGGGTGATGCTCAGGGAGCACCCACACCCCTCATGGCTGGCTGGGCTGCCCACGGTGCCTTTTCATTCACGGGAAAAGGTGTTTAATTAAGGAGAGCCAGTCATTTTTGGGGAGCTGCCAGGTCCCAACTGTCACAGCACCCCAGCCAGTGCTCCTAAGGGATAAGTTACACATCGGGTGCAGCAGGGGCAGGCACTTGACACCTCATCCTCGGGATTTCCCTACACAGCCATCTCTGGGATAGACCTTCTCCCTCACCCCAGCCACCTACAGCAGTCCCAGTGTTGGCAAGGAGATGTGAGGCAAGCCCTTCCGAGGGCTTCTGGGATATGATCAGGGGAGCATTGTTGCTCAGTCCCCAGCAAAACCAATTTTCCTTACCAAATGCTGTTATTTTGGCTCTAACTCCAGCCACTGTAAATGCACCAGGCTGAGACATGGCCCAAGGGCCAAGCCCCGTGTTGGAGGAGAGAGCACTGCCACCCCCTCCTCAGAGCTCCACAGAGGACAGTGTCCCCTGAGCCAGCAGCACAGGGATGAGCACCCACCGGTGCTGCCAGGTGGCAGCCAAGGGCTTTTTCAGCTCCAGGGAGCGACTGCACATCTGGAGAGAAGTTCACCGAACCCCGGGGCACACGTTTGCTGGAGTTAGAAGCCAGGGCTGTGCTTCATCTTGCTCAGCCCTTCCCTCCTGGAGCTGCAGCTCGGAGCACACCCTGTTTCACAGCTGGGGAGCTGCTCCAGCCCCATGCAGGCCGGGGGGAAATTGCCTCATGGCAAATCTTGCCAGGTACAAAGCCATGTCCTGCTGGGGATGCTGCTGCCCGTGGATGCTCTATGAAGGCTGGGCAGATGCTGCTGCCCAAAATAGCTCCTGCCCCTTTCCCCTGTTGCTCTCCCCTCTGTCTGCCCCAGGGAGCACAGCTGCTGGGGCTCTCTTATCCTTGGCAATCCTGTCCCATGGCCTAGGACTTCTTGGCTGCAGCACATCATGACACCAAGGCTGCTGGGAGCTGAGCTGGCAGGGGCTTAGGGACCCCCCCCCCCCACATGCTGCTTCTGCTCATGCCCAGGGTTTGGGGACAGCTGCCCCAGGGCTGGGGGTGGTGTTGCCATGTGCCTGCCTTGGGGCACTGCTGTGGGGGCAACACACAACCCCATGGGAAATGTGACCTCCCCACCCTTGCCAGGGCCCTGATGGCCCCATGGTAACTTGCCCCCAGCCTTTGGCTGTCCCAGCTCAT
This sequence comes from Hemiprocne comata, assembly GCA_020745705.1. Taxonomy (NCBI): domain Eukaryota; kingdom Metazoa; phylum Chordata; class Aves; order Apodiformes; family Apodidae; genus Hemiprocne; species Hemiprocne comata. The sequence goes on along the minus strand of CM036594.1, from coordinate 3,150,998 downwards.
GCTGGCAGCTCTTCATCCCCAAGCCACCAACTGGGGGACAGGCACATAACAGTTCTAGGGCTAGAAAAAAACCCACCCAACATCTTCCCACCCTCACATCGGTTTTCTGGGGACCTTCATCTCAGGGAAGGGACAAGCAGGAATATGGTGTTTGCACCTTTCCTGTGTGACGGGTTTGTCCCAAGGTATCTCTGAGGCTGGTCCAGAAGAACTCAAACTGTAAGGAACCCTCCAGGAATGCACACAGACTTTCTGTTTCCTGGCAAATGAGCTGTTTGGTTTGACCAGAACCTGTTTTTTATCCTAAATGTATACAAGGAGAGGTTGAGAAAGCAGAGCTAGCTCAGCCTGCAGATGAAAAGGCAAAAGGGGGGGACATGGCTTGGCTCCAGCTGCCCAAAGGGGTTTGGGTGCACTGAGCCCTCCCGCAATGGACGGCAGCAAAAATATCCCTGGCTTCTTGTAACAGCAGGATACGGGACAGCACAAAGCAATAGAAGGAAAGCAAAGCAGAGCTAATCGGGCCATCCCAAGGGGCTTTCCCCCAGCAATTGCTGGAATAACAAATGCCACTTCTGGCACGTCAGCCTTGGATTTCACGAAGGGCAGGAAAAAGCCTCCTTAGGAATCCAGCTGCTGCTCATTTGGCCGCCCTCTGAATTGTCAGTGGCAAATTATGTTCTATTAAATCAAATCTGCCTCTCTCTAAAAATAGCTCCCCTACTAGTTCTACAAATAACACCAGATTACCCTGCCTGAAAGCTCTGACGGGGACGTGGCCCCTCTCCCCTCCTCGGCCTGTGCCCACCAGCCGTGTGTGTGGGCTTGGCCATTCTGCTGGCACGACGGTGCAGTGTGACTCAGGGCAGCTGAAGTGCCCGGGGGAGGATGGAGAGGAGGGAGCTGGTAGGGCTCTGAGCACCTCCAGAACACTCCCAGGGGATTAGCTGGTGCTGGAGCCCTCGGGAAACCCCTGTACAGAGCACCCTGCCAGCCCCGGGGCCCAGTGAGGGAGCTGAGGGCTGGGCAAGGGGTGATGAAGGAGGTGCCACGGGGAGCATGGCAGGGTGCAGGCAGAGGCACAGCTCACTGGGAGCCAGGGCCCGGCCATGTAGGGCCTGAAACACTCACATCAACAAGGGAGATGCCAGGCTGAAGCTGGCAATGGGCCAGACCCCGCTGGCAAGGAGGGCCCAGACAGGTGGCCATAAGGCCAAGCCACGGGCAGTGGGCACATGTCAGTATCCACGAGAAAGGGCTGCCCATGGGCACCCCCAGTGTCCAGAGCTGGGAGGCTTCTGGGAGCAGTGATGGGAGGACACAAGAGTTGGTTTTGCAACCAGCCACCCCTGCCCACAAGCCTCCCAGCCATCCCCTGGCCACCTGGTGCTGCCAAGGAGAGAGGACCCAGCTCCTGGGCTGCTCCCCTGGCATGTGGCACAGTGCCATGGGGATTGCCATATGCTTGGGTGGGCTTGTTCCACCAGCACCTCCCTGCCCTCTCCAGGACTGGAGATAGCAATGGAGACCTAATTCTGCCCAAGCTGGGGCAGGACAACCACTGGTGGTGGGATGGCAGCCTCCAGGTGCCAGCAGAAGAGCTGTTGCTCTTGCAGAGTCTCCAGCCTTTAACCAGCTCCACAGGGATGTGCAGATGGAGATGCAAGCGCATGCTCTGCCCACAGGAGATTTCTGCTTCAGATGCCCTTTGGGAAGAGAAACATCAGCTCCTCGAGCTTCAGGAGATGGCACGAGGAGGGAAAGCTCCTGCTGTGCCTAGGCACACTTGCAGAGGCTGTAGCTCCCAGACAGCCACAGGGTATGGCATGGCCCAAAGCCAGGCTCTTCCCTGCATCCCTGGCTGGGCCTGCTGAAAGCTACAGTCACCACCAACATCTTCTCCTGGGGCAGAAGCACGGTGGGTCTCTGCAGGAATGGCATTTTCCAGCCTGCCCACCCCATCTCTTGAAAAGATCAGCCTATTTTTGTGTTGGACTGGGGAGAGGCCCCTGAGGCGGTGGGTGGAGTGTAAATCCCTCCTGTCCCACTGCAGCAAACAAACCCCATTCGAGTCACGCTCAAACTATTTTCTGCAGTGACAGGAGAAGGCACTTTTCTGCATTTTGCCAGCCCAAGAGGACACTGGGGATCTGCTTTTTCCATTCTCCCTGCCTGTTGCTCTCTACACATTCCCCCCAGCCCTTTCCCTGCCCACCCGTGCAGGGCCAGGCACACTGTCTGGGTACCTTCCACCAACTTTGCTTTGGGTGCCAAGCACCCTCATGTCACTGAAGCAACAAAACATGCTGGCAGGGGTGTCCAGAGCACCTGGGCAGGCAGCTGCCCATGAGCCCACACCCACTGGCCCAAAGCACCCCTGGTGGGAGGAGAGGTGATCCCTCCCAACTGGAGTAGCTTCTTTTTGGTGCCTTGTGCCAGCTGTCTGCTCCCCTGCCTTCAGCACTGGTCCACCAAACAGAGGCAGCAACCCCAAATCCCCGTGCACACATTGCCAGGAGCACCTTGTTGGGCCTCTGCACCTGCTCCTGGCTGCGGGACAGCCTTCCCAGGCAACTTTTAAGAAATTTAAGAAACTTTAAGAGCAGTGTCTCACAACCAGATGCTCCCCTCTCCGGCACTGTGGGGTTAAGAGGACTGGTAAATTCAGGCAAGGCATCTGCCACCACCAGGACCAGCACCCACCACGTGGGAGCTCTCTGCCACACAACCAGGCAGCGACAGTCACAGGCTGGGCTCTGGACACACCAACTTCCCAACTGGGAGCTGGGAGAGCTCAGCTCAGCCATATGGGGACAGTGGGGACCCAGCATGGGCCCCCCCAGAGCTCAACCCCCCTGTCAGCCTGCCAGGGCCAGGAGAGCTCGGCTTACACCCTAGGGACACCAATGACTTCCCAACTTACTGCTATTGCCTTTTTAGAGAATAGTTTTGCTGCTGAGTTCAGAGCAGACTGGATCCGAGCTAGGACGCCTTTTATATGAGACCCATCCCCTTGCCACCTCCCCAGCAGGTCCCAGCCAGACCAGAGGTCGTCTCATGGAAAAGCCCCTTCCCCCACCAGACCGGGAAGCAGCAGCTGGTCTCGCAGCCTGAGGGCTGAGATCTTCTTCCCTAGGCTGCTGGCTTCACCACCTCACACCGACAGACCTAAGGCTTCCTGCTGCCAGCACAGGGAAGCCCTGGCTCTCTCCCCATGGGAATCCTGTGGCAGCGAGTCCCATGGGTTAACCACACCTTCTGTGGGATAATGCTGCTTTCCAGTAGCTTTGAAACACGTTCTTATCCCCTTTCATCCTCTGAAACAACCTGAAGAACAAGTTGCAGACAGCCTCTTTCCATAGCCCAGGTATGCTGAACACCTCCTCGGTCCTCCTACCCACCAAAGCCAACGGCCCCAGCGATTTTTGACTTACGGAGAAAGACACTAACGAGCTTTTCCGGCCTGGCAACGCAGGGGAACAGCTGACTCGGGCTGTTTCTCTGCCCATCAAATGGGTGTGTGGCTTTATAAAAAAGCTGAGAACCGACACACGCTGAGACACCAGTGAAGATCATCTAGCTTCCCCAGGCTGCATTAAATGCTCGGTGGCAGCCATCTTCTCCACCCTGGGGGTCAGGGGGATGCTGCTCTGTCCTTCCCGACCCCTAGGACAGCTTTTCCCAGTGGCCGAGCCTCCCACTCGGGCACCCCGGGGACTCCAACTCCCGCACCCCAGCCCGTTCCCTTGCACGCATACCCCCGCTCCCCAAACCGCTTCAAACCCGGCGTCGGGATGGGGTCGAGAGCGGCCCGGGGGGTGTCGCGGGCTCGGGGGTCAGCGTGCGGGGCGGGGGGGGAGCCGGGGCGGGGGGCGGCGAGAGCTGGTCCCGCACGGGTCGGAGTGTTTCCCACGGCTGGAGAGAGCCGACCCCACGGCGGATCCCTGGTCCCTCCCTTGCCGCATCCCCGCGTCCCCCCCGCCGCTGTCCCCTTACTTGGAGGCGGCAGCGCGGTGCCATCGGCGGGGCCGCCCAGGTCGCTCCAGCGGAGGCGGCGGCTCCGGGGCTGCCGGTTGCCGGTCTCGCTGGGCAGCCCGGCAGCACCCCGCTCCCTCGGCGAGGCGGAGCCGGGCGGGGGGATGCGAGCGGGCCCAGCCCGCGCCCGCCGCTCCGCTCCGCCCGCCGGCACCGGGGATGGAGGAGGAGTTGGAGGGAAGAACCCGGCGGCCCCGACCGCGCCCCCGCCCCTCCCCGTGCCCGGGGTAGGGCAGGGGGCCGCCGTGTCGGGAACAGCTGGGCTGCGGGAAGGGCCGGGAGTCGCGTCTCCACCGTAAAACTCATTTATTATTAATTTATCCTCGCCCCGCAGCGGCAGGACTTTTCCCATCCCCCCCCCCCCGCAGCGTGCCCCGCAGCCCAGCTGCTCCTCGTCCCCTTCCCCATCCCTGTCCCACTCTCTTCCCTGGGGCTTTTTACCCCACTCCATCTCTTTCTCTCCTCCTTTCGAGCCATTTCACCCGTGGCAGATGTTGCTCTTTCCTAAGGAACGGAACAAACTACTGAAAACAAACAAACAAAAAAAAGCCAAAACAGATAAAAAGCATTTTTATTTTCTTTCCATGACGCGTGAGCCTGCCTGCTCGGGGGATGACACTATTTCAGGCATGTCTATTATTTATATTTCACTGTATTTATATTAATTAGAGACTCCATCCATGTACGTAGTTCTCTAACTTAAAAAAAAAAAAAAAAGCAAGCTGGAGTCTGAACTTTCTCGGGAGAAACAGACAGAGAGAAGCAGAATACACTGCATGTTGGTCCTGTATGGCATTCCTGCTCTATGCCTGGGATCTCTCCAGTCCCAGCCTTACTTTCCCTCCCTCCTTCCTGTTGGGGACCCCAGAGAGATGGGTCAGGGCTCCTGTCTGGGATGCTGCAGATGAAAGAGTCCCCAGAGCCATGCCAGTTTTAGGGGAGATAGTGGCACTTGTGTCATCTGTGGCTGGGCAAGAGGAGCATCCCTTCAAAGCACCCTGGTCATGGGCTGTGGTGAAGCACAGAGTAGTCTCACCTTGTGGAGCAATGGAAAGAGGACCCCGAGCTCCCCTGTTCCCCACCAGCTCCCTCAGGAGTTGTAACCTGTGTCAACACCTGGCCAAAGCAAGTGACTTCTTCTCTACCCTGAGATGAGCATCCCAGCCCTGTCCTTGTCCTGTGCAATAACTCCAGGTCACTTCTCTTCCATCCTGGGGTGCCTCTCCACAGGGAGGCAGTGGTTTACCAAACATGGTGGTGAGAGGAGGAGGAAGAGAATGGGGAAGGCTCCTGGCTGGACACCTGCTATCACCTTTGCCTGGAGTACCAGGACACATTGGTTCTGGGCTGGGCAGCCAGAGACCTGACCACAGCTGGTGAAAGACCTCTGCAAAGGCTCAGCTAGCAGACAGTTGTTTCCACGGAGGGAAACCTTGCCCAGCTCAGCACTGACCTCTGACCTTTGAGGAATGATGCACTTGGGATGTGCAATTATCTCCAGCAACACTCCCTGGCTGGCAGCATCTCCCAAGGGCTGTGCTGATGGCTGGGAGCTCCCACAGCTTTACCCAGTTGTTGAAAATGGCCCTGCATGAGTGGTGCGTGAATATTTTTTTCCAGGCAGGGAGTCCAGCTCCACCATGAGAAGCTGAAGGGATGCATGACTCCCCCACTCCACGTTGGGTTTGCTGTTGGTGAAACACTCCCAGCACACTCAGATGAAAGAGTTCCATTCTTTCCCCGCATCCAAGTAGATATTCCTTCCAGGGATTAATTAGCAAATTAAAATGGTAGAAAGACAAAATGATGATGATTAGGCACAAGCCCTGTTAAGTGTCTCTTTCTTGCAGATCTGCATGCTGTGTCCCAGAATGTTCCCACCTCCCTCAAAGGGCTGCAGGCAGCAGATTCACCTGCTGTGCTGAATCCCTGAGAGGGAAAGACACAGAGGTCAGGGATTGAGCAGGTGAGAGCTACATCCCAGTGCCTGAAAACATAGATCCCTGAGCCAAAAAGCCCTGACCATGCAGCCCAAAGTGCTCTGCACCTGTAGGAGGAGGAGGGTCCTTTTGGTGGGGCAGCAGCAACTGTGATCTGGGGGTCTGGCAGCAGCTGTGAAGCCTCGGGCCACTGCCTCCACACATGCTGGAGATGAAAAATCTGGGTCTGGAGAAGGGGAAAGAAAAATGTGTTGGCATGGGGACTCTGCCCCATTTCCTAATCTGTCCACCTGGGGGTTCATAACGTCTCCCTGGTCCCCATCTGTTTACCAGTGCTCTCCCTGCCATTCCAATGGCTCCTTGCCATGGATCAGTGATAACCCACCAGAGCCCCAGCACCCACAGCTGTCCCTGCCCCCTTGGCAAAGCTCTCCTGCCAAGCTCTGTGCCTCAAGGCCACACTCTCCAGATTAATGCAAAAAGATATGCTGAGAGCTGGATTGATTAGAGCTGCAGCTCCATTTTCTAGTCCTGTCCAAAAAAGCCATCACATTTTGCCTGGCAAAAATTGTCCTTCTTAAACCTCAGTCACTTACAATTCCTTGTCCTGATGCCCAGAAATTTCTTCTTTTTCCTTGGTTTCTCCTGGCAGGGTCCAAACTGCAGCAGGGATCAGCAGGCAAAAAGGGTGGGCAAAGCCAGCAGCAGACAGAGCAGGTCTCTGGCTGTAGGGGCTGAAATCCCTTCCCTGCCTGCTCTGCCTACCACCTGCCTGATTCAGGCCCCCCGGGGTCCCAAGGAGATGGTTGCTCTGCAAAGTCATCACCCTCCATGGTGGCCACTGAAGGGCAGCCTCTGCTGCTCCACAGAATCAGGGCAAGCCTTATTTTGGGGCCACCCACAGGGAAGAGGAGGCTTTTCTCAGTGTGACAAGCAAAGAGGTGGTTAAATTCTCCTTGCATCATCTAGGCAGATTCAGGGGATCTGTATCAGCTCTCTTTTTGCTTCAATTCTGGTTAACTTGCTCTCGAAATGTTGACACAAGGCAACTCCAAGGTTTGCTGCTCACTTAACTGTAGTGCCACCTCCTCTGCCTGGGCTCTGTGACGCAGGGGAGAAGGAATCCCTAGCAATTATAACCTGATTATTTTACTGAACGTGTGATTACAAAAGGGACCACAGAGCCTGCTAGGGCTCTGAGTAATGAGCACTGCTGACAAGATGCAATTAAAACGAGCCCAGGCTCCCCCCAGCCCCAGCTCTTGCTCTGAAGACAAGAGGGCTGCTCTGTAAGCCATTCACTCACCCTTCACCCACCCGCTTATTTCTCAATGACCAGACAAAAGATGGCAAATTTCAAAGGAAAAAAAAACAAACCAAAACAACAAACAAAACCAACAAAAAAATACTAGAGAATTTTTCTTTTTACAGCTCTCATTCTGCTCGGCAGTGATGCCCTGGGGACAGGCTCTCCCTCTCCTGCCTGCAGGTGGTTGCCAGCCTTAATATAAGTCACCGTGAGCCTGGAGAGCAGCAGATTAGACTGGAAATTAGAAAACATGGCAGGAATGGGATGTCCCCCAAGAGGGACTTGGCTACAGAGCTGGGAGGCACTGGTGTAGCTTAGCCAGCTCTTTCCCAGCCACCAGTTATGGGGATGCAGGGTGCCCCAGGACCCCCATGGCAGGGCAGGACCACCAGCTACTTGGCCGCATTCAGCACCATGAGTTTCCCAAATAACTTGGAGCCAACCCCAGAGGGCTTTTCCCAGCCTCCTGGCTGGGGTGCAGGAAGGCTTGGGGGCAGGGGAGAGAACAACAGCATCTCCATTGCTGACTCCATCCCTGCCTCCTGTGCCTGAAGACTGATCTGGCCAGCTGTCCCCCAGAGCAGGATATTTAGGCCAGAATGTAGAATCATAGAATCCTAGAATGGTTCAAGTTGGAAGGGACCTTAAAGATCATCAGGTTCCAACCTCCCTGCTATGGGCAGGGACACCTCCCACTAGACCAGGCTGCACAAAGCCCCATCCAACCTGGCCTTAAACACCTCCAGGGATGGGGCTTCCACAATCTCCCTAGGCAACCTATTCCAGGACCTTACTGCCCTCATGGTGAAGAATTTCTTCCTGATATCTAGCTTAAATCTCCCCACTTTCAGTTTAAAACCATTCCCCCTTGTCCTCTCACTACAAACCCTTGTTAAAAGCCCCTCCCTCAGCTTTCCTGGAGCCCCTTCAGGCACTGGAAGGTGTTCCAAGGTCTCCCTGGAGCCTTCTCTTCTCCAGGCTGAACACCCCCAACTCCTTCACCCTGTCTTCGTAGCAGAGGTCCTCTAGCCCTTTGAGCATCTTTGTGGCCCTTCTCTGGACCCTCTCCAACAGCTCCATGTCATTCCCTTCCTGAGGGCTCCAGAGCTGGACACAATTGACATTCTGGAGGGTGAAACACTTCTGGTTTTGTAATCTCTGGGGGCTGGTGTGAGGGAGTGCTGGTGGGCAGCAAGGAGGAGCTGCAGGGATGCAGTGGGAGGGAACACGTTCAGTGGTGCCAGCAGCATCTCTACAAGGCTGTGCAAGCTCCTGCATGGAGCCAGCCTACTGTCAGGGAAAGATGGTGCAGGTGAGGCAGGGATTTGGGTGCAGAGGCTGGAGGAGGACCCCACACCAAGACAACAACTGGCAGTATGGAACCTGGGAACCTCTGAGCCCAGGAGCTCAGCATGGGCTGGGGAAACTGGGAGGGAGCTGGGTGACCAAGAACAGGCTGAGTCAGCTCTGTGCTGCTTCCTCTTCGGTGTCCTGGAGTCTGCAGAAGATGTTGACAATGCAAGGGCTCAGAAAGGGAAAGCAGCATAGCACCACAGCATCAGAAGCTGTCAGGAGAGAGCACCAGGGATGGCTGCAGATACAGGGTGCAAAGTCACGCCTTCCCATCCATACCCCAACCACGTTGCTCCCCGAAATTACTTCTTGGCAGTGTAAATGCAGAGCTTCTGCACCCCTGTGCAGGAGGTGCTCTGCCTGTGCCTGCTCATGTTGCTGTGATATTGTGCTATTAAAACATGTAGAAAAGTGTGCTGTAGACTGCCATGCCTGTGCCCCCAGTGGTTATTTTACCTCGAGTAAATAAGCACGGTGAAAAAAAAAAAATAAATCACATCTCAACCAAATGTAGGAGAAAACCTTCTTCAACAGAGACACCAATGTATCATCTGCAACCTCAGGTGGCCGATGCTGTGGGTGGCAGCTCATTGCACACACCTGGTTGCAGCTGGGTGGCTCCAGCAGGACAAAGGAGGTGGGAGGAGGAGGGCAGGTGAGGAGCACAAGGCAAATCTGAGGTGCAGGAGCCCAAGTGGGGGCAGAGTTCTGGTTCTGTGCCCTCAGGGTTCCCCCCCTCAGGGCAGGCAAGCAGGCTCCTGCCTCCCCTTGGCCCTCAGCTTAGGCTGCTGCCGTGCTCAGAGCACATGGAGCAGAGCAGGGAAGGGAGTCAAAGAGCTGTCAGGTGTTGTTAGCAGTGTGACATCTCTTAATAAGGCCCATCTGGTTGGAAGGCACCGGATCTGGCAGGAATTCTGCAGACCTTATGGCAAACGCTTTTGCCAAGGTTTTACAATCATCATTAATAAACACACTGGGGCAGCACTTGGCACCATGAACTGAAACATCCCAGGCTGAGACTGAGAAAAAGAGAGAATTGCAGCAAAAATCCACACTGCACAGCAGAGCTGGAGGGCAACTCATTCCACCTTTTAGGATATGTAGAACCTACACAGCCTGCAAACACCCACCTGGTCACTTCTGGTGGGGTAGCAGGTTTCCATGGATGTCCCATCTCACTAGAAGTGCCTACACAGATCTGCATCCTTAACCAAAGGGCCGGCTGGGCTGCCCAGGTTCCCCACCACCTTTCATCTCCAGACACCCACCAGAACTTTATTTTAGTCTCCATCCTCCTCATCCTGCATCGCTGCACCAAAAGGGACAGGAGTGGCTGGATGGGCAATAACTACAGTGTGGAAACCCTATCCTGTGGGAAGAGCGATTGTGGGGACACTGCAGGGACCAAACCTGCTGTGCCCAACCTCTGTCTCACCTAAAGGCAGCACAAGTCACGCAGGCAGCGGGCACTTTTCAAGCAGCTGGACTCCTAGGTGTGTAATAGCGCCTGAAAAAGCCCATGTGGTTTAGGGAAATGCCACACGCAGGAACGATGAAAGGGTAGAGCTGAAGTGAGAGGCTGTGGATGAATCACAGGGCTTTAGGGAACACACTGGTGGGTGTTTAAACTCTCTGTACAAGCTGGCTCAGCTCGGGCAGATGTTTGGGCACTGCAGGAATGGGCTCTGCTGCCCACACTGTGGGGTAGAGAGGAGAACGGAACGCTGCAGTGTCCGGGGGGACCCTACACGCTCCCGTCCCCGAGGCAGGGGAAGGGGCCGGTAGCCGGTGCTTCAGGCTGCAGCACCAGAGCCTGCTGGTGGCGGTGGAGTTGTACCGGGACAGCCCTGTCCCTGGGGCCACAGAGCCACCGGGGAAGCACCGCAAAGGTTTCTGCTGCCTGGGGTCTGAAAGAGCTGGTGGATCTTTGCTCCTGTCAGTTGGGCTCCTGAATGTGCCTGTCAGACCTCTAGCCTCCTCCTTACGGCATGAGGAAGGAGAGGAGCAGAGAGCCTGGGTTGGTGTGAGACACCAGCACCCCCAAGACATCCCAGCACCCCCAAGGCATCCCAGCACCCCCAAGGCATCCCTCTGCTCCTGCTCACACCTGGCTGGTGGCCACCAGCCCTGAACGGTCCCTTGGGTGCTTTGGCTTCTCTTAAGTGAGCAGGATTAAATTAGCCTAATTAGAAACCCCATCAGGCTGAGCAATCTGGAGTGCCAGGCTGCAGGGGACACCAAGTTATCCCATGACAGGCTTTGTGCAGCCACCAGCGGGGAACAAGGAGGTCCCAAAATCAAACCACCTCCTCCAAGGCACTGATCCTGCATCCCCCTGCAGACTGTGGCTGCTCTTCCCCAGGGTCATGGTGCTGGGTTGTAGATCCCTCCCCAGAGCCTGCCCCACTGTCCCCGAGGGCTGGCTGGAGGGCTCCTTGCTGCAAGCAGTAAGAATCACTTTAATTGTATACTTCCTTAAATCCCTTGAACTCCTGAATTAAAATAAGGATGTGGGATTTAACTTGGAAGGTTTTGAAGCAGATATTTTTGTTATACATCATCAAGCATGTCATGAGTCTAAAATATTTGGAAGAGCTGTATAAATAGCCATTTGATCACCTTTTCTCAGCTGGCTCCTGCTTCCCACTATCTCACAGCTGCCTCAGAGCAGGGAAACAAGCGTGGTGCTCAGGAACCTGTGCTTTTACTTTCAGCTACTTCTGTGTTTCTAAAACAGATGCTGTTACAAAGCCTTGTTTCATCCAAAATACAGAGAGAAGGGAGAGGACCAGGGCATGTGGGGAAGCTGCTTCCCTGAGCATCACTCAGACACTCATGGACTATCAGGACAAAATTGTTGGCACTGAAACACTGTCACATTACTGGGAATGATGCCGTGCTCTGAGCAATCACTGTGTCAACCCCGGAACTCCTGGCCTGTGAGATGGGAATTTTTGGTGACATTTTCAGTGGAAAGAGGGGCAAAGGAAGCCAGAAGTTGTTTCCCCACCTTAACAGCTGAACCAGGCTGGTCTGTACCCTAAAAAAGCCTGCCAAGTGCTAGGGGCAGCTCTGACACTTCTGGGTTTGGTTTGTTTGTTTTGTTTTAAAAACTACGTCAAGAAGATGTTTCTATTAAAAGACCTTCTGGGTCTAAGATGTGAATCCACAACCACAGCCAGCCAGCTTGTCTCAGTTTCAGCTTAAAACCCTCCACTGCTGGGCTGCCAGGGCCAGTGCTGCAGCCACCAGGAGATGAGAAACATTTGCCATATGCTGAGGGATTACTGTATAAAACTGAGATGCTTGGCTGCACGCCAAGGTACAGGGTTTCCAAATAGAGTCTGAATCCTGGACAGAAAAGTTCCAACTAAATATAGCCATGACAGCCTCAGAGTTGACTTTTTTTTTTTTGTTGACTTGTAAAAAACAGCCCCAGTGGTTGGTTTGGGTTTTTTTTTGTGCCCTGCTGGCAAGGGGGCAGGGAGAGGCATGTTTACAAACAGAGGCACAAACCCAAGGAGATGGCAGGAGAGGAAACCTTGCCCTTTCTCCTGCCCACCCTGGGATACTCCCAAGGGATGGAGGGGATGGAGATGCAGAGTCCTCGGGCTGCTTCCAGCCACTGAGGAGGAAGAACCAGAAGAGGCAGCTCTGGCCTCCTCTGTTCAGTCTGGAGAAGTGAAGGCTCCAGGGAGACCTCATAGCAGCCTTCCAGGACCTGAAGGGGCTCCAGGAAAGCTTGTGGGGACAGGAGAAGGGGGAATGGATTAAAACTGGCAGAGGGGAGATTGAGGTGAGACATGAGAAGGAAATTCTGGAGTGTGAGGGTGGTGAGACACTGGCCCAGGTTGCCCAGGGAAGCTGTGGAATCCCCATCCCTGGAAGTGTTGAAGGGCAGGTTGGCTGGGGCTCTGAGCAACCTGGTCTAGTGGGAGGTGTCCCTGCCCATGCAGGGGGGTTGGATCTGGATAATCTTGAAGGTCCCTTTCAACCCAACCCAACCCATTCTATGGTGATTGTATGATTCCTTGCACCCTGCCCAGGAAAGGGCTATCTGCCTAAAAAACATTGGAGAACCAAAATAGCTTGGGGGAGCCATGAGGACATGGAGGACAAGACAAGCAGGTGGCCTTGCAGGAAGGCTGGTGCCTACAAAGGCTAGAGCTCACAGAGCTCAACAAGAAGCATCTTTGCTGGGTGGCTTGAGCAGAGCCAGTCACACTGCTGGGAGCCAGGAGGGATGGAAGGCAGAGAAAAGCTCGATGAGGAGATGGTGTTTTCACTTGGAAAAGGCCATTTGGATTTTCTGGGCTGCCAGCCCAGCTCACACCTTGCCGAGACGTGGGCTGGATTACTCAGCCATAGACTCAGCAGCCAATGCAGGAACAAAACCAAAGCTCAGCACTGGGATGGAGGAAGAAGCCAGGGGTTCAGGGCTGCCACACATAGGCCAAGCCAGCCCTCAGCTTTGGGATGGAGCAGCTCTGGTTGTAAGAATTTAAATACTTTTACAAAAGCCTACAGAAAAAGCAACAATTCCTCAACATCTGAGATGGGAAAGGAGGTGTTGGTTGTGCTCCTCACGCTAAGCACAGCATGCTGGGAGGCAGCATTGGAGAGCAAGTGGAGCAAACTCATCCTTGGCAACACAACCATCATCTCTCCTGCTCCTGAGCTGGCCACCTGCACTCAGGGCAGCAAGATTCTGAAAGTATTTTACAGGGTCAGGGGAGAAAGCTCCCAGAAAGCAGCAAGTCATTAGCTGTATAATATCATACATATGTAAGACAATATATACAATACCATAAAATATCATTAATAAACTTGATGAGAAAAAGTAGGCAAGACAAGGTACCTGTTTGTGCAGTATCCTCAAGAGCTCTCCAAAACCTTTGCATTGTGGGCAGTATTTCATTTAAGGGTTCCCAGCTCCTAAGACAGCTGATAGGAATTTAGACTAAGCAGATGCCTGAGATGGGCCTTAAATGAGGGCAGAAAACACAGACACCTGAAATGGGCAAGTATTGAATAATCAGAAGTTTTCCAAAAGAAAAAACACCTGATATTGTAAATGTTTATTAAAAGGCAGGAAAGCAGCCTGAGAAGTGATCCCTCTACAGCAGAGGAGCTGTTGGGAGGGAAAAGTCTGGCTCTGCAAAATTCATGTTCCTAAACAACAGCATTGGGGAGGTCTGTGACATAAGGGAGGTACAGATAATAATAACAAATACCACTGGAGTTGTTATACCTTACATAGATAAAACTGCTGCTGGAACCAGCTTTCTGAGAGCCCAGTGAAAAGTTTTTGTTTAATTTATGGGGCTCAGGCTATATTTAGCTGGCAGATCCTTGGGGTTTTATCTGGGATTGCTGCTCTGAGCCAGCAGCTGGAACGTTTTAATTGTTCACTCTGGGTTTGGGTTTGTTTTGTTTTTCCTAAGGGAGAAAAAGGAAAGCAGGTGCTGGTGTCTGACCCTGCCAGCCTCTCGACACTCTCAGGAACACCTCCCAGGGCAGGGAGGGCAAATGGGCCTCTTGGGGCAGCTCTGCCCTCCTGGGAGACTTTCTGGGGGGGGGGGTGCTGGGGGGTTCACACGGCAAACCCTGTCCTCTAGCTGGCTGGTGGGATTTGTACACACCAGGACCTCATGCTCATCCCCAGCCCCTGTCAAAGGGCAGAGATCAGCAGGCAGGAGCACAGGGGGATTTAACCACACCGTGTCTCCCCATCCTCTGGCTGCTATGGCAATTTAAAAATAGCCTGGGCGGTCCAGTGAAGCAAGAGCATCCCCTTCTTCCAGGAAAGTGAGAAGCACTGCCCCAGGCCTGGGAACGTGCCTGCGTTCAGGGGGGGGTTTAGTTCTTAGGAAAGCCCTTTGGTATCTGCCTGGAGCGTGGATGCGAGAGGAGCCATCTGCTCGGGGGACAGGGATGTTTATGCCTCTGCGCCAGCCCGCGCAGAGCCGGGCTCTGTGACGCCTCGCCCCCCAGCTCCCGGTGATGAATGCAGCCCTCTCCGTTTAGGAAAACACCCGCTCTGCCGTGCTGGGATCTCCCGCAGCCGCTTGGAGATTCCCCCTGGCTGGTCGCTGACATGGAGCCAGGGTGGCAGCAGGGACAGCCAGGTGCTGGGAGGGACAGGGTGCACCGGTGTGTCCCTGCCATGCCGGGGAGCCGGCATGCTGGTAGCCCTTTTCTGGAGACGTGCCCCAGTGCTGAGCACAGTGGGGCTGGAGAAGCCTGGGCTGGCAGAGGGCTGGAGGGGCAGATGGATGGGCTGGGGTGCAGGGCAGAGCCCTTGCAGGCTGCCCTAGATCTGGGGAATGCCACAGCACAGAGGGTGGTTTGGGGGTTCCTGCTCCACCGCTGATGCTTAGGGCTGTAGGCAGGCACCTCTCCTCTCCCCGGGCTCCAGGGAATGTGTTGGATGGTGGATGAGGCAGAAAGGAAGCAATTAAAAGCAAACTCAGCCCCACGCATGCTCCCAGGAGAGGTTGGATCAGGCCCAACACCAAGGGACCAGAGGACCCCAGTCTGCCTGCACTGACCAGAGCTAATGTGAGATTGGGACTAAAGGGAAAACTTTGAAGAAGACCCACCCCCACCCCCTTTTTTTTTTTTTTTTCCTACAGAGCAAATCTTTTTCATGTGGACTGACACTGAGGTTTTGCACTGAAGTGCTGGCAGTCGCCCCTTTCCATCACCAGCCGGCACAACGAGCTAATTTTATCCTCCCTGGCCCCCCCCTTCATCTCCTGGAGATTATCCTGTTGCAGCCAGAGAGTGCTAGAAAACAGCACATCGCCCACTCATCCAGTCTCCTTCAAGGGAAATATTTATATTATGCCAAAGAGTGGGTTTCCATGGCAGTGATGACTTTAGCACCGTCGCCTTGGAAACCATTTGAGGCCATCTTGAAGGGGTTGAAAATACCCTTCAGAGACAAATATGGAGAAGGAGCGGAAAGGCCAGTGGGATTAGAGCGGCGTTCTGGCCTCCCCCGCCTGCCCGTGGGCACCTTGCCCTCTCTCCCTGCCCAGGTGCCTGCCAGTGGGAGCTCGCTCTGCTCCAGAGCCTGACTGCTGCTTCACGAATGAACCCAGGACCAACCAACAGGCACTTTGTGAACAGAAATGGTTCAGTGAACTTTTCCTCCTGCCATCCGAGCTGGCTGGCAGCGGCTCTGCTGTCAGGGCATTGCTCCAGCCCAGGTGGCAGCTTCAGAGAGACTTTGCTGGGCTCACTAATGCCTGAGTGATGCCAGTGCCTGTCCAGGCTCAAGCACCAGCTGCTTTTGGAGGAACAAACACACAGGTCCCATGTCTTTTTGGCAGCCCCCCAGTCTCCACTACGTGCAAAGAGTTCTGTGTTACTCACAAGGAGCTGCCAAAATCTGAGCCACTTGCAAGAGGTGGCATCACCCATGGCACAAGGCTCAGCCCCAACAGCCCATGGTTGGGTCAACCTCCTGCTACCAGCCATTGACTCTCCCAGCCTGCAGGAGCTCTGCCACCAGTGGGCAGCTCATCTGGCTCCCAAGGACACCAGGAACATGGCAGGGAGAACAAAGACTCCAGAGTAGATGGACAGTGGGTTCCACGATGAAGCTGGCGGTGGCAGGGGCAGCCAGCAGTGCTGCCTGGTCAAGGTACAGGATTGCTTGCTTCAGGTTTTGTTCTCCATTTTTCTGAAAAATATTAGTCCTCTTCTTAATTTAGTTTAGAGCAATCCAAACTACATTTCATCATAGACTGGTTTGGGTTGGAAGGGACCTTAAAGATCATCTAGATCCAACCCCCTGCATGGGCAGGGACACCTCCCACTAGACCAGGTTGCTCAGAGCCCCAGCCAACCTGCCCTTCAACACTTCCAGGGATGGGGCTTCCACAGCTTCCCTGGGCAACCTGGGCCAGTGTCTCACCACCCTCACACTCCAGAATTTCCTCCTCATGTCTCACCTCAATCACCCCTCTTCCAGTTTTAATCCATTTCTCCTTGTCCTTTCACTACAAGCCCTTGTCCAAAGTCCCTCCCCAGCTTTCCTGGAGCCCCTTCAGTTACTGGAAGTGTACCTGGCTACTGCCAAGAAACCCACGTGCATGTAGGAATACTCTTACCCTTTCCCAAGGGATCTGAGGTAAAATCAGGCCCCAGAGCAGTCCCACCAAGGCAGCATCACAGCCCTCCTCCCAGTGACAGTTGGAAACCCATTTCTTTTGAACTCTGCGTGGCTGGGCATGAATCAAGAGGTGCAGAGCTCTTTGGCTCCATCACAGGAAAGCACTCAGCTGTATTCTTAACCTACAGCATGTGAAAATCCCCTTTCACATCATGTATCAACGCACCTTCTCACTTCTTGACTGTCGAATGTCGGCCTGAGGCTGGTGGACTTCTTGCTTTGCCCAGGAGAGGGACCCCAACGCCCTGGGTGGCACAGACATTTGCCGCTGGCCTGTACCAGCCTAGGCAAGAGGCTGGGCTGCCAAGCACGGAATTACAAAGGTAAATATTTACTGATGGCCATGAGGTGTCCCAGCCAAATCAGGGCACCTTGAATGTGGTTTTACACACGGTTCTTACTCCCTTCAAGTGTTCAGGTACCACACAATCAGACTAACCACTAACACCCTGGCTACCGATTGCTAATCACGGTAAAACTCTGCAAAGCCACTCTCTTCCTGCAGCATTCCTGCTGCTTGGCTGTGGATCCAGGCGTCCCTGGAGTCCGTGGGGCACAAGTCACCGACCTGTGACACCAGAGAGTGCTGGGAGGGTTCAAAGATGCGCCAGAGGGGCTGGGACGCTGCCTTATCGTGGGTGTCCCGGGGTCTCCTTTATCCTTCATGGACAGGTCTACGCTTCCACCAAGCAAAGTCTTTCCTTCCAGGGCAGGGCTGCCCTTTCGTTTGGATTGCTTAAGCGTGAGCATTAAACACCACAGTCTCCAGTAAAATTCCACTGCCTCGTGAACTAATATACAATTAACAAAGTTAACACACTTTCATGCTGTAAGGACTGATGGAACAGCGAGGGAAAGGGATCTGGGGACCCTTTAGGGTGGGTTCGGGCACAGCAGGGTCTCCGCTTCGGGCTGGCACGATCCGATGTCAGAGGTTGGGCAGGCGGGAGGGCAGCGCCCACAGCCCCAGCCGCCCCGCCGCTCCTCCCGCGGGGGTCTGGCCCCCTCCTGCGGCCGGGCGCGGGGCTGCGCGGGGACGGTGGTCGTTGCCCCCGCGCTGTGCGCCGGCAGCCCCGGGGGCTGCTCTCCCTGCTTTGAGGGGGCGGCACGGTAGCTCCTCCAGCCCCCGCACCGGCCGGCCTCTGACCCCACCGGCCTTCCTCCCCCCCCTCCTCCTCCAGCCGCCCCTCGGCCGCCCCCGGCTCCGTGCGGCCCGACCCCGCGGGAGCCGCCCCCGGCCCGCCCCCGCGCTGGGCCCTACATAGGCGGTGGCGCCCGCCCCCTCTACCGGCCCAGCTCCGCTCCGCTCCGCGCCCCTCCGCCATGGCCACGGCGCTCCGGCTTTGCGCCGCGCTGGCCCTGGCGCTGCTGCCCGCCGCTGACCCGCAGGACCTGGCGGGAGGTAAGCGTGGCCCGGCCCGGTCCCGCCGCGGCACCTCCCGGCGCTCTTTCCCTGCCGGGACCGGGGGCTCTGAGCCCTGGGTTCGGGCGAGTCCTGCGGTCTCGGCCCTGCAGGGGATGGAGGCTCTTCTCAGAGCACCCAAATCTCGTCGGACGGCTGGTGGGGGAAGCCCCATGGGCTGTGCTCCAGGCGTGGACTGGGGGATTACTGGCCCTGTGGCTACTGGGGCTGGGGACGGGCAGTGGGAGCTGGGAGGGCACGTCCTGCCCTTGCTGGGAGCTCCGCAGGGTGCCATCCTGTCCAGCACGGGGGATCGGCGTGTCCCTTTGAGGTCTAGAAGGTGGGGCGCTGGAGGCGAGGCTGTATTTGCTGCTTTTCCAGCTCCCAGCTGCGTGTTTGGTGATGTGAACAGCTTGGGAAGGTCTTGGGCAGGAGTTGGGTACCTGTCCTAAGCAGGGTGGACTCCCTAGGAAGCCTAGCCCCACTGGCCCTTTGGAGGAGATCCTCCTTCAGGACAGGCTGGGGAGCCTGTCCTTCCTCAGACCAGGGAGAAGATGGGTACCCTCAGATCTGGGTGAGGAGCAGATGGTGACTAACTGCTTCTTCATGGTGGGCTAGGGATGTAGCATAGCCCTGTGGGTGCTGTGGCAGGTAGAGGAGAAGCTCTAGCAATGGGTGGGGGCAGCCCTCTTCAGGGGTGTCCCAAGAAATCTGCCCACTCTTCTGGGAAAGGAGCTGTTCTCCACAAGATGACCAGCCTTCTGACAGCTGCATGGTGGCTCTGCTTGGGAGGAGAGTGAGGACCAGCATGTGTTTTGCTGTCTTCCTTGCACCCCCAGCCATTCACTTCTCTTGTCACCAAGTGGCAAAAGCATTATCCAGGGGGCTGCTAGCACAGCAAGAGCTGCTCTCCCACCCCTGTGCCTGAGGTGCTGCCTGCACTGTCCTGTGCGAGTGGGCCGGTTCCCTGAGATTGGGTGTTTGGACAAAACCTCAGTCCTGAAGGGCTGTGAGGTCCTGGCAACAGCCTGTTCCCATGCGTCTGGAGGAGGGTGGCTTTGACTTAACAGCTGTGAGTGTGAGCCCCAGCTGGGCTTGCCAGGAGAGGGGACTCCCTAGGGAAAAGCAGAGCCTTGGTAGCAAGCCTGGTTAAAACCACAAGTTCTCCTTTGCCTGCCCAAGGCCCGCTGTGGTGCCAGAGGGCTTGTCCATAACTCCTTGTAAGCAAACAGTCTCGGGGCAGTGATGCTTTTCCGGCCTCAGTTGGAGAAATGGGGAAGATGCAGCTTCCTAGAGTGTTTAAAATCTGCAATCTCGGCCTCTCCAGGCAGAGTGTAAACACCCTTATCTGAGCTGTGTTAATAAATTGCCCAGTTGTTGGGAGGGCTGCGCAGAGCATGTGACTGTTGACAGTGGGTCACAGCCGAGGGCTCCTGCCAGCTGGAGTGAGAAAATGCATCTTTGTTGTTTGGGAGTGTGGAAAACAAGCACCTCTGGGACTGTTGTTTTAGTTTTCCTGATTCAGGTGCTGTGAAGCAGTGATCCTCCTTCCACCAGTTACTGAGTAGGCAGGCAAATTGGTTTGTGGGGGTTTTTTTGTTGGTTA
This sequence comes from Hemiprocne comata, assembly GCA_020745705.1. Taxonomy (NCBI): domain Eukaryota; kingdom Metazoa; phylum Chordata; class Aves; order Apodiformes; family Apodidae; genus Hemiprocne; species Hemiprocne comata. The sequence goes on along the minus strand of CM036594.1, from coordinate 3,131,171 downwards.
AACCACAGTCAAACAGGCTGATGCTTACACCCTTTAGGCAGGGGTGAGGCTTAAATGGCTGCTCCTCAAGGGTGGGCAAACTATCCTTCCTGAGGATCTAGGGGAGCACACCAGTGAAATGGCAGGCAAGTATCCTGTAGGAAGACTTTCCTGAAGAGCTAGCATTGCCATGAGCTGCAGGCAAGCCCAAGAAGGTGGCTGGATTGAGCCACCTTGTTCTGTGTTCAGACATGATTTGTTCCCCCTGCCCAGCTGACCTGTATCCCCTTGGGATGCCATTGCCCACTGTGGCACTGATGCTGAGAGCTGCCTGTGTCTATAGAGCAGGGGTCTTCCTCTGCCAAATGGGGGTGGAAACATGGTCTGAGCATGGGCACGGATTTTGGCTGTGGTGCTGCTCCCATCACCTGGAGCCTTTACTGCTAAAGGAGGGTTTGGATTAATTGGCTGGGGCAAGGTGCAGTCCTCGTGTCCTCAGTTCCTCATGTGAGGAACTGGCAGCTCAGAGCTTTGGGTCAGCATGCCCAAGGCAGATAACTTCCATTTTCCTTTGGGCCTCCCAGCATGACATGGAGTGTGTATTGAATCTAGCTTTGCCACTGCTCCAATGGGAATGAGAGCCTCCCGGGGCAGGTGGGAGCAGGCTGTGAGGAGCCTGGAGTTTTAAACCATTGAGAAGCTCTTCAAAGGATGAGGTGTCTTTTTTTCCTTCCCGTAGACTGTGGGCAGTACACGAACCGGAGCTGTGAGGAGTGCCTGAAAAATGTCACTGTAAGTAGTAGCAGTAAAACTCCCAACATCTCACAATGCCTGAAAATGTAGCTTGGGCTTTGTGGGGCTGTTTGCTTCCTGGAAGGGGGGATGCTTCCCTGCCCTTGTCCTGAGCATGCTGCAATGCCACCCAGCCATGATGGCGGGAGGGCATTTTCCCCTCAGTGCTCTGGGAAGAGATTGCTTGAAACTGCTTGGGTTTTGTTGTGTGCTTTTTGAGTGGAGTAATAGAATTGCTGAGCTCCTCCTCACAGATGGGACACCCAGTCAGGGGGATGTGCATAGTGAAGGAGCCTGGGGGGCTGGACTGGCTGGTTAAGCTGCCCCTCCACTGGGCTGTGGGTGGATACAGGATGTGTGTGTGTGTGTGTCCTGCCAACCTCCACTGCCTTATCTCAGATATCAGCAAACTTGAACTTGAGTCAGATCTCACAGCTGACTTAGCCAGAACCAGTTTGACCAAACCCAACCGAATGCTGGTGTTGGGGGTTGGAACCACCATGAGATGAGGGTGCAAAGCTTCTGCAGGTAGATTGACTGGGAAAGACTAGTTTTCTTCTTATCCCAAAAATGCCACTTGGAATAAATGTGCGGGATTTGGTGATCACTACCATCATGCAAGCCAAGAGAAGGGTTCTCAGCATCTTTATTTGCTGTAGAATCCTGCATGCCCCTCACCTGCCTCTCCTGGTGCAGGCCAGCCTGGTGCAGCCCGTGTTGACCACACACAGCTGCTAACCTCCGAGCATCCCATTGCTGCTGGGTGGTACCTGGTCCCTGGGAGCAGGCAGTGGTGGCCCTGTGGCTAACAAAGCAGAGTGTGGCTAACAGGCAGTAACCAGTAACACTGTGCTGCCTGGTTCCTGTGTCCCAGTGCCTGTGGTGTGCCAGCAGCAGGAGGTGCATGGAGTACCCCATCCGGAGAGTCCTCCCCCCGGCCGACCTCTGTGAGCTCCGCTCTGCACGCTGGGGAGTCTGCTGGGGTAAGTGGGTGCTGCTGAAGTGACAACTGCCCTCACTGCTTCCTGCTAAATGGCACTGCCAGCTGCTCGCCCTAGAGGCAACAGGAGGTTCCCCTTGCCTCCCCTTCTTGCTGCTGGTGTGGCAATGACAGGCTGAAGTCGGTCAGGGTTCTGCAAACTTCCTGAAGCGTGGGTGAGAAAGTGGAGTGTGATCAGTTCCCTGCCCTCTGGCAAGAAGGGACCCGTGGGGCTTTATCTACTCTAAATATATTCCTCATGCTTTCACAGAATCACGGAGTGGTCAGGGTTGGAAGGGACCTCTGGAGATCATCCAGTCCAACATCCCTGCTAGAGCAGGATCCCCTAGAGCAGATCCCACAGGAACATCCACAGGGATCTGTTTGGAATGTCTCCAGGGATGGAGACTCCACAACCTCCCTGGGCAGCCTGTCCCAGGGCTCTGTCACCCTCACAGGAAAGATGTATTCTCTTATATTTAAGTTAAACCTCCTGTGTACCAGTTTGTGCCCATTGCCTCTTTTTCTTGCTTTCACCTGTTAGAGGCTTCCAAACATGGCTTGTGCCTAAGAACAAGAGTTGAAGGTGCTCTGCAGGCACCTTGCTGGTGCTCCAAGTGTGCTCAGCAGTGTCTGACTCTCCAGCAGCTCTCTCCTCTTCACCCTGTGCATCGTTCCTTGCGCTGCTTTTGGCTCTTCACACTTAGCAGTGTGGCTGCAGTCCCGGGAAGGCTCTTAAAATTCACAGGAAGTCTTGGAATCAGAAGTGAAGTGACTTCTCTGGAGGCCTGCGTGGGCTTGTAGTGCTGAGCGTGCTGTGGTCCTGCTCAGCTCTTACCCACCTGAGAAAATACCCTCTTCCAGAACCACTCCTGCATAAACTGTGCTACAGCTGGCTGCCTGCAGCCAGATCACCCCCAGGAGCTTTTTCTGGCTGCCTTTCCTCCTTGGTGCTCTGTTTCCTGGTGGGTTTCTGGAGAAATTAGTGCCTTGGTGCTTTGTGCATGCACACGCTCAGACAGGACCCAGTTTTTGGGGGCTGGGGCAGCTAGGAAGCAAGCTGGGGCTTGAGTTCTCTCACATGTTCCCTTGATGGGGTCTTGGGGTTGAGTTGTAGTGGCCTGACTTGTGCCTGAGGCTGGGCTCTCTGATCACGAGTTAAAACCACTCCCATATCTCGTGGAGGAAGAATCTCCTCTTTGTGAGCACTACAGTATGCTTTTCTGGAACTTGACCTTGAAATACTAGTTTGTGAGTAGCTTCACAAAAGGTTTCATTATAGAAGAACACATTCCCTTCACTTGCAAAACTGGCTTTAGAGGAGATTAGTCCTGGGGAGATTAGCTCCTAAGTGAGTCTGCATTTTTGGTGTGGAGTGCCTGGTGCTCTTCCATGGACCATTCTCTATGGGAAGGGGTGATGTGAACCCCAGGCTCACCCCGAAAGCTGAGGTCTCAGAAGCTCCAAAACAAACATGGGCTGGTGGAGAAACTCCCTTTTGAGCTGAAGAGTCTGTCTGGGTTTGTCTCACCCCCACTGGGCTGACTTGTGATCCTTGGCTTTTGGGCTGTCCCCCACATGACTCCATGGGTCTGTCACAGTGCAGCCACCAAAGCCTCACATTGCTCCACAGCAAGACTGTGCCATGGACAGTGAGGTCTCAAATACCATCTTTCTCAAAGCCTTACTGGGAACATGGACCTACAGACCTCCCTGCTGATGGATGACAGCTGGAAAGGCTGCCTGAACCCACCTGAGGGGACAAACAAATGCCTGCAAGCTGGTGGCTTGCTGACTTCTGGTCTCACTGGTGACCTGCTAGGCCAGGCAGCTAGCTGTCTGTGGTTGGTACCTGAAACCACATTCCCTGCATGGTGGTTGCCACGGTATCCTGGGTAGGGATGCAGTATGATTTGAGAGTCAGATGGCACAGTTGTTGGCAGCAGTGGAGCTTTCCACTGGGAGCAGGAGCTGGAGGCTTTGGAAGCAAGGTCAGTGGTGGGGTCAGCCCAGCCTGGAGGCACCCCAATAAGCCTGCTACTGCTGAGTTCCTGCAGCAAGGAGACAGGCAGGCATCTTCCAAAATGCCCTGCAATGCACCCCATGTGCCGCTCAGGCTTTCCCCTGGGCTGACAATCTGAGCTGCATGGAGAAGAGGGGATCAGAAGTGCTCTGAACAGGCTCAGGTGCACTGGGATTTCTGGAACTTGGCTGCTGTTGTGTGAAGTGGCTCCTAAACAAATATTTCCACAAGCCCCAGCCTCTGAACAGCCTGCATCATATTTGGAAGAAACCCTCTTTGTTGCAAAATATTCCAGTTGATACCTAGGTGTTTTGGCTGGTGTGTCTACTGATACTACTGCTGGAGCTGAGTAGGACCAGTGCCTCCCTGGGGCCAGGGCAAAAGGATGCTCCTTCACCACCACATTCCAGTGGATTTTGCATGGTGTATGGGCAAGCAGATCCCCCCCCCAAACCCTGGGAAAACGTGATGGTGGGGTGCACAAAGCAGCCTTCTTCCTTCAGCTGCTTCAGCAGCACTGCTGGCCCCAAGTTGATAAATCCTGACTGATCTTGTCTCGCTTTGTCTCTTGCCCAAGGACTCCAGACACCCAATAAGTGCCCCCAATCCACTGCCATCTCATCTTAGATGACTTCTGAGGCTGTCTCCTTTGGGCAGTAACTCCAGTGCCAGCTGTGGCCTTTCTGTTGGATGTTGCTCCTCAGCCCTGAAGCCTCCAGGGTTTGTTTTTTTTTCCCCTTGATGGGTTACTGTTCACCTGGGTTAGTGATTAAGACAGCTTTGCTCCTGTTTCTGCCAGAGGAGTTTGACCTGTGTGCATTTGTTCTTGCCTTTCTTCACAGCCAGAAACTGAGCACTATAATTAGCAGCTCCATATACTCAGGGTGTACGTGCTGGTGCCTACACTTGGATACCTATGGATAACAATGTCCATCTTGCTTTCCCAGGCTGTTATCTGTGTCTCCAGCCCAGTGCCTGAAGCTGCTGGTGACAGTAGCCCTATGATTGTAAACATTGTACCTCCAGGCAGCCACTTATTCCTGTGCTAAATGTGTTTTGTCACGTTCTCCAGTGAACTTTGAAGCTCTGATCATCGCGATGTCTGTGGTGGGAGGAACAATCCTGATCATGCTGGGGGTCTGCTGCTGCTGCTGCTGTTGTAAGAAAAAGAGCAAAAAGCAAGTATTGGAGGGGTTCCCTGTTTTCTTGGAGTAGCTCAGATGCAACCAGGTGCTGTTGCAGAGCTGAGTGCTGAGCACTAATGGGCTCTTCTGTCTGTCAGGCCAGACAAGGATGATGAGAGAGCGGCGAGGGAGCGGGAGAAGAGGCGGGTGCGGCAGGAGGAGAGGTGAGGTGGTGCAACACCTGGAGAACAGGCTGCAGAACCGTTGGTCCTACTGGCAAATGGGAGGCCAGGAGGCACGTGGGGCTTGACCCTAGCTTCAGTCTGAGCTCACATATAATCATAGAATGGTTTGGGTTGGAAGGAACCTTGAAGATCATTGTGGGGAATGGACGTCGGTCTGCGACAATCATCTAGTTTCACCCCCCTGCCATGGGCAGGGACACCTCCCACCAGACCAGGTTGCTCAGAGCCCCAGCCAACCTGCCCTTCAACACTTCCAGGGATGGGGCTTCCACAGCTTCCCTGGGCAACCTGGGCCAGTGTCTCACCACCCTCACAGGGAAGAATTTCCTCCTCATGTCTCACCTTAATCTCCCCTCTGCCAGTTTTAATCCATTCCCCCTTGTCCTCTCCCTCCCTGCCCTTGTCCAAAGTCCATCCCCAGCTTTCCTGGAGCCCCTTCAGGTGCTGGAAGGTGCTCTAAGGTCTCCCTGGAGCCTTCTCTCCAGGCTGAGCAGCCCCAACTCTCTCAGCCTGTCTCCATACAAGAGGTGCTTCAGCCCTCGGTTCATTTTTGTGGCCTCCTCTGGACTCACTCCAAGAGCTCTGTGCAAACCTCAGAAGCATCATCTTTCTGTGGGGACTTTGTGGATGCAGCATCCCAACAGTGCTGTGTGTCTGACTCCATGAGGGCTGCTCTGGGGGTTCCCTGTGCCTCTAGGAGGTGGGGAGGTGGGTTGAGCAAACTTGGCAGCCTGGAGGAACTTGGATTGGGAAGAAGCAAGGAGCTGTAGCTCCCCTTGCTTGTTTGTTTTTATTGCCAGTCACCGACTTGTGGTTTTTCTGTTTGCTTCTTGCAGGAGAGCAGAGATGAAATCACGGCACGATGAAATCCGAAGGAAATACGGTATGGTGCTGACACGAGGGACTCAAACTGAGCTTGAGATCAAGCAGCCTCAGTTGCTGTGTCCCTTCCTCTGATTACAGCTGCCAGCAGGGAAATGCTGTCTCTGCTTCCCCTGTCTCAGTGAATTGCTCTCTGGGAGCCAGTGTGGAGATGCTCAGGTCATGGTGTGTGACCCCACACAAGTGCTGCTCCTCTTGGGTAGAGAAGAGGGAGTGTTTAACACTCCCTGGGACCTGTGTCCTCTGAACTCGCCACATGGAAGAAGCTCCTGGGGCTTGACTAGAGGGGAGAAGCAGAAGCTGGTTGACACAGCACCAGCTGTAATGCTGCTGCCCTTCAGGCATGGCCCTCCAGCAGAGCAGATGCCAGCCTGACTGGAGCTGGTCCTCTGTGCCAGCAGCAGTTCCCAGAGAGGTGGCTCAGTCCCCTGGGAGTGCATAGCCTCCCTCCTGGGGCTGGACTGTCCTTCAGGTGAGTCCCATGGCCCCAGGGCAGGTGGGCACCTGCCTGAGGGGGCAGCAGTCTGGAAGGAAGATGGGAGCAGCCAGTTGCTTGGAGCTGGTGGAGGAGTCTGTCCTGCTTGGCCATCGGGGCTGCTGGGAGCTTTCCCAGCATGGCCATGGGGCAGTTGGGCACAGCAAGTGTGGCAGTCTGGTCTGTGGATTTAGTGGGAGCTGCAGGGGAAGCTGGAGACCTTTCCTCTGTGTGCAGCTGCTGCCTGCTGCAGGTCCAGGTTGGGCAGGAGATCTTGGGGTCTGTGGCTGGGCTGGCTCTGCTGGGGTAGGACAAGCCAGCAAAGCTGTGCCTGGAGGACACTTGGTGGAGGAAGCATCTCGTGGCAGTGGGAGACCTGTGCTCTGGGACTGTCTTGCCATGCTAGGGCTCTGTCTTGCAGCAGTCAGACTGCAGAGTTTGCAATCTTGTCCTTTCTGACTGATCCTCCTCAAAAGTGTTGGGCTGGGGCAGGGAAAGCAGCTAACAGAGTGGCATGGGGACGTGTCACTGGCCCAGATGTCAGCCCTTCATGCTTGCTCTGCTGTTGCTCAGTCAGTGGATGTAGGAGTGGGTCTAAGAACAGCTTGAATTTAACTTGGGGCTCTCTGCTTCTGAGTCCAGTCCCACAGAAGGAGCATGCAGAAGGGGTGCTCTGGAAGATCAGTCATGCTGCTTTACCTGGACTTTATATGGAGTGCCTGCCAGAGTAGTTTGCCATCAGGTCGAGCTGCTTCATGGATCTCTCCTCCTGTGCAGAGGAGGAGAGTGAAATAGTGCTGACTGCATGCACAGCTTGAGTGAGAGCAGGTCTTCCAGAAGGGCTCCACAACAGGAGGTTGGATGACAGAGTTGTTACCAAGAACTCTGTTTCTTGCTGACTGTGACTGAAGGAATCTCTCTCCTCTTCTAGGCCTGTTCAAGGAGGAGAACCCTTATACTAAATTTGAGAATTAGCAGCTCCAGACCTGCCCACCCTGGTGAACAGTGCCTCCCTGCAGAGCCATGGGACTCCACGCTTCCCATGCCATGAAGAGACCCCTGTGGTGCCACTTTCCCCCTTCAGCTGCCACAGAAGATGAGACACATGCTTGATGACACCGTTGTCCCTACTCCAGGTGCTCAGTTTGCTCCAGAGCTTTGCTGTTGCTCTGCTGGTGCAGGGAAATGTGGTGACAATCTCAGAGGATGACACATTTCTTCTCACTTACTCCTGGGGTGGTAACAGAGTCCAAAGCAAGTAACAGTCCTTGTCTCTGGCCAAGGGCAAAAGCAACCTGTGCACCTTTCTTGCTCCTGCCCCACCAAATATCTTCCACATGCACACAGACAAGCTCTTCTATTCCCTTCTTTCTTTTCTCCTTTTAATATAGGCAAAAGTCAGCAAGAGTTTCTTGACTTGTTGGCCATGGCTGTTATTCCAGGTGCCTGTTCTTGTCCCAGCACATTAGCATTCCTTTCAAAAAGCACAAGTTTCTGGTTGTCTCGGGCTTCCAGAAGTAAGGTCCCATGTGCACATTCTCACTTGCAACTAATCTGGGGAAATGCCCCCCACTCTCCTACCTCTCTGTGCCTTTCTAGAAATGTGGAAAGGTGGTCTCCTGGGCTTGGTGACCACGGCTGATAGCAATACTGTAAGATTCAGATGCATTTATAATGTGTTGACTATGTATTAAACTGATTTGATTACTATCTTGGTCTGAAAGAGTATAATTCTGCTTCCACACCAGGTACAGGGTGGTATTGATGGCTGGTGGAGTCATCACCAGGTGCTGATGGCTGAGGGAGGCAGAAGCTTTGAGCTCTTGCTGGGCTTGAAAGGAGTTTGTTTATAGACCTGTGCAGTTGTTGGGAGTAATGCTGCTCTCTAAGAAAGGAGCTGGGTCTTTCTGCAGGAGCTTTGCTTGTGTCCCCTGGCATGTCCAAGAGCCTTTGTCTAAGTGGGGTGGCCTGGGGGCTCCTGGGACATTGGGCACAGGCTAAACCCTGTGCTGTGCTACCTGTGTAAGGGACCTAGGGGTGGTGAAGGGAGGATGGGAGCAGGCTACTCTTCTGTGGTCCTATACCTGACCAAAATTGACTTTGCAGTGCGAAGCAGCCTCGCATTGAAGCAATAAATCTATCTTGATAGTTCTAAGAAAAGCTGACTTGCTTTCTGTCAGGTGGTGTGACTTGCTCCAGGCTTCAGATTGTGGCATTTCTGTGCACTTGTATAAACTGCTCCATTGGCATTGCCAGGCTCATGGCCCTTGGACACAAACTGCTCCAGCTGAGCTCCTGAAGCACAACCAACTGTGAAACCTTGCTACTGCTGCCTGAGCTGTGCCCTGGCTGCCACAATCTGCCTGGCTTTTGCCAGGATGGTCAGAGATGCCAGAATTGCAGGTGACACTTCATTTAGGCTGGCTGGTTGCTTCCAGAAGATGCTCTGCTTCAGGTGGTAGGAACAAAGTGAATGACTGTGCCAATGCTGAGTAAGCACCTGATCTGTAACCTGGGCTCCTGTGAATGTGAACTAAGCTGTAGTGCTGGGAGGAGGGCTGAAAGAGTAGGGTTGGGTTGCCAGGTTCACATGGGAGGGTCCCCTGGGACTCTTCCCAGCAGACGCCAGTGTCTGCTCTCCTGAAGGTCAGTCCGAGGAAGGAGGCCGACGTGGAGGTTTGGGGGAGACCCTCCCCTCCTCTCCTGGTCCTGCACACCCCCGTGCTGCGGAGGTCTGCGGTCCCGCGGGGAGGCTCTCCGCGCTAAGGGAGGCAGCCCTGCACTGTCCGCGGAAGAAGCGGCCTCAGCCGGGATGTGCCTCGTATTTATGGAGTCTCTTTTTCAGAGGAACCCGGAGCCCTTCCCCGCTCCTCTCCAGCAGCGCTAACCTCCCGGCTGCTCGGCACCAGGCCGAGCCGGGCAGGGCCGTGCCGGGGGGCTCCAGGAAGGCTGCAGCTCCTGCCCCGGGTTCCGCCCGCTCCCGGTGCCGGCAGCGCAGCAGCTGCAGCGGCTCAGCGGCTGCCCCGGGCGGCGTGGCCGGGCTCGCACGGGCCCCCACTGCGAGCGGCGGAGCAGAGCGACCCCTAGCGGCTCGGAGGGGAGCCGGCTGCCTTGGCCCCGCCCCCTGAGTTCGGCCCCGCCCCTTGCCACCGCCTCCGTGGCCCCGCCCCTCCGACCCCGGCGCTTCCGTCTCCCCTGACGCACGTTCCCAGCCGCCTGGGGAGGTGTGCGCGGTTTCTTTCCCCGCCCCCGGACGGCCCTCACGTGACCGAGCCGGGGCAGCCAATGGGCGTGCGGGGCATCTGGCGGGGAGGCGGGGCCCAGGCGCGCGCTCTCGCGGGAGGCAGGCGGCGGGAGCTCAGGCGGGAGCTGAGCGCGCGGGCCGCTCCCTGAGCGCGCGCGTCGTCCCTTCCCCTCTCCCCCGCCCCCTCCCCGCCGCCATGTCGGAGGAGAAGCCGAAGGTGAGGCGGGAGGGAGGCGGCCGCCGCCAGGCCTGGGGAACGGGGGGCAGAGGCCTCTACGCCGTACCCTGGGGCAGGGCTGCCGGTGGAGGCCCCGCCCCTTTCCTCCCGGTGGCGTGCGGCGCCCAAGATGGCGGGGTGGGCTGGGGCGCGGCGAGGGGAGGAGAAGGCGGTGGCCAGGGCCGCCGCCCCCCCGTGGAGTCCCGGGCCCCCGCAGGCCAGAGCGGGTGGTGTCCGGCCCGAGCAGGACCTCCGCCTCGGGGGTGGCGGCGGTAGCGGGGCTGGTAGCTGGCCGGAGGGGGCGGGCGGGCTCACCCGTGTGGTGGCGAGGCTTGGCCGGGGCACGGCGGGGCTCTGAACCTGCTTCTTCCTTCCGTTCGTCATCCAGGAAAGCGTGAAAACGGAGAATGATCATATCAACCTGAAAGTGGCGGGGCAGGACGGCTCCGTGGTGCAGTTCAAGATCAAGCGGCACACCCCGCTCAGCAAGCTGATGAAGGCTTACTGCGAGCGGCAGGTAGGCACCGCACTCCCGGCTGCTCCCCGGGAAGGGCCCTGCGGCAGGGGGACCTCGCTGGGGGTCTGCCTGGGACGCTGGATGTGCCACTGCGCCCGGTGGATGTGACCAGGAGGGTGAGGGCTTGGGGTGCTGGCAGCTCTTGAGCATCAGGGATTTCCTCTTCAGTTAAGGAAGACTGCCTCTGATCCCAGAGCTCTAAAAATGCCCCGTGGCCACAATTCCTTGAGTTCTGCTCCTGGCTCTGAGACCAATTCACTCAGCTTTATACAGAGCATGTTTTCTGCTGGGAAAGTGGCACAAAAACAAATTCCCCTGTGCCATGACTTTTGCTGGGGGCTTTTTTTCCTCTCCTTCCTTGACATGTGCCTCCCATGTCCCACTGCGCAGTGTGGACTGCCATCTTCTGCTGTGTGTTGGAGAACGTTCCTGGGTGCTGAACGTTCCTGAGCTCAGTGGGAGTGGGATTGATCCCCACAGCCTAGTTCCTGAGTCTGGAGCTCTTGGTGCCTTTTGTCTGGCAGCATTTTCCCCTCATCTCTTACCTGCAGGATCCTTTCTTTACTTGGACCTTATGCTCTGCCCTGCTGCATGCCTGATTATAGGTAACACCTCTCAGGTTGGGGATGGGAAGGGAATATGAAGGACCTTTAGAGAGGTGTGTTTTTGCATTTGTGTGGCTCTGCGTATGACTGGAAGTGTGGATTGTGTTGGGGATTTGAAGGATTTTGGAGGGTGAAGCAAAGATCCCTGAGGCAGGGAATAAAGACTGTGATTAAAGGCTGTCAAAACAGGGTTCTGTTGTGAATTCAACTCAGGTTTTGAGGGCAAGGGTAATTCCTAACATTAGACCCCAGTATTTTTCTAATAAACCTCGCAAGGAAAAATCTGCATGAAGTCCTGCAAGTTCTTTTTTCCTCGGTTGTCTTCATGGTTCCTTTTTCTGATCAGAAGATGAAGAATTACAAGTGGGAGCAGGTGCCTGGCATGAGTGAAGACTTGTCCTACCCATGGTTAGTCAGGGCTGGTGTCCAGTTACACAAAAAAGTAGTTTTCTCATTTAAAAAAAACCCAAACCTTTCCTTTGAGTCAACTTAATGTACTGTTAATTCTTTGACTGTGTGAGAAACAATTGCTGCTCCTTCCTGACAAATCCTCCAAGGCTCTATAGGGTGGTGTATTGATTGATCTTAAATTACCTTTGTAAATGAACTTTGGCTTGCAGGGCAGGATCAGAACCAGGTGCCAGACCCACACCTGTGGTTCCATGCAGGGTCCTTGCAGTGACAGGGATGTTGCCCAAACAGCTCTGTTTCCTGCATCCATGTAGTCAGGTTCCTCTCTGCTTGAGTCTTAATTTTTTGAAGATTTGTTCTGACAGTAAATCCATAAATGTTTTGTTTAGATTCAGAAACAAAACACCTGGTTTCTCATCTTAATGGCTTTAAACTTGCAGGGCTTGTCGATGAGGCAGATTAGGTTCAGATTTGATGGACAACCAATTAACGAAGGAGACACACCTGCACAGGTATGAAAAACACTTTTCTGCTAATTGCTATACAAATATTTTGATGTCTGCATGCAGATGAAAGGGGTTTGAAATCAGAATGATTCTGGAATAGTTGCTGTAAGTTTAGTGGGTTCCAGCTTTTTTTTTTTTTCTTTTCCCCCTTAAATGTTTTTTGCTGTTGTGGTGGGGAGGAAAATGTGGGAAGAGCATCAGTGCTGAGCAAGCCAGTGCTGGTGTGGAAAGGACCCCTGGAAGGTGCTGGGGTTTTTGGCTCTGTCCTGCTTCTGCATCAGCCTGTGCAGAGAACAGGGGGAACTTCTTGGCTGGCATGGTTGAGGAATATGCATGGTTGGGGGGGTTGGTTGAGGAAGGTGCTTGGCTGGGGGGGTTGGTTGAGGAATATGCATGGTTGGGGGGGTTGGTTGAGGAAGATGCATGGCTGGGGGGCTTGGTTGAGGAGGTGCTTGGCTGGGGGGGTTGGTTGTGGAGATGCTGGGCAGGGGAGGTTGGTTGAGGAGATGCTGAGTTTGGTGGGAGGGATGAGCGTGCCTCTGAATCCCATCTCTGTGTTGGTGATTCTCTGATGGGAGAGACCATTATGTGCCTTCTCTAGAGTGACTGATGGGAAGCGTTTCATGCATTAATTAACTAAAATTACACTTTAAGTGCTCTATTACTTCTTAGAGAGCAAAGTGCTCTTGTAACCACGTGTGTTTCAAGTCCTGTCTTTTCCATATTACTCCAACAGCTGGAGATGGAAGACGAAGACACTATCGATGTGTTTCAACAGCAGACAGGTGGAGTGTGTTAAGACATGCTGTCCTTCTGAGAAGAGGAGTTTAAGGATCCTCATCACACCTCACTCTCTCATCTGTCCTTGGATTTGCTATTAAATAGTAAACAAATGAACATGCCAATCACATGGGATTCTTCTAAACTTTAGAGGACATCTACCAAAATTGCTTGTTGTCTTTGACGTACTGCGTGTGCAAGTCAAAACAGTATCTGCAGGGATTAATCTATATCTTAAATTGGGCCAAGTTGATTTAAGTTTAGATTAAGTAATATGGGTTGTCTCTCTGCTGTTACCTTTTTTTCTTGTTTGTTCTTTTTTTTTTTTTTCCTTTAAACCTGTGGCCTAAATATTCATCCATGTGTTAGGACATGGAGTGTTCATTCCTGGCTCTTGTTGGTCTCACCCCTCTGTTTAATTCTAATCCTGTAAATAATTCAGTATATTTTCATGCCAGTTGTGAGCGTAAAAGTTTCCTTTTAAGGTGTGCCTACAGGAAGGAGAAGAGATGCTGATTTTAAGTTTTTTAGCATGTGTTGCAAACACAGTTACTGCAGGAGTGTTGAGCCTGGGACACAAGGCTGGTACATGCAGACACAATGCTTAGTATGGAGTTGGAGTTTCAAATATTGCAGATGGACATGTGCTTTGTCATATTATGATAAAGTTGTCTGAAATATACTTTTTTAATGCAGAAATGAGATTTGTCCTGGGTTATTGTCAGAAAGAGAGTTAGCAGAGCAGCTGTTCCAAAAAACTAATGCTGGTGGTGGCGTGGCAGTGGTTTTATGTTGTGCAAGCTTCTAAAAAAGAGAAACCTGTCACAGCAGCTTCCACTGGTTGCCAAGTGCTGGGCATAACCTGTCGCCTTTCTCCTGCTCCCTTTTGTAGGTCCCTTTACTTCTTGGTGTGCAGCCTCAGGTTTCTTTTAAGTACTTACTTTTGGTAGCTAAGCTTGGTCTATAAACAAGGAAAAAAAAAGAAAAGAAAAAGCCTTTTAATGTCACTGAGCTGTCTGTGCACAAGAGCTGTTGAGAATCTGGTGAGCAAGGGAAGAGACAGATGCGAGTGCATGTGTGTTCAAGAAAATAATAATCTGCTCTACTGCTTGCCCAAACTTACTGAGTTTTAAATGCATTTGTGTGATGGGTTTGGGCTCCACACACAGTGTAGAGCCTGTTCCAGATTAATTTTTACAAAAGCCACCCTGTTGTCCCTCGATGGATTTATCTGCTCTTGCTCCATGGGATTGTTGTCTGCCTTTTCTATCGACCCGACTCCTTTGGGCGGGGTAGATCCCCTCCTGCTTGCAGGAAATCTGGCTGGAAAGGCCCTTACTTTCTTTTCCATTCCCTTGTCTATGGGCTGGGGTGGGACATCCCATAGATCTCATTGTTTCTTCACCGGTTTGTACATTTATTTGTTGTCCTTTACTCTTGTATACAGTAAATATAGTTTGGTACTCGGTCTCCTGCCTGACATTCTCTCCGGCTGTGCTCCCCTCGGCCTGTGTGGCAGCAGGGCTTCAGACCCCCACCCTGGGGACCTGTGAGGTGGCAGATGTTCCTGGCCAGGTGTAGATCCGTGGGGTATGTGCTGCACCCCTCTGTTAGCAGCAACTCCCCCTCCCTGAGGGATTTTACCTGACGACCCCACTTTGCCACATATTCCTCTCCTCGCTTCCTCTCGGAGCAGCTCTGTTTTCTCCCTCGTTCTACAGGACCCTGACCCGGACAGGGTATTTCCCAATGCCTGTGCAGCCCGGACGAGTCCGCTGTCCTAATTGTTTCTGCGCTAGTCGACTGTTTCTGCCCTGAGCTGTTTCTACCTTCATCGAGCGGCGGCGCTCGGCTCTGCGCATGCGTAGGGCGGGCTCGGCTCTGCGCATGCGTAGGGCGGGCTCGGCTCTGCGCATGAGTAGGGCGGGCTCGGCTCTGCGCATGCGTAGCGCTGGGCGGCCCAGGCGCGCACCATAGAGGCGGCGGAGGGCAGAGCGGCCGGCCGCCGGCCTCTCTAGCCTCCCACCCGGAAGCGGCGGCGGGGCCGCGCCATGGCGGGGACGGCGCTCAAGCGGCTTATGGCCGAGTACAAGCGTGAGTCGGGGGAGCGGCGGGGCCGGGCATTGTTTGGGCTTCCCCCGCGCTGCTCCTCCTGCTGAGAGCCTTCCTAAAAGTCCGGGAGGGCCGGAAGCCGCGGATCGGACAGGGGTGGTGAAGGCGTCGAGGCAGGCCGCAGGCCTCCCTTCCGGGGCACCTCCCTGTGTCCCGCCGGCCACGGTTTCCTTCCCCACCTCCCGCCGGCTGCTCTGCTCCGCTCGGCCTGCGGAGTTCCCCCTGCGTCCCCAGAGACACCCAGGGCGGGGGTGAGGGTGCACCGGGGTATTTGAAGTGAGTCACAGATGGCAGCGCTCCCTTCGCCGGTGCTGCAGGGACACTATCCCGCGCACCAAGCAGGGGAGCCTCGGCTGGGACACCGGGGGCCGGTTTGTGAGGGGTGCACGCGTCTGGGAGCTCAGCATTATGGGAAGCCTAGAAATCCGGGTCAAGTGGCCAATTCTTTTTGGTATTGCCCGGTTAAATTTTCCAGGTGAAACTAAACGCAGCCATGGCAGCGTCTGGCGCAGAGCTTTGTTACCTGAGAGATAATTAAATGTGTTTGTCAAAACCTTGGTTAACTGTGGCGGTTAGTAACAGCATTTAAACCAGAATTTATAGGGTTTTTTTGTTTGTTTAAAAATCTGCGTGAGCTGTGGCTTGCAGGGGATGGGGAGCCATGATCTTCAGAGGGAGCAGGGGTCTGCGTCCCTCGGGGACATGCACTTCTCTGGGGTGGATGATCTGCTCCCTGCTCTGGTGAGCTTGTGATGTGTCCAAAAGTGCCTTTTTTGGCAATACATTTGTTTGTTTACCTAGCTGCTTTTGGCCCCTGATGTTCTGGCTTTGATTTAAGACAAGGAGGTAGAATGGAGAGGAAAAAAAAAAGAAGTGTTTGGTAGGGAAAGGATGGTGTTAGGCTTAAGACCTGGCCTCCTGCTCCAGTGAAGGTCATTTCCAGAGCTCCTGAGGCTGCTCCAGGGATGAGAAGTTGTTTCTTACTTTACCACCATTTAGTGGAATACTTCAGCCTCTGTAAAACAGAGTATTTATAGATGTATTGGCTTAATGGTAGAGACAGGTCATGATGTGAACCTTCTCCTCAGGTTTTCCAGTGTAACACTTACCATAAACTGAGACCACATCTTGTGATCTGCCTTTATAAATACTTCCCTGACTCTAATTAAACATAGTATTGCAAAAAAATGAATGTAATCTGCAGTGTCTTAAGTTTACAGTGTTGTGACTCCTGGAGACCCTGAGTTACAGAAGCCAAACTTTGGGGCCTCCTGGTTTATGCTGTGACTGCATTTCCAGGGTTGTCACTTTAGTGGGTGCTCTCCTCAAACTTTTCCCCCATGGACTGGGGGTTGGGGAGATGTCTTTCAGGCCAGGAGGCCAAACCCTGGCTAGCCAGGAGTTCCCCCCCCAGGCTAGATGCTGGTTGGTTCATCTGCTGACATGCTGCTGTTGTGCCATGGGGGGGATAGCTGCAGAGGGGTGTGGAGGGAGGAGGGTCTTTGGCCTAGCTGACTTTTCAAAGTCATTCAGCAGTGGAATGTTAAAACAGATGCTCTGATCACCTGCTTTTTGCTGCTTGCTTCAAAATAATTGGAAACACTACCCCCCCCCCAAACATTCTGTTAAAGTGACCCTGTTTTGGAGGCTCTGGTAAGCTCTGATGCTGTGTCAGCTCCTGGCAGTTCATGCTGTGTAGCTCCCAAAAGCTGTGCTCCCAATTTCCCTTTGAATGGCTCTAGAGAAATCACAGGGTAGGACGTGACCATTCATGTGGAAAGGGGGTTTCTCCTTCCTCAGTGACCAGCTATAGTAGCAGCTACTCAGGAACCAAAGCTCACGTTCCCCTTCACTGCCCAGTTACTGCTTTGCCTGATCCTTAGGCATGGAAACCTCTTTTGTCTATCTTCAAGGAGAGAGCTGAGCAAGGTGAAGAGCTGAACCTCCATCCTCCTCAAGACCCTTTACTCAGCAGGCTTTGGCTCTTGCTTCCCACTGCCCCAGTTTTCCTTTGGTGTGGCACACCTCTGCATGGCTGCCTGCTGCATGGCTTCTTCCTAGAGAGAGCCACAAGATGGAGTAACATGATTCCAGGAGCTCCTGGGGTTGACATCTCCCTCCTTCTGTCTAAAAGCATCAAGAAAAGCTGTTGGAGACCCACTACCAAGCTGGAAAAACCTGCTCCTTAGTGTCAGGGAAACCATAGATCTGAGTTTCGATCTGCTGCTGTGCTTTTGAACTTCAGTTGGAGAGGCCTGTGCCAAAGCTGATGGCAATCTGAGGGAACTGAAGAGTTTTGCTGTCTTTCCTCTTTGTGTATCTCAGCACATTTTTGGACCCAACAGTAGCTGAGCTGTCTTCAGACAAAAACCCCGTGCGCTGTTCTGGGGAGCGCTCCCCACAGTGTTCACGTGTGGCTTAAAAGAAATTGGGTCAAGCATTTTGTTTGTTGTTTTGTGACTTCCCATCTTTCCCAGGTCTGTGTTTGTACTTCTTTTTTTTTTGGGGGTGGCAATTCCTTTTGCTGCGTTTTGTGTGTTGTGGGCCCCTAGTAGTCCACAGGCCACTGGTTAGGAAACACTGTTCTGAATAACCCCCCCCATGAAGGCAGGCTGAGAGAGTTGGGGGTGTTCAGCCTGGAGAAGAGAAGGCTCCAGGGAGACCTTAGAGCACCTGCCAGTGCCTGAAGGGGCTCCAGGAAAGCTGGGGAGGGACTTTGGACAAGGGCAGGGAGGGAGAGGACAAGGGGCAATGGATTAAAACTGGCAGAGGGGAGATTGAGGTGAGACATGAGGAGGAAATTCTGGAGTGTGAGGGTGGTGAGACACTGGCCCAGGTTGCCCAGGGAAGCTGTGGAAGCCCCATCCCTGGAAGTGTTGAAGGGCAGGTTGGCTGGGGCTCTGAGCAACCTGGTCTAGTGGGAGGTGTCCCTGCCCATGCAGGGGGTTGGATCTAGATGATCTTTAAGGTCCCTTCCCACCTAAGCCATTCTATGATGATTTTATGATAAACAGCTCACAGCCCTTACTTAAGTTGGCCTAATTACTTTCACTGCCTCTGGTCTGAGAGATTGGCAAATGTGACCCCCATCTACAAGAAGAGCCAAAAGAAGGATCCAGGGACCTGCAGGCCTGTCAGCCTGACCTTGGTGCCAGGGGAGGTTATGGAGAAGATCATTTTGCTGCTGTTCTGCAGCACGTGCAGGACAACCAGGGGATCAGCCCTAGCATGGGTTCATAAAAGGCAGGTCCTGCTTGACTAACCTGATCTCCTTCTATGACCAGTGGATGAGGGAAAGGCTGTCTCTGTTGTTGACCTAGACCTTAGCAAAGCCTTTGACACTGTTTCCTGCAGCATTCTCCTGGAGAAGCTGGCTACATGTCACCTAGACTGGTGTACTCCTTGCTGGGGTAAAAAACTGTCTGGACAGCTGGGCCCAGAGAGTTGTGGTGAGTGGAGTTCAATCCAGCTGTGAGCAGTCAGTCACAGGTGGTGTTCCCCAGGGCTCAGTGTTGGTACCAGTTCTGTTTCATACCATGATCAGTGATCTGGATAAAGGGGATTGAGTGCTCCCTCAGTCAGTTTGCAGGTGACACCAAGTTGGGTGGGATTGTTGATCTGCCTGAGGGTTAGAATGCTCTGCAGTGGGACCTGGGCAGGCAGGATCAATGGGCCAAGGCCAATTGTGTGAGGTTCAACAAGACCAAGTGCCAGGTCCTCCACTAAGGTCACAACAACCCCTGGAAATGCTCCAGGCTTGGGGAAGAGTGGCTGGAGAGCTGCCCAGAGGAAAAGGTGTTGGTTGACAGTGGCTGAACATGAGCCAGGAGTGTGGCCAGGTGGCCAAGAAGGCCAACAGCATCCTGGCCTGTATCAGCAATAGTGTCACCATCAGGAGTAGGGAAATGATCATGCCTCTGTGCTTGGCACTGGTGAGGCTGAACCTCAAATCCTGGGGTCAGTTCTGGGTCCCTCACTATAAGAAGCACATTGAGGGGCTGGAGTGTCCAGAGGAGAGCAATCAAGCTGGTGAAGGGTCTGGAGAACAAGTCTTAAGAGGAAAAACTGCTGAGGGGAGATGTTACCATTGTCTACCAACTGCCTGAAAGGAATTTGTATTTGAGGTGGGTGTTGGTCTCTTAGCCCTGGTAACAAGCAATAGGACAAGAGGAAATGGCCTCAAGTTGTGCCAGGGGAGGTTTAGATGGGATATTAGAAGACACTTCTTCACTGAAAGGGTAATTAAACACTGCAGCAGGATGCATAGGGAGGTGGTTGATTCACCATCCCTTGAGGTGCTTAAAAGATGTGCAGATGTGCTTAGGGACATGATTTAATGGTTGGACTTGATGATCTTGAAGGTCTTTTCCAACCAGAACAATTCTCTGGTATTTTTGTCTAGAAAATGATTGTGCATGAAGAAGTTAAATTATCAGCAGTGAGATATGGGGCCTTCTGGGCGTGGAGTGTTGCCCAGTAAAGTATGAATGAAAGATTCCTCTCGTGATGTCCTCAAGCCTTTCTCCAAGGGCATTTGGTGGTCTGTAATAAAACATGGGCTGAAATGCTTGGGCTTGCAGGTCATGTTAACCTTCCTTGTGTTTTTATTTTTACAGAACTGACCCTGAACCCCCCAGAAGGAATAGTAGCAGGTGAGGAGCTGAGCAGGGTTTGTGCCCTGTGAAGTCGGGGCCTTGTGTTCTGGTAGGACTAAGCCTTGTTTTGTTCTTTTTTTAATAGGTCCCATGAATGAAGAGAACTTCTTTGAATGGGAAGCCCTGATTATGTGAGTTAATGTTGTTTGGTGTCTGAAATCAGTGCCTGCATGCTGTGATGAGCTTCTGGGAGAACAAGAGCATGAAAAGCCTGTATCAGTTCTGCATAATATGGACCTTAGTCTGCCTTTGGCTGGGAACTTCTTTTCTGATGCAAGCAGGGAATTATTCTTGGAGTGTGGAAGGAAATTCCTGCCTATTGCAACTTTCTCTTAGCAAAGAATGTGTGGTTGAGTAGAGCTGTCATGGGGGACACACAGAAGTGCTTCTGAATTTGATTCATTACCTAGAAAAGGCTTTATCTGGTGTTTCCCATAACAGATTCTTAAACAACAGAGGAGCTGCAGACTTGAAAGCCCTTTAAAGTGCTGAGCGTGGAGCTTCAGGTGTCTTTGTCAGCACAAAATGAGAGGTGGAGGTGCTTTAGTTTTGGTTTTTGCATTGTGTGTGTGTCACAATAAAATTATATTTTAAGATCTGCTCCATTCTGAAGCTGTGGTACAATAGAAACATGTTTACCCTAAAAACCTGGGGTTGCTTTCATCTCTTTACAAAACTCTCTTAGTAGAAGGCTTTGCATACGTTTGGAAAGCAAGCTCAATGACTTGTTTACATGTGTCTGGGATAATCTTCTCAAACGTTTTGTAATCTCAAAATGTGCTGTGTGAGATCCTGAGCATGGGAGAAGGGCAGGTGAGGAAACTCAAGGTGGCCTCAAATTCTTGGGCAGACCAAGTGCAGAAGGTAAGTAAGTAGCATAATACTCGAAGAGAGCAAAGTTCTTTGTTTTTTCTTCACCCAGTTTATATAATGCTAGAGCACATGTAATGGCAAATAGATTTGGAAAAAAAAGAGAGGAAAAGACATTGCCCATTAATCAATTCAGAGGTGGGCTGGGTCATGTTACACAGATTGATGTAAGAGCTTGGCTCGGAGATAAAATAATGCCTTTAAAAATAATGGTGGTAATAATTTGTATTCCTGGTGTTGTTGCCTGCAGCAGCAGTGCTGGATGAATGTTGAACACAGAAATGTGAAGGCTGTATTGACATGTCTGAAAGAGAGAACAGTTCTTGCTCTCCCAAAGTGAGTGCCACAGATGCAGGCAAGGTGGTAATTTTACTGAGCAGTGGAGCTTTGGATCCTGGCATAAAATGCACCCTTTTGATAAGACATCAGACAGTGGCTGAATTAGAGTATTAATGAAAGACAAATCTTTGCAGCAAGGTAACTTATTCAGGAGGATAAATAACCCCAGTGTGTCAAGAGAGTTTACTGTAATGCCCTGTGTGGGGTCTGACAGGCTGCCTTGTGTTGCCCAGGTTTGTGAATTTAACATTTCAAGACCAAGTTTTGCCCTCTCTGGTTGGCATGCACAAGTGAGTGTTGCTCTCAAAGTTTATCCCCAAAAGACAAGCACATAATGATGTTAAAAACCTTATTAGCCTTGAAGATTGCTTGCAAACTCAGCAGGGTAAATTGAAGCCAACTTAGCAAAAACCTGTCTAGAAGGGTAATTAGAGCTATAATTAGACTCACAACTTATGCTTAGCATGGAATTCCCCTTTTTGGCATCTGGTGACTGTGGGTTTTGGCCTTTTTTTCAGCCTCCTTTTACAAATAAAACGTTTGCAAACGTACATGAAGCTCTGCTTGAAAAATTCGTTGTCGTTGTCAATGCACTTTTCCCTCCTATTTTGGCAGAGACCCACCATCCTTTTCTTCCCCTTGCCCAGGTAGCAGCCAGCTCATGGAGTTCAGAGTTGCTTATTTTCATGCTGTGTCTGAATGTCACCAGAGCTGTGACTAATCCCTAATCAAGGACTGGGTAGTCTGGACTCCACCTACCATGGCAGCTCAGGCAAGACCATAGCAGGAAACGTGTGGCCAGCAGGTTGAGGGAAGGAATTCTGCCCCTCTGCTCTGGTGAGCCTGGACCTGGAACACTATGTACAGCTCTGGAGCTCTTAGCACAGGAAGGACATGGAGCTGGTGGAGAGGGTCCAGAGGAGGCTACGTAGATGATCCGAGGGCTGGAGCAGCTCTGCTCTGGAGACAGGCTGAGAGAGTTGGGGGTGTTCAGCCTGGAGAAGGGAAGGCTCCAGGGAGACCTTAGAGCACCTTCCAGTGCCTGAAGGGGCTCCAGGAAAGCTGGGGAGGGACTTTGGACAAGGGCAGGGAGGGAGAGGACAAGGGGGAATGGATTAAAACTGGCAGAGGGGAGATTGAGGTGAGACATGAGGAGGAAATTCTTCATTGTGAAGGTGGTGAAACACTGGAATAGGTTGCCCAGGGAAGCTGTGGAAGCCCCATCCCTGGAAGTGTTGAAGGGCAGGTTGGCTGGGGCTCTGAGCAACCTGGTCTAGTGGGAGGTGTCCCTGCCCATGCAGGGTTTTGGAACTAGATGATCTTGAAGGTCCCTTCCAACCCAAACCAGTCTGTGATTCTGTAAGGCACGGCAGCTGTCCATGTGCTGTACTTTGCCCTTGCACCACCTGCTCTGCAAAGATTTCAAAAGGTGCTGTGTTTCTTTGTACCTCTCTGGCCCTGCTGATGTCCTTTTTGAACTGAAAGTGGTGCTGTCAAGTTTAAATGTTGCAGCCCTACTGAGTGTGATGTGGTTGCAAATGCTGTCTTGGATTAACTTTAATGATTCCTTTGAAGTTGATCCTGGCAGCGGTGAATGGCTAAAACAAAAGGATTTTGCTCACATAATACAGGGCCTAAAATGGAGCATGTTGGGTTAACATATTTGACAGAAGAGCCCTTAAGGCTGTGTGTTTGCTCTCAAAACAGAAGACACCCACCAGCTTTTCAATGCATTTATGTACATACTCTTAGAAGTCCAACAATAAGCCTTTAAAATGCAGCTGGAATGAAAATGCTCATGAAAAAAAAATAAAAATGCATTCAGTTTACTTTCTGATGTGAATTAAATCCTGACTAAATTTAGGGAAAAGGCCATAAAGGGAACAAAAATCATTGGCATGGTTTAGCTTTCATTCTTGCAGTGTGTTGATGCATTTCTCTAATCTCACCTGCCAGTGTCAATATTCAGGTTTAAATCACGTAGCTCTTGTGTTTATCAACCAGGCAGGGCCTTTGAGTCCCAAAGTGTAGGAGAGTGAGCCTCCAAGGGCTTTGGGTTTTGCTGGTCTCAGTTCTCTTTTTCTGCAGGTTGCCAGTTGCAGTCTTCACTGTTAAGAGTCCTTGGACCTCTTATGTTCTTTCTGGCGTGGAGAGTGTGGATTGAGAGGAGGGGCTGTGACTGTATTCCTAAACCTTCTTTCCCAGAGACCATAACCCTTGTTGGAAGAGCTTTTTACTAAATATATGGGGTTTTCTCAGCTAAGATTTTCAGTGATGAATCTTGTTTGTGTTTGAGCTTCCAGATGGTTCATCAAGTTTGAATCAGTCCATGTCTAAGCAGCTTTTTTTGCTCACCTTCCACGGATGTTTTATGGAGGGGGGGGTAAAACAGTTGCCTTTATGTTCTCAGCTTGGTTGTGCTTTGAACTAGATGATGAACACAATGAGGAAATGTTTCTAAAAGAATCCTGGTGAAGCCATTTGTTCTCTGCCTGCACTTGTGGGAGTGCAAACTAAATACCTTCAGTCTGCAAAGAAAGCTTGTCCTGCATCTAGCAATTGTGGTCCCCGAGCTGTTGTTTTCCTTTTTTACAAAGCATTGCTGTGTTTGCTGCATCAGATAGTGGGCAATGTTTGTGTGTGGTTATGCTTGATGCTGGCAGTTTGGATCTCTGGGTGTTTTGTAGATTATTTTTGAGCTACAGTGTTTGACATCTCTGCCTTGTGCATCTTCAAAGGCACAGGAGTCCCACACCTGCCTCTGCGTTCTCCTGACGTGCAGACACTCAAATCCTGGAACATGCCTTGGAGCCAGATACTCCAATTATATCCAGACACACCCTGCTAATTAAGCAGTGTTGTGACCTTCCTAGTAATTTAGTGTGCAAGCTTTGATATCCCCCTTCCCTCCCAAACCCCCTGTTTGGATTTAAGAGGTGTGGGGTGAGAGTCCATTAACTCTTTGTTGTCTGAAGAAGGTGATACAACCCATATCTCAAATGTCTCATGAGACAAGAATTTGGGTGAAAGAACGACCTCAAACTCTGGTGAATACCTTTTTTTTTTCCTGTTTCTAGGGGTCCTGAAGACACCTGTTTCGAGTATGGGGTTTTCCCTGCTATCCTGAGCTTCCCACTTGACTACCCCTTAAGCCCCCCGAAGATGAGGTTCACGTGTGAGATGTTCCACCCCAACAGTGAGTCTGATGCAGCAGGATGTTTGGGGCAGTGGGTTGATTGTGCACCTTAAAAAGAACCTTTTGCAGCAGGAGAGCTGGTGCCCTTGCCAAGAGTGGTCCTCTGCCTTTCCAGCCTTGAGGATGAAGTAGTTCAGCTGCCCAGCAGCTCTGCTCTCAGGGTGACTTTATCACATTATTCCTCATACACTCTTTGGTCATAAACAGTTGCAACAGTTTCACTGCCTTTAAGGTCATTCCAGGAATACTTGTAACTCTTGCATGAGTAGTCTAAAGATAAATCTTCTGTACATGATGTGAGATTTAGTCAGTTAATACAGACTCTTCCCAGTCTTGCTGTGTGGCTTCTGCTTAAGTAGCTTGGTGCTATTGAAAGGGAAAATGTGTTCATATTCACCAGCGTGTGGATGCAGCTTTATCAGGCTTTTTCCATGTCAAATCATGGGTTTAGTAACATTTCTGGTGTGATCTTTGTGAAATACAGAGTGCTCTGCCCAAGCACCTGGCACATTTGCAGATGTTTAATATAGGACTTTGCTGACCTTTCCTCTGCAATGCTGGTGGTGACATTATTCTCTTAAAACTTTTGGGTGAAAGTAATTGAGGTAACAACAAATACAGCTAATGAGTTTGAGCATTGGACCTGCCCCCTTTCACAGCCTTGAGCCCTGCTTTCTGGAGTCAGCTTTGGCATTCTTTGTAAAATCTGCTAAACCAACATGGATTGTGTAAAGATTGTTTATCATCACACAGATTTGATGGGCCGGGTCTGTATTCTAGGCCTGTGCCACTTGAGAGCAACAAAAGGAAGATGCTGCCCTCCTGCTTTGTGTTTCCTTCCCAGCTGATGTTCCTGCACTTGCATAACTCTGTTCTCCTGGGGAAGAAGTTCTTTAGCATCACCTCTGATGGCTGCAGCAGTGCAGAGTTTGGCACCTGGAAGCAGGGTGGTCGCATTGGCACCTTTCTCCAGTTGAACTTTGCAGCCTGTCTTGTGTACAGGGGGGACTGAGACACCACTGAACTACCTTCTCTTAAAATAAAATGATGTTCATGGGTGCTCTGATGAGGATCACTTCAGAGTAGCAGTTAATGGCAAGTCTTGCATTTGCACTTCAAGACAAAGTGGGAAGATGTGTACATCTTCCTGGCATCAGCTTTTGCTGTCTTGACTGTGCTGCTGTGATCCAGCTGTTTTAAATGAAAATAAAACAAACATAAAAACATTAGAGTAACTTATAAATGAAATCCCTTCTGCCAGTCTGTTCCTAACTTAGCAAAGAGAAGTGCTGCTTCAGCACGTGCTGTTTTCATCTCTCCCAGCTATGGCTAGAGCAGCTCCAGTCCTCAGCCTGGGGCTGCAGGAGGGGATGAAAATAAGTCTTACGTGTTGCAGGCTTGTGCAGACATTAGCTGGATGACTGGAAGGAACTGGAAATGAGCACATTTGCTTCCAGCAGTGATTTCCTCTTTTTGTTTGGTCTTGTTTTCCTGGCCATGGTCAACTAAAGAGCAGAAGCACTGGAAGTGCTGAGCTTGTTGACAAAGTTCCTTGGGAGGCCGCAGAGTTAGGCCTTGGTGCTAAAGCAGCATTTTGAATTCCTTTCTCTTTGCATTGCCTCTTCAACCTTTCTTTGGCCTCATTGCCAAGTCACTGGAGTCCAGTGTCTGTGAAGGTGACTCGTGCTTGTTGCAGGTGCTTTGCTTAAGCTAAAGGTGGGAGGGGGAAACAAGCTGAGAGATTTGGGGTTGTTCAGCATGTGAACTCTTCTGGTTTCACCTCAGTCACGTTCGAAATAAGATGAATTATATTATTCATAACATACCACTTTTCCCTCCTTGCTGCAGCAGAGCAACTTTGCTTAATTCTTTTTATGGTCACAGTCCAGTGGAAGACTCCAGTGTGCATTCTGTGCTGTGTGACTGCTACCCTTCAATTTAACTAGTACTGGTAACCTACTGGGAGCTGTGCCTGTATGTAAATACTTGCCTTGTTCCACCAGGCTGCATCTCTTATTATTTTCTGTGGAGCCTGTCACTGGTTCTTAAATGACACAAGTGTCCCCAGCAGGCTTCTGTAGTTTGTTAGACTTGCTTAAAGGAAATTTTTGCTAGATTTTTGTCTTTCCAAGTTTATGTCCTCTTGTCTTTGGGAGAGGACATTTCCAAACTGAGTTTAGAGTCAGTCCCGTGAAGGCCGACTCCAAATACCCATCTGTGCTGAAGATCTGGAGAGGCCAAGTGTTGCCACTGAGTCTCCAGTCAATCCCCTGTTCTTCTTGTGCAGTTTACCCAGATGGAAGAGTTTGCATCTCTATTCTTCATGCTCCTGGGGATGATCCAATGGGATATGAGAGCAGTGCTGAGCGGTGGAGTCCCGTGCAGAGCGTGGAAAAGATCCTCTTGTCAGTGGTCAGCATGCTGGCAGGTAAGGACTGCTGCTTTACCAGCTCAGACAGCTGAGTTAGCTAGAGCTGCTTCTTGCTGTTTAAGCAAGCAAAGGACATTTAAAGTTGCTCAGCAGCAATGGCCCTTCTTAAAGCCCTAGTGTTTATTTATTAATAAACAAGCTCTCTGAAAATAATTGAGGGGAAAAAAAAAACACACCAGACTGAAGTAGTAAACAGGTGTTTCCAGCTGTGTGAGCAACTGCTCTGCTTTCCTTCCAGGGCAGCAGCAGCCAAGCAGGCAGTGGTGTGGTGGTCAAGTGGGTGCTGAGGCTCAGCTGGTTCCCTGCTCCCATGCAAATCCTGTGCTCCATCTTTGTGTGTGCTGGGAGGTCTGTTCAGCTCTTGCAGGTCTTAAAGCTATTGATTTCAGCCTGTGTTTGATCTGGCTTTAGCAGCTGAAGGGTTACCAGTTAGATCTAACCAGTATGGCAAGCTGGACTCCGTGGCCTCTGTGATTCACAAGCCAGCACCCTCTGGATTTGTTTATAATTTGCCTGCTGGGAATGGACCCGTTCTTCCATTGGACTGGAGTGTGAAGGAAAATGGGTAGAGTACATTCTGTCCTAGTGACTTGTGTAACCCCGTGGCAGTTGTCCTGCTGTGTGCTGGCCACCAGTCTGATAGTTGCAGAATGGTCAGGGTGGGGAGGGACCTCTGGAGATCATCCAGTCCAACCCCCCCTGCTAGAGCAGGATCCCCTAGAGCAGATCCCACAGGAACACATCCAGGTGGGTTTGGAATGTCTCCAGGGATGGAGACTCCACAGCCTCCCTGGGCAGCCTGTCCCAGGGCTCTGGTACCCTCACAGGAAAGAAGCTTTTCCTGATGTTTAACTTGAACCTCCTGAGCTCCAGCTTGTGCCCATTGCCCCTTGTCCTGTCACTGGGCACCACTGAGAAGAGTCTGGCCCCATCCTCCTGACACCCCCTGGAGATCTTTCTCAGCACTGATGAGATCCCCCCTCAGCCTCCTTTTCTCTCAGCTGAACAGCCCCAGCTCTCCCAGCCTTTCCTCACAGGCAGATGCTCCAGTCCCCTCAGCATCTCAGTGGCCTGTGCTGGACTCTCTCCAGTAGCTCCTTGTCCTTCTGGAACTGGGGAGCCCAGATAAACCCCATGTTTCAGCTTACCTCTGTACAAAATGAAGTGCTGGAGTCACAGAGGCTTAATCTACTTTGCAAAGCACTCTTGAAATCCTCAGATGAAAGATGGTGCAGAAGTGAAAGTGTTCTATGGGTTTCTTTGGTTTGTTTTGTTGGTTTTTAATAGAACAAGCCATCCAAAGAGTGACAGAGCCTGTTTGGGTGGCCTGGTCTGGAGAGCTTTGTGTTTGTGAAGCTGCAAAACCAGAAAACAAGCATTTTGCAGGAAGCAGTGTGCAGTTTTAAAACCCCTTGATGGCACTGGTGGTGCTATGTTGGGTTGTCCTGCCTGTGTGCTGGAGCTCAGACTGCTGAGAGCACAACCCAAAACAAGTCTTGCTCCTCTGCCACTTGTTCCTTGGCTAATCTTGACCTTGCTGTGATGTCCTGTTGGGATGGATCCAATCAGAACCATCTGCCAATCCAGCAGCTGTTGCCGATTTTCTTTGGTGGTGTTTCCCAAGCAGGAGAAGTGCACCAGAGCCACAGGGACGTGGCAGTACTGAGGCATTCTTGAAAAAGAGAGAGGGTCTTGCTCCCTTGCCTGCCTGCCCACCTAGACCTCTGTTCTTCTCATTTCAGAGCCTAACGATGAAAGTGGAGCCAATGTAGATGCCTCCAAGATGTGGCGGGAAGACAGAGAACAGTTCAACAAAATTGCCAAGCAGATTGTGCAGAAGTCACTTGGACTTTAGGCTCAGAAAGAGACTGAAGTGTTTTGTATTTTCCTCCACCTGGAAATGAGCAGTGCTCAGTGCTGGTACCAAAAAGGAAAACTTTGCAAACCTATCGGCCTAGTTCTTCTTATCGTTCGTTATTTATTTACCATCTCTTTCCTCCTTCCACTGCTCCAGAGAAGCCTCTAGTTCACTCACTAAATTGTGTGGGAAAGGGATTTGATACTAGGGAAAAACACAGAGACAATGTTGTTTCAGAGGCTGCTTGTTGCTACCTCACTTCATGGTATGGAAAGCTTGGAGACTTTACAGTCTGCAGCCCAACTTGGCCCGTCTGCTGTTTGAGAGCAGAGCTGGTTTGGATTACCTGCTGGAAGAATGAGTGGTGTGGTTTTGTTTGCATAGGTAGGATTGCATCTGGAGCACCAGTAGATAGGAAATAATCTAGGGCAGCATTTGCAGTATACTTAGGCTATAAAACAAGGTTGTAGTTAGGATGTGTTAGCAAAGAAAGTGAATGTGCAGCATGCAACTTTAAGAGAAGATTTTTGGGGGTTGTTACCAGTGACTGGCTGGGGGTCTAGGGTGGGCTGGTGTCTCCATGTAACACTGGGAGTGTGTATTGAGCCTTGGAGTCAGTGTTTGCTTGGAAGAAATCCCAGGAGCTGCTTTATTACTCCTTAAAGGCACTCAAATGTAAACTTTGCATTCAATTAGACATGCAAGATGGAAAGACTGGATTCTTAAACACCTTGGTTATGCTCACCATGGGCGAGGTGGGTGAAAGGCAGCCTGAAAACCTGGTGAGAAATGTGTCTGCTCTGCTGGGCATGAAAAACATCTCTGCAAGAACATCAGCTCCTTGGCTGCATTTGAGTGTTGAGGGGATGAGGCACTGCTGGCCTTGCCACTGCAGCCCAGCTCACCTCTTCCTCAGGTGAACGAGCTGAATTTTGTAAATTAACATTTCTTTATGCTGACCACTCTTTGAAATATGTAAATATGAATCAGAGGAGACACCGACTGTGTTATGACGTGTTCAGAGTCTTGTGGCCAGCTGCTGGTGTGGAGGGTGCAGGACATACCAGCTCCAGTGATCAGGCTGTAAAAACTGCTCAGGGGCCACTGGTGGACTTTGTGCTTTGCAGACCAGATCTCTTGTGTAGGTCCAAATCTTCTCCAATTTACCACAAGCAATAACATGCCCATGGACAGCACATGGAATCAAAATGTGTTTACAGCTTTAAACGGGCTACATTTGAGAAGGGCTTTTTAATTTCTTTTTCCCCTGTGAAAAGTGTGTGACGTGGAAGGAGTTGTGACATGGAAAAGGCTTCATGGAGGTGACTGTGTGCATGCACTGCACGTGTGTACAACTTGTCAGTATTGATGTCTTGCTGTCTGTGCTGCATATCCATGTGCTGCAGATCTCAATGTGCCATCACTGTGCACCTCTGAAGAGTCTGAATTGCTACAACTTGCTGATTTTACCTCCTCCTAGAAGTAATTCTTCTTCTCTTGGTGGAAGGGGGACCTGACATAGGAGCAGAGCTGATGATGATAGAGTGTTGTACTAGTATTTCAAAGCATACAGGAAAATGTAGCACTTACATATGAACTAGGAGTGTTTTTTGAATTATAGTAGATGAAGTGTTGCTCCCAGGAGTACTGCAGCTTCTTTTGGACACAACCCTGGAGAGCTGTGAGCACCCCTCAGGGGATGATGGACTCAGCAGACACAGCAAAAGTGGGCTTTTTTTTTTTTTAAAGTGTGGAGTATTTTATTCATGTGTGCTCACTCATTGTTTGATGGTGGGATTTAGTCTGTATAATGAAAATAAAGTGGTTATATTTTCTCCTTTCACAGATGGATGGAAATGTGTTGCAGTGGGTGTTTTATATGGGTAAGCAACTGGTCCAGAGGGTCCAATTCTGACTTGGTCCAAAGGAGTGGAATGGTTTATTCTAACCCAGTTAGATGCTCTAGAGGAGTGGAAGAGTTGACACAGTTGCTTGGGCATTCCAGGCAAGTGTCTTGTCTCTAATGATGGCAATGACTTGATAATTCAAAGAAAACTATAAAGATCTGACAGCCAGCAGACGTGATGCAGTTTGCTTCTTAGAAAGGTCTTGCAATGATCCAACAAGCAAGAAAGGTCTTGTTGTGATCCAACAACCAAGGGACTTCTTGCTATGGCAACAGGTTAATAATGAGTTTTAATATATCATTCCAAATCTGGTATTAGGTCTTGGATTTGAGAAGGACAGTTAGATGTCCAATTCCTGCTGAAAATGTCCACAGTCCCCCAGTCTCTGTTGCTTAGAAATGAAATAGTTCCCTTTGAAGTGACTGATGTGCACTTGCTAACTCAGGTGTTTCCAGCCACTCAGTGGACATACAAACCAGGCAGTCTTGCAGGTGACAGAATGAAAGGACTAAAACTGGCCTTGTTGAGGTGAGAACTGCCCTGAAAGCTGGCTGTTTGCTTGGCTGAAACCTGCAGTGAGCCTTCCCATGAACACAAATGCTCCAACATAGCACCACAGTTTGCCTGCTAGATTCCCTGTTTTTACTCACAGGAAAGAAAGAAATCTTCACCATCATTATTCTGTAATAAACTTAATCCTCACATGCAGCTCCCTGTTGAGAGGGAGGTGGGTGGGCTTCTGCTCTGCCCCAAGAGGGTTTCACTGCCCAGGCAGCTTCTTACAGCTGGGGAACACCTGAGAATTAAAGCTTGTAGAGATGCTGTGTCTGTCCTGTGATAGAATTCCCTGAAAGGCTTAATCTTCTCTCTTTGTGAAGGAATGCTCACCTTGTCAGTGTGTGTAATACTAGCCAGTAGCAAGGTTGTTTGGAGCCTTTTTCAGTCTGAAATGGTTCCTATGAAACATCTTCCTTGGGGAGTGTGGGAGCTCTACAGGTGTTACACATGCAGGTAAAGTATTAAAGATTCACAAAAAAAAAAAAACAACCCTTTCTCTGGCTTCTATCTGCTTTAGGCTTTTGTACCTAAAAAAAAAGAAAAAAAAACCCCAAAACAAAACCCTTCAACTAAGCTGTAAAAATGCAGAGCAACATCCTCTTTTAAGCTTTGTGTGCACATACATACACACACACACACGCAGGGGGTGTTTTTTTCCTGGCAAACAGGCTGTGTCAGAACACACACAGTGGGACACGAGACATCCCTTCCTTGTGCTTGTGTGCATGCAAGGGCTGCTTTGAAAGTGTGAGCTGCCCGGCAGAGGTGTTGGAGCCACATGAAACGCTGCAGCCTGGGGGCAGAGCCAGCCCCAGGCTTCTTTCCAGCTGCTGCTGCTGCCTTTTTTTTTTTCCTGGCAGGAGCTGTATCATGGATTGCAGGTGGTGTGTTGCCTTGGAGATCATAGAATCACAGGCTGGTTTGGGTTGGAAGGGACCTTCAAGATCATCTAGATCCAACCCCCCTGCATGGGCAGGGGCACCTCCCACTAGACCAGGTTGCTCAGAGCCCCAGCCAACCTGCCCTTCAACACTTCCAGGGATGGGGCTTCCACAGCTTCCCTGGGCAATGGGGAGAGCTCTTGCTTTCCTCCTGGAGTTGTATCTTGGTGAGGATGCTATGGATGTTTTGCCCCTGTGAGAACTGAAATGAGAAACACCCACTCTTGTCAGCACAGACCTGGAATGTCTGTTCCCAGTGTTCCCATGCTGCTGATACTGGGATTGTCAGGGATGTGGTATCAACGTGGCCTTTAGGAGGTAGCTACAGAAAGAGGCTTGAAGCAGCAGCCTGGTCACCATCCCTGAATGTGTTCAGAAGTCATCTGGATGTGGTGCCTGGGGACATGGGTTAGCGGTGGGTCACCAGAAATAGGGTGATAGGGTTGGGATAAGGTTGGACTCGATGATCTTAAAGGTCTTTTCCAACCTGAACAATCCTAGGATTCTATGATTTGCCTGCCCATCCTGGCCCTGATGATAGAACAGAACTGTTTTGGTTGAAAAAGACCTTTAAGGTCACCAAGTCCAACCATTACCCCAGCACTGCCAGGGCCACCACTAACTCATGTCCCCCAGCACCACATCAACACAGCTTTGAAATCCCTCCAGGGGTGGTGATTCCACCATTGCCCTGGGCAGCCTGTTCCCTGTCCTTGCAGCCACCTGCCAGATCCTTGTCCTGCCTCAGCCACCAGCCCCTCTCCTGGGGGGCAGGTGGTGTAAGAGCCAAAGGAGAACCAGCCAGGTGGCTTTTGAAAACAACTTGCACCCCCTAAGATGTGACTTAGCAGCAGTGAAGATGATGGGGTATGTTAATATATAATTAATGGTAATGACACAGAGGGTGGGTTATTACAGGGGAGCTGCTGGCGTGAGCAGCCTGTGTGTGAGCTCTTGGGGAGCAATTTGAGAGCAGGTCTGGTCATGTCATTCCTGAAGGGCATGGGGGGGGGAGATGAGCCAAGTCCTGGGCTGAGTCCCCTCCCTCCATGCGTGGGGGATGCCTGGGGCAACTGCCAGCCCCAGCTCGCCAGGGCAGCCCTCTCTGGGGACACTGTTCAGTGGGGGGATGCAGGCAGGAGCCAGGCGTGTGTGGCAGGGGGAGAAGCTGTGACAGCTCTGAGAGGAGCTGGCTCACCCTGGACTGCGGGGGTGAGCAGGATGGTGGGTGTCCTGGGGCAGGTCTGGTGGGGCTGCAGAGCCCATGTGGAGGCACCCGCTGTGGCTGCCCCCTCTGGGGGCTGCGGGGTGAAGCGGGAGGTGGGTTCAAAGCAGGAGAGAAGCAGGATGCAACGTGCCAGGGGGCAGGGAGCACCCACACGCTTGGTTGGATGCTGGGCCCAGCACGGGGAGGCTCGCCGCCCACGGCCGGGTTGGGAGTTTTGCCCCTAAACAGTTGTGTTGTTTTTTTTCCCCACGCCAAAACAATTTGGCTAAATGGACCCCAAGTTTGGGCTGGTGTGATGATGATAGGTGAATTGAGGTTTCTTCACTGAGTCTGCCCACGACTGGTTTGTGTGGGCTCTTCCACTGTGCTGCTTCACCAGGACCCTGGTCTTCCTCTGCTGGTCTGGTCAACGTGTCCATCCCTCCAAGCTTGGCTCACAGCAGTCATTCTTGCCATGAAGGAGGGATGCCAGAAGGGCAGGCTGAAGAGCAGGTGTTTTCAAATCCACTTTGGCTGGAGCGGCAATTAGAGGTTGAGTTTTGTCCTTGGCCAGATCCTGCTTTGACTCATGATCTTCTGCCTTGGAGCCTAGACATGGCCTCGGTGGGGAGGGCCTGTGTTTGAGGGCCTCATTAAGGTCTTAGGGCTCTATATGAAACTTGGTTTTATGAAAATATCAGTATTGTTGCTGCAGCCACTTGTCCAAACTGGCCCCATGCAGCCTCACTTTTAGCATTTGATGCTCTTCAGCATTCATCCTTTTAACACCAAGTCAGTAACCAGGGGGCATCTGAATTATTTTACCAAGTAATTACAATCCCTGTCAAAGAAGACTTACCTTAGGTTGAATTCCTTCTCATTCATTAGGTACTTTCTTCTTTTGTAGACACCCTTCTGAGGACACCCTTCTGCTCAGACCAGGGTGAGACTGATCAGCCCGGGGTGATGCCACATGCTGAGCACCCAGGTGGCAGAACCCTGGCTCCCTTCCCTGCAGCAGCCCATGCTGCCACCCTTGCCTGTGCCCTCCTGGCTCTAATCCCTCCCCGCTCTGGCAAAGTGCAATTAGGAGCAGCCTCCTGGTGCTTTCTGAATGCCTGGGCTGCAAAAGCAGCGCTGGGCTGAGAGAGAACGGGCTGTAATTGGAGTCCTGCTCAGAGGGCAATCAAGAGGATGCTCATCCTGCCTGTGCACTGTCCCACTGCATGACCTCCTGCCCCCCAGTGTGGGTCCCCCTGCCACCAAAGGCTGCTCTCCTCACTGCATGGACTATGTGGGACTGGTGAGGGAGGAGGGGGAGCCAGGTTTCCCGGGACAGCCTGCTTCCCTCCTTCTCCTTCCACTTTGAGCCATGGGCTGGGATTGCCCCTTCCCCATCATGGGGATAGCACCTCGATGGGTTACATCCCTCAGGGGATCACACCTCGGTGGGTTAATTCCTCATGCACAGGGACATCCCTCGGCTGGATGTCCCTGCGCCGGAGCATCTCAGGGCTGCCCGGTGGTGCTGGGGAGCAGGACAGGAGCTGAGGTGCACGGGGTAACCCCGTCGAGGATACCAGCAGCACCTCTCTCCACGCTTGTGGGGACCAGGCTCTGATAGTTGGGTGGCAGGCGCCTGGGGTCGGGGGCCGTGTCCCCACCGGCGTCTGCACAGCCCCGAGCGCAGCAGGGCGGCCGTGCCGCAGCAGCACCACACTGAAGAAACCGGCCTGAAGAAAGTCTTGGAAAACAATAGCAATTGTTCTCTGTCTTTGTTCCCTTCCCTTCCCGGATGTCAGAGGAGATGGAGCCGCACTCGCTGCCGGCGGGTGGGCAGAGCGAGCGTGGCTGCCTGCGCTCCTGCCTTGGCACCCGGGGAGCTCGTGCTGCATCACACCCACCAGCTCCTCCTGAGCCTGAACCACTGCCCCTGGAGTAATCAAAGGCCTACATTGTTACACAGGTAAGTGGAGAACTGGCCCTTGCTTCTCGTTGTCGTGGGGCAAGAGGTTTTCCAAAGCTGCTTTCCATTGCTGTGGGGCACAAGCCTGCCCGTGCTCCAGGCAGCAGTCTGGCAGGAGGGAAGCCCCAGCTCCAGCCCTGCCTGCAGGCAGGGATTTGCTTTCTGCATTGGAGGAGCTCGGACTGGGAGAGGGGCTTGTGATGTCACACCTTTCCCTACCAAGGTGGGCTTCAGCTGGGAGATAAGGTGCTGGCCAGGTCCTAACTGGGAAGCTGTGGGGTCATTTCTGGTCTGAGCAGCATCCTGCAGCCCCTTTTCTATCCCTGACAGGCCCAGACACGTGGAGACAAGTCCCCAGGCTTCCCTACCATGGCTCCTTCTGCCATTTACCACTGTCTGCCTGCTGCGAGCTGGAGCATGAGGTCGCTGCCCAGATCACAGGGCTGCAAGGCAAAGGCAGAGGGTTTCCCACCGGGCTGCCAAGGGAGATTCCTCACTGCATGGGGAGCAGCTTTTGCCATCCCAGAGCCAGCCCCAGAGCTCAGGGCTTCCCCCAAGGCAGCTGCTGAGAGATGCAGCACTGGCACAGGGTTTGCTCAGCCAAACCCTCCCGCTGACAGTCCCTCACACAGAGCCCTCAGGTTTGCATATCCAGCCTGGTGAGCTGCTGCTCCTGATGGAGAAGGGCTTAGACACTGGCAAAACCCTTTGCTTTCTCCCCTCTCCACTCTGCAAATCCCTGGGATCCTCAGGCAGGTGCCGTGGCTGGAGAAGCGTGGAGCTGGGAAAGGGTTGGGGTGGGCACAGGCACCCAGGGTCTTTCCAGCAGCAAGCACGGAATGGGAACATTGCCTCTGTCCTCTTGGCCTTTGTTTATTCCCTTTGCAGAGAGATCTCAGCTGAGCTCCAAGGAAAGCAGGGCTTTCCCATTGCAGATGGAGCAGGGGGTCCAGGCAGAGCTCCTGGGGCCTCTGGCACCACTGCTGAGAGATGTGTTGCCCCCTCTGCTACTCTTTTGCCTTCGTGTAGATGTAAGACCTACAGAAAATACCTGGAGCACCATTTCCATAGTTTGCATGCTTGTGGTTGCTTGGGCTTGGTGCTCTCCATCCATACGGAGCCAGCTTGCTGGAAATTGAGGGTTGCAGAGGAAGATTGGGGATCCCATGGCTGTGGGGAGGAGGCTCAGCCCCTTGCAGGAGATTCAAGTGCAGTGGAGAGAGGTGGCAAAAAGGAAAAAAAGCCTTTGGCACCAAGGGACAGGCAGTGAATGCTGGTCATGGAGATGTGGCCCTAGTGAGACCACATCTGGAGTATTGTGTCCAGTTCTGGGCTCCCCAGTTCAAGAGGGACAGGAATTTAATGGAGAGAGTCCAGCAGAGGCTACAAGGATGATGAAGGGACTGGAACATCTGTCTGATGAGGAAAGGCTGAGAGATCTGGGGCTGTTCAGTCTGGAGAAGAGAAGACTGAGAGGGGATCTTATTAATGTTTACAAATATCTGAAGGGGGGTGTCAAGGAGAGGCCAGTCTCTTTTCCATTGTGCCCTGTGATAGGACAAGGGGCCGACACAAACTGGAACACAGGAAGTTCCACCTCAACATGAGAAGAAACTTCATTAGTGTAAGGGTAACAGAGCCCTGGGACAGGCTGCCCAGAGAGGTTGTGGAGTCTCCATCTCTGGAGACTTTCAAGACCCACCTGGATGCATTCCTGTGTGATCTGCCCTAGATTCTGTGGTGATCCTGCTCTGTCAGGGGGGTTGGACTGGATGATCTCCAGAGGTCCCTTCCAACCCCAACCATTCTATGATTCTGTGACTCTGTGGCTGCTGAGCACTGCCTGGCCCCATCCTGCACAGCTCTGGTGCTGAAGCCTGCCTTTTTCACACACAGAATCACACAGAATCACCAAGGCTGGAAAAGACCTTTAAGATCATCAAGTCCAGCTTGTACTGGCAAAAGTTAAGTGACTGGAGCCCTTTCAGAGCCTGCCAGCTCAGCTGCCATGTGTCCCCCAAATGTGAGGCAGGATGCTTGGCTGTCTCCTGGCTGCCTGGGAAGGAACCTGGGCTGCAGATCACCAGCCCTGCTGGCTGCCTGTGGCCAAAGCTGGGGGAGCCCAGCCAGGATGGCAGCTCCTGGCTCCTTCATTCCCTGGGGCCGTGGGGCTGGCAGCACTGGGAGACACGTGGGGGTGTGGACATGGAGGGCTCTGGGATGTGAGCAATGCTGGTGGCTCATCACTGCCTGCCAGGGATTGCTCCCGAAGGCAGCTCCATGCCTGGGAAGTTGGCAGCAGGATTTCCAGAGCTGGGGCGGCTTTGTACATTTTTTGGTGGCTTTCCTAAAAACAGGGACTTTTGCAATCTTCCCGGTCCTTCCACGACACTTCTCCAGGCAGAACCCTTCCAAAACTTCTGGGAATTGAATTTTTTTAAAGGTGATGGGGTTGAAGACATTTACACTTCTTGTACGAGGCTGACAGATTTCCTGGCATGGAGATTTTTGTGTGGGAATTCCAGTTCATGTTGGTGGGTTGGGCTCAGGGAGCCAAAGTAGCTCTAGGAAATATGAGGAAGGTTTTCAGCCCAGAAGAAAGGGCAGATATGGGAGGAACCTTGGACCCATCCCTCTCCATCCCACCATCCCAGGGAAGGTGTTGTTCCCAGTGCCCAACATGAACTGTCCATCTGCCATCTGGGGTGTTGCTCTGAGAACAATTTTCCCCCATCCCCTTCACGACTGATGCCAAAAGGGCTGATCCTGACCCTGCTGCTCAAGCAGGCAAGCCTGGCTCCGTGTGCTCATTGTCCACCTCCAGCTCCATCCCTGGGGGTGTGTGTGTGGCCACACCTGCACAGTGGCCATCTGGGCTGGGCCAGCTCCCCTGGGCCTGCTGGTGCAGGCAGGAAGGATGGACATGGGGCTGGGGGACACCCACGAGATGGGCAGCGCTGCGTTTGTCTCTGCATTATGCACAGGGGCGCTGCATTTTATGGAAGAAAACTCTTGCAGATGTCAGGAATAAAGACTTAAATGAATGGGACATAACAAGCCTTGAAACATGACTTTGTGTCTGCAAATAAAAGGAATGAGTTACAGTCCTAAAAGAGCAGGAACATTACCGGGTGTGCAGAGTCCAGCCTGTCCCTGGTGTTGATTAGGTGCCCTCCTTGCACTGTCCCCTGCATGGAAGCTCTACTTGAAATGTATTGTCCACAGATGGGTTTCTCAACCTTTTATAACCCAGGGATGGACAAGCTTTTTTGGTGGAGATCCAAGGACCATTTTGTTCGGAGTTGCCACATGGTTTTGTTTATGACCCATGTGAATTCAGCAAACGTCTCGCTGTTTGTCTCTTTTATTTCATCCTCTTGCTCTTGCTTGTGTGGGTAGGAATGTGCGGGTGTGTGTTTAGGAACAATTTTGCAGACCACTTCCTACTGTTGTTGGGATGCAGGGCAGGTCCCAGACCCAAAGTGACAGTGGGCAGCGATGGGCCCCTGTCCTTATTCACATCACAGCTCAGTTCCCCGGGTAGGTCCTCCTAGCTCTGGGCACTGCCCAAGTTTTCCACCATCTTCTGCTATGCCCAAGGATGGAGAGAATCCTTGAGGACCATCAACGTCCCTGTCCTCGCCAGGAGAGCAGCTTCAGCCTTGGGCTTCAGGGCACGTCCCCCACAGCACGTGGCTGAAAAACATCCTGAGCCCATGGTGCTGAGTACTGCCTGGTATGTCCTCCATGCTTATCCATGGGGTTTCAGTTTCTCCACCTCCTGCCTGGAAGTGTCCAGGTCCCCCTGCTTCTGGAGGGGACACCTGCAAACAGTGTCCTTGGGTCCAGAGATGTCCCCAGCAACCAACTTTTTGGCTGAGGAAGCACTCAAAGGTGGCTGCAGCCCCTTGGGAAAAACCAGCCACTCTAGGGGCCCTGGCAGGGCTTTTCCTTCCTCTCCGGGAGGAGTCACATGAGCTGCCCAGACCCTCACAGAGCCGGGGCTGGTGTTGGCAGGAGACTTCCCAAAATCCGGCTCGGGGTGGCCAGCTCCCAAAGCCACACTTAACATGACCCATGTGTGCAGCCCTGGGAAACGCAGAGGCTCTGATCCTCATTTGTGCTGCCTCCCCCTGTGCCAACCTGCCGGGAGGCCGGGCCCTGCCAGCAGCCATGCTCCGGGCCAGCCTCCCTTCCAGCATCTCCACCTCTCCACTCACTGGGCTCCAGATGCTGGGCCGTGCTCCTCTGGCTGGTGGATGCAGCCTGGGGTCCCGGTGAGATGGCTGCTCCCAGCCTCGGTGCTGGTGGGGGTCCCCACGGCCACAGGGAGCAACGTGGGGGGCTGAGCTTGGCCAGGGAGATGGGATGATTGGCATCTGCCACATCCTGTGCGGTGGCCACCATCTCCTGCCGTTTGGGTAGTGGCTGTGCTGTCCTTAGGGCAGGGATGGGGAGGATGGAGAGCCAGTGGGGCCTCACCTCTGTGTCTCTCTCTGGAGAGGGGTTAAGCTCTGATTAAGCTCTGATTAAGCTCTGATTAAGCAGGATCCCAGTAGAGCTGTAATTTGGGGGATGCCCAAAGAGAGGCCTTGTGGGGAGGGGGAGCTCCATGCAGCCCTCCTTAGGGCAGGGCATCCCCAGACGTCTGTGCAGCCATCCTCTGGGCTCTTTGAGACAGAGGCACCAATAGCATTCGGGTGTCTGCAGGTTCTGGTAGCAGCTCCTTCAGGATTTGAGATCAAGGTGCAGGATGCTCTGCTCTTCCATGAGCCTGCACCCCATGGGCCGCACCCTCCTGGTGCCAGCGTGGTGGGTTTTGGGCCAGCAAGGGCCGTGGACAGGCTGGCAGGAAGGAACATCCATGGGTCTGGCCCTGGCTGCTCCTTGCTGACGAAACCCCTGGTTTGCAACACAATTTTTTGGCATTTCATCCCAGCTTTCTGTTCTGGCGCTTGCCTTGCGGGAAGGCTTTGGGGACGGGGAGGATGGGAGCTCGTTTCAATTGTTTGTGTAATGGAAGTAACTCGTTTTGCAGCTGGAGAAACCCAGCAGAACTCGTGCACAGGGGGTCTTTCCAGTGCTGTCTCTCCTGTTTGTGCAGTGTGACCTCCAAGGTTTCTGGCCTGGTGCCTGGTACGGTGCCACCATCCTCGCTGCAGGGCCGGGTCTGCTGGCCAGCCTTTGAGGCACGGGCTGTGCATCACTTGCCCGAGTCTGTATTTTGGGGAGAAATATGTACTTTGTGGGGTCTGGCTTTTTTTTGGACAGAGTGGAGTGGACCGGAGGGGACAGAGGATCTTGCCCCAGTACAGACTGAGACTGTGCTGCCAAAAGCCCAAGGCTTTTAGGGGCAGAAAGATTCCCACCTTGGCCTCTCCAAGCAGGGGTGAATCTCCCACCTACACCCACGTGACCCCCGAAAAAGGAATCGCTAAAAATGAAAAGGAAGCAAAGAAAAAAAAAATTAAAAAAAATTTTAAAAATCCCTCCCCAGAGCTGCCTTCCAGAGGGCTGGGCAAAAGATAAAAGCTCTCCAAGGAGCTGGGACTCCTCCTCTCCCACCACCGACTTCTCATTTAAATGTCTGCACGCAGGCTGCAGCCGGCAGTGCCTCAGCGGCCACCCCAGGGGAGCCCCCCTGGCCCCCTGCCCACCCCCCCTGCCCTGCCCCCAGGGGCGATGCCCACGCCAGGGGAGGGCAGAGCGGGGCCTTAGCACCCCAGAAGCAGCCCGGTGTGGACGGACCCATGGTGGGGTGCTCCGGGTGGTCCCACTGGAAGACTATGTGAGAGCCCCTGGGGCAGCTGAGCAGAGAGACGCCTGGCTGGGCAGGGGGGAGCGGGTGGTGGGGGGGTCCCAGTGGATGGATCCCCTGAGGCCGGCCCCCTGATGTCGGCTCTGCTGCTGCTCTGGGTCATCCTCCTCCACTGGGCCACCGGCAGGGGCTTCGTCCATGGGGGCAGGACCTGGCAGCACTGTACAGGTAGGACCGAGGGTGAGTGGGGGGGGGGCTGCACTGGGGTGGGAGGGGAGGCATCAAGGCAGGCATTGGCCAGGCCAGCAAACCTGCTGGGACCCATGTGCTCCCACCAACGGGATGGTCCCCAGGCTGCCAGGGCAGATCCTGAGAGCATGCCCTGT
Source organism: Hemiprocne comata (assembly GCA_020745705.1). Classification (NCBI taxonomy): domain Eukaryota; kingdom Metazoa; phylum Chordata; class Aves; order Apodiformes; family Apodidae; genus Hemiprocne; species Hemiprocne comata. The sequence goes on along the minus strand of CM036594.1, from coordinate 3,090,208 downwards.
TTTGGGGGGGCGCATGGCTTGCTGCAGGGTGCCCCGTGTAGGTCGTCCTCTCCCTGGCAGCCCAGCCCTGAGGTTTCAGTGCCCAGGTGCCAGTGGACTGAGTCTCAGGGTGACAGCGCAGCACGATGCCTCGGGTGTTGCAGCTGCCAGCACCCTGCCAGCACCCACACGTGACAGGTACTGGGGTCGTCCCTGTTCCTGTAGCCCCCCGACGTGGCAATCAGCCCATCCCAGTGCCATGGGAGAGCTGTGCGCCCATCCCTGTGGCACAAGCCTTGTTCAGACGTCTGCTGGCCCTGGGGACTGATTTGTGGGGAGTGGAAGGGCTGGAAGGAGAAGTAGAGGGATGCCATGAAGTCCCCTCCAGAAAGTCCCTCCAGCCCTGGACTCTCCAGAGCTCCCTGTGCTCTGCCAGACACAACCTACACCCTCCTAGCGGCAAAAACCTCCTGGAAAGTTCCTGTCCTGCCTCCCCCAGCCGAGGAGCTGGCAGCTCCCATGCTATTTTACACAGCAAAGTGCCAAGAGCTGCCTGAGCTAAAGTGATTCCCTGTCCCCCAGCTCTGCCTTCCCATCCCCATATCTGTGGATGCCTTGGTTTGATGTCATCTATATCTACATTTTATTACAGCCCAGTCAGCGGTGAGAGGGAAAGCTGGGAGAGATCTGGGATTTTCTGCCCACTTCATGCTCCCCCAGATGCTCTGGTCTCTCTGGGGACATCCATGTTGTCCCCAAGCAGCTGAAACACCCCAGCTGCTCACCCAGCCTTTACCTGCTGGCTCTGGCATCGACTGATGTGGGAGGCAGGTTGGGACGTGCGTCTTTGGTTGTAGGGATTTGGTTTTAGGACTTGGTCCCTTCCCAGCCTGCAGCCACCAGTATAGCCTCTGGCCCTGGCTCATCTCTGCCACCTCCAGAGTATTTGGGGTCTCCGAAACCCCGCTGCAAATCCCATCCTGAATTCAGCTTGTACTTTTGGCTGAGAAAATATGGGAACTGGTCATTCCCTGAGCTGTGGAGTTTTGAAGTCGTTTCACCTCCCCCACCAAGGCTTTGCTTTAGGAGCAGCTTAATCCAGCAGAGCAGCAGGCAGGGGGAAGCAGAGCTGGCAGGGTAGAAAGGACCTCACCGGTCTCCCTGCTCTGAGTGTCTGGACTCGGGCTGGCTGGGGATGCCTGGAGGGAAACACTTCCCCTCTCCAGCTGGTTTGGATTAAGACACCAGCCCGGCCTCTCCCAGCCCCCTCCCTCTAGGGTCTCCTGCTGTGCCCCAGCAGCTGAGATTTATTAGTACAAATAGGAGCTAAAAGCCCAAAGCCACGGGGGGTGGGACAGAGTCAGGGATGTTTTAGGTTAGCCAAGTAGTGCTTCATCCTCTGGGCATCACTGCCTATCCCTCTGCTATGGGTGCTGCAATCCTGCCAGAGAAGCTTTCAAAAATAAAAGCTGCCAGGGTGCCAAGGTGAGGAAGGTGGGAGAAGCACCCACTGTGGGGACAGCCCCTCCTGTGGTCACCAGCACAGGGCTTGCCCAGGTGTTGGACCCATGGCAACCCTGGCACTGCGAGGTGGCCATGGCTTTGCAGTGCCAGTGCTGTTCTTCACCCGTGCTATGTCCTGGGGCTGGGCATGTTGTTTTCTTCTCTGGGCAGAGGTTAATTATTTAATGAGCAGTGTTGGTGCCTGCCAGGGGAGTACGTGTTGTGTGTGTTTGATTAGGGCTGGGTTGGGAGAGCCTGGACTGGGAATGGAGAGGGCAGAGCCGTGCCCTGCCATCCTGGGGATGGGGAGGTGGCTGCACTGCGAGCAAGCCTGTGGGCACCAGATCCCCTCCTGCTTCCCTGGTTGTGGTTGCTGGTGGATCCTGAGGAAACTGTGGCAGCCCAGGGCGGCCTGGCTGGTGGGTCCTGGCCCTGGGGTCAGCACTTGGAGCTGCGTCCATGGGATGGTTCCCATAGGTGAGCTGCATGCTTGGTGCTTGGCATCCTGCTGTGGGGATGGAGAGGTCAGCCCCAGCACTTGGAAGGCAGACTTCTCCCACGTCAGCTCAGCACAGAGCCTGGCAGAGGACAGCAGGCCGTGGGGGCATGCCAGAC